>CM062805.1:1331106844-1331706844 GCA_031772625.1 Pinus tabuliformis
TGAAAAGGGGGTGCATGTGGATCCAGCCAAGATCCAAGTTATTCGAGATTGGCCATCTCCAACCACTCTGACAGAGCTCTGCAACTTTCTAGGTCTTGCCAACTTCTACCACAGGTTCATGTTGGGATTTCTCATATCACTTGGCCCTTGAATCAAGTACCAAGGGAGGAGCGAAAGAATTTTTTTTTTGGTCTGAATCTCAACAGAAGGCATTCACAGAGTGTTGGGCATGGGATACCCCGCAGTAGGTTTTGGGGCTTAAAGCCCGAGTTTTGGTCAGTTGTATGGTAAGACTCTGCGAAGTACGGGTGCGGAGCGCGAATTGTATAATCGAGTCATATGGTTGTTCGCCATAAGAATTGTAATTTAATGTAAAGTTGTGTTGGCCTACCCATGGTCCGCAGACCATGGGATTGTATAAATAGAGCAAGGCTTTAAAGGTAAAGATAGTTTTGGAAGTAGAGAGAGAATAGATAGATAGCGAAGGCATGGTTAGAGCCTAGAGTGGAAGCTAAAGTGTATTGGGTCATAGTGGTAGGAAGAGGCTCTACAGCTGAGTGTGAAGAGGCCTAGTAGAGTCTGCAGCTGAGTTCACGGACCCCTATAACTAAGTGCGGAGGGTGCGGTCGGGTTTGTACTCGGGATTGAAAGATAATAAAGAGAAGTTTATTCTGTGCATCTGTTTTGGAATCTTTATGTTGTTGTTATTCATTACTTTTACTCTGTTTATTTATTGCGCGCACTTGATGAATACTCGTATGAATGCTTATATGTGAATTTAATCTAAGTAAACAAGTTAACAGAGCCTAACTAAGGAAGACTTGGGTAAATAACACGGGTCGCGCTGCGGCTAGAACTGTACGAAGACAGTAACACAGGGCGTGGGGTACTCGCAGGTGCGCATAGCACAGTAAGTGCGAAGGTTGGACCGCGTATCAATCACCTCATATCAAACATCCCCAGGGTGTGGAAACCTAGTTCTAGCACCCTCCCATACTACTTCGAGTGAGACCTCAGTCTGCGCTCCGCGGACTATTGCCGAAAGGGCCAGTAGTACCGAGATTTGCTTGGCTAAATCACTTCCGAACCTGGGTCAGGCCCCACTAAGCCAACAAATGGTTTCGTTGTCAGGAACCAGGATCTGCATAAGGGATGTCTGATGTTGTGCCATTGGAATCCTACAAAGAAATAAATTGAAGAGTGGTTGGATAAGAAGATTCATGAGTTCACAGACACAGGAAAACAGAAACCCGAAAGTATCCGAGGAAAAGTGGTCGGATCACTACGTGTATACGGAAATCCATGAGATTTTCTTTGCATCCTTTCCTTCTGAAATATATGAGTGGATCGCGAGGTTAGCCGATAGTCAGGGAAGGTGTAGGCTCGACCAGCCGATAGTGTGGACTCCAGAATTAGTGCACAGACTAGAAGCCTTAGAGGATAAGATAGCGTGAGCTATGGACCATTGGCTCGATTGAATAATAGGAGGATTTATCACTGAGTTCGCGTTGGACACGACTGTTAGTTACAACGAGGCAGAGTGATGTTTTCTCAAGGGACTGTGAGACAGGAATGTGACCTTGCTCACGAAGGTTCAGAGATACGTGTGTAGCAAGTACAACAAACAATGGAACAGTGTGCCATGGACACCCAAGCTACGCGAGACCTGCTGGATGGACTCTGCCCAAAAATTGCCGCACCAACAGAGTGACTCGGGACAAGTCATGATGATTGTGTTGGGGGCCAGTTGGGTATGGGATCCCCCACAATATGTTTTGGGGCTTAAAGCCCGAGTTTTGGTCAATTGTATGGTAAGACTCCATGAAGTACGACCGCGAAGCGCGAATTGTATAATCGAGTCATAGGGTTGTCCGCCCTAAGAATTGTAATTTAATGTAAAGTTGTGTCGGCCTACCCATGGTCCATGAACCATGGGATTGTATAAATAGAGCGAGGCTCTGAGGGTAAAGATAGTTTTTAGAAGTAGAGAGAGAATAGATAGATAGCGAAGGCATGGTTAGAGCCTAGAGTGGAAGTTGAAGTGTACTAGGTCATAGTGGTAGGAAGAGGCTCTGAAGCTGAGTGCGCAGAGGCCTAGTAGAGTCTGCAGCTGAGTGCGCAGACCCCTGCAGCTGAGTGCGTAGGGTAGAGTCGGGTTTGTACTTGGGATTGAAAGATAATAAAGAGAAGTTTATTCTGTGCATCTGTTTTGGAATCTTTATGTTGATGTTATTCATTACTTTTACTTTGTTTATTTACTATGCGCACTTGATTAATACTCGTATGAATGTTTATATGTGAATTTAATCTACGTAAACAAGTTAACATAGCATAACTAAGGAAGACTTGGGTAAATAACATGGGTCGCGTTGTGGCTAGAACCTTGCTAAGACAGTAGCACAGGGCGCGGGGTACCCGCAGGTGCGCGTAGCACATTAAGTGCGAAGGTTGGACCACGTATCAATCACCTCATATCAGACATCCCCAGGGTGCGGAAACCTGGTTCTAGCACCCTCCCATTCGGGTGAGACCTCAGTCTGCGCTCCGTGGACTATTGTCGAAAGGGCCAGTAGTATCGGGATTTGCTTGGCTAAATCACTTCCGAACCTGGGTCAGGCCCCACTAAGCCAACACAGAGTTGAAAGATCACCTTTGCTCGAAACCAATGCTCGCATTACTATACTTGCAACGACCATTGAGGTCGAGACATATGCCTCTGACTATGCTATTGGGGCAGTCCTTACTCAACACGGGCATCCAATGGCATATCACAGTGAGACACTTTCAGACATAGTCTGGAAGTATCCCACTTATGACAAAGAGATGTATTCCATTATGCAAGCCTGCCGACAATGGAAGCATTACATTTTGGGGAAGGAAATTGTCATCCACACAGACCATCGACCCCTGCAGTTCATACAGACCCAAGGGAAATTGTAGAATGATCGCTATCAGAAGTGATCTACGTACCTACAACAGTTCCATTTGAATATCAAGTATAAGAAGGGCAGCGCCAATAATGTTGCAGATTGCCTTAGTCGACCATCAATCATGGCGTTAACCACTGTGCTCAACTCTTGTGGGAACGAGACTTCTGATTGGCCACTTCTCTACAAAAGCGACCCAGAATTCGGCCACACATACCAGACACTCTTGGAGGGCTAGCATGCTCCAGATTTTCACCTCCAGGATGCCCTGTTATGCCACCTGGGTCACTTTTGTGTTCCTTCAAGCGAGCATGCCAAGATGATTTGGAAAGCACAATACAGTCGGGCTGCTGGGCATTTTGGGGTCAAGAAAATGGTGGCAGTACTACAAAAGTATTTATATTGGCTGAATCTTCGACAGGATGTCGAGAAGTACATCAGATCATGCACTGTCTGCGCCATTGCCAAACCGACCATCAAGAAGCAAGGCCTCTATACCTCGTTGCCTACCCCTAATCGACCTTGGGAATCCATCTCCATGGATTACATGTCAGACCTTCCTTCCACTAAGCATGGAAATGACTGTGTTTTTGTTGTCATTGACAGGTTCTCAAAGATGGCCATTATGGAGGCCTGTAAGAAGAATATCATAGCCGAAGCCAATTCTAAATCTCTTCTTTGAACTAGTGTGGGTACACTTTGGGATCCCACAGTCTATCATCTCAAATCAGGACAACAGGTTCCTCAGTACATTTTGGTCCAGTCTTTGGTTGATGCTGGACACCAAACTCACTAAGTCCACAACCTTCCATCCTCAAACTGATGGCTAGACAGAGGTTGTCAACAGGATGATCGTACACATTCCGTGCACGTACAACTCAAAGAATCCACACACATGGGACGAGAGCCTCCCCTATGTTCAGCACAACTACAACTGGGCTCTCCACAGCTCGACTGGCCACAACCCTTTTCAGGTGGGCTTGGGATTCCAGCTACTATGTCCCATTGATGTGGCCATGCCATTTACAGCTACTCACGCAGATTCGTCTCATGTCTAGTCCAAAACAAATAAGTCAAACAGATTCATTGAGCACATCCAACATATTCGCCAGCAGGTCCATGACATTATGGAGAAATCAAATGCCAAGTACAAGCAATGACATGATCAACAACACAAGTTTCAGGTGGGCGACAAAGTCTGGTTGCATTTGTAAAAGGAACGCCTTACCAGAACCTATCGGAAACTCAGACCACTCTGATATGGTCCTTACACCATTACCAAGTTTATGGGAGACAATGAATTTGAGCTCAGCATTCCCCCATTCCTTGGCCTGCACCCAGTGTTCAATGTGGACAACCTTCGACCATACTTTCCACCATTACTAGACACTTCTGACATTGCAGAACAACTCACACCCACAAAGTTAAATCCAAATTGCATGGAACAAGCTACAACTGATTAGATCATGGACACATAGATCAAGCACACTCGCCAACAGAATATCCAATTGTATTGAGTTGTCAAAGTAGGCCAACTCCTTCACCAGGGACCAAGTTCAGCAGAAGTTTCCTCATCTCATGGAGGAACTCAATGCAATGGGGACCATTGCTTCCTAAGGGGGGAGGAATGATCCAGGTGGATATTGGTGGCCACCCACCAATTCCACTTGGATCCCCACCATTGCTTCTTTCAGTTTCCTTAATTGTAGCACAATTTACTATTTTTAGCAATTTTTCGGGTCCTAAACTTCCGGAGCCATTTTGAGGCCCTAAACGATGTTTTTTTGGAAATCTACTGCCAACGATTTTTTGTATAAAATCATCTTTTTCGTCGTAGTCCTCAGAGAGATCTTTCCAACGGTTATCATGCGCGTCAAACGGAGATAATATGACCAAGTCACCACCTCGGGAAGTTCGCTGTCCAACTCACCTTGACGGGACCCATAAACTCTTAGTGTTACATCTCCTCGGGTTAGGGTTTTGGTTGTTTAGGGTTTGCTCTTATTGTTCAATAATAAAAAGGCCCTTGAGCCTCATTGTAAGGCAGTTTAGAGGCATGTAGCCGCCACATCTCTTCTCAGAGATAAGCTACCATTGCCCTAGCTGGTTTATTTCCATTTCTGTTTGTAAGCATATTTCAGTATTTTACATTAATGAAATGAAGTATTATTTCCGCTGCATCTCTGTGTTTATGGTTATCTCTGTAATTTGTTGCGTTCCTGTTTAAATCCAGATCACAACCTCACCTTCCAACTGGGTTTTTTCTCTCGAAAGGGTTCCTCAAGTCATATCATGTGTCAAATGTGTGTGAGAGTTTATTGTGTTGTTCTCTATTTTCTACATAATTTTAAATTCACATGCATGCACTATTAACAGTAAATCCATAGATCCAAAAATCTAATAAAATTGTAATAGTCTAGAATTTCATATTTTAAATATAATTTTATTAGATTTGTTATGAAAAACTATCCAGTAGAATATCCATGAAATTTTACGGATTAGTTGGATCACTAATAGATAAGAAATTACCACTTATATTTTGGGAAGCAATATTTAACTATAAAAATATAAAACATCCAAGCCTATGAAAAATGTAACATTTGATGAAAACAATATTAAGCTTATTATGGTGTTATTATAAATAATATCAACATTTTATGTATAAATATGGAAATTTAACTATACTTAAAGTATCTCATGAAAATATATCCCTAGAACAACATTCCCAAGTGGATCCAAAATGTGTAACATGGTGAATAAATGAAAAAATATCATTAGAAAATAATTTTTTCAATAAATTTAATATGGAAACAAAAGCACTTTCGGGAAGATTTATGAATCAAAATTTTCACTCAATTAAACTATCAATCTCCAAATAGATCAAGGATAAGGTGATCTGGTTAAAATAAGACATTTGTACCCAATTTGGAAATTCTAGACCAACTAAACCTAAATCCTAACTTAGTGTACTCAAAAGATGTTAACTTTTAGAAATATTTATTTAAAAGGTGTTCCCTCTTCTTCTTTGCCTAGATCTTTCAAAGAAGCCCTAAAGCCAAGGACCGTGTGTCAATCTCGTAAATAGCTCTCATGGACAACCTTCATTCTGGATCATATTGAAAAAATCCCATCTATTAAAGCGCCAAATCATCAATCTAATTTTCTTAATGCTGACTACATGGAGCATGCTCTTATTTTTCGATTCAATGGGTTTTAGCCTTCAGCATTTGCGCTTCAACATTGGGTGTCTAAGACTTGGTCTTCGAATACAAATTAATTCTTTTGCTCGAAAGGTTAATTTATAGTATATTTCAAGAGTTTGGAGGATCGACAAGGAGTCCTTGATCTTGGACCATGGTTTTTGGATCGATCTGGGCTTTCCCTTCAACCATGGTTAGTAGATTTTAATCTCCTAGCTATGCCAACTTTGGCCACTCTTGTGTTGGTTCATCTCCCTACTTTGCCTCTTCATCTGATGCAACCAAATATTTTCATAGATGTTGGTAATGTTGTGGTCCGATTTATTAATATCGATACAGATAGACTAGCAAAGGGTATTGTAACCTTTGCACGTATATGCATTGAAGTCAATCTCAGCAAGGGATTACCTGATAAAATCCTCCTAAACTAGAGGGGAGTTGTTTACTTATAGCCACTATATTATGATAACACAACCTTTTGTTTATGGATCTGCCAACAACCTGGTCATCTTTAGAATGTATGCCCTTCTTCTCAAGGGCCCTCTCCACCCTTAACAGACATGAAAACGATCTGAGGGTGGAATGATCCTAAAACTCAAAGGGTTCTAAGAAACCTTATATTCCTCCCAAGGCAGCGAGTAATAACCATAAACACCCTTAGACAATTCAAAGCCTACAACCTTAGTACATCCATAAGTCGTTCTATCTCATTCCTATGATGTTGGTGTTCTCCCGAGAATATGTTAGAAGGAAACTTAGCTATAATTCTAGCCTCGCTTATGAGTGGGCACAAGCACTTCCATGAATCAGACCATTCAAATGGTGATAAGGAAGCAACCAACATGGAATACCCTTCGAAAGTAGATATGTCTCAAGAAAAGGCAACAATTGTCTCCTCTACAATGGTTCTAGACTATTGAAAATGCAGCAAGAAAATCTCAGTTTAACTTTTCCTTAGTCAAATTATAGAAAATTTGAATTTCCATTTCAGCAAAAATATTGGAGGTAGTTATATTAGGGTTTGATTCTCCTTTTGATAATTAGTTGTGACTGTGTTGGATTTTTTCAGTTCTTTCATATCTTATCTTTCATCAAGAAATTACCATATTATGTGTGTATGAAGATCACAAAACAAGAGACACAAGATATAGGCACTATGTCAGGGAAAAACCCCCCTTGAGGGGAAACCTAGTCAAGATAATTCTTCCTTTCAATAGTAATATTGAGACTCTTCACCCTAGACTAAGACCAAACTTTCCCTCCACACCAATTCAGCCTCCTAGACCTTCGACCCCTTCCAGCAACTTCGACTAGGCAACAAATTCCAGCAATAGGCAGCTTTCAGAAACAACAGAACTTAGGAGACTTCGACCCCCCAATTTAGAAGACAAAATGGAAAGAGAGAGGCACCGAAAGTTTGATTTTCTTCCTCTCCTTATGCTTCCCCAAACTCACACTTCTTTCGACCTCCCGACAATAGACTTCACACTTCTCTAGCTACTCTTGAGATATCGAACTAGCTTGAGAGTTGATGCTCCAAATGACTTTGACTAACTTGTATTTATAGGTTTCTTGTGGGTTGAATTAGGGTCCTTAGGTCGACTTGATGTGGAGGATACATAAATCATATTTGACTCAATACTAAACCTTTTTTCATGATTAAAAAGCCCAAGAAGGGTCTCTTTGAATGTAAAATGGCTCTATAAACTCAATATTAATCCTAGGAGTCCACAATGGGGACTTTGAATAATATAATGATGAACCAAGCATGAAACCCATGCTTTAATAAGTCATTTTTAACAATAATAAAAATTCTTTTCTTTATTCTTTTGACAAGTACATTACATAATGACTCTAGTACATTAATGAAGACTGGACATAGTTACATTTTCCAACACCCCCTATTAACAAGGGAGGTATTAATAATGTACAAATACAATGGAAGATCTCAGACTATATGAACCATGAAGAACTTTAGGCACCGCAATGCCATGGACTAGATTCTTGTCTAGGGAAATCTATCCATTGGTCACTCAACAATTTAGGCACCGCAATGCCATAGAATAGATTCTTGACCAGGGAAATCTATCCAAGTGGGAATAAGGTGGACTCAAGATTTCGACCCCTCTAGGTAAAATAAGACTTACTTGCTAACCACCAACCCAAAAATCCAGGTGTGTATCCGAAACAGAGCTCAATAACCAACATCACCTTTCCAACTTCGGGACCCAGACATCAACACAAAGTGTTGCTAGATGTCTTCCCAGGCAATGCTTAACTCGTAAAGCCCCAACAAATATCTTCCACACTATTATCATAAATACAATCAACCATATCTACCAAACCAAGCAGGTTCCTTATATATTCAAACTTCTTATTAGGAAGAGCCTTTGTCATTATGTCTGCTACCTGTTCATCTATCAAGACATACTCCAACTTCACGATCCCCATCCTGCACCAAGTTCCTAATAATTCAGAACTTATTATTGATATGTTTCATCCTTGAATGAAATACGAGATCTTCGGACATCTTGATACAACTTTTATTGTCACAATGAACCATAGTAGGACCCAGGGACTTCTCGAACAAATCTATCAGAAGCTTCCTTAACCAAACAACCTTTTTTCCTATTTCACATGCAACCACATATTCTACCTCGACACTACTCAAAGCAACGAGATCTTGCTTCCTACTCATCCATGAGATCATAGAAGCTCCCAGACTAAAGCATCCTCCAGTAGTTCTCCTTCCATCAGTCTCACTACCACCCCAATCAGAGTCTCTGAAGCCAATTAGCTTGACTTCCTTACTATCATAATTTAGGTAGTGATCTATAGTGCCACGAATATGCCTCCATATTTGTTTGGAAGCTATCTAGTGATCATAACAAGGCTCCAACTAAATCTAACTAAGAATATTCACTGCAAAACATATATCTGGCATAGTATTTACCAGATACATCAGGGAACCCACCAATTATCAATATGAGGTAGGATCCAAAGACTAGAGTCAGAGCCCCTCAACTTCTTGAGGTTGGTGATCATAGGAGTAGTCATCGACTTGGAATCCATCATCCTGAAATTCCAAAATAACTTGATGATGTAATTTCCTTTCCCCACACATATCTCCCCAAGTCTCTACCATACTTCTAGACCTAGCTAATAGTGCATCAGTCCTAGATCCTTCATTTCAAATTCAGCTGCCAACATCTTCTTACAATCTTGATTTCCTCGCTCTACACTTGTGATGAATAGATCATCCACATTTAGTAGAATAATGACAGGCTCGTTATTCACAACCTTGATGTAGAGATTCATATCAACATAAATCTTCATGAACCCAATTCTAAGTAGATATGAATCCATCCTTGCATACCATGCCCTAGGTGCTTTCTTCAAACCATACAGGGCCTTCTTAATTCAGCAAACATGAGATTCCATATTATTCACTTCAAAACCCTCAGGTTGTTCGATGTACACTTCCTCACCAATGGTCCCATTCAGAAATATGGTCTTAACGTCCATTTGATGGATACTCCACCCCATTGTATCAGTCAATGAAACCAACGATCTAATGGTAGTGTACCTTGTTGTAGGTTCAAAGGTTTCTGCATAATCAGTGCCTTCCTTTTGAGGTAAACCCCTTTCAATGAATCTTTCTTTGTACTTGTCTATACTTCCATCAACACCATGTTTGATCTTATAGATCCACTTAGATGTGACAACCAATTTGTCACTAGGTCTAGGAATGATCTCCCAAACCCCATTATTCATGATGGATTGATATTCTTCCTACATAGCTTTCTTCCAAACCTCTTCATGCTCAACTTCCTTGAATGTAGATGGTTCGGCTTCAATTAACTTTGTCATATATGCAACATAGCCAGAATATCTCTTAGGTTTCTTACTTTCCCTAAAGGAACCTTTCACAGCTTCATGTCCTTCAGCATCTTCTAATGTAGCTTTCAACCAATTTTTCCTCTTCCTTGTGGTTGGGATAACCACTGATTGAATAGGCTCACTTGGTCCTTCTTCTTCGAGATTTGTAGTAGAGTTTTCATGATGAACTTCTTCTTCTTCAAATATGGGAACTTCTTCATCATCATAATCAATAGGAATATCCTTTGATTTTTTTTATTCTTGATTTTTATTGAAGATGACATCCCTGCTTCCTTAGATGTATCTTCCTTATTTTATGTATATTCTAAATGATTTTGAATAAATACTATAAACAACGAATATTCCCTTGATACTTGTAAAGTCCAACTTATTTCGCTTGTCTTTCGAAACACGGATATATGTTGGACTTCCAAAGATTTAGAGGTGATCCACACTCGACTTCTTTCCTGTGAATACTTCTTCAGGTGTTGTATTATCAAGACTCTTATGAGGACTTCTATTTTGAATGTATATGACAATAATCATTTCTTCTCCCCATAAGAACTTTAGTAGATCTTGATCAAGTAGTATAGTTCGAATGCCTTCTTCAATTGACCTATTCTTCCTTTCAACCAATCCATTTTGTTCGGGATAATAGGGAACAATGAGCTCCCTCTTAATACTTGCTTCCTTACAATATGCAATCAATTCCTTATAAGTGTATTCCCCACCATTGTTAGACCTCAGAGTTTTTATCTTTCTTTTGGTTAGGGTTTCCACTTCAGCCCTAAACTCCTTGAACTTATCAAATACTTCATATTTAGTTTTGAGGAGGTAGATCCATGTATTTCTAGAATGGTCATCAATGAATGTCACATAGTAGAGATGACCTCCAAGTGATTTGTCAGACATGGGCCCACACACATCGGAATGGATGAGGTCTAATATCTCTTTAGACCTAGTTTCACTATTATGAAATGGATTTCTAGTATGTTTTCCCAAAGAGCATCCCTTGCACACACCTTCATGATCTAACTTCATATTAGGAATACCATGAACCAATTGACTAAGAGTAGGGATGACATTATAATGTAGATGACCATACC
This sequence comes from Pinus tabuliformis, assembly GCA_031772625.1. NCBI lineage: Eukaryota > Viridiplantae > Streptophyta > Pinopsida > Pinales > Pinaceae > Pinus > Pinus tabuliformis. The sequence goes on from CM062805.1 coordinate 1,331,117,957, forward strand.
TCCTATGCCATAGCTCAATGGGACTTATTTCCATATGAACCAAAGCTTGAGGAGGTGGTGTAATGACCCTATAAATAATTCCTTCACGAACTCCAATAGCCCTAGCTTTATCAATGCTATAGTCTTTTCCCCAAACTAATACTTTTCCATCAACAAAAGCAACTCTTTCCCATTTATCTTCTAAACAAGAAATAGAAAGAAAATTCTTTTTCAAACCTAGAACATATAGAATGTTGTTGAGATGCAGCTTCGATCCATTATCTAGCTTCAACAATGTTGATCCTAGGCCTCTAACAACATATATTTTGTTGTCACCCAATTACACTGCATGCGTAGATGGCTCCTTTGATAGTGTATGGAGTTTCTTACTTTCAACTGTCATGTGTTTCGATGCTCCACTATCAATGATCCATGCATTTTCATCAATAAGAGAAATTGTAAGGGCAGACAAGAATCCTTGACTCTTGACCTTGTTGAACAAGTAGTAGATGAACTTCCTAATCCATCTTCCAGCAGTGTTGTAACCCATTATTTTGTAGTTCAACATAGAGGGAGAATCCATGCCAACAAAGTGATATTCAACTCTTCTTGACCTTAGCTCTGATACCATGTTGGAAAATCAAAGTAGTTATATTAGGGTTTAATTCTCCCTTCTTGATAATTACTTGTGAGTGTGTTGGCTTCTTTTACTTCTTTATTATCTTATCTTTCATCAAACAATTACCATATTATGTGTGTATGAAGATCAAAAAACAAGAGACACAAGATATAGGCACTATGCTAGGGAAAAACCCCCCTCGAGGGGAAAACCCAATCAAGATAATTATTCCTTTCAATGGTAATCTTTAAGACTCTTCACCCTAGACTAAGACTAGACTTTCCCTCCACACCAAGTCAACCTTCTAGATCTTCGACCCCTTCCAGTAACTTCGACTAGGCAGCAAATTCTTGTAACAACGAAACTTAGGAGCCATCGATCTCCCAATCCAAAACACGAAACAGAGAGAGAGAGACACTAAAAGTTCGACTTTTTTCCTCTTCTGAAACTTCCCCAAAGTCTCACTTCCTTCGACCTCTCGGAAACAAACTTCATACTTCTCTAGCTACTCTTGAGATATCAAACTAGCTTGAGAGTTGATGCTCCAATTTACTTTGACTATCTTGTATTTATAGGCTAGGCTTCTTGTGGGTCAAATTAGGGTCCTTAGGCCAACTTGATCTCTCTTAGGCTGACTTGATGTGGAGGATAGATAAATAATATTTGACTCAATACTAAACCTTTTTACATGATTTAAATCCCAAGAAGGGTCTCTTTGAATGTACAATGACTCTATAAACTCAATATTAATCCTAGGAGTCCACAATGTGGACTTTGACTAATATAATGGTGACCCAAGCATGCAACCCATGATTTAATTCATTGTTATAATAATAAAAATTCTTTTCTTTATTCTTTTGAAAAGTACATTACATAATGACTCAAGTACATTAATGAAGACCAAACATAGTTACATTTTCCAGCACTTGTCACTTAGTTAACTCAGTTGATTCTAGTTGGGGAAGTTTGAGTTCAGTTTAGTATGATTGACTGATAAATTGTAGCAATCTATTTTAGTTAAATTGAGTTATGGTCGGTTAAACTAGTTCTAACTGTTGGAAGAACTAGTGGAAGGTCAAGTTGTGGAAGTGTAACTTCAAACACACTTAGTGATCAACCATTTAACTAATCAATCAACCCAAAATAATTGATTCATGCAGAGAATTTGAGTTAACCAGTTAATATGGATATTCCAAGGAAATGTATTATCAGTTGTAGACTATTCTAATGTGTATAGTTGGTGCATTTAGTAAGAGGATGAGCCTAGAGGAATTGTGCAATCCAATTGAGGGAATTTCCTAAATAATAGGGGATAATTTCTTCAAGGAACAACGCAAGGAAATAGGAGCTTGGAGGGCTTTAATATTGGCTAAGTGTTGGCCAAAGTCAGTCAATTAAGTAGAGAGCTAGACTATACACTTGCAGGTTGTGCTCAGGCTTGAGCAGGCATATGTACTCATCTTTACTATTTGATTAATGTAATACAAATAGGAAGGGGTTTTGAGTAGTTTCTTTCCCCTAGATAAATATGTGTGCATGTGTGATGTTTCTTTTTTCATGTCTATGATTTGTGTTCTAGATTGTGAATTGAATTTCACAAGAGTAGTAGAGTAGCTTCGAGTCTTGTGATTTAGTAAATTTCATGAGAAGTTTCGAACATACAACCTAATTTCTACATAGTATCAGAGTAGGATTCACACTAGAACAAGAAATTTAAAGTTGGGTCTCAAAGGTTCGAATTTGAAGATCAATGTAGCAGGATTTCTGCAGAACTAAGAAGATGGCCTTCAACAAACTACGGCTAGAGTATGGCTTGGAGGGCACCTAAAATTTTATTACATGGAATGACTACATGGAGGTTGTATTGGATGACAATGGGTTGCTAGAATACATCAAGATAGATGTGGCAAAACCTCAAGCATATGATGCCAGAACCTTGTTCAGTGGAATAAAGATGTAGCTAAGGTGAGGAGAATCATCTTGGAGGGAGTACAAGATCATATTGTCTCAGATATCCACAGAAAAGAAACTTTTTTAAGGATGTGGAAATCACTAAAAAAATTGTTCGATAATAGTAGTGACCATAGGAAGCTGGCACTCAAGGATAAAATTTGAAGTATCACGATGCAGAAGAATGACACAATTCCGCAGTATCATAGCAAGTTTAAAGTTTTGTGATGAACTTGATGGGGTCAGTTTTAATGTCCCTGAATAAGACTTGGTAGCTCTAGTCCTTTTGGGCCTTCCCAAGAGTTAGCATAACTATAAATATTCAGTGAATGGGAGGGAGAAACTAATGAGTTTGGAGTGATTATGGTCTAAATTGGTACAAGAGGAAATAATGTGAAATACTAGAGATGGGACTTCATCCAAGGGTGAGGATGAAGAAAAATTTGCATTGGATGGAAAGGAAAAGAAGGGAAAATGGAAGAAATCCCAATCAAAACCAAAATCCAGTCAAGGGGACAAGAAGAAAGATTTGTCAAAAATTGAATGCTTCCATTGTCATGAACTTAGTCTTTATGCCACAAAGTGTCCACACAAGAAGGCAAGTAAGAAGACCTACAAAGGAGCAAGAGGTGAAGCTTTGGCTTCACAGTTCAAGCTTGAATTTACCTCATTACACAAGTGGCCAACATAGTGATGGGGAGCGTGTGGTACTTGGACTCAGGTGCCTCATCCATATGATGGGAAATAGAGAATTTGTCAGTGACTTGGAGGAAAAAGACTTGTAGATGCACATTGAGATAGGGGACAAAGGAAGGTATAGTGCAACCAAGATTGGTACAGTCTCCTTTCAGAGGGAGTCGGGCTCCCCCCCAGGCTCAAGGATATCATTTTATTTATGGGCCTAAAGAAAAATCTTGCCTTTGTTGTGGTTTTGGAAGACTGTGGTTATGATGTGATCTTCAGATTCATAGCCACGAGAAGGGTGAATCATATCAAGGTTCATGTGAAGAACTTGTACAAGTTAGATGTGGAGGATTGTGTTGCATTGAGCACAAAGGTGGAGAAGGTGCAGAGTCATGATGTCGATGAACTTTGGCATAAAATACTTGGTCATTTGCATCATGGCACTTTGAAGATCATGCAACAGATAACCACAAGACTCCCCAAAGGAGCACTTGAGCAGTAGGATGTATGAAAAGGATGTACCTTAGGGAAGTACACAAAAGCCACATTCCATGATCGGGACAACAAAGCACATGCAATCCTTGAAAGGATCCACTCTGATGTCTATGGACCTTTCTTGACAACCTCCACTGCCAGGCACAAATATTTTGTCATTTTTATTGATGAATTCTCACGGAAGTGTTGGATCTTCTTCATGTGGAAGAAGGATGAGACATTCTCCAAGTTCATAGAATTCAAGGCACTGGTTGAGAAAGAAACGAGAAAGAAGTAAGTCCTTGAAAGGATCCATTCTAATTTCTGTGGACATTTATCGATAGCCTCCAATTCCATGCACAAATATTTTGTCATTTTTATTGATGAATTCTCACGAAAGTGTTGGATCTTCTTCATGCGAAAGAAGGATGAGACATTCTCCAAGTTCATAGAATTCAAGGCACTGGTTGAGAAAGAAACAAGCAATAAGGTGAAGGCTCTTAGGAGCGATAATGGAGGTTAGTACATGTCGAATGAATTTAAAAATTTATATGTAAAAGAAGGCATTTGACGAGATTTGACAACACTCCACAACCCACAACAGAATGGGGTGGATGAGAGGAAGAACCATAGCATTGTGGGAGAAACGAGGGAAATGTTGCATGATCAAGGCCTACCTCTACATTTGTGGGCAAAGGCATGCAACATAACAATCTATTTGTAGAACTGGAGTCCTCATCGGATTCTGGGCATGATTACACTGAAGGGGGATTTCTTAGGGAGAAATCTAGATGTGTCGCACTTCAGGATTTTTGGAGCCTCTGTTTACTTCCATGTCTCCAAAGAATCAAGGAAGAAGCTAGATCCGAAAACAGAATTGGGGGTATTTGTGGGCTACACAAAAATTCCCCACAACTACCATGTGTACATGCCATCCCTCAGAATGATATTTTTGAGAAGGGTTGTAAAATTTGATGAAGAAGAAGCCATGTGGTGATCTCTTGAGAGGGAGATTTAGATCTCACTAGAAGAGGATATTTTAGCTCTAGAGGAACCTCGAGAAGTTTTGTAGAAACCAAAAATTGAGGAGCAAAGAGTGGATACAGCCACTCAAGTAGAACCATCCAAAGAAGGCAGGAAAAGGACCAGGGAAGATGAGATACTTGTGAAGGATGTGAGGGAGAATGTGGGTGCTCCTTCAAATCAACACAAAAAGAGAAGGTCACCAAATCAGTACACTGGTTGCATGGCTTTAATGAATGAGCTTGTAGAGACTGAGCCATCCTCTTTCAAGGAAGCAGTAGAGAAACCTGTATGGGTTGATGAGATGGTGGAGGAGTATGAATCCATTGTAAACAATAGTGTTTTGGAAGTGGTCCCAATACCAAAAATCAAATCAGTTTTGGGTTCGAGATGGATCTTCAAGGTAAAGCATGCAACAAATGAAAGCATATAAAAGTACAAGGCCGGATTTATGGTCAAAGGGTACTCTCAATTTAAAGGGATTGACTATGAGGAGACCTATTCTCTTGTAGCAAGGTACTCATCCATCAGATCAATCCTTGCTCTGACTGCATAGATGGGGTGGAAGATCCACCAGATGAATGTGAAAATAACATTCCTCAATGGAGTTATTAAGGAGGAGTTGTATATCAAGCAACCATATGGCTTCACTACTTTTGATTGAGAGTCTCATATGTGTAGACTCAAGTAAGCATTGTACACTATCAAGCAAGCACACCATTCTTGGTACACCAGGATCGATAGCTATCTCACTGGTTTCGGCTTCACCAAAAGTGAAGTAGATGAAAATCTCTATCATATCTTGGTAGAAGGTAAATTGTTGATTATTTTCTTATATGTTGATGAATTGATTTTAACTGATGATAAGAAGCTGATCAGATCTTGCAAGGAGGACCTTGCAAGAGAGTTTTAAATGAAGGATATGGGTCTTGTGCACTACTTCCTCATATTGGAAGTATCGCAAGGTGATGGGAAACTATTTGTATGATAGGGCAAGTATGCCAACAAGATACTTCATAGGTTCCGCATGGATAGTTTCAAATCCATGGAAACACCTCTAGTGACAAACTGGAGAAAAGAGGATGCCACTTCAAGTAAGGAAGTGGATGCTACTGTTTACCAGAAGTCGGTGGGCTAACTAATGTATCTTGTGAACACGTGACCAAATATGTGCTATGCAGTCAACTAGCTAAGCGAGCTATGGTTAGGCCAACAAAACTATTTTGGAGGGTAGCTAAGCTTGTTCTAAAGTACCTCATAGGCACTACCCCATTTGAACTATGGTATAGATTGTCAAAATATGTAACTATGGTAAAATTCCACCTTGAACAACTCATATGATGGACATGGTGATGGTATTAAATTCCTCTTTTCAAAAGGACCAAAATCGACCTAAAGATCATGTCATTTGGACAAGCATAAGTTGGTTTTTGAATTTATGTACCCACACATATACATTTGGACAAGTCAACCTCAAGATCAAATGGACATTATTGATCTACCATGAAAGCCTATAAATACAAGAGACTTAGAGCTCATTTGGACACTAATCAAGCATCTTCTTCTCTTCTTTCTAGAATGGCTCACATGGGTTCAATGATGGAAGCTCACATAGGGTCTGAGGTTTCAGGTCTGCGATTCGTACGGATTAAGGTTTCTATTTTTTGGTCGCTTGCATGTCACTATGCTAAATCAACCACAGTCGCACACTTACAAAGGCCAAGAGAGCGATTGGGAAGCTTCAGTTGCACACATGTCAACATGAAGGGAGCGACTAGGTTTTTTTAGCTAGGGTTGCGCATTTGACTGAAGTTGACCACTGTCGACCGAAAGATGAAGGGTTTCTCTCTGTACCACAATGACTCTGGAAGTTTGTTTCATATATGTATTGGGTTATTTTTCTGGGTATTGTATTGGGCCCATTATACTCTCTTTTAAACATTTTATGACAATATAATAGAAGAATAATTTCAAAGGGTTTTCCCCCTTGTGGGGTTTTCCCCTAGTCATTGACCAAACTTGGTGTCTCTTTTTGATGTGTTGATTGTATCCTTTGTCATTGAATTTATTGTTCTATCTTTAATTACTATTTACGAATGAAAAGACTTCTTTTAATTGGAAATATTGTTAACTGAAGTGTGGGATTAGGCTAAAGTAATTGATACAACATATAACAATCTAAAAAATTAACATGGTATCATAGCTAAGGTGAAGGACAAGCTCAAAAGGAGACAAGCTTTGAAGCAATATTCTTTGTAAAGTTGAAAGAACCGATCTAGTCAAATTTAAGATGACTTCCTTCTTCAAGAGTGATGAGAAGTTGGGTGACTCATCCAATTTTGCTGCATGGAGAGTCAAGTTGGAGATCATAGTTGATAACAATGTTCTTCCAGACTATATTCAAGGAAGAGTACCCGAGCCTCTAGAAAATGCTTCCATTGTTGCCAAAAACAAGCACAAGAAAGGAGAGTTAAAAGCAAAGAAAAATATAGCTAATGGTTTACAAGATAATTTACTTGCATATGTTGGATACTTGAGAAGTCTAAAGACATGTATGATAATATAGTCTGCGTGAATGAAGTCAACAATTTGAATGTAATCATCTCCTTGAAATATCAACTCAAAGACACCAATATGAACAAAGGAGAGTTTGTTCAACCCTACATAATGAGGATATCTTATCTTAAAGATCAATTTCAAAGAGTTGGAGAATATATGTCTGACATGGAATTAGTGATCGTGACTCTAAGAGGTCTCCCTCTTATTTGGGAAACCTTCATTACTCCCATAAGAAACAACAATGTCTTCCCATCATTTGATGAAATTTTTGAAAAGCTCACTCAAGAAGAGTCAAGGATGATATCAAGAGGAAGGATTAAAAAGCATGAAGAAGGAGAGCCATTGTATTCATCACTTATGATAAAAAGAAGAATAAAGGAAAAGGAGGTCCATCAAATTGAAGAAAGACTCCTTCTCAAAATCCAAGTAGAAGAAATGAATACATGAACATCGAATGCTACAATTTTCATAAGAAAGGCCGCTATGCTTGAGATTTCCCTGAGAAGAGAAATGGATCATGTTATAATACTAGAAGCAACAATAACAGGTTCAATTATCAAAGAAGAAGAGATGGCCTTATAAATGACGCAATGGAAGAGATGAAAGAAGAATAAGAGATGCTCCAAGTGACCACGAAGAAGATCATCATCCTCAAAAGAAGTCAAAATTCTTTGGGTATGAAAGTAATGTTATAAATCAATCTGAATATATTCTTATTTCTGCCCTTACTAGATCATCTCCTTCAGATTCGTGGGATAGTTGGTTGGTTGATAGTGGGGCCACTCATCACTTCCCTAGTTATAAGGAAGTTCTCTCTAATTTGGTAGAGAGGGAGCCAAATTTGAAAATTATTCTTGGAGATAACTCCACTCATCTCGTTAAAGGTTTTGGGTTCGTCAAATTTAATTTGAATTATGGGGAATCTATTTATCTACATGATGGATTATGTCTAGGCTGTGTGAGTGGAAAGATGAAAAGGGGACCATTCCCCTCTAGTGAGAACAAGACAAATGACATCCTCCATTTCATTCATTTTGATATATGTGGTCTGATGTCTGTGCAGTCTATTGGTGGCCATCTCTACTACATCACATTCATTTATGACTTTTCAAGGAAGACATGTATATATTATTTGAATCATAAGGATGAAGCCTTCAAAACATTCAAGGAGTTTAAAGCATTGGTTGAAAATCAAACAGGAAATAAGATCAAAATATTCATGTCCAGTAATGGTGGAGAATACATATCCAATGATTTCATTGACTTTTGCAAGAAGGAAGGTGTCAATAAAGAAACGATTGTTCCTTATACTCCTGAACAAAATGGTATAGCTGAAAGGAAGAATAGGTTTATAGTAGAAGCTACTTGAGAAATTATCCATGATCAAAAGTTGCCTAAGTTCCTTTGGGCAGAAGCTTCACATGTTGTCGTATATGTTCAAAAGAAGGTGCCTCATCAAGCTTTGGAAAACAATACCCCCAAAGAAGTGTTTACAGGTGTCAAGCATGACATTGGTCATCTCCACATATTTGAATGTCCCGTGTATTTCCATGTGCCAAAGGACAAAATGAAAAAATTGAAAGCTACAGGAAGAAAAGGTACATTTGTTGGATATTGTGAAAACTATAAAGCATTTAGCATATATATTCCTAGTCAAAGGAGGCTTGAAATTAGCAGGGATGTTGCATTTGATGAATATGTTGCCCTTGGAAAAGAAAGGGACCTTCTTCTACCTCCTCCTCATGAGAAGAATGATGATATGGATATTCTAGATGGTCCTTCCATGCTCGAGTTTGATATTGATATTGTTGATGATCCCATGGATCCTATGGATCCTTAGATCCTCCTCCAAGTGATCCTCCTACTAGGAAGAGACCAATTTTTCTACGTGTCAGCCTACAAGATGCTGATAAATAGGTTCTCATTGCAGCCATGAGTACTATGATTCAAGACAAACCTTCCACATTCGAAGAAGTCGTAAAATAGAATTTTTGGAAAGATTTTATGGACGAAGAATATGAATCAATTATGAAGAATGATGTACCGAATGTTGTGCCGAGACCAAAGGGGAAATATGTGGTGACTTCGAAGTGGCTATTCAATATCAAACATGGAGTTGATGGTAACATTTAAAAACATAAGGCAAGGTTTGTGGCTCGATATATAACAATTTTTTCGATATTTCCCTTTTTTCAAGTCAAGGATGGACCCTTCATCAAATGGATGTGAAGATTGCATTCCTCCATGGCATGCTACAAGAAGAAGTGTATGTTGAGAAACCACAGGTATTTGAAGTACAGGATTGAAATACACATGTTTGCAGATTGAAGAAGGAATTGTATGGTTTGAAGGAAGCCCCTAGAGAATGGTATGCCCGCATAGACAATTATTTGGTGAAGTTGGGATTCACAAGAAGCAATGCCAACCCCAACCTCTATTTCAAGGCAGTCCAAGGTATGTTGCTTATTTTGGTTGTATATGTTGATGATCTATTGTTGGAAAGTAGTGAGCCTCTACTAATCAAGTGTAAGAGGGAGCTAGCCTCTGAATTTGAGATGAAAGACCTTGGACTCATGCACTACTTTCTAGCCCTTAAGGTGTGGCAAAGGCCCGTAAGGAAAATATGATGTGAAGTTATTAGAGAGAATTGAAATGATAGAATGCAAGTCCATGGCCACACCGATGGAAATGAACATAAAGAAGTTATGTGGAGAAGTTTCATGACCTGATTTGGTGAATCCATCTGAGTATAGGTAGTTGATTGGGCTCTGATGTTCCTTGTGAACACCCGTCCAGACATGTGCTATGCATTGAACATGTTCAGTCAATTCATGACCAACCATCTCCATGCACATTAGATCACTACCAAACACATTTTGAGATATTTTCATGGGACAATCACATTTGGTCTTATATATTCTACCAAAGATGTTCGAATTCATGGATACAATGATGCTGACTAGGAACGAAACATTATCAATAGGAAAAGTATGTCTGGATGTTGTTTTATTCTTGGATCTGCCATGATATCTTGGATGAGCAGGAAGCAAAAGTCCTTAGCATTGAGTATGACCGAGGTAGAGTATATTTCTGCTAGTATGGCTAGCTATGAAGCAGTTTGGTTGAGCAAGCTCTTTAGAGAGCTATTTGAGTAGGTCCTAGACACTACAGTGATATATTGCGACAACAAGAGTGGAATCTATCTGGCAGAGAATCTCCTATTTCATGACAAGACCAAGCACATAGAGATTCGATTTCACTTCATTCGAGACATGGTACAGAGAAGGAGCTTATCGACTCCATCATATATCGACAGATGAGGAGATTGCATATATTCTCACCAAGGCTTTACCGAAAGGGAAGTTCTTGGTCTTCATAGAGTAGCTTGGACTGGTGGATGTGCCCCTTCCTGATAAGGGGAATCACTATTCCAGGACACTGAGCCAACTCTTCCCCCTTATTTGATCTCCCAGTGTAAGGAATTGAGATAGAGGGCTCCTAGGATTGAGGGATCTCTGGACAATAGGTTTAACCCCTATCTGTTACCCATATAGTTGGAGTAGTAGCTCACCCTATCTTGGTCTTTACAGAGTATACCCCAGTTTGCATCATACCCTCAAGTTAGGATTGTTTGTATTGTCCCTCCCTGTCTGGCCAACGAGTTGAGGAGGCTTGGAGGCATGTGATCCTTACCTCTTAGTAAGTTCGATATCTCGTCTAAGCTAGGATTATGATGAAATTTTTCTAATAGATGACTCTTTAGGTTCATGACTAGGAAGATTGGTAGGCAATAGGATGGGTTGAGTAGTATCTCCCCTACATCACCTATTTCTCAATATGGGGTCGTAGTAGTAGCTCCCCCATGAGATTTTGGGTAGTATCCCGCTGACAGAGATTATGGGCAGTATCCCACTGACAAAGATTCTAGGTATTAGCCCCATGGACAGAGGGTGGTATATTTTTCTCCCCAATGATTCTAATTCTCTAGATTCGAGAAAGTTTCAACAGATATATTTGAGGAGAGATGGGACATACGATAACAGGATGACATATTGATAGATGGACAATTTTTTACAGGTGGAATCCTCCCTAGTTGACAGGGAGTGTTAATATATGAAACTATGGTCAAATTCCACCTTGAATAACTCATATGATGGATATGATGATGGCATTAAATTCCTCCTTTCGAGAGGACCAAAATCAACCTAAATATCACCTCATTTGGACAAACAGAAGTTGGTTTTTGAATTTATGTACCCACACATATACATTTAGACAAGTCGGCCTCAACATCAAATGGACATTATTGATCATCCATGAAAGCCTATAAAAACAAGAGACCTAGAGCTCATTTGGACACCAATCAAGCATCTTATTCCCTTATTTCTGGATTGGCTCATGTAGGTTTGACAGAGGAAGCTCGCACATGGTCTGAAGTTTTAGGTTTGCAACTCATACAGATTAGGCATTATGTTTTCTAGTTGCTTGCATGTCACTGGAATAAATCAACCACAGTCACACGCTTATAGAGGCCAAGAGAGCGACTGGGAAGCTTTAGTTGCACACATGTCAACCTGAAGGGAGTGACTAGGGTTTTGAGCTAGGGTTTCGCATTTGACTGAAGTTGACCACAGTCGACTAAAATTTGAAGGGTTTCTCTTTGTACCACAATGACTTTGGAAGTTTGTTTCATATTTGTATTGGGTTATTTTGCTGGATATTGTATTGGGCTCATTGTACTCTTTGCTGAACATTTTATGACAATCTAATAGAAGAAGAATTTCAAAGGGTTTTCCCCCTTGTGGGGTTTTTCCTTGGTCTTTGACCAAACCTGGTGTCTCTTGTTGATGTGTTGATTGTCTCCTTTGTCATTGCATTTATTGTTCTATCTTCAATTACTATTGATGAATGAAAAGACTAATTGTAATTGGAAATATTGCTAATTGAAGTGTGGAATTGGGCTAAAGTAATTGATACAACATAGAACAATCTAAAAAATTAACACAGATGGACAAAGGGAGTGAATCTATGTGGCTTCACAGATGTAGATTTGGCGGGGAGTCCATCGGAATGGAAGAGTACATCAAGAGGACGTTTCAAGGTTTGGTCCATAGTCGTTTCTTGGTATAGAAGGAAGCAAATATTTGTGGTACTCAACTCAGTAGAAGTAGAGTACATGGCTTCCAGTCAAGTAGCGCCTGAGGTGATCTAGATGAGAAAGATTCTTGTGGGGTTGTTTGGTCAGATGATGGATCCAACTGTGATCTACTATGATAATCATAGTTGTATCAAACTCTATAAAATCGTATTTTTCATGATCGATCCAAGAATATAAATATATGGCATCACCATTTACAGGATTGTGTGAGAGGTGGATAATGTTGTTGCAATAGATTCTGTCAGAGGAACAAGCTGCTAACATTTTGACAAAGGCCTTGTCAAGAGGGAAGTTCAAGTTCCACAAGTGTAGGATAGGGGTGGTTGATAATCGCTTTCTTGATGAGAGGAGTGTTGAAAATTCAAAAAGAAAATATTTGTTTGACTTTGCCTTGGTCAAACTAGAGAAAATTTGAATTTCCATTTCAGCAGAAATATTGGATGTAGTTAACTGAGGTGACATGGCACTTTTCACTCAGTTAACTCAGTTAATTTGATTTGGGGAAGCTTAAGTTCAATTCAGTATGATTGATTTCTAATTTGTAGCAATCATTTTCAGTTAAATTGAGTTATGGTCAATGAAACTAGTTCTAACTATTGGAGGAACTAGTGGAAGGTCAAGTTGTGGAAGTGTAATTTCAACCACACTTAGTGATCAAACAATTAACTAATCAATCAACCCAAAATAATTGATGCATGTAGAGAATTTGAGTTACCCAGTTGAAATGGAGATTCCAAGGCAGTGTACTATCAATTGTAGACTATTCCAATGTGTACAGGTGGTGCATGTAGTTAGAGGATGAGCCTAGAGGAATTGTGCAATCCAATTGAGGGAATTTCCTAAATAATAGGGGCTAATTTCCTCAAGGAACAACACAAGGAAATAGGAGCTTGGAGGGCTTGAAAATTGGCTAAGTGTTGGCCAGAGTCAGTCAGTCAGGCAGATAGATAGACTATACACTTGCAGGTTTTGCTCAGGCTTGAGCAAGCATATTTACTCATATTTATTCTTTGATTAATGGAATAGATATAGGAATGGTTTTTGAGCAGTTGCTTTCCCCTAGATAAATCTCTGTGCATATGTGATGTTTCCTTTTGCATGTCTATGATTTGTGTTCTAGATTGTGAATTGAATTCTGCAGAGTAGTAGAGTAGCTTCGAGTCTTGTGATTTAGTAATTTTCATGAGAATTTTTGAATCTACAACCTGATTTCTACATAGACAATCCCTCAAAATGGATCGATGTATGAAATAAAACTAAGGAACTTATAAAACCCCTGTGATCAATGGTGGGTTCTAAGATCAAAATTGTTGTTAATGTATTAGTTTTGTCAATATAGGCTAGCTACAAATAATATAATTAAATAAATAATGAATAAAAAATATTATGCGATATTTTATTGTATTAAAAGTTCAAATATAATATAACAAAAAATTGTATTATTTTTATTTTGGTTGTTGTTGTTTATTCTTTAACTTACTAGACTAACTTGTAATTTTGTTTTTTTTTTTTTTTTGTAATCAAAGAATAATTATATTAAAAGTAATAATTTCATATAGCTCGAGAAAGATAATGTGTCATCCGACTAAGCTCTAATAAGCCCTTCAACCAATCAGAGAAAACACATAACTATAGAGATACATAAGACATAATCATATAAGCCATCTCGTGGCCACAACTGTATAAAGGTACATAGAGACATATGACACAAACATGCAAGCCATTTGGTGAAAACAAGCTAGAGATGCTATAAAATATAACAAACACATGCAATATAAACCACATCACATTTCTCAAATCAACTATCTGATATAGGTCTGCAAAAAAAGGTGAATAGGACACACATTCTCTTGGAACTGCCATATGTTCTCCCCAAATGATTGAAAGAAGACCCTCGTCACAACAAGCCAGAATGAGGAATGGTGGATGCCAATCTTTGTCAATTTGATATTGACTCTCTGGTGAGGAGGATCTAACATAACCACACAACCAACTTGAACTCCAGCTCGGACTCAGTATTGTGTAAATACAACATAAAAAACATGGGCTCAACAGGAACGACACTCCCATGAAAATGAATACCTAGGAGAGAAAATACATACGTCCAACAATGAAAAACCAACACACTAACAATAAATGCCTCCCTACCGCTACCATCTTATGCACAAGCAGAGGAAAGTAAACCATACGGGAAATTAATTTGAGAGAGGATAAGGATTGAGTCTCTCCTCGACTCTACCACCTTGCAAATATGAAGAAATTCATATCTATCATGCATTATTTAATACCTGGGATCAACTAGTTGAAATTCCCATACTTTGGCCTTGACATCACCATGCCACCATCACCTTCGGCCATATGTATAGCCGACACATCCTCCAAGATATTTGTTTACTAAACAATAACACATTTAGCACATTTCTATCAATAGTTTGGGAGGAAGGTGGCAAATGATCTTCTAAATATAATAAATGCCATTTACAACCCAGGTTTTCCAAGTAGTCTGCACATAATTAGTTGTACAACTAGAATGCATTAGCAAGACATAATCCAGATGCGAGAGGAGATTCTTAATAAAAGATATTATATACTCAAATCTCCAACTATATACCACTTTTGATGTTGCTTAACGTGATAAAAAACAATGCAAGTAACCAATTACCACCTTAGAATATTCGTCCACCTACAAATTCTTGAACCCAATCATGATAGCAATGGAAAGACCTTTCTCCACTACTAAGAATTCCTCTATGTTATTCATTTTAGTCTCACAACTAAATGAAAAAATATGTAAGGGATTACCTTTATTATCATGAAAGATCCTGCCAAAACCTGTTATACCTGGATTGCCCTTGGAGGCACCATCAAAACTCATCTTAACACAAATAGGAGGAGGACATATAAAAGAAGGGTTGGGATGTGAAACAATACATGCCAAAATTAAGGAACAAGGGTCCAACATATGAATTGACAACTATAGACAATCTAAGCTAACTGCTTCAACACCTTCTACTTTCCAATTGTCCCGTGACCAATGAGAAGCAAAAATAGTGTCTTAGACATTCGGAAGTATGATATTTCTCACACATTGCATCGAACATTCCCGATTTCAAAAAATACAGGAATTTTGTTCTTCCAAATGTTCCATAAAATGAATCCTATACTCAAAATCTAGGTTGTATGAACAATAGGATTATTAAAAAGAAAGAGATTCCAGTACTCCAACCAATCCACAATTGGACCTTGAAAACAATGATTAGAACCAATGATATCTTCCAAAAAAAACAAACCTCTGTTGCAAAGGGATAGGTATGAAATAAATGTTCCATATTCTCCTTTGCAGCTAAACAAAGACACTAATAAGAGGGGTCAGAAATTCCTTTTCGTCATATCTGATCCCAGGTAAGGATATGGTGGTGGCTAATTAACCCAAGAAAGATCAAAATTTTGGGCCACAACTTGGATGACCAAATTTTATTCCAAAGAGTTTCCTGATCCAATAGATTATGACTTGTAAGAAAGTAATACACTTAATTGACAGTGAACATACCAAGCATCTTAGCACCCCATCGAAGGATATCAAGACCATGAGAGGATTGAATTTTCCTTTCCAATAAAGCCTTATGCAAATCAAACCAAGGTAGTTATTGAGGGGAATGAGGTCAATCTTCCTGAAGCTTCCACGCATGTAAATGATTATCCGGAGCCCTAAAATTCCAAAAATGTTTAACTTTGACCACTCCCAACGAATAAGTAAAAAGTTGAATCCCTTGGAAGGGGCCTACTTGGGAAGTTCTAGGGAGTTGCTACCAATTATCTTCCCAAAAAAGAGTTGTATCGCCATTGTGAATTTCCAAAAATGCATGATCTTGAACTACCATATTATTCTCCTGAGCCCAATTCCATATGCTAGAGCTTGTAATACAAGTGTTCCATTTTAATTTATCAGTTTACAATGTTAGGGGAGCATATTCTCTGGAAAAAACTCTTTTCCAAAGTTCAGGGCCACCATTTATCCATCGCCACCATAATTTAGCCCCAAACAAATGAATGATGATGGCTAGATCACGTAAGCCTAAACTACTTGCCCATTCGGGTAAAAATATAGATTCTCAGGCTACTAAGTGTAGGAATTTACAGGGTAAGTTCCTAAAAAAGAACACCAAAAGGACACCGCTCACAACCAGATCACAGATCAATACACCAGTATTTTTGACGTGGTTAAAATCCTCAAAGAGGGAAACAGTCCACGGCCTGCGCCAACGTGGCTACTACAGGCAATTTATTAATCAAAGAATGAAAATTTACATAAGCTTCTCTCATGCACGGATTACCCAAACAATGACCCTCCATGCGCTTTAAATAGAACTCATGGACCAATCGGGTGTCAAGCCACGGATCAAGTGTCGGTAATACCGAGGAGAGAGTGAACCGTCGGATCACTACATATCGTGACCGTCGGATTGTAAGTTACAAAATGTACAACGGTAAAGAAACACACTTTACCTAACTCTATACCTAACTCTACACTAGACCAAGTTGAACTTAACTATATCCTATGTGTCGGAATATCCTAACATCCCCCCTTAAGAACAACTTGGGATAGGATTGAAGGATTTACAAATATGACACAATAGGAGAAGGAAGGAGGCACTAGAGCCTATCCCCCCTTAGTGACAACTTCCTAAACTCCAAGCATATATCGAAGTTTAGTGAACTTCGCCTCTGTGAGAGCCTTTGTGAAGATGTCTGCAACCTGATCATCTGTTGAACAATATTGCACTTCAAGAACATGGTCATGAATGAGCTTTCTGATGAAGTGCATGTGTAGTTCAATGTGTTTGCTGTGCTGATGCTGGATTGGATCTTTGCATAGCTGAATGGCACTTTGATTATCACACCAAAGTGTGGTTGGATGCTGCTGCTCAAAGCCAAACTCTGATAGGATCTGACGAAGCCACAAGGCTTCCTTACTGGCTTCCACGGCACCACGATACTCTGCTTCTGCTGACGAAAGAGAAATGGCAGCCTGTTTCTTACAAGCCCATGTAATAGGTCCTGAACCAAGAGTGAAGACATAACTGGCAGTAGACTTCTGATCATCAAGGTCACCAGCCCAATCAGAATCAGTGAAACCAACTAATAGAGGAGCTGCTTTGGCACTGTAATGAATCCCAAACTGTACTGTACCTCGAACATAACGAAGTATTCTTTTAGCTGCTTTCCAATGACTTTCACGGGGGTTTTGCATAAAACGAGCAACAAGGCCAACAACAAAGGAAAGGTCAGGACGAGTATGGGTTAAATACAAGAGTTTTCCTACAAGTTGACGGTATAAGGTAGCATCAACTTCAGGAGAAGTACAAGAGACTGAAAGTTTGACTCCAGACTGAAAGGGAGAAGGGGCTGGCTTACAGTCTTCCATGTGAAAATGACGAAGAATATCACAAGCATACTTGGACTGGGAAAGGGAAATACCCTCCTTGGATTGCAAGACTTGAAGACCGAGAAAATAGTGTAAGTGTCCTAAGTCTGTCATTTCAAATTTCTTTTTAAGGCTGGACTTCACATGGTTTATAAGGTTGGGATCACTACTAGTAAGAATAAGATCATCAACATAAAGAAAAAGGATGATAAGAGAGTTGCCCACTTTCTTGGTGTAGACAGTATTGTCAGAATAACACCTAGAAAAGCCAGATTCTAAAAGAAAGCTATCCATTTTGGCATACCAAGCCCGAGGAGCTTGCTTGAGACCATAAAGAGATTTCTTAAGTCGACATACAAGGCTGGAGTCTGTTTGGATGAAGCCAATGGGTTGTTCCATATAGATTTCTTCATGCAAGTCCCCATGCAAGAAGGCAGATTTAACATCCATCTGATGGACTTCCCATTTTAAAGAGGCAGCAAGGGCAAGAACAAGGCGGATAGAGTTCATTTTGGCAACAGGGGAGAAGGTTTCAGTGTAGTCAATGCCTTCAACCTGTGAAAAGCCCTTAGCAACAAGACGAGCTTTATGTTTATCAACTTTCCCATCTGGTCCATACTTGGTTCTGTAAACCCATTTACATCTAACAAGTTTGCGTCCCTTTGGTAGAGGAACAAGATCCCATGTATCATTTGTCAACAATGAATGATATTCTTCATTCATAGCTGCTTCCCAATGTGGATGGCCTGAAGCTTCTGCAAAAGTGTCAGGATCATGATTTACTGGAGCTTGAGCCAGTAAAGAAGAGGCTCTTTCAAACTGAGAACGTGTACGTCGCTGATCTGTAGGATCACCGGCAAGATCACCTGCTGCATCCCGAGTAGCACGGACCCATCTTGGAAGTTGAGGATCCTGAGAAGGTGGGGGAGGATTGTCATCCTCACTTTCATCATCTGAAGAAGAAATGTTTTCAAAAGTAGAAGAGATAGGAAGAGGTGGCACATCCGCCAGACTAGGCTCGCAGGCCGATTTATTTTCATCAAATTTTACATCTCTTCTAATGATAACATTTTTGGACTTAAATGGAATAAGTCTATAACCTTTTACATCTTCAGAATATCCAACAAAAGTACATTTCTCACTCTTAGGTTCTAAAGCTTTATGCTTTTCATCTGGAATATTGGCCCATGCTTCACTTCCAAAAACACGAAAGTGACTTACATCTGGTTTAATAGAACTCCAAGCTTCTTCTGGAGTGATATTATTTAGAACCTTAGTAGGAGTGCGATTGATTATATAATTTGCACAATTAATTGCTTCAGCCCAAAAACTAAGACTGAGTCCTTTAGATTGCAGCATACAATTAGCCATTTCCTTTAAGGTGCGATTTTTCCTTTCAGCTACACCATTTTGTTGTGGAGTGTATGGAACAGTATGTTGCATTTGAATTCCATTTTCGGTGCAAAAGTTGATGAATGTGTTTTTAACATATTCTCCACCATTATCAGTTCTTAGCTTAAGAATTTGATGTCCAGATTGTTTTTCAACAAAGGCTTTGAAGGCCAAAAATGTGTTAAATACTTCGCTCTTGAGTTTTAAGAAGTATACCCAAGTGCGTCTGGAGAAATCATCAATGAAAGTTAAGAAATACTTGCAGCCAGAGAATGAAGCAACAGGGAGTGGACCACATAAATCACTGTGCACAAGCTGTAAAGGGGCTGAGGCGTGCCAAGAGGCACGTTTTTCAAAACTGTCCCGATGATGTTTTCCGAGTACACATCCGGAACAAACACCATCTCTGCAAGATACCATAGGAAGACCTGTCACCATATTTTCTTTACATAGATGCTGAAGGGAGCGATAGTTTAAGTGACCAAATCGCTCATGCCAAAGTTTGCTCACTTCATCATTATGAGCAACAAATACTGAGGGAAGATTTGATGACCCAAAGTTGTGAAACTTATACAACCTTGTGGAATCATCAGCAATACCAGTAGCTAGAATCTGTTTAGGATCTCTTAGATCCTTGATTACAACATCATGAGGTGAAAATTCAACAATTTTACCTTCACCTGAATGAGTTATCTGATATACAGATAGAAGGTTGCAGGATAAGGTTGGAACACATAGTACATCATTAAACTGACCATTGTCTAGATGAATAGTTCCAGTCCCTACAACATTAAGAGATCTATCATCACCAACATATATATTTTTGGTGTTACAATCATTTAAAGAAGAAAACATGGCTTGGTTTTTGGCCATGTGATAAGAGGCTCCAGAATCAATGAGCCACTCATGAGAATGAGAAGAAGAAGATACATTTAATGCATAACCAGACTGAGATGATTGACAACGACATGCAGAAAGTGCCATTCCTGAAGATGAAGTTGAAGTTGAAGTTGAAGAATGCTCCACATGGATGTTATGTTTCTTCATTGCGGCTTCCAAGGCTTCCATCTTCTTAAAGCATTTAGATTCTAAGTGGCCATCTCGATTACAAAAGTTACAATGTCTATCAGTCTTCTTCCATTTGTTTTTATTGGTCTTATCATTTTGCTGAAATGATCTTTCATTTTGAGGCTGAGTTTGCTTAGGACCCTTGTTTGGTTTAGGACCATTCTTTTTAGGATAGGACTTCTTAGGATTCTTTGAATTTGGTTGCTGCTGGGCGGCTAACGCTTTCTTGGAAGAGTTTCCAAGATTAAGAAGACCAAGGTGTAAGAGTTTTTCTTGTTCTCTTATTAAAGAATCACAAAAAGAGTCAAAGGAAGGGGCCTTGTAGTCTTTTCCTTGACAAATGAAAGCTTCCCTTGTAGAATGGAAGGTGGAAACAAATACAGAGTAGGCTGGTCCCAACTTAGTAAGGATGGAATAAATAAGGTTACTGTCTTCTTTCTTAACCTTAACACCTTCCAAGAGATATCTAAGGGTCTTGAATTTGGACAAGAAATCTTCAATGCAAGAAAAATTATTAGGATCCAATGTAAGTAACTCATTTTCAAGTTGATGGGCTCTAATTTCATTTTTAATCCCAAAAACTTTAGTGAGTTGTTCCAATGCTTCATGAGGAGTCTCAAGTTCTGCAATATGGAATCTAAGATCAGGAGAAATAGACATCCCTATCAAACCACGTGCTTGATCTTGTCTATTTTCCCATTTTGCAGCCTTGTCTTCATCTTTTGTTTTCTTCTCTTGGTCTGTGGCTATTCTGTAGAGACCTTTACTTCTAAGTAAATCTTCCATGTAGGCTATCCATTGGAAGTAGTTAGTGCTGTCAAGAATGACTTGGCATAGACTTTCCATTTTAAAAAAAACTGAAGCTGAAGATGCTGAAAGTAAGTGTTCCAATGGATAGATCTCGAAAAATTAGGCTGTTTTAAAAAAAACGGCTCTGAAAAAGGCTTCCGGATGAAGAAGTTATGGCTTTTTGAAAAAGATTTGTTGAAGTTGCCGGCAAAGTGCGCGAATGTGCGGGAATGAAAAAAAACCGCCCCCACAAAATGGAGACTTGAACCCAAGACCTCTACTCTCTTAAAATAGCTTTGAACCAATTGATCTATACAAAAAATTTGAGAGAGAGAGAGAGAGCGGGGTGGGGGCCTTGGTTTGCGTGCTTGCCTTGAGAAAGCACTTTTTCCCTACAAAACACAAAACACAAAACCCAACACGGACATGCAAAGAAAACGAACCTTATGGCTCGAAGTTAGCTTTAGCCAAAAAACTAGATATTTTCAAAAATGAACCTTGCGGCTCAAAGTTAGCTTTAGCCGAAAAACTAAATATTTTTCTCAATGTTTCTGATTTTCTGAGATCACACTAAGGTGCAGGGAAAAGAGCATACGCATGAGAAAAATCCTTCCTTTCTGTTTCTGATTTGCCCAGATCGCACAGAGTCGCAGGGCAAAGAGCATACGCATAAATGAAAGGTATAGATCCAGTTAAAAAAAAGCTAAATAAACTGAAACCAAAATAAGCAGAGAGAAAATAACAGTAAACTGCAAATAAACACTGTATACCTCCAGATCATAAAAAAGACGCAGCTAGGGCTACCGGAAACCTTTTCGCGTGAAACGAAAGGGGTTCCTCACTGGAACAGATGCTCCGAACACAACAGAGCAGTCCTCTCGGCCCGAAAGCAGTCAGAAATAGCAGATCTAGGAAACAGCAGTCGGATGCAGTTCTACCGGCTTCAGATTTGGATCACCAAAGGACGCGGCCCTCAAATAGCTCTGATACCATGTAGGAATTTACAGGGTAAGTTCCTCAGAAAGAACACCAAAAGGACACCGCTCACAACCAGATCACATATCAATACACCAGTGTTTTTGACGTGGTTAAAACCCTCAAAGAGGGAAACAGTCCACGGCCTGCGCCAACGTGGCTACTACAGGCAATTTATTAATCAAAGAATGAAAATTTACATAAGCTTCTCTCATGCACGGATTACCTGAACAATGACCCTCCATGCGCTTTAAATAGAACTCATGGACCAATCGGGTGTCAAGCCACGGATCAAGTGTCGGTAATACCGAGGAGAGAGTGAACCGTCGAATCACTACATATCGTGACCGTCGGATTGTAAGTTACAAAATGTACAACGGTAAAGAAACACACTTTACCTAACTCTATACCTAACTCTACACTAGACCAAGTTGAACTTAACTATATCCTATGTGTCGGAATATCCTAACACTAAGGACTAAAGTTTAGCTTTATTAGCCCCTGTCCAAAGAAATTTTATCCATTTAGAGATAAGAGTGTGTATCACATGTCATGGAAAAGGCATAGTAGACATATGATATATCGACAATGCTTGGAGAACCGCCTTAGTAAGAACCAAACGACCTGCGAAATCGAGAGCTCTAAAGGTCCATGTATTGATTTTGTTAGATAGCTTTGTAATAAGAGGAACCCAACAAGAAATACATTTGGGATTAAGAACCATTGAAACCCCAAGATATTTAGATAGAAAATAATCTCATTGGAACTATAACAAATTAGCCAAATGAGCTAGAACCTAATCTTTACAATTGAAAAAGAAAATGTGTGATTTGACATTATTAATTAACATTCTCGAAGAATTCATAAAGAGTGAGAGGAGAGAGTTCATTTCCTTGGCCTCTTTTAGTGATGGAATAGAAAACAGACATACATCATCGAAAAACTATTGATGAGTAATGGAGAGGTCTGATCCAAATAATTTTAAACCCTGAATCATTCTTTGATTATACAAAGACAAAAATAAGCATCCCATACCTTCCATCACAATAATAAATCAAAATGGAGACAGAGGATCCCCTTGTTGAAGATGATAGGAAGGATTAAAAGTATGAGATAGAGAGCCATTAATTATAATAGAATAGAAGGGGGTTGTAGTGAGAGAGCGCACCAAAGAAATCCACTGCCAGGAGAAACCAAAAGCATCTAACACCTGTAATAAACAATCCCAACTTACCCGATCATAACCTTTAGAGAGGACCAGCTTCACAATCTTCCCCAGTTTTTTTAATCTTTTCAACGAATGAAGAATCTCATGAAGCACGAAAATTCCATCAGATATTTGTCTTCCTTCAACAAATTCAGTTTTCTCAGGAGAAAGAATCAAATGCATAAGGGGTTTCAATCGATTGACCAGAATAGTACATGTAATATTTGTGTCGATAGGTGCTCTATAGCCCAATATATGAGGGAGATATTGTCACGTAACGTTACATTAAAAAAATTAATGTGTGTATGTGTGTGTGTCGGCCAATATATGTATATGCAAGAGATGTTGTGGGTAACGTTACATTAAACAAATTTAAAAAAATATGTGTCGGGTAATATATGTATATGCAAGAGATGTTGTGTGCATAACGTTACTTAAAAAATAAATTAATAATGTTACTTTAAAAATCAATGTGAGCCATTTTTAAATACTTGAATTTTCACTTTTTATTTTACATGAAACTTTATAAAATGAGATAAAGTAATTAAAAATAATAATAATAAATAAATAAAATTACTTTCTAGTATGAGGGATAAATGTAATTTCTTCATTGTGAGGTGGGGAAATATTAGGGAAAATGTAATTATTACATTTTATCTAATATTTTTGCCTACCTCCATATACTTTTTACTAATTTATATTGGATAAAATATAATACTATAATATTACATTTTACCCAATATTTCCCCTCACTACTACTAATTTTATAGTTTAGTTTCTTTACCTTTAAATTACAAATATAAAGAAAGATTACAATTTCCCCTCAACGCGTCCATTTCTTATTGTAATCTTTCTTTATATTTGTAATTTAAAGGTAAATAAACTAAACTATAAAATCGTAGCAGTGAGGGGAAATATTGAGTAGAATGTAATATTTAGGGTGGGGTGTGACGTGAAATATTAGCTAAAATTTAATAATATTTACAATATGACAAGATTTTTAATCATGAATATTTACCATGGATATTATTAACTTCTAAGTAGGTTTTTTTACAATACCATGGACCAATACCCACAAGAGAAAGATAGAGAAGGAGAGGAGGGAAGAAAATTATAATACCATGGGCTACTACCATGGTTTATCAATACCATGGACCATCTAGACTTTTGATTATTATGTTATGGATCTAGGCTTTTAATTATTCTGTTACAATACCATGGGTCAATACCATGGCTTATCAATACCACATGCCCAAAATCCATAACTTATTTCAAAATCAAAATATTTTACAAATACTTTATTTTAATTTAATTTTGTAACATTTTTTAATTAAATCTAAGAGCAAAAAGGTTATAATTACTTTTGAGGTATATCTAAACCCTCCATCCTCATGACTACTAACAATATTCTCATAGAGATTAAATGGAGGTTTTAATAAATTAAAAAATGAGAATACTTTTATATATACATATGTGAAATTTATATAATATAAATAATATTATAAAGAACCAGGATAGATGCATCTTAACCAAGGATCCAAGTGAAGTGAGAAAAAAAAAGTGATTAACAATGATAGAGGAAAGATAGTGCATGATTCTTTTAAGTTTTTATTATTGTATTTTCTTTAACATGATTGATCCAAAATATAGGTTTAATATTTTACAACCAATTTTTATTTTTATTTTTTTTAGATACTTCCTTAAATACAATACAATGGGATCATATTTAAGAAAGAGAGTGAGATGGAAGGGGGAATAGAGTGTGGGAGAGATAGTGAGAGAGAGAAAGGAAGAGAGAGAGGAGGGGGAGAGAGGGAGGGAGAGAGATGGATTTGGAGGGGGAAAGAGAGGGAGTGAAGAACAAAGACATTGAGAGATAGAGGTGGAGAGAGAGAGGGAGTGACAAGGGATAGATGAAGATGGAATGAGGGAGAGAGGAGACGAGGGAAGAGAGAGAAAAGGAGAGGATAAAGATAGGGAAATAAGGGGAAGAGAGAGTCAGGGAGACATAGATATGGAGGGGAGAGAGGGGGAGAGAGATAAGGAGAGAGGGAGGGAGATAGTGATAGAGTTGGAGGGTGGAGAGAGAGATTGTGTATGATGGGGGAGAGATAGTGGGAGGTGGGAGAGAAGGGGAGAGAGTGGAAGGAAAAAAAGAGAGGACTTGAGAGAGAGGGAGAGAGAGAGGGGGAGAGAGAGATGGAGTTGGAAGGGGAAGAAATATATAGAGAGAAAAAGGTGGAGAGGGAGAGGCAAGAGAGAGATGGAGAGTCAGTGAGGGAGAGAGAAGAGAAAGAGAGAGATGGACAATCAGTGAGTGAGAGAGAAGAGAAATAGAGAGAGGGGGGGGGGGGGGGGGGGGGGAGAGAGAGAGAGAGAGAGAGATGGAGAGATAGTGTGTATGTTTTGGGGGTGAGAAGGAGAGACAAGGGGAGATAGTGATATAGATGGGGTGAGGGAGAGGGTATAAGAGAGAGGCAAAGAGAGGGAGGGAGGAAGAGAGATAGATGGGAGAGAGATATATAGATGTAGGGGGCAGAAAGAGAGAGAGGGGGGGGGAGGGAAGAGATAGAGAGGGAAAGGAAGAGGAAGAGATAGATAGATAGATATGGGGGGAGAGAGATAGAGAGCATGACATGTGTTTAGGGGCCTGAGATAGAGAGACAAATAAGGAGAGATGGAGGGAGGTATAGATATAGATGACAGGGGGAGAGAGGGAAGAATAGAAAGGGAGGGAGAGGCAAATAGAGAGATATGGGGGAGAGAGGGATGAAGAAAGAGACACATAGAGACAAATACAAACATAGAAGTTAGATCTAGAAAGTCATGAATATTTTGGATTTTCACTAAAATATATGTATTGATTTCAATGTAGTTGTTGATTTCTAATCCTATTTGATCAAATGAACTATATGCATTGATTTCATTGTAGATGTCAATTTATAATCCTATTTAATACCTTGCACTAAGTTCATTGCTTTCTTAAATACAATACAATGGGATCATATTTAAGAAAGAGAGTGAGATGGAAGGGGGAATAGAGTGTGGGAGAGATAGTGAGAGAGAGAAAGGAAGAGAGAGAGGAGGGGGAGAGAGGGAGGGAGAGAGATGGATTTGGAGGGGGGAAGAGAGGGAGTGAAGAACAAAGACATTGAGAGATAGAGGTAGAGAGAGAGAGGGAGTGACAAGGGATAGATTAAGATGGAATGAGGGAGAGAGGAGTCGAGGGAAGAGAGAGAAAAGGAGAGGATAAAGATAGGGAAATAAGGGGAAGAAAGAGTCAGGGAGACATAGATATGGAGGGGAGAGAGGGGGAGAGAGATAAGGAGAGAGGGAGGGAGATAGTGATAGAGTTTGAGGGTGGAGAAAGAGATTGTGTATGATGGGGGAGAGATAGTGGGAGGTGGGAGAGAAGGGGAGAGAGTGGAAGGAAAAAAAGAGAGGACTTGAGAGAGAGAGAGAGAGAGAGAGGGGGAGAGAGAGATGGAGTTGGAAGGGGAAGAAATATATAGAGAGAAAAAGGTGGAGAGGGAGAGGCAAGAGAGAGATGGAGAGTCAGTGAGGGAGAGAGAAGAGAAAGAGAGAGATGGACAATCAGTGAGTGAGAGAGAAGAGAAATAGAGAGAGGGGGGGGGGGGGGGGGGGGGGGAGAGAGAGAGAGATGGAGAGATAGTGTGTATGTTTTGGGGGTGAGAAGGAGAGACAAGGGGAGATAGTGATATAGATGGGGTGAGGGAGAGGGTATAAGAGAGAGGCAAAGAGAGGGAGGGAGGAAGAGAGATAGATGGGAGAGAGATATATAGATGTAGGGGGCAGAAAGAGAGAGAGGGGGGGAGGGGAAGAGATAGAGAGGGAAAGGAAGAGGAAGAGATAGATAGATAGATATGGGGGGAGAGAGATAGAGAGCATGACATGTGTTTAGGGGCCTGAGATAGAGAGACAAATAAGGAGAGATGGAGGGAGGTATAGATATAGATGACAGGGGGAGAGAGGGAAGAATAGAAAGGGAGGGAGAGGCAAATAGAGAGATATGGGGGAGAGAGGGATGAAGAAAGAGACACATAGAGACAAATACAAACATAGAAGTTAGATCTAGAAAGTCATGAATATTTTGGATTTTCACTAAAATATATGTATTGATTTCAATGTAGTTGTTGATTTCTAATCCTATTTGATCAAATGAACTATATGCATTGATTTCATTGTAGATGTCAATTTATAATCCTATTTAATACCTTGCACTAAGTTCATTGCTTTCTTAAATACAATACAATGGGATCATATTTAAGAAAGAGAGTGAGATGGAAGGGGGAATAGAGTGTGGGAGAGATAGTGAGAGAGAGAGGAGGGGGAGAGAGGGAGGGAGAGAGATGGATTTGGAGGGGGGAAGAGAGGGAGTGAAGAACAAAGACATTGAGAGATAGAGGTAGAGAGAGAGAGGGGGTGACAAGGGATAGATTAAGATGGAATGAGGGAGAGAGGAGTCGAGGGAAGAGAGAGAAAAGGAGAGGATAAAGATAGGGAAATAAGGGGAAGAAAGAGTCAGGGAGACATAGATATGGAGGGGAGAGAGGGGGAGAGAGATAAGGAGAGAGGGAGGGAGATAGTGATAGAGTTTGAGGGTGGAGAAAGAGATTGTGTATGATGGGGGAGAGATAGTGGGAGGTGGGAGAGAAGGGGAGAGAGTGGAAGGAAAAAAAGAGAGGACTTGAGAGAGAGGAGAGAGAGAGAGGGGGAGAGAGAGATGGAGTTGGAAGGGGAAGAAATATATAGAGAGAAAAAGGTGGAGAGGGAGAGGCAAGAGAGAGATGGAGAGTCAGTGAGGGAGAGAGAAGAGAAAGAGAGAGATGGACAATCAATGAGTGAGAGAGAAGAGAAATAGAGAGAGGGGGGGGGGGGGGGGGGGAGAGAGAGAGAGAGAGAGAGAGATGGAGAGATAGTGTGTATGTTTTGGGGGTGAGAAGGAGAGACAAGGGGAGATAGTGATATAGATGGGGTGAGGGAGAGGGTATAAGAGAGAGGCAAAGAGAGGGAGGGAGGAAGAGAGATAGATGGGAGAGAGATATATAGATGTAGGGGGCAGAAAGAGAGAGAGGGGGGGGAGGGGAAGAGATAGAGAGGGAAAGGAAGAGGAAGAGATAGATAGATAGATATGGGGGGAGAGAGATAGAGAGCATGACATGTGTTTAGGGGCCTGAGATAGAGAGACAAATAAGGAGAGATGGAGGGAGGTATAGATATAGATGACAGGGGGAGAGAGGGAAGAATAGAAAGGGAGGGAGAGGCAAATAGAGAGATATGGGGGAGAGAGGGATGAAGAAAGAGACACATAGAGACAAATACAAACATAGAAGTTAGATCTAGAAAGTCATGAATATTTTGGATTTTCACTAAAATATATGTATTGATTTCAATGTAGTTGTTGATTTCTAATCCTATTTGATCAAATGAACTATATGCATTGATTTCATTGTAGATGTCAATTTATAATCCTATTTAATACCTTGCACTAAGTTCATTGCTTTCAATGTATATGTTTATTTCTACTCCTATTTGATTGCTTGCACATGATGCATTAGTTTCAGTGTAGATATTGATTTCTAATCCTATTTGATCGCTTACAATACAATGGGATCATACTTAAGAAATAGAGTGAGATGGAATGGAGAATAGAGTGGGGGAGAGAGACATAGATGTGGGAAAGATAGTGAGAGAGAGAAAGTAAGAGAGAGAGGAGGGGGAGAGAGGGAGGGAGAAAAATGGATTTGGATGGGGAAAGAGAGTGAGTGAAGAACAAAGACATTGAGAGATAGAGGTGGAGAGAGGGGAAGTGACAAGGGAGAGATTAATATGGAATGAGGGAGAGAGGATATGAGGGAAGAGAGAGAAAAGGAGAGGAAAAAGATAGGGAAAGAAGGGGAAGAGAGAGATAGGGAGACATATACATGAATGGGGGAGAGAGGGAGAGAGAGAGAAGGAGAGAGGGAGGGAGATAGTGACAAATTTGGAGGGTGGAGAGAGATATTGTGTATGATGGGGGGAGAGATGGTGGGAGGTGGGAGAGAAAGGGAGAGAGAGGAAGGAAAAATAGAGAGGACTTGAGAGAGAGGGGGAGACAGAGATGGAGTTGGAAGGGGAAGAAAGACATAGAGAGAGAAAGGTGGAGAGGGAGTGGCAACGGAGAGACGAAGAGTCAGTGAGGGAGAGAGAAGAGCAAGAGAGAGAGAGGGAGAGAGAGAGAAGGCAAAGAGAGAGAGAGAGAGGAAGAGGGAGGGAGAGATAGATATTGAGAAAGAGTGTGTATGTTTTTGGGGTGAGAAGGAGAGATAAGGGGAGATAGAGATATAGATGGGGTGGGGGAGAGGGTAGAAGAGAGAGGCAAAGAGAGGGAGGGAGGAAGAGAGATAGATGGGAGATAGAGATATAGATGGAGGGGGCAGAGAGAGAGAGAGAGGGAGAGAGAGAAGGGGAAGAGATAGAGAGGGAAAGGAAGAAGGATAGATAGATAGATATGGGTGGATATAGAGAGAGCGTGACATGTGTTTAGGGGGCTGAGATAGAGAGACAAATAAAGAGAGATGGAGGGAGGTATAGATATAGATAGCAAGGAGAGAGAGGGAAGAAGAGAAATATAGAGAAAGGGAGGGAGAGGTAGATAGAGAGAGACATGGGAGAGAGGGAGGGGAAGAGAGAGAAGGAGAGGGGGAGGGAGATAGACATAGAATGGAAGGTGGAGAGAGAGGGAAAAAGAAATAGACACATAGAGACAAATACAGACATAAAAGTTAGATCTAGAAAGTCATGAATATTTTGGATTTTCACTAAAATATATGTATTGATTTCAATCTAGTTGTTGATTTCTAATCCTATTTGATCAAACACACTATATGCATTGATTTCAGTGTAGATGTCAATTTATAATCCTATTCAATACCTTACACTAGATTCATTGATTTTAGTTTGATGTTGATTTATACTCCTATTTGATTACTTGCATAGGATGCATTGGTTTCAGTGTAGATATTGACTTCTAATCCTATTTGATTGTTTGCACTAGATGCATTGATTTCAGTGCAGATGTCTATTTCTAATCCTATTTAATACCTTACACTAGATGCATTGATTTCAGTGTAGGTGTTGATTTCTACTCATATTTGATTGCTTGCATTAGATGCATTGGTTTCAGTGTAGATATTGGTTTCTAATCCTATTTGATTTCTTGCACTAGATGCATTGATTTCAATATAGATGTTGATTTCTCATCCTATTTGATTGTTTTCACGAGATGCATTGATTTTAGTGTAGATGTTGATTTCTTATTTGATGCAACTAGATGTATGATGTACATTAATTTCAAAGTAATTATATTAATAGTGTGCATTGATTTCAGTGTAATCACATCTCTGCCTTCTCCATTTATTTCTCTATCTCCCATTGTCTCTGTTGTAGCTCTGATACCAATTGTTATAGCTCTGATACCAATTGTTGTAGATCTAATCCAGAAATATAAGAGAATAGAAATAACCCAAGAATAACAAGATCAAAATAGATAGAAATGATTCACTTTATTATCAAACCCTTAAGGTAGGGCAACACCATACATTCACTCCTTAAGGAAGGAGAGCACTCCACAAGCCATATGCCTGTTCATACAATAATACTTCTCTTCATATCTCTCCATGTGGAGTCTCTAGCCTCTATATAGGCCTCATACATACAATACCATGGGTCATTACCATGGTTCCCTCATACCATCAACTAATACCATGGGCCCATTACATTATTATTAACTACTTGTGGTCCCTTACATGACATGTGTTAACCACATTATTTATTACTATGGCCCATCCCATTATTACATTATTACCTTGGGTACCTCCCTTGGTACCCCATATTATCCCCCTAGGTATATAACAGTCTCTCCTTCTCTATCTCTCTATCTCACCCCCTAAACATACACACACTCTCTCCATATCTATCTATCTCTCTCTCCTTCCCTCCCTTTCCCCTCCCTCTCTCTCTCTAACATTTCTCTCTCCATATCTATATCTCTTCCTCCCTCCCTGTCTTTTCCTCTCTCTTCTTCCCTCTCTCCCCCCATCTATATCTCTATCTCCCCTTGTCTCTCCTTCTCACCCCCAAAACATACACACTCTCTCTCAGTGTAAGCACATAAAAATTATTCATGACATGCATTGACTTATGTGTTATAGTAATTCAACCATAAATACAATACTTGAATTTTCATCCTAAATAAAATGTTTTCTTACCCGAAATGTTTGCTTCTTGAAACTATAAACTATTTATAATTGGCTACATTCTTATTATTCCCATTTTCCATCATTCAACATTGTTAATTACTTTGCATTCAAACGCAGTAATAGAAAATAACTACCATTGAAAATTATTTGGGGTTTAACACTCCATAAGTCACAATGATTGAATTTGGAGAAAACTACTATTAATATTGGAGAACAACAAAGAAAATGTATGTTGTTTACTATAGTAGCTCAAATTAAATATTTGAATGATCTATGATTCCAACTACTCTTTTCATATGATCGATATGAGAAAATGGAAAAACTAATAGGTGTGACAATAGGAACAGTAGAAGAAAATAGTTTCAGATTGATCGCAATGAAGATTGTTTGTAATTGACTATATTCTTATTATTCACATTTTCTATCAATCAAAATTGTTAAATTCAAAATTTTTATTTCATCATTTTTCATCATTAAAGTTACTAACAACCTCTTTCATATCAACAAACTAAGGTAACTAAGCAAATTTCAAATTAAATTGACCAACTTAATCTTAAACATATTTAGCATATTTAAAATGATCAAAATAATTAGATGTTCAACAAATTTTGTATGACCACACACGACTGAAACCAGCCTAGATCCATCTTAACACCAGATCTATCAAGCGCCGAGAGGGATCAAATCTCTCAAGGTGCAAACCTTTCCTCAAGTTTTGCACTCAAAAAATAGGTTTTCACCTCGAGAGATTTGATCCCTCTCGGCGCTTGATAGATCTGGTGTTAAGATGGATTTAGGCTAGTATAAATAACATTACACAAAGAAATAGGTCAAAAACCACTAGGGTCTTCTGGCTTACCTAATTTAAGAATCAAAGTAAAGAATGTAACATATAATATTCTCCACATAAACTTAAGATTGCGTGATTCCTCCACCAGCGCTACGATTTCTTGACCCATGAATTTCCAACAAGCTTTGAAAAGATTCTTCATGAAGCCATCTAGCTTAGGTGACTTATTAGATGGCATTGACATAACAACAATCTCTTCCTCTTGATAAGACATTGGTCACATAAGAGTTATATTTTGCTCAGGGCTAATAATCTATGGAATGAATTTTGAGATTTTATTAATAGAAGATTGACGAGAATAAGAAGCCTCAGTTAGAATCCCCTAAAAGTATGCAATAAGTTCTTCTTCAATATATTGATGGTTCAGTTTCCGCTGACCATCTCTACCCAACAATGAGAAAATATGATTTATACGATGATGATGAATCATGGATTTAGGAAAAAAATAAGGTATTTCTTTTCCCTCCTTTAACCATTGAACCTGTGATTTTTGTCGCCATAAATTATCCTCTTGTTTCCTTCTCGTTTTAAGGCGATTAAGAGTAATGCCCTATTGGGGAACTAAATCAGTAGTGCAACCTTCTACTATGATACACTGTTGAATATCCTCCATTTGGGCTTCCAAAAATTATTTATCCTCAAAGATATTCCTAAATGTAGACTTATTCCACAAACACAACTGATTTTTTAAGGCTTTAAGTTTAAGCTAGAATCTATGCATTTTAGTACATCTTTGTAGTAAAAAGGAATTCCACCATACTTTAACCTTCTACAAGAAATCTGGTGCTTGTAACCAGAAGCTCTCAAAATGAAAAGGGTAATTATGTGGAGTTTCCTTAAGATCAATTTCCAATTTGATGGGCCAATGATCAGATCAAAGCGAGGGCAGGATAGAGGCTTAAAAAAAAAAATCTTTATGGAGAATGGACTCTTAAGCTAGAAAATGATCAAGTCTACAAGCAATTTGATGATTCCCCCTCGGGTGACTGTACCAAGTGAATATTCCATTATTTGTCCTAACATCCACCAAATGCGGTCTCTCCAAAAGATTTACAAATTTGTTTGAATCTTGCTCTCAACGACAAATCCCACCTTTTTCTTCCTCAGGAGAAGAGATTAAATTAACCCCACCCCCCCCCCCCCCCCCCACCCCCACTCAATAATCTAGTGGGAATTCGAGATTAGGTGGCTATGACATTCTATTTTGTGAAGAAGTGACTCTTTATCTAAAGGAGTATGAGGGCCATAGACAACATAAATATTTACAGTCTCTGAGGAACAATGTGTTGAAAATGACCTCTTAACAGCCCTGGGATCACCATCCAATCCTGAAAGAAGAGCTCAAGGGGATTCCACAACGTATCTGTCCCATCAGCGTAGCCATGAGAATCAATTTCCATAAAATCGCAACCTTTTGAAAAATTGTTCACAAAAGTGGACAATTTCAAATAGGAAACCTTAGTTTCTTTTAAAAGAACTAAGGACAATTTTTCTTTGTTTATATTTTCTCGAAGATATCCTTGTTTCCCTTTACTACTCAATCCTTGTATGTTCCACAATAGTATCTTCATAATTAAGACTATTAAGAAGGAGGAAAATACGCTGAGATCTCATTGACCTATTCGAAATTGATCAAGTCATCTCCCGCGGATTGAAGTAACTCCTTATCCGATTTACACCCTTTTTTCTTTGTACCTTTGGTTGACATCTCCTTAACTCTATCTTTGAGATCTAAAATACCCAAATTTCATGAATTCACCGGAAGACCTTTAGGATTGTTGTTCTTCCGTTGTAAAAATAGTTTCACATACATTTCTCAATGAGTCAACGATAACACACTTAAATTCTACATTTCCCAGTCATTTAACAAATGAACAAACTATTGTTCTTACTGTCATAGAGAATCCATTCGCCGCTACATGAGGGAAAGAACCTCCACAATACCAAGTAAGTCAAATAAAGGTTGATCTATGTCAGATTCTCCCTCGGGAATCTTTCTTTTTAAAACTTGTTTGTCTCCTATTATCCCTGGGTTCGAATCTAATACCATAATATCCTCCCTCTCTTCATGATCTTCCTCCATACCTTCCAAAGATGAAAAAGTGTTATGTTCTTTAAGCTTCTTTAACTTCTAGGACGGCTGATCGTTAGCGGACCTTCGTTTTGCAGGAATTTTTGAAAAACCATCTGGACTAATAGGCCCTCAACTCTTGCCACTCCTTTCAGGCAGGGCAGTCACGAAATAGGTGACCAGTTCATGGCAGATGCAACAACGAAAGGGCACATGTTCATAATCAAGAGTTTGAGTCCAAATCTCACCTTGATATTCTAGGTCAATAGATTTAGGTAAAGTTTGTGAGATAGTCATGTAAACACATATATGAGCATAGGACATATTTCTTCCTTGTAAAGTTACTTTAGAATTCTTAACAAGCCTTCCTACAACATTTCCTATTCCTTCCAGAATATCCAAAAGCCAAAAATCAATAGCAAGTGAGTATAAACGTACCCATATAGGAGCATATAAGAATTCCTATTTATGAGGGTGAAGTATTCCTCCCAATAACACATGAATAGCCATGCATTGTTAAAAAAATACAGACCTCCTTCAAAAACTCGATTTTCATCTTCCACAATAGAAAAAATAACAATAAAAAAAACCCTTAAAACATAATTTCAATTCCACTTCCCCTTTGGGAATTAGAACATTGAATCATTAAAAAAATACTAAATGAAGTTTAGAAGTAGCGACTTATATTATTTTTATTTCATACTCACATAGTTTCAAACATATAAGTTTACCACAAAAGTGCGTAATAATACACTTTGGTCACCATTTAATCTATAACCAATGAACCTTATTAAAATTATTATTAATAAATACTAATAGTAACATTAAAACAAAATCAATTTAAAATTGGAAGAAGAGACACTTTTAAATAAAATATTGTTTGAAAATTAAATGGATTATAAAATTAAAAATATTAAAAATTATATTGATTTTAAATATTATTAATATTTTAACACCAAGAATATATCCAACAACTTGTAAGCTTAATATATCATAAATTTATGACTTAGCAAAAGTCGAGAATCTACGAAGGCAAGGGAACTTACTCTTCAAACCTTGTCACAAAGAGCCAAAATGTCTCTCGTGAAATTTAAAACTAGTAGAAAGAATAACATTCTAGTACCAATCACTCAATCACCCCATCACCCCAGAGAAAACATTAATTGTAAACTGAATAAACAAAAACAAAATCAAAATCATGTTTTAGAGCTAAAACATAAATAAATAAAATCATAAACTTTTTAGCCAAAAATAAATCATTTTAAGCTCAACCATGAGGCATTTTATAAAAATTACATACTTAAAAATTAAATGGATTCTAAAATAAAAATAATAAGAATTTAATTAATTTTATATATATATATATATATATATATATATATATATATGTTTTTGCTCTCAAGCAACAAAATCATAAGCTTTTTAAGTCAAAGAAGGCTATTTTAAGCCCAACTAGGAAGCAATTTATAAAAACTTTAACAGATCGATAAAATATTTGCATAATTATTATTGTACTCAAAAAGGGTTGTTCATGCCTTCGAGGTGGAAACGTTGCACAAGAGTTAAAATTTTAGTCACAAAACAAACAATTTAGTTTACAAAAGTAGGGACATGTAGCCCCCATTTGTAGCAATAGTTGCATAGTGTGGCATGTGCAGAATAAGGATAAATGTGCCCCATGTAACCCCCATTTGCCAACTTGGTGCCTTATCGCAATGTAATCACAACCTTTTTAGGTCAAAGAAGAGGGGCATAATCATCAGCTTTTTAGGTCAAAGAATAAGGCTAGTTTAGCCTAACTAGGGGGCAGTGGGACATTTCTTAGGAGTTTGATAAAATATTTGTATAATTGTTGTTGTACTTTGAAAAGGCTGCTCGTGATTTGGAAGTGAAAACTTTGCACTAAAGTTAAAATTTTGGTCACAAAGCACATAATTTATCTTACTAAAGGGATATTTTGTACTTCATATTTGATTAACAATAGCACCACATTATCGCATGTGGACGATAATGATAAGAGTGCCCCATCTATCCATTTGCCAACTTGGTGCCTAACATGAGTATATTATATTATGTGTTTCACAGAGAATGATTAAAGTGGTATTGTTCCCCTTTTGTCCCCACTCTCCATGTAATCTAATGTATTGGTAGTGTATATGTACCCATTATTCTGGCTATAATAATGATTATTTTAACACCATTCAATCGACAAAGACTCTAGGACAACCATTTAAGACAAAATTGGAAGTGGTAAATTGGTTGGAATGAACTTTTGGGTTAAGTTTGAGAAGTGGGGTTGACAACGTGGATAAGGCATGTGGAAGGGGAAGTGATATCAACGAATAGATGGAGTTGATGAACTTGCATAGAGGAAGTGAGTGGGACATCTTTTATGGCAAAGTTATTGATTTTATTTTTTAAAGAATGTGCTTGATAAATGGGAAAGAAGTAGACTTATTCAATGGGTAAGATAGGGAAGAATGAGATTAATTTTATAATATAGGGAAAAGGAAGGTAAATTTGATTTATCAAGATATTTATTTAGCGAATGCAAGTAATAATTAAATTAATTTGATGGGTTAAGGTAAAGGATGAGTTGTGTTTTATTGAGTGGGCCAATAGATGAATTGGCTCAATTGGTTAAGGTAATAGATAAATCGAGCTTTCTCATTACATTTTATCCATGAAGGTAAGCAAGAACCACATTAACTCAATGTGCCAAGGGACAAGATGAGGTAAGCTTGGTGAGGCAAAACATGAGTTGGGCTTGATTCGCTAAGTAAACACATGAATTGGGCTTGATTTTTTGAGGTAATAAATGTTAAAGAGTTAACTAATCAAGGAAACATACAAATTAGGTTTGATTGATCTGGATAATAAATAATCAAAGTTGTTTAATCAAGATTATTATTCTTGAATGGCTATGAAAGTGGATGAGTTAGGATTTATCGACTAAGGCAATGAGTGAGTCAAGTTTGATAACTTAAGAGACTCACTATGTTGAGAATGTTGGGCTTGGTGGTATATGAAACATATGTAACTAGCCAAAGTAGATCTTGATTGAGTTGCACACCTAAAGATCAACTTGATCAAAGATTTAGTCAGCCAAGATTATTAGGGATTGATTAGCCATGATAATAGACGATCCAATATTTTCTGACCAATCCAATGTATGTGATGAGCTTGATCATTGGTGACAGCAAATGAGTCAATGGCACTTCATTAAGATTATCATGCTTCTAGTTAGCACTGGAAGCAGAACAAGTGAGTGAATTAGAGATTGATCAACAACCCCAATGGATGAGTTGTAGGACTTAGGATCAATCAACCAACAACTTAATTGACCAATATTATTAGGTTGGATTGGCCATTGTAGCATACAAACGAGGATTGTTTGGTTAAGGTAAGGAATGCCCCAAGTTTAATAGATCAAAATAGTAAACAAGTAACTTAATCATTATTATTAAGCTTGGAAGAAAATAATTCCTTGTGTTGTTCCTTAACCCTTGAAAATTGTAACACAACAAAGTATATAGAGAATAAACTTGTAGATTAACTTTAAATAAGAGACAATAAGATAAAATCTATTAAAACACCCTTGTAAGTTAAAAATACAAAGAAGAATACAATGTTCACATAGCTCTTAAGGTGGGGTCACCTTCCATTGAGAAAAGCTCCAATTACATAACACAAGACATAAAATTCCATAGCCTCCTCTTTCTTTAAATATATTTTACATAGAAAAGACCCTAACTACTTTTGGTATCATCATTAATAGGTACCAACTATCTAGGGGACCTATAAAGTGGACATTTTTAACATTGAATAACTATCCACTATTATCTAATGACCTTATTTAAGGAGGATAGTTACATGCAATAATTAACTTACTTTTATGTATCCTAAGGTAGGAAGGTTAGAGTAGGACCCTAACATGCACTTCTCCTTCAAAAGTAGCATTGTTCTCAAGGTTGGAGACGAAGAAATTGCTACCGAATCGTGGTAGGGTTCCATGTGGCATGTCTTTCCACTAGATCGATACTTCATCGATTATGCGTTGGCACAATTAATGCTCTCTAGTATCAAATATTGTTGTTTGCTAAATTTAGATGGAGCCTTCTTCATCAAGTTTGGTATGTTTTTTTACACCTTGCACTTCAATCCATGACTTTTTAAACATGACACATGAAATACTATATGAATCTTTGAGTGACTAGAAGAGCTAGTTTGTAGGCCACTTGTCCACTGTGTTGAATGACTTCATAAGGTCCATAGAATGTGGGGACTGATTTATAAGGTGTTTTGTCTTTGAGTGATGTTTTTTATAGGGTAGAAGTTGAAGAAACATCTCATCCCCTACTGCAAATGACCATTTTAAGGGATGTTCAGCCTACTTGTTGTTGCATTCAATTTTAATAAATAGCCAAATTATCCTTTAATATGCAGAGAATGGATTATCTAGTATGGAGTTTGTGATCCACTACTTGAACCTTGGAAGCACCTGATAAATATGAAGTGACTAAAAATGGTTTTTGGCCATAAACAACCTTATATGGGGTCATTTTTGTAGCTCCATGATAAGATGTATTATACCACCATTTTGAGAGCGGAAGCCATTATTCCCATTGGTGTGGTTTTTAGAGGTAAAACATCTCAAATAGGTTTATAGGATCTTATTGACCACTTCATTTTTACCATCTTTACTGGGGTGATATGCACTGCTCATTTTGAGATTTGTACCCTATAGTTTAAATAGTTCTTGTCCAAATTTTCTAGTAAAGGTTTGCTCCCAATCCAAGAGAATGGAAGTGGGCATGCCATGTAACTTAAAATATTATCAAGAAATATATGGGAAACTAAGGAGGGGGTAAATGGATGTGGCAGGGCACCCAAACGAGCATATTTAGAGAGATGGTCAACTACCACCATGATTGTAGATTTGTTCCCCGCCCTTAGAAGTCCCACTATAAAATCCATGGTGATGTTTTCCCATATGTGTGTTGGGATTGGTAGCAGTTGTAGTGACCTTAGTGTCTTTAATGTCTCCCATTTATTTCTTTGGTAGGTCTCACTTGTGGCCACAAAATCTTCAATGTCGATTTTCATCCCATACCAAAAGAATGATTTTTAGTTTGTTTTTATGTTTTATGAAATCTAGAGTGACACATTGTAGGCAATGAATGCAATTCCTCTATTATTATTTGTTTTAAGGTGAAATATTTACTAGAACAATGTGTCCTTTACATCACAATGTATATCCCTTAGGAGGGTTGGGATTTTCTTGAAGTCTTTCAATGAATTGACCGATAACATCATTTTGCTAACCATTCTTGATGAGTGTCCTTGAGGCAACCTGGAATGGGTAAATATAAGGTGGGAAGGGGCCTATCCTCCTCAACTTGTCAAGATAAAGCATCAACTACCACATTTTCCTTACCTTTATCATAGGTAATATCATGGTCATACCCTAGAAACTTGGTGGCCTACTTATGTTTCTCTGGAGAGGATAACCTTTGTTTAAGAAAGTAATTTAGATTACCATGATTAGTGTTGATATTGAAATTCTTCCCTATGAGGTATGGGCACCAGGTCTCTGTGGCATGTGAGATGGCCATCATTTCTTTCTCATAGGTGGATTTACCCAAATTATAGTCATATGATTCCATATTGGTGAATGCCAAAGGGTGCCTTTCTTGCATCAATATTTCACCTTCACCTATGCTTGAGGCATCACATTTCAAGACAAAAGTCATTGTAAAATCTAGCACAACTAAGGCTGGACTTATGCACATGGAATATTTAAAAGCTAAGAAGGCCAACTCCATGGCCTCATTCCAAACAAAGTCAAAATTTTGATAATTTTTTCATAAACTTCCTATGGTACTTTGTAAGTCCTAAGAATCTACACATTGATCTCTTCAAGGTTTTGGGATGGGGCCAATCTTGGGTAGCTGTGGCTTTATTAGGATCAACTCATACTCCCTATTAGGTTACAATGTCATCCAAATGTTCAACCTCTAAAGCCCCAAAATTACATTTTGAGAACTTTACAAATAGATGGCAGTCATATAGGAGTTGCAAGGCTCTATCAATGTGTTTGATGTGGTATTCACATGTCTTATTGTGGATCAAAATATCATCAAAGAATACTAAAACAAAATTATGGAGGAATGGTTGAAAGATATCATTCATGAGGCTCTAGAATGTTGATGAAGCATTACAAAGGTCAAAAGGAATCATTAAAATCTCATAATGACCTTCATGTGTATGAAAAGTTGTTTTAGAATTGTTTCCTCCATCTTGATCTAGTGGTAGCTAGAATGCAAATCAGGTTTGTTGAAAAACCTAGCTCCATGAAATTGATCCAAGAGGTCATCAATAACTAGAATATGACATTTGTCCTTGATTGTCAACTTATTGAGAGCCTAGAAATTAGGAAACATGTACCCTTTTTTTTTAATACCATAACTACCAACGATGAGTAAGGGCTAGTACTAAGATGTATGATTCCTATATCCAATAATTTCTTAATGATATTTAAAATTTCTCCTTTTGCACAAAAGGGTTCCTATAAGGATGAACATTGTGTGGTTGACTTTGTGGAATGAGGAAGATACCATTGTCATGCTTCCACCATGAAGGTGGTAAAGCTTGTGGTGTTTCAAAGGCATGTTGATGCTTAGAGAGAACCAATTGCAAATCAGGATGAATCATAGTGATGTGGTGTCGACTACCTATATGCAATTAAATTGTACAATAACACCAAAGTGGCCTTTCTTCAACAACTTCTCCATATGATGAGAGGTTATAAATTCAGGAGAACCTGATATAAGCTGCTTGAGGCTATGCTTCTCTCTTTCCAACATGAATCTCATGTAAAAGTATTTGGAATCCATGGTGATTGGTCCTAAAGTGTGTAACCATTATACCCCTAGAGCTATGTCACAACTGCCAATTTCAATGGAAAACATGCGATTTTTGAGATGATACTCACCCATTTTTAGTTTCATATTTTCACGCATGCCCACACATTTCATTGTGTTGTCAATGGTGATCATAATTTGAAAATTAGTGATGGGATGTACATAACAAGGGGTGTCTTATGCCAATCTCCTATGGATAAAATTATGGGTGCTACCACTATCAATCAAAACAATCACTTTGAGATTCTTGATGTAGCCAATCAATTTCAAGGTTTATAACATCAAGAGAAATTAGGGGTTCCTTACAAGGAGATTGCAAAGGCGTTTCATCTTCCATGGAGTGGCTTGTGTCTTCCAAAGTTGGTTTAAGAGTATCTTCAATAGGATTGTCCTCTAAGTAGTCATGTGGAAATATATCCATTTGATATAATTTTTTTTATTTATATTTGTTTCCTTTGAAACATTTCCCTTCACAATTCATAGCAAAGATGGAGACATTGACATTCTACCATCTTTTTGGGAGATAACTTGTTGATGCATGCTAGCTATGAGTTAGATGAGTTGGGTGTAGTTGTAATGGGGGGGGAGGGGGGTTAGGGTGAGTGTTGAATAAATGTCTCTTGGTTTATGCATTGATCATTATCTCAACTTCTTTAGCTTTGTCACAAACTTCTGACCATGTCTGTGGGCGTTGCATCATGAGATTGCATCTTTAA
Organism: Pinus tabuliformis; assembly: GCA_031772625.1. Lineage (NCBI taxonomy): Eukaryota > Viridiplantae > Streptophyta > Pinopsida > Pinales > Pinaceae > Pinus > Pinus tabuliformis. The sequence goes on from CM062805.1 coordinate 1,331,160,080, forward strand.
GACCAATTATGCAACATTATTTGACAATAAAGTGGATGGCCCTTTGTGTGGATTGCCAATTTCTTAAAGGCAATGATATGTCCCATAATTGTGTCTATTTGGTGTAACTTGTTAGGTGTCCCAAATGATGAGTATCATTCTCAAAATGAGTAGAGAATATTTGCACAAACTGGGTCCTTGTAATGTAGCCTTTATAAGCCTTACCATACCATTCCCACCATTACTAACGTTCAACGTCCAAATATAATACTCCCACATGTAGTTTTGTTAGGTCATTAGCAATTTCCTATAGAAATAAATAATATTCCATTTGGGTAACCCACCTTGAGGTATTCAACCCATCAAATTTGTTCCAACCTTTGGAAAATAGTGTCATGAATTATGATCCTAAGAGTCGGGGTGAAGATTATCCTCGAACATGTTTATCACTTGCACTTCAAGCGTTGTAAATTCCTCTTTGTTGGAGAAATGTGTGGATCACTTGTATGGAGAAGTAAGTGCGCTACTAATACAAACAAGAAGCCTTGATGCGTTTTCTTTGTTTCCTCCACTTATTTGGGTGAAGTTGCAATCATTAGTCAATTTTTCTGAGTTGTGTGCTTTAAGAGGGTTGGGGTTGTGGTTGGTTATGATCTGGTGGTGCTTGCTGTTGGTTTTCTTAGTAGGCCATGGTTCAAGTTTGAACCATGGGACAAGTTATGATCTTTTGCAAGTGTTATTCTCCACTTATATCACTACTACTAATAAGATATAAGGAGTCTTTTTAGAGATTCCACAAATAACTATATTTTAAGCCCACAAAAAAGGGGCTATTTAAGAGGTATACCTCGATATTAGCTTGATGCAAGGAATATTTTGAGGTAGGTCTTCCACAACACTACCAACAGGACCAATTTAGACATTTTTTTAAGTGCTACTCCAATCGGAATATTACTCCTAGTTTATTATTACGCAATGATAGAATCTACAAAATCCTTATGGGTGCAAGTAGGAATTTTGTTGGTTAACTATAGAGGTTAAGAATTGTAGGGTCCTGGAGATAGAGGAGTGTCAGGTGCTATATATCTTTGATATACATGCAAGTTCTAATAGTACTATTTGGCCCAATTTGTTGAGATACTAACTAAGGAGGCTCAATCATGCCCTTAACCATATGACCCAACTACCCAAGTACTAGATAGTGATCTTCCCAAGTGTTGTTCTCAATGTACTATAGCAAAAAGATGGTTGATTGGTTCATCTAGCGGTGGTTTTAGGTATACCTAAGGGACTTAAAATATACATAAATGTATGTGGGAGTGAGATTTTGTATATAGGTGTTATCTAATGTAATACTACTTGAAGGGGTATCAACAAAGATTACAATGTTTTCCAACCACATGATCCCACTTCTATTTCCTACATGTATTTTTCTTCAACCACAATTTTACTTATTGAACACTACATGATTGTGTTATTTAAAGATGTTATAACATGTCTCTAGACTACAAAAAAAAAACTATTAACATTTGGGGGTGTTTTGGCTTAGGAAGAGCTCCAATAACACTTGAGGTGTTCCTTAACCCTTGAAAATTAGAACACAACCAAGTAGATAGAGAATAAAGTTGCATCTTAACCAAAAATAAGAGATACAAAAATAAGAGATAATAAGATAGAATATGTTAAAAGACCCTTGTATATTTAAAATGCAAAGAATAAGACAATGTTAACTTACCTCTTAAGGTGGGGCAACCTTCCACTGAGTAGAGCTCCAATTACACAATACAAGACATATCATTCCACGATCTCCTATCTCTTTAAATAGCTTTTACATAGCAAAAACCCAAACTACTTGTGGTACCATCATTAATGGGTTACATATTCACTCAGTTTACCACATGTGGAACTATTAAGCAAAGAATGAGATCTGTCAAGGACAACATCAATCAACAACAACTTAAAGGAGTTTATAAGATTGTTTGTTCTTGCGGCAAAAGCTATATTGGAGAGACAGGGCGTTCTTTAAAAACAAGACTTAAAGAACACGAAGTTGATATCAAGAATGGGAGATCTCGCACTTCAACCCTTGCAGAGCATTCCTAAAAAACCAAGCATCACGTTTGTCTCGAGAACGCCAGAATTATCGCTAGGGAAGATCACTATCAGAAGAGGAAAATCAGAGAAGCACTCGAAATTAGGAAATGTCCAAATAACCTCAATAGGGATGGTGGGAATGGGATCATTGGAAATTGACTTCCTGTGATTAGGCACATCAGCGCTTCTAGGTCTTCTCATGTATATTATTCCAGGTATAATTCCTCTCTTGTCCTTAATCTCTAAATAGTTTATGATTTTTTTTAACTAGCATCCATTAATAAATTGTTTAATTAACAATCAATTATAAACACTTAAAATTTACAAAGCATTTTTACTAACATCCATTATGAAATTAAATTAAATTATTAATTATTAATTATTAATAATTATTTAGTCATGAAGGTAATTATTTATTTATTATAGAATAAGTTAACTAACTAACTAAATAAATTATTATTAATAATACTATTTTTATATTTTTCTATTTATTATTTTATTATTATTTATTAGTTAACAAATATTATTATTTATTTATAGTAAATTAAAATTTCATTATTTATGCCCATGGGGTTTTGGATTGATGGTGAATGGGTGCACTGTTAAGGCACTCCTTGCGATAGTTCACTGGTTCAAATCCCACGTGGGTGCTTAGGTAGTATTATATAGAGAAAAAAAAAAACATTATTTAGGTTAAATTAAATACAATAAAACTTATCTAAGTTATTTTATTAGGTTTTTGATTTTTATTAATGATCTTTTATTATTAAGATTAAACGTCGACCAAATCTTAACGATGTGATTAATCCGAAAGACTGGTATCTACATTATGGATCACAAAAGTCTTAGATATAACAAAAATAAATAAATGAATCAATTAATTTCTTATTACCAAGAAAATATTAAAGAGCTCGCAGTCAATTGCCGAATGCGATGAGCGATAAGACCCTGGACGCGGGAATTTTATATGCTATAATTTAATTTACTGGTAGGTCCGCAATATTGCAATTACAACATTCCACTGGGTAAACAAGACCTTCCGCCTACCAAACTCGCCGATTACGATTTGTGATATAGCCGACAAAATATGGCTCGCAGTGCGGCGAATCTCGCTTGGTTAGCGGATTTTGGAGAGGAATTGTTGTTGAAAATAGCAACAAGAAATGCTAAAAATAGAAGTGCTAAAAATAGCACTGCTATAAATAGCATTTCGGGATACATTCCAATTTTAGTTAGTCCCTAAACCAAAATTGGGAATTAAAATTCGAATTTGATCTTAGCAGCTGGTTGTAAAATAATTAATTAATTCATCTTGAGTTAATTAGTTGTAGGAAATCAAACATGAAGTCTATGTGAAGACATGCAACAGTTTCTCCATTAATTGAGGAAGTTATCCCTTGATTAAAGGAGATCAGGATGAGTTGTACTTTGAGTTGTAATTAGTTAGCTCAGTTATCTGAGTTAAGTCCGCTTAGATTAGTTCCAACAGTTTGTGGAACTGATTGTGAGTTCAGTTAGTTAATGCATGCATGCATGTAACTGTTGCACTTCAGATCACTGAATATTCTCTCATAAATAACTCATGCATGTTAGTTCAGTCAGAAACCCAGTTGAGATCAGATGATGGGACAGTGTACTATTAGTTGCAGGAATATTCCATGGAGGATATCTCTTGCATGCAGAAGGAATTCATTCCTTGGAGATTGCATAGTTACTTTTGAGTTTGATGAGTGTGTGATGAGGCCAATTCACACAGGTGGCAGCATTGGACACCAAGAGAAATTGCGCAAGGAAATAGGAGGCTTGGAGGACTGAAGGAAGGCATATGTGTTGTCTATTCTGTCTATGAGCAACAATGAGGGATTGTACTGAGAGCTGGATAACTTGAGAGCTAAAGTTTTGTATAATCCTGAGATATTTCCACTTGTATGATAATACAAATAGCGGGGTTTTTAGCTGAGGCTTTCCCCAGAGTATTCTTTTGTGTTCATGTGTGATTGATTTCTCATTCTCTGTTATATGTGTTCTATTTGATCTTGCTCAAAGTCGATTAAGCTTCCACAAGTTTGTTTGTAGAAGTAGATCAAGTATTTTGCCTTAGTATATTGCATTATCAGGTGATCTACAGTGGGAAATTCTACATGGTATCGAAGCAAAGGTGATCATAGCGAAGAACAACATACAAAGAAGGGAGAATTTCGAAGTTTAATGTTCTTCATTATAGAATTTGAATTCTTATCACATCTCAAATTTCACCAATGGTGTTCAATGGTTTGAGACTCGGGTATGCCCTTAATGGCAGCTCGAATTATATAGCCTGGAAGGATCACATGGAAGCAGTATTAGAGGACAACGGTTTGAAGGACTTCATTGATCAAGAAGTCCCCAAACCAGCAGCAACTAATGCTACAAAATTGGCGGAATGGAAGAAATGTGTGGCTAGAGCAAGGAGAATCCTTCTGGAGGGAGTTCGAGACCACATAGTCTCGAGTCTCCATGGGAAGGAGACATTGTTTTCAATGTGGAAAACATTGAAAGATCTATATCAGAACAACAACGATCAAAGGAAGCTGGCACTGAAAGAAAAGCTTCAGAAAATCAATTGTGAAAAGGGCGGCACGATATCTACATATCTGAACAAGCTCACCACCTGCAGGGATGAGCTTAGAAGTGTAGGGATCACAACAGTCGATGATGACATGGTGAGTCTTGCTCTCCTCGGTCTTCATAAGAGCTGGCATAGCTACCAAGACTCGGTAAATGGAAGAGAGAAACTGCTAGATTGGGAACAACTTTGGTCGGATTTGATGCAAGAGGAGATAAGGAGAAGCACCAGAGATGGATCTTCATCCAAGCAAGATGATGAAGAAAATCTAGCCTTAGCGAGCAAGGCGAGGAAAGGGAAAGGGAAGGCGTCCCATTCTAAATCCAGTTCTTCCCATGGTGGGAAGAAGTTTGACAAATCGAAAGTGTGATGCTTTCATTGCCATGAGGTGGGCCATTATGCTACGAATTGTCCACAGAAGAAATCCAAGAAGGGATCCTCGAAGGGATCAGACGGTGAGGCACTAGCCTCACAATTTGAGTTGGATTTCTCTCTCATCACATGCATGGTTTCATCCATGGTGGGATGTGTTTGGTACCTGGATATTGGAGCCTCTTTCCACATTTCTGGCGACAAGAATCTTTTCAGTACCTTGGAGGAGAAAGATCTCCAGATGCAGATCGAGATGGGTGATGATGGAAAGTACCATGTTTCAGGTGAAGGTACGGTTGTGTTTCAAAGGGAGCATGGAGCTCCTCTCACCTTGACTGATGCAAATTATGTACCAGGTCTGAAGAAGAATCTTGTGTGTGTCGCTATGATGTAGTCTTTAGTAAAGGAAAGGTATTCCTGAGGCATATCGGTACTGGACAGACCAAGAGGATTGGGATTCGAGTAAAGAATCTCTACAAGCTAGAGGTAGACGACTGTGTTGCATTGAGTTCCAAAGCAGAGGTGGTGCAAAGCCAAGATGTTGGTGAGATATGGCATAGAAGATTGGGCCACTTGCACCATGGGGCCTTGAAGATCATGCAACATATTTCTACCGGACTTCCCAAGGGAAAAATGGAGCAGATGGACACATGCAAAGGTTGTACCTTGAGTAAGTATGCAAAATCTTCCTTTCAGGATCGAGACAATAGAGCTGGAGCAATCCTAGAGCAAGTTCACACAGATGTTTGTAGACCATTCTCTATAGCCTCCACCGCTAAACAAAGGTACTATGTTATTTTTATTAATGATATTTCTTGTAGATGTTGGATATACTTTATGCAAAAGAAGGATCAGACCTTCTTGAGGTTTTGTGAGTTTAAATCCTTGGCAGAGAAAGAATCTGGAAAGAAAATAAGGGCCTTGCGTAGCGACAATGGTGGAGAGTATGTCTCCCAATAGTTTAAGGACTTCTACGCTGCAGAAGGAATTAAACGGGAGTTGACGACACCCCATAACCCACAGCAGAATGGGGTGGCCGAAAGGAAGAACATATCGATTGTGGGAGCAACTCGAGCGATGTTGCATGACCAAAGCCTACCACTTCATTTGTGGGCTGAGGCATGCAATACAACAGTATACTTGCAGAACAGAAGCCCGCACTGTATACTAGGAATGAAGACACCTATGGAGGCCTTTTCTGGGAAGCGACCAGATGTGAGTCACTTCAGGATCTTTGGATCATCGGTTTATTGCCATGTGACCAAAGATGCCTGGAAGAAGCTAGATCCAACAGCTAAGTTGGGGATACTTGTGGGGTACACTAATACACCCCACAACTATTGGGTGTTCCTGCATACCAGTTAGAGGACAGTGGTATGCATAGATCTGAAGTTCGACAAGCAGAAAGCCATGCGAGTATAACTTGAGAGGGAGATCAAGTTGCATGCAGAGGAGAAACTTTCAGTTCTTAAGGAGGAGGAGCCTCAGATTGATGCAGAGAAGCCGCATGCAGAGGATCCGGGAGTGGAGACATCCACTCATGCTGAGTCTTCCAGAGATGGGCAGAAACACTCAAGGGAAGCTGACAGGTTGATGTTGGATGCGTGAGAGAATGTGGGATAGCCATCTTCTCAGCGCAGACAGAGGAGGTCACCCAAGTGGTACACTAGTTACATGGCCCTGGTTGGGGAGTGTGTAGAGTTCGAACCTTCTTCATTCGAGGAAGCAGTGCAGCAACTAGTCTGGGTTGATGCAATGGTAGAGGAGTACGACTCTATCATTCGGAACAGTGTGTGGGATGTTCTCCCAAGACCTCAGGACAAGTCAGTGGTGAGTTCCCGATGGCTTTACAAGGTAAAGCAGGCAGCTAATGGAAGTGTTGATAAACATAAGGCAAGGCTTGTTGCCCGTGGTTTCTCACAGGTCGAGGGGATCGACTACGATGAGACTTTTGCTCATGTAGCAAAGTACTCATCTATCAGATCGATGTTGGAAGATCCATCAGATGGATGTGAAGACAATGTTCCTCAATGGGAAGATTCAGGAAGAGGTGTACATTAAGCAGTCAGAAGGTTTTGAGACCTTCGATCGTGAGTCGCATGTGTGCCGACTCAAGAGGGCTTTGTATGGGCTGAAGCAAGCACCTCGTTCTTGGTACACCAGGATCGACAACTATTTCACCGGGTTGGGCTTCACCAAGAGTGAAGAAGATGCAAATCTTTACCACATCATGGTAGAAGCTAAGCCACTGATCATTGTTCTTTATGTGGATGATCTGATTTTGACAGGTGATGATCAGTTGATCAAGCCTTGCAAGGAGGACCTTGCAAGAGAGTTCGAGATGAAAGACATGGGTCTTATGCACTACTTGCTAGGCATGGAAGTGTGGCAGAAAGATGGGGAAGTATTTGTGTCTTAAGGCAAGTATGCCAATGAAATATTCAAGCGATTCCACATGGAGAAGAGCAAGCCCATGCAGACTCCTCTAGCTAGTAACTGGAGGAAGGAGGATGCTACTTCAAGTGAGGTAGTAGCTGCTACTATTTATCAGCAGCTTGTGGGTTCACTTATGTATCTAGTGAACACACGACCAGACTTATGCTTTGTGGTGAACCAACTGAGTCAAGCTATGGTTCAGCCTACCAAGCTGTTTTGGAAGGCAACGAAGCATGTGCTGAGATACCTCAGAGGCACATCTCAGTATGGATTGTGGTACAGACAGACAAAGGGAGTGAAGCTTCAGGGCTTCACAGATGCAGATTGGGCAGGGAGTCCATCAGACCGGAAGAGCACTTTTGGAGGAATCTTCAACCTTGGTTTAGTTGCAGTTTCCTGGTACAGCAAGAAACAGAGGTCAGTTGCACTTAGCTCAGCAGAGGCTGAATACATGGCTGCCAGTCAGGCAGCATGTGAGGCCATTTGGATGCGGAAGATTCTAGTGGGATTGTTTGGTCAGAGGATGGATCCAACTGTGATCTACTACGATAATCAGAGTTGTGTCAAACTCTCTGAGAATCCAGTGTTTCATGACAAGTCCAAGCACATCGATATCCCATACCATCATCTTCGAGACTGTGTGGTGAAGAGGATCATGTTGTTGTTGTATGTTTCGACCGTGGAACATGATGCAGATATTTTGACTAAGGCATTGTCAAAATGCAAGTTGGAGTTCCATAAAGACAGGATTGGGGTGACTGATAATCCCTTTCTTGTTGAGAGGGAGTGTTGAAAATAGCAACAAGAATTGCTAAAAATAGCACTGCTATAAATAGCATTTCGGGATACATTCCAATTTTAGTTAGTCCCTAAACTAAAATTGAGAATTAAAATTTGAATTTGATCTTAACAGCTAGTTGTAAAATAATTAATTAATTCATCTTGAATTAATTAGTTGTAGGAAATCAAACATGAAGTCTATGTGAAGACATTCAACAATTTCTCTATTGATTGAGGAAGTTATCCCTTGATTAAAGGAGATCAAGATGAGTTGTCCTTTGAGTTGTAATTAGTTATCTCAATTATCTGAGTTAAGTCCAATTAGATTAGTTCCAACAGTTTGTGGAACTGATTGTGAGTTCAGTTAGTTAATGCATGCATGCATGTAACTGTTGCACTTCAGATCACTGAATATTCTCTCATAAATAACTCATGCATGTCAGTTCAGTCAGAGACCCAGTTGAGATCAGATGATGGGACAGTGTACTATCAGTTGCAGGAATATTCCATGGAGGATATCTCTTGCATGCAGAAGGAATTCATTCCTTGGAGATTGCGCAGTTACTTTTGAGTTTGATGAGTGTGTGATGAGGCCAATTCACACAGGTGGCAGCATTGGACCCCAAGAGAAACTGCACAAGGAAATAGGAGGCTTGGAGGACTGAAGGAAGGCATATGTGTTGTCTATTCTGTCTATGAGCAGCAGTGAGGGATTGTACTGAGAGCTGGATAGCTTGAGAGCTAAAGCTTTGTGTAATCTTGAGATATTTCCACTTATATGATAATACAGATAATGAGGTTTTTAGCTGAGGCTTTCCTCATAGTATTCTTCTGTGTTCACGTGTGATTGATTTCTCATTCCCTGTTATATGTGTTCTATTGATCTTGCTCAAAATCAATTAACCTTCCGCAAGTTTGTTTGTAGAAGTGGATCAAGTATTTTTCTTTAGTATATTGCATTATCAGGTGATCTATAGTGGGAAATTCTACAATTGTAGATTTTTGTCAGGTTTTGAGTGTTTCGTGGAACACATAGTGGGAGAACTGGGAGAAGTCATAACTCCTTCAATTCTTATCCAAATTTGATGCAAAAATAGTCAATTCTAGCATTTTTTGGTATGCTAAACTCGTGGAGACAGGTTTCAGAGGCATCTAAGCATTGTAAACACACCTTTGATGTAATTTGAGCATAATAGAGAGGCCCAAGCCATTGGAAGCTGGAACAAGTAGACGTAGCCCAAGAGGGGTGAACTCCTTTATCATGTGCTTGCTATGTGTTGTATTTTGATGTTATATTGCTGTTGTTCAACATATGTTTTTATGTTAAACTGTTTATAACATTTACATAAGAAACTCTCAAAGGAATCTGTTAATTATGCAAATGTTTTAAATCCTTAAGCACTTGAAAAAGCAAATGATAAACATCTTGGGTTTATTTCTAAATGGGGAATTAGCACAACATTACTAATCTGCTCCATTTCATATCATTTTTACATTGACACTACTATCTAATGAACTTATTTAAAGAGGATGGTTGTATACAATAATTAACTAATAAATACGTAACGTAAAGTAGGGAGGTTAGAGTAAGACCCTAACATTTTGACAATCGACTAAACTAGAGCTTGAACAACAACTCTGTTAGATGAGTCATATGACTTAGAATCGACTTAATAAATAAGTTTAATTGACATCTAGTGCTCATCTTGATCCAATTGTAATACGAAAATCGTAATCTAACTTAAAAAGTTTGGATTCATAAGTTATATGTGTGGAAGCGTGAACATAATAAAGCAAATGCATACCCCCGGATGCGGGTGTCTGATGGAAAGGATGGCAGGCACGTGGTCGGTCACATGGGCAAGTGTCCGAACACACCTGCTACAGGGTGGTGTACAAAGAAAGCGAGCTAGTCTCGCACAAAGCTTTTAATGCGAGACATTAATTCCTCAACCAGACTCCCAGTTAACTGTGCCATGGCGCACCATATCCGTTGCTCTCCTGCTGCTCCAGCGTTCATTTCTGCTGCCCCAGTCTCTTGGGTCATGGTGGTCTGTGTAAAGCAGAGCTTCTCCCTCAGCGTGGCAGCGTTAAATTCCTTTCCAGGTTCATTCGCTCCACCTCGGGGCCTTGAAATGCCGCAAGAACGGCTCAGGATGATAAGTAGGCAAGGAGGCTCCAGGGGTCGCGCCATCTCGCAGCGGTCAACCTCCCCAACGCGCTCTTTCACGGAGGTGCAGGATTCTGGGCGAAGCAGTCCCCCTGTCACAAGATTTGGTCGTGGCAGAGGTCGAGGGCGCGGTAGACGGAATAATTGTGAGCATGAGGCACACCCCACGGTCCGCTATCGAATCCCCTGCACTCTTGCTCATTCTACCTTTATTGTTTCAGTCACAATTGAGAAATGTGAAGATCCCAGAGGCCAGGTAGACGCTCCTCCAGAAATGTCGGCCATCCAGAGAAGGGCGACTCCAATGGACAGTCAGCGTCCAGTCTTAGGAAGCTCCTCGATGGCGAATCAAGCTGTCTCTGCAGGTCCAAGCGAGCCAGTGCAGAGAGAACCAATAGGCTCGGTGGCTCTGCATTCAGATTCAGAGGACTCTTTACAATTTGGTTGCAGAGTCGTTGAGGAACCATACACCACTAATGATGATTGATCTATCCCGGTTCTCTGCTAAAGGCAGCTTCAGCAGCAAGAATACTACTCTGTTTTGTTTCTTGACTCATGCCAGTATCGGGTCTCTGTCTTGAATCTTGTTCTGCAACATGTAGGATGCAATGTTGTCTTTGTTTAGCCTCGTTTCGGGTACTTTACTATCTCTGTTCAGCTATGTATATGTGTCGGGTCTTATAAGAGGCCATATCAAAAATGGAGGTCCTCTGAGAACTAAAAATGTGAATACTTATGCAAATTGCCAACCTCTTGGCAAGACTTTCAAGGCCAAGGCCTTGCTGTAATTTTTGCTCTTTTTGTATAATAATAGAAATAGACAGATTTAGAAAAAAAAAATAAAGCAAATGCATACAAACTAAACAATGCTTGTATTAATGTGTGAGGGTGTTGTATGTTTCTCTATGAAATAGAGTATGGGATAGAAAATAGAATGACGATGTCTTTGCTACTTGCTCTAAACCATGGTAGCACACTTCAATGGAATTAAGCCTACCCATATGAAAATTCCCATAGAAATTCATATCAGTAGATGTTTTGTCTAAATTTTGATTTAATTTGGTCAACGATACAAAATTTGGATCAATATAATTTAACCTTGCAATTTGTTTGGTATTCAATTTCCACATAAATGCCCCCACAAAAACTTATTTTCCACCAAACAAATTGCCACCTTTCACCATTTATAAAGGTTACACCCACAAACTAAAACATGCTTAAAGAGTTTGATTTCCCTTGCTTGTGCAAGTAATGTTAGGAAATCATTAAGGTGTGAGGAAAAAATTCCATTGATGATCTTTACCTTGGCTAGAAAAGCAAGAATGCTTGAAAGGAGGCGAGGCTTGTAATCTTCAAGTTCATGACTTACATTTTAAATAATTTGTTATTATTAATGTCAGAAATATTTAGAGTTTATTCTCATTCTATTTGAATTATGTTACCTGTGTGGTAATATGGTCTTAGTGCCTATATTTGTTATTGCTCAAAATGTCAATTTTTGTCCTTATGCATTTTTATTTGTAAATGTATTCAAGGGACTCCTTTGGTAAGTTTTACACAATTATTTATCTTTGTTATAGTAACTTTATCTATCTGTATTCCCTTGTATTACATTACAATACATTAATATCAACCACTCTTGAATGTGCATGTGAATTCTAGAACTTTGTAACAACCCTTGTCAAAATCCATGTAATAAAGTTAATAAAAGAAAAATAATAACCAAGGTCATGGGACACGTATTCCAAGCTGAATGTTGGGAAAAACATAGTAATGGGGATCATTTGTAATTAATTAATGGCTATGGAAATTGGCAAAGGAAAATGACAAAGGTTTTGGAAAGGCATGAGGCATTATTTGGCATTTTATTTATGAAAATAATGGAAAATAGGAGAAAAGAAAGGTGAAAGGTCACAGGTTGCATGTGAGGAGGAAAATAATGGAAAATGAAGAAAATAGAGGCCTTAATGGTAAAAAGGCTTATGAGGATCATTTCACAACCTTTTGTCAGTGTGATAACCTTTTGTTAGTTTTAGCTTGGAGCTCTCTCTCTATTCTCTCTCTCATACCCTTGCACAAGTAGAGTTTTCTTTGAGCACTCTTGGAGGAAAGTGGCATACTTGGGATCTGAGGCAAGAAGGAAAAACAAAAGTAGGAAAGCGCAAGAGGACATCGAGATCAACAGTGACAACAGGTTTTTCTTGCAGGTACCGAGTTGCATGTTTGATTTCCTTGCTAGTTTTGGCATGCATGACACATGCATGTGGTTTTTGGGTCATGATTTGTCATTGGCATGGAGGTTTTCCTGGATGGATAGTGATTTTGCCTAACCTTGTCATTTCTTGGATAACCATGGTGTTGTGGGTTTCTTTCCTTTTGTTTTCTGGTTAGTTCTCATGTTCCTTATGGTTGTGGGTTGAGTTACTAGTTCCTGGAGCCTTGGTTGGACAAACACTCTGGAAGCCCTGTAACAACTTGGGTTGAGTTACTAGTCCTGGAAGCCTTGGTTGGACAAACGCTCTGGAGCCCTTGGTGGGTTGAGTTACTAGTCTTAGAAGCCCTGGTTGGACAAACGCTTTGGATCCCAATAACAACTATGGATTGAGTTACTAGTCCTGTAGGCCTTGGTTGGAACAAATGCTCTGGAGCCCTGCAACTTGGGTAGAGACCGATTTAGTGATGGTTAGTGATGTCCGACTGTGAGGTGGAATCACTGGTTAAGGGTTGAGGTGTTTTGGCCTCTGGAAGCCCTGGTTTGGTTTGTTTGATTTGTTTCATGAGATCCCACATTCATGCTTGGAATATGGCATGGGGGTGATTGATTGAAAGAGAGATTTGGTTCAGCCCAATCTATGGTTGGGTGGTATGTGGAAGTACTTGACTTGATTGGATTTGCATATGTTAATAAGAGATCATTTTCCTTTGGTATTTTCATGAGTAAAAGTGTTTGTCATTATGTGGCTTTAATAGTTGTTTCATCATTGATATACTTTTGGTTATTTGATGGTTATGAGAATGTTTTATGAAAATCTTGATGTATGGCTCTCATCATGTTTTGATTAGTAGATGAAATAATAATGAATGAATGACCTAATAGACAAAAATGCAGCGATTGGGAGGAGATATCAATCCTCCTTGACGATTCTCAGATAAGTATGTGATCCCTATGTTCAGATTTGTTGTTATGACATGAAGATTTCATGTTTACGATATGTTTGACGAAATGCTTGTCATGGCTAGTAGGGGTCAGATCAAGTCCTTCATCGAGTGTTTGCATTAGTAACCTTATCTCAAGGTTAATTATTTTTTTCTATAAGTTTCATGAAGTTCTGGGTAGTGCCTTGAGTCTTGGCCCTGAAAAAGTGGCACAAAACTGCCTGAAAAGGCCACTGTCGCATGCATGCCTTGTTGTGGGAGCGACTGGAGGGTCTTAGTCGCATGCATGGCTTGTCATGGGAGCGATTGGGGGTCCAAATCAATAAAACATCAAGTTATCTCAGGGGTTTAGCATCTGGAAGGGTTGGTTGTCTCTTGAAGGTTCTGTAGCTCCTGAGGAAGGTCAGATTGGTCTTGTCTTAGTTGTTCCACTTCCTTAACTATACTTGGGGAGTTGAATCATATCATAGTAACTCTTCGTCACATGTTTATCCCGGTGGATTGGTTAGCTTGGGTAAATGTGGGAAGAAGGTGTTACAACTTAATGTGCGTGGTGTCTCTTTCACCAAAGGTTGAGATTTTGAGGTGCTGCCCCATTCTCCTCACACTTTCAATAACAATGATCGGAGATAGCAGGGATGTTGTCCATTGGAAAGAAGGCATTGCATCCTTAGTGTTGTGGTATTCATGACACAATGATTGAGATTAGTGGTTTTTTTTTTTCCTTCTAATAGATGAGTAATTAGTAATAGTAAGAATAAATCATTTTGTTAAAATAAAAATTAATAAATGAGTAATCGTATAAATGGATATTTTATTAAAAAGAGCATTTTACTTTAAACCTAAACATTCTTTATTCAAATTACAATATTAAATTATAAAATCATTATTTTAATTTAAAAATAAATTCAACGCCTTTAAATAACACCCTACAACCAAATATTCTAATACTAACCTATGACAATTACAATTCTTAACACATTTGAATTACAACATGAACATTGCTGGGCAAGTCTCATCTTAAGCCAAGAGTGGTTGGAGAAGTTTCCTCGTTATGGGCCAACCCTTAATTTATTGCTTACTAAAGTTGGTATCCTGGTGCACAAGACCTTCCCAGAAAAGGGGAAAAGGTAAGGGATCGCACCCGCCCCTACCCTACAGAAAAAGGCGAAAGGTAAGGGATCGCACCCGCCCCTACCCTAAAACTTGTGCCACAAGTGAGGTCCCCCAAAAAGAGAAGAGCATGACATACGCTTATTTTGATTCACACGATCCTGCCCAGAGAATTTGCATAACATGCTGCACATCAAAATTCCTCCCAGGGCAGCCACATGCCGGGGAAAAATAATAATACATATCGATATGGCTGCGTGTGCAACACACACGAGGACGCTGACTGCCCCGTGCACGGATTGAAGCATAGCAGAGCCAGCCAGAATCACATGGGAATGGACAAATACGGTTTGTTTAAACAAGTCCGGAATCATGTGCCACCATGTGCCTTACCGTTACAGGCAGTACGAGGCATTTGTTTTATCAGAGGCCCACGAAGCAAAGCAGCAATGGCGCACGCATATTCCCCCCGAATTCTCAACATAAATCCCCAAATTTCTACACCAACCATCCCTTGAACCGATGGATCTTTAAGGCTTCGCAGGTCATCCGGGTGGCCTTAGCTGGCCTCGCCAGGCTGAATGGCCCGGCGTTATATGTACTTAAATCGGTCCACCCACATGCAAACCTACTCTGCACTGCCAGACTTTTGCCGAGATCAAGATTTCCAAGCCCTTATAAGAGTTCCCTCATTCCATTTCATATTAAAATTGACGTTGAGGAAGTTGAACTCATTAGCTGAGATTTGCACTTCAAAGTCACTGGATAAACGGTGGAGTGAAGCAGAGAGATTTGCACTCCAAGGGTTTGAATCAGAGAGATTTGTACCCCAAGGGTTTGAAGGTAAGGTGAAGCACAGTTATTTGAAGAAGAAATCATGTCTCTGACGAGCTTAGACACAGGGAATCCTGCCACCATTAAGGTAGCTTCCTCGGTTCGAAGAGTTCCGGGCTCTGGTTCTATCCGTTCAGATCGAAGAAGGTTCTTGGTATGCAGAAAACCTAACCCTAAATCTGCCCGGATTGCTTCCAAATTTTCAAATTTCAGCGACAAGAAATCTATTGGCAAGAGGCTGAGAACTTTGCAGAGGCTTATTCCGGGAGGCAGCAACATGGAGGCTCCAGAAGTTCTCTTCCATCAAACGGCCGATTACATTCTCAAACTCAGAAGCCAAGTGCAGTTCCTGGAATTCCTGACGAATCTGTACTCAAAGTCTGGGGATCATAATCTCACAGTTGAGTCTTGTGCCTCTTCAGGTATTGATAACCTTTGACTAAGATGATATAATGTGCTTTTGTAAACTAGGCCCTGGTCAATGCAGCGCCGAGAGGTAATTAAAACCTTGTGCAGATTGGGAGAGCTGTATGCATTTTCTGTGGTTTATTGTTGTGCAGATTGCATCATGTGATGACAGTAGAGCAGAGTTTTTGAGTTTTTAGTTTTGAGGCTCGGAAGATTTGGGGGAGTTGTTTGTTGGGTTTATTCATGGATGTCTCATGTATTGACATGCAGAAACAGTAGAAAACTGGAAAAATTTGTTTGTTGGGTTTATCCATGGATGTCTCATTTATTGACATGCAGAGACAGGAGAAAACTGGAAAAAGTTATTTATTGATCAGTTTCAAATCTGTTTTGGGCAGATCCTGTACTAATTCTTTCTTTCAGATTTCGGAATCTAGATAGCCTTGCAGGCTGCCCTCTTTTTTTTGTTTGGAACTGTTGGTTATTAAACATGATTTTTTTAGTTATGTCTTGGGCTTATTATGGAATGTTGTGTTCAGCACTCAGGGTAGAGTTCAGATTTCTTCTGGTTTGCACTGCATTTTGGTATATGACTTGGAATGTTGGTTTTTTCAACAAATATTTAATTAACTGAAGTGAGCACCAAGAATATAAAAGTGGATCACTGTGTGAGAATTCTTTTCAGTAAATATTCAGTCTTCTCCTTCAACTCGGCATTGTAATAAATTAGCATAATTTATGTTGGATAGCTGCGCGACTGAGTGGAAAGTACTTTCACAGATCAGAGGGAGTTCATACTCATCAAGTAGAGCAAATGCACATGACCCAATTTCATTTTATTTTTTTCTGTTTCACCTGGTGGAGTTATGATGTGGGCACATCCCACATTGTAATTCAACTTGTGAGGTATGCACATACCTTTCCTACTTTCGTAGTTACTAAATATAAATTTAATATTTTAATGAAAAGTAATAAAATATTATTATTATTATAAGTTAAATTAATAAAATATTATTATAACTTCTAGTTCAAGTAGAGACATCAAATTTAGTGTATGAGACTTTTTAGTGGTGTATAAGACTTTTTAATATATTAGAGACATCAAATTTAGTGTATGAGACTTTTTAGTGGTGTATAAGACTTTTTAATATATAAGAATTTTATAAGACTTTTTAGTGGTGTATAAGACTTTTTTAGTATATAAGATTTTTTTTAGTGGTGTATGACTTTTTAATATATAAGAATTTTATAAGACTTTTTAGTGGTGTATAAGACTTTTTTAGTATATAAGATTTTTTTTAGTGGTGTATGACTTTTTAGTGGTGTATAAGACTTTTTAGTGTATGAGACTTCTTGTAAGATTTTTTTGTGAAACAAGAAATTTACTTTAGCTCTTTAAACTTTCATCTTTATCATTTTAATAATATATCTAACGGTTAATGATATATCTAATGAAATGAGTGATAAGTTGCAATTCAACACAGTCCATTTAACGAGAAAATTTGAAGGATACAAAATTTATAGCTATGGATTGTCCACTTTTTCACTTTTAATAAATATTTAAAGTACTTAAAAAAGAGAGAGGACATAATGATATATCTAATGAAATGAGTGATACGTTGCAATGCAATACGGCGCATTTAACGAGAAAATAGGAAAGATATAAAATTTATAGTTATGGATTGTCCATTTTTAATAAATATTTAAAGTACTTGAAAAAAAAGAACATGGACATGTATATGCTGATATTTAGTTATGGATTGTCCACTTTTAATAAATATTTAAAGTACTTAAAAAAAGAGCACATGGACATGTATATGTTGATATTTAATTTTAATGAAAGTCCATTTAACGAGATAATATATCTAACGGTTAATGATATACCTAATGAAATGAGCGATAAGTTGCAATTCAATTTGAAGGATACAAAATTTATAGCTATGTTCACTTTTAATAAATATTTAAAGTACTTAAAAAAGGGAGAGGACATAATGATATATCTAATGAAATGAGTGATAAGTTGCAATGCAATACGATTCATTTAATGAGAAAATTGGAAGGATACAAAATTTATAGTTATGGATTGTCCACTTTTAATAAATATTTAAAGTACTTAAAAAAAGAGAACATGGAATGTATACGCTGATATTTAATTTTAATGAAAGTCCATTTAACGAGATAATATATTTAATGGTTAATGATATATCTAATGAAATGAGTGATAAGTTGTAAATCAATAGAGTCTATTTAACAAGAAAATTTGAAGGATACAAAATTTATAGGTAAGGATTGCCCATTTTTAATAAATATTTAAAGTATTTAAAAAAGAGAGAGGACATAATGATATATCTAATGAAATGAGTGATAAGTTGCAATGCAATATGGTCCATTTAATGAGAAAATTGGAAGGATACAAAATTTATAGTTATGGATTGTCCATTTTTAATAAATATTTGAAGTACTTAAAAAAAAGAGAGAACATGGACATGTATATGCTGATATTTAATTTTAATGAAAGATATATGTTTAAATAAATTTTGTTTTAATGAAAAATATATGTTCAAATAAATTTATGGACATGTATATGCTGATATTTAATTTTAATGAAAGATATATGTTCAAATAAATTTAGTTTTAATGAAAGATATATGTTAAAATAAATTTAGTAGTTTAAATATATTTAATTGTTACAAGTTTTTTATTTCAACTTAATGTTGTTAGCCTCACTCTCTTAAAAATCAACAATAAATCCAATTATTAAATTAAATAAATAAAATCATGAGAATTCCTCAAATTAAGGATTCTCATTTGGATGAGAGATTCTCTCCAACTAGCTCTCTTAAATTAGTGTGTAAGTTGAGAAATTGTTTTAACCAAGTGAGTATAAAATAAATTTAGTAGTTTAAATATATTTAATTGTTACAAGTTTTTCATTTCAACTTAATGTTGTTAGCCTCACTCTCTTAAAAGTCAATAATAAATCCAATTATTAAATTAAATAAATAACATCATGAGAATTCTTCAAACTAAGGATTTTCCTTTGGATGAGAGATTCTCTCCAACTAGCTCTCTTAAATTAGTGTGTAAGTTGGGAAAATGTTTTAACCAAGTGAGTTTAAAATAGACGCACTATCTTAAGACCACTTGCGCATGTATTTAAATGTATTATTAAATTATTTGAATAAGAGAGAATTACATGAGCATGAGAGGCCATATGATGGCTCTCTACCTTTTCTGTCAATTTGTCTTTTGTGTGTTGTTGGTTTGATTGTTGTGTGTTAATTTGCTGTGTGTGTTTAATATCGCTGAGTGTTTTCAACATGTGGTATCAGAGCTTCAATAATGCTGCAGTTGATGTGAGGAGGAGATTCCAGCTCTACAAGTTTTTGGAAAACTCCATTGAATTGATCAGCAAATCATTGGTATGAAAATTGTTCAGTTTTGTGTTCAAAAAATAATAATTTATTATCTTATTGATTTTAGATTTTTTTTGAAAATCAATTTGTGTATTATTATAAAATCGCTGTGTCACTGCGCTCAGAACAAAATCCTTTAAGGTTCTCATTCTCATCTAAGAGAAGATTTTCTGGCTTCAAATCCGTGTGGTAAACACCTCTACGGTGACAGAAGTCCACGACACTGATCAGCAGCTGGAAATACTTCCTTGCAGCGTCCTCTTTTAGCTTTCCTTTGGCAACTTCATTGAAGAGCTCTCCTCCTTTGACATACTCCATCACAAAATATATTTTCGTTTTGCTTGCCATGACTTTGTACAGTTGGACAATTAAAATCTGAAAGTCATCTAAAGTAACAATGACATAGAACACAGAACTCGGACATCCAGCAGGGGAAAGTAAGAAATCTCCTGGACCTGCACTTAATCAATATCGCAAAGATCCTTTCCTGCATTGTGAAGCAGCTACAGTTTGCAAGAGAATGCTCCTTAAAGATAAGCGGTCAAAAGGAGGAACAATCTTTGCCATGGACACAGATCTCAGAAACCGGTCCAGGTGTGGGTCTAATTCATAGAGATAACTGTACATGATTAGATTTTATTAGCCATAGAACTCGTTTTTCGATATGCGAAGCTTTTGTTTATCTACACAAGCAAATGTTATATGATATCTTCATATGAACTGCCCACGGGCATTGGACTAACATGATAGACGACAAATCGGAGGGTGACTTTGAAAGCCATGGATAAGGAAACATCAAAGGACTGGGTTGTGAGTTTCACAGCGTGGTGGATGAGCTCCCTCTTACAACATTCCAGTGTCAGCGTGAAACTAGCAGAAGACGCCAGCTTGAGCTAGCTAGCAGCCAGCGTGGAGGACAACCTGAAACAAAAAGAAGCAAGCTTCCGTACCGAAGGATCTGCTGCACCTGCATTGGTACAAAGAAGAACTTGCATTTGATAATATTTTGTTTACTGCTTCCTCCTCTTTTCATTTCAGTGTCTTCCTAAGTTGCTTTAGCAGTTGCCGAATACCTGCAGCCAAAGAATCATCTTTCAAACAATGTCGTAGGTCATTCCTTAAATCATCCCTTTTACGAGCAAGCTCCCTCCGAAAATGAGCAAGCCTATTTTCAACAATACTTCCTAAAGATTTGGAAGCAACCGCTGGAGACATACGCACAAGGTTTCCAACTCGCACAATATTCAGCCCCAGATCAGCAAGTCTTTCCACCACGTTATCTACAACAGCATTTGAAGGTGTTGTCACCAGCACTCTTTCACCTTTTCCGGCAGCTATACGAATTAGTTCAGTAAGAACAACTGTCTTTCCTGTACCTGGGGGACCTTGAATGACCAAGACTGCTCGTTGTCTATTTAATCCTAAGGCAATGGCTCTTTTCTGAGAATCGTCAAAGAAATATTTTTGTAGAATTTCACCCAAATCCTCTTCTGCATCATTTTGCAAATTATTTTCTGCAGGCCAATAGATATCTTGACCTGCTTCAAAAAGAGTAGTGACAACAACCGCTGCAGGATTCTTCTTTTTCAAACCTTCTTTCTGAAGAAGCATTAGAGCCTCACAATTACGCTCATAAGTAATTGCATCTGCCAAGCCATGAATTCGATCAATTCTCAAAGACTGGCCAGAGAGCTTAGATGAAGAGAATTTTGCGTATAGAGTTGAGAGAGACACAATATTCATAGAGAGCGTGAAGAGAAGGAATATGTTTGTGTTTTATTGCTGCAGATGGGAGACATGAGTGATTTTTAAAAAAGTGTAGATATGTTGAGATTGACAATATATTGTCTAAAGTTAGCATTTCCAGAAGATTCAAGGGGCATAGAATTTTCATTGTTTGCGCAATTTATTTCATGATGAAGGAAGGTCAAAATTGATGTACTTCAATATTTAATAAAGACATAATTTTTGTGGTGCTTGTGTCCTAGATCCGTCCGAAATTGAATAAAGGGATCTTAGGTACACCGTGTGTAATAATTGCATGATTTGTGTTGATTTTGTAAAAATGCTCTTTTTTTATGCTTCAACAAAACAACTACATGCACATAAAAAAAGTTTACATATACAATTCATCGATCAAGCTCCTGAAATCAACACTCTTGTAATCACTTAAGTTCATAAACACAAAGCGTCACATCATCGACTTGATAAAATCTGCTACAACATTTCACATTATGTAACCAAATAAATTAAGTTAAGGACGCTATAAAATCAAGTATTTCTAGTCAAGACATTTCTGCATCAACATCCAATCAAGCTGTCATCTACATCAACAAAATTATTTTGTAGCAATTCAACAACAATTTTTTGGAAATTGCACTTTTTCCATTTCTTTAAAAATCTCAATACAAAATTGTAACTTGAAAATCATAATTTGTAAGTTGAATTGTAATCAAAGTCAAATTCACTTGAATTATAAGGGTGCATTTTCGGTTGTAATCGACACCCTCATTTGATTTGTTAAAGTGCATCATTAAGTCAAGTCAGTTGTTACTTGAACATTGAATTTATCATTTGTCATTTGGGTGCATTTTTGACAGTGTTCGACACCCATCATTTTTTAGCACATTTAGTGCATCACTAAGTGCAGTAATCACCCAAGAGTTCAAGACAACAGGTGTTTAAAGCAAGTGCAATCAAACAAGCGAGTGTGTTCATAAAAACAATCAAGAAAGTGAGCATGTTCATAAAACAATCAAGCAAGTTCAAGCACATAATCAAGCACGCAATCATCATCAAACGAGCGTGACATCTAATCTTCAAGTGAGCATCAAAACAAGCATGTGTCTACAGCAAGCACACTAAGATCAAGCGAGCGTGTCAAGTAATCAAATCAAGTGCGACAGTTCAATGCACAACAAGCGAGCCTGTATAAAGTTCATTAAAGCACTCATAACGTTTCATTCAAAGCGATCATCATCAAGCGAGCGTGAAATCAATAGTTCAAGCAAAGTGTTTAAAAGCATCAGCAGTTCAAGCAAGTGTTTAAAAGTATTAGCGAGCCTGTCATTTCTGTGATCAACTCAAGTGTGCAATTTTCAAGCACGACTTCTATACCAAGCGAGCCTAACTTCAAAGTAAGTAAGACAACATGGCAACACACATTCGGTTGTCCCAAATTCTTCACAATTTAATGTTATCATCAGCCGACGACATGGTGTAGATCAGCAAAACCACTCTTGTTGACATTCAAGTGCATATTCAACATGCACATGAAATGATTGAGTTCCTTCAGCCCGAGTCGCAACTGTAGAGAACAGAGTTGCAAGACAAGCATGTTGCTTCTAAGTCTTTGACCAATCTAGATACAGTTGTTCATTCGAACTCATTCATCCATACAGCGTCAAGTGTTGAAGTTGTTCCAATGAAACTTTCTTCCAAACCCATCATCAAGCCATGGGAAGAAATTCAAAGTAATCGAAATCGACGTGGCTTAGGATATGTCGAAGATGATGACAACTTACATATCCCTAATTATTCAAAGCCTATTCAGTGCGTCAGTGCCGGATTACTTGAACATATCACCTTAGCAAGTTCTCCGCAAGTTGCAGACAGACATCAATGCACACAAACTGAAAGTGCAGACAAACAAAAATGCATGCAAACTCAAGTTGCAGACAAACCGAAATGTTCTCATTGTCAAAGAACCAGTGATCTAGAAGATCAATGTTTTGATCTCCATCCCTATCACCATTGTGGTAAGTAGAATCATTCATCAGAGAAATGCTGCAAACAAGACCAACCTGCTAGATTAAAGATAAATTATTCATGGATTGATCCCTGGGAATGGTCATCCACAGCCAAAATATTGTACAAGTTTTACAATCGAATTCACTCACACATATTGCAACCAACAGTCAAATGAAGATGGTACTTTTGTGCAGTTGAACGGGGGAGTACACCAGTGAAATACCCCTACACCTACAGGGGGGAGTTTAGATATATTTTGGAGAAGATTGCCTCTTCTTTCAGCAGACAAAGGGGGAAAAATGTCAATGAAATTGACAAGCGGTTGTTAGACTGAAAGTCTCGACAACATCAACAAAGTAGCTAGTGGGCATCAACAACAAAAGTTGCAGTGAGCAATTTTCGACATCAACAAATTCACCAGTGGGCAATCGACAACAAAGTCAGGAGTGAGCTCAAACACAGCAAAAGCAACAATGAGTTGTTTTTCAAAGTCATTAGACAGTGGGCAATCATCATCAGCAAATACGCCAGGGGGCGTTCATCAAATTGTGTCAGGGGACACCGGAGGCTGTTTTCAAGCAAAGGACAGTTGGATTGTTATGAAACCAGCTCACAAAAAGATAGAAAAGAGAGATCCACGCCTTATAATTCAGCCTCTTCAAGGGGGCAACCTCCTTTACATTACATAAATGAGCAATTATTCGATAATTCAAATGAAAAAGCCTCCTTTCTATATATAGGAGTCTAAGGAGTCACAATATAACCAGCCGACCTAACAATAATAACATAAAGCCACAAAAATAACAATAGAGGGATTCTATGGGGCACAGTAATAACAATATGGGGACAATAGGGGCACAACAATATTAATAAGGGATACAACTACAATAGTAATGGGGTAATCACTAGTATTATAGGGACTCAACATGCCCATCTCCTTCAAAAAAGTGTTGTCCTCAATGCTTTAGTAGTTCTCGATGCTTCTGTATAAAATTCTCATCCTCCCATGTGGAATCTTCAGCGGATAAGTTCTTCCACTTGATAAGATACTCCGAAATTGATCGATTTCGTAACTGTCGAGTTCTTGTTTCCATGGCTACTTCTGGTTCCAATATAATTTTTCCTCCCTCCTCAAGTTCTGGCAATATTGTTTGAACTGGGAGCTTGTCACTTATAACCTTCTTTAAACATGAAACATGGAAAACTGGGTGCAATTGAGAAGCTGCAGGAAGCTCCAATTTGTATGCCATAGTACCAATCTTTTGCAACACCTTGTATGGACCATAATACTTTGGTGATAATTTATTATCCTTCTTAGCTTGCTTGAGGGACATTTGCTTATATGGTTGTAGGCGTAGGAATACCCAATCACCTACATCAAAACTTCTTTCGCTATGATATTGATCTGCATGTTGTTTCATTCTATTATGTGCCAACACGAGGTTATCCTTTAAGAGTTGGAGGACATGTTGTTGATGTTCGATGTGATGTTCCACTGCTTGAACCTTAGAATTTTATCTTAAATATGATGTGATGGATGGTGGCTGATATCCATAAAGTGCCATAAATGGGGTCATTTTTGTTGTTGTATGGAAGGAAGTGTTGTACCACCATTTAGCCAGAGGCAACCATTTGACCCATTGTGTCTGTTTATCAGATACAAAGCAATGAAGATATCCTTCCAAACATTTGTTTACTATCTCAGTTTTCCTATCAGATTGAGGATGATAAGATGAAATATGAGCTAACTAAGTACCAAGACAAGAAAATAATTCTGTCCAAAATTTTCCAGTGAAAATGGGATCTCTGTCACTTACAATAATCTTTGGGTTTCCATGTAGCTTCTAAAATGTCGCAGGAAAAAAGTTATAGCGAAAATGCCATGATGACCTATTTGGAGCAGCGAAACCCTAGAATCCAAAGCTCTGATACCAAATGTTATGAAACCAGCTCACAAAAATATAGAAAAGAGAGATCCACGCCTTAGAATTCAGCCTCTTCGAGGGGGCAACCTCCTTTACATTACATAAATGAGCAATTCTTCGATGATTCAAATGACAAAACCTCCTTTCTATATATAGGAGTCTAAGGAGTCACAATATAACCAGCCGACCTAACAATAATAATATAAAGCCACAAAAATAACAATAGAGGGATTCTATGGGGCACATTAATAACAATATAGGGACAATAGGGGCACAACAATATTAATAAGGGATACAACTACAATAGTAATGGGGTAATCACTAGTATTATAGGGACCCAACATGGATCCTTTTGCAACTTGGCACGTGATGGAGTTGCTAAGCGATATTCAAAGATGAATCAAACATGCAGCTGATTCATGTTCTCTTCAAATTTGAGTTTTTTTTCAGCATCCAACTTTGGCGGTTTTTCAGGGAAATGTTGTTTTGAGAATCAACTTGAGAACTTAGAAGATGGTTCCTTGTTCGTTTTGGATTTATCATCGAGGGGGGGGGAATGCTAGCCTCACTCTCTTAAAAATCAATAATAAATCTAATTATTAAATTAAATAAATAAAATCATGAGAATTCTTCAAACTAAGGATTCTAGTTTGGATGAGAGATTCTCTCCAACTAGCTCTCTTAAATTAGTGTGTAAGTTGAGAAAATGTCTCAACCAAGTCAGTTTAAGATAGACGCACTATCTTAAGACCACTTGCTCCTGTATTTAAATGTATTATTAACTTATTTGAATAAGAGAGAATTATATGAGCATGAGAGACCACATGATGGCTCTCTGCCTTTTTCGTCAGTTTGTCTTTTGTGTATTGTTGGTTTGATTATTTGTGTGTTAATTTGCTATGTGTGTTTAATATGGCTGAGTGTTTCAACAAATGTGGATGTGGATTTGTTGATTTTTATGTTTTATTTTTTAAATTGACATCTAAGATTGATTCTCAAAGGAATATGCTCAACAAATGCTCAGTTTTTAGTGTGTTATAGAGTTTGTTAGGTGGCATTGACTTTTAATAAATTTTAAAAATTAGATTCACGCCACTTGGTTCATTGTCCACCAATTTTTTAGGGATTTGAGATTATTCCAATTCTAATAAGTTCATATTTTAATTAGATGGGGAAATTAATATATAGGCAAATTTTATTTAGCAAAATAGTCAATTTTACAATAAGATGTGTAATTTGTTTTTCTCAATAGTCCATTTTATAATAAGATGTGTAACTCCTTTTATTTTCTCTTAAGTTAAAGTTCACCCATAACTTTTTTATACATGATTAATCAGGTAAATGTGTACATTAGTAATAAGTGTTTTTGTTATATTTATAAAGCCTTAGACTATATCAACGACATTAATATTTTTAATGTGATTGTACTAGTTTAAAACAAATTAAAAATATATAATTATGGAAATATTTTAAGTAAATAAATTTATTATGGTATAAATATGCATATAAATAAAATATTTTCATTAAAATTAAATATATTTTGATTAATGAAATTTAAGTTTTATTTAGAAATAGAGGTATGTGTTTGTATTTTTACAAATATTTAAAGTATTAAAAAAAAGAGAACATGGACATTTGTATGTTGAAGTTTAATTTTAATGAGAGATATTCTATGGGGAATATTTTAAGTGTAATACTCCACATATATATATATATATATATTTTGTGGTGTGAATATATTTAATTTAAAATGAATTGAAGATATATAATTATGAAAATAAAGAGAACATGGACATTTGCATGTTGAAGTTTAATTTTAATGAAAGATATTCTATGGGGAATATTTTAAGTGTAATACTATATATATATTTTGTGGTGTGAATATATTCAATTTAAAATGAATTGAAGATATATGATTATGAAAATAAAGGGAACATGGACATTTGTATGTTGAAGTTTAATTTTAATGAAAGATATTCTATGGGGAATATTCTAAGTGTAATGCTATATATATTTTGTAGTGTGAATATATTTAATTTAAAATGAATCGAAGATATATGAGTATGAAAATATTATAAGTATTATATAAAGAAATTTAGTATGGTATAAATATGTATATAAGTAATATATTTTATTAAAATTAAATACGGTATTTTGATTAATGAAGTTTAAGTTTTATTTAGAAATAGATGTATGTGTTTATCAATGTTTTTATGTATTTATGTGTATTAAAGTGTTTTAGAGTTTTTTTCATATATATATATATATTATATATATATATTTTAGTATTTTGGTAAAATTGTATGTTAAGGTTTTATGTCTTAATGTTCTACCTTGTCACACTATTTTGTTATGCAACCAATACTTATGTCTCGTTGTGCTTGACCTTTTATATGGGATTATTGTTGGACCTCCAACTTATCAATATTTCCAATTGTAGTACTTAATTCATATGGTGTGAGCTTAACAAATCAACCAACCAAAGATAAATATTCCATGTGAATGGAAATTCATCATTCCACATCAACAAGATGTCACAACCAAGAGGGTCAAATGCACTCAATTAGAAGTGTGATTAATATTGACTAGGTCTACATGTGACCTAACCAACCTAATTACATGAAATATGATTTTGATCATCATCTTGCATTTGATCCTTCTTGTATTTCTCGTCAAGTCATCGTGTTAAAAGATATATAAAAAGGAGTCAAGTTATGAAGTATTATAATAGTCAAGGAACCATAGTTACATAGGTGCACATTTTTAAAACCTCCTCCTATTTGTCCATCTCTCTTAGTTTGAGGTTGGCTTCATATTATCATTCCTTTATATGGCTTAAATCATTGTGTTCTTCACGGTGTTCAAACCTTCCCAATTTTGTAATTGCCTTTGTACTTACAATAATATGTACATTTGATCAATTTTAGTTCACATTCTCTAGGTTTGATTTGTTCATTGTTTTATGCTTGATGTCTTAACATAGACAGAAAATTAACACATTTGTTTCTAGGATACTAACAAATACAATGAAGATGTTAAGTTGTTATTGTGCATTGGTTTACAATTCCCATGATTGCTTATTATAACTCTACAAATATAATGGTTTATTACAGTTATGTTTGTACATCTTCTAGTTATTTTATGTACTCCATTTTTATGCCAATGCTTGATTTAGCACTTCCTTTACTAAATTCATAGCTTCTACACTTTAAATGATGAATTGTCACTTAACGTAATTTTTTTGTTATGTTTGTGTTGAGAAATCTAGGGCGATAGTAAAATGATGATTTATCTTCGTTGATAATTGTTTGTGAGGTGATTTTATTTCTTTAGATTGGCTTCTTCTTTTTCGCTTGATTATTATTAGTGTTTTCTTCATCAAACAACTACCAAACCATAAAGAACAATGAGACAAAGGACACAAGATATATGCGATCATCCAGGGCCAAAACCTCTCCAAACTTGAGAGGAAAAACCATGAGAATTCTTCTTATTAAAAAATATTCAATTGATGAATTCCAATACCTAGACTCTTGACCAACAACTCCTCCAAGACCAAGTCAATCCTTGCCTCCAGTCGTAATCAACTTCTTCGTGATGTTGTGATTTCTTCTTCTTCCTTAACCCTCGGCCCTGCAACCCTAGTCTGAAAATTTTCAGCCTCTCCTCCTACAATAATGGGCCTCTTGCAGTTGATTGTAACTTCCGCACGTGTGACAAAATTAGGGCAACTTTAGCCCTTTTTCTCCTTCGCTTGCCTTGTGCTAGTTTCTTTGTGACTTCAGCCTACAAGATACCCTTTTTCCTTGACTTTCTTCGACCTCCTTGAGTTGACTATACCTCTAATTTGCTACAGTAGGATAAACCCTAATATCCTCACACGTGTGAACATAAATAGCCCAAAACAGTTCCAAAATCACTTCACTCTTCCTTCTTATTTGACCTCCTCTTTTTCGCTTGATGTGAGACTCTTTCTTGTCCAATGATCAAACTTCTATGATATTTCTTGAATGCTCTCCAAAGTGTTCGACTAGCCTTGTATATATAGGCTTCATGTCACATCAAATAGGTTGACTTATCATTGTCCCTTAGGCCAAATTATCTTTTGAGAAGGCCGACTTGTTGCATGCATTTTGACTTGGTCTTGGACGGTTCCTTAACTCTTATTTCGACTCAAATAATTTTATTTTACAATATGTAACTTGCCTAAATGGGTATTTCATACATGACAATGATTCATAAGCCCTAGAAACTCTCAATGGGAGCATGACCTATAAAATAAAGTCCTCTTGAGCATGAAACTCATGCCGCAAGAAAAACAATAATAAATTTATTTTTCTCATTACATAAAAACATGATTACATATATCATTATGAATACATACCCTAGTTACATATTTCAACACTCCCTCTTAACTAGGGAGGTATTCATAATTCATACAAGGTACTTGGACATTCTCAATCTGAAGAATTCTCATAAGAAGAGTCGAATTGGTAACCCATTTTTTTAGCATCATATCATCCAACATTGTCACATATCAGGGCCTTGACTAACAACTCTATCTTTCCACGAGTTAAAAGCACAATGATGGTGAGACCAATGACTTATAGACACCATCATCATTGTCTCTCAAGGAACATATGCCACTCGGGTGTTCTTAGGGTATATCCTTCTAGGACTATTCTTATCTTGGATTCTCAGTGCTCAAAAAATATCGGTCCTCTACGATTACTCTTATCTTGGATTCCCTAGCACATCCTCAAAGAGTATTATATGTCAGATGCTTACCCAATCCTCCATTGTTTCTTCCCAAGTGAAGACAATAATTATGTGTCTATCTATCCCTCTCAACTAGGGATGATATACCCATTCCTATGAAGGAATATACCCATTCCCATAAAAGGAATTTACCCAAGCTCCCTCTCAATCAAGGACTTGTCCAATCTCCCTCTTAGTTAGGGACTTGCTTCCAAGTTCCTTCTTAACCAGAACTTGCTTCCAGGCTCCTTACTTAGGGCCATTTTTCCAGCAGTAGCTATCTTTTCTTTAGTGGAGATCATGAGACCTTCAGTGGCTTGTAAAACTCCTCCATTTGATGTCATGAATTTTATCTTCATCTTTATGGAGCCTTCATCTTGTAGGGCATTGGCCATCCTTCACTTTCCTCAAGATAGTCATGTCATCCTTCCTCTTTCCTGAAAGTGATCTTCTAATCCACACTTGGATTTCCTTCATACATCTACCTCTTCCACGTCAATTTTCCTTTAGGATATTTCATCCAATCACATGGGTGTTAGTTGTAGATAACATATACAACTCTCTTTTGGTAGCCCTGTATCAACCCATCCAGGCATTGTTCAAAAATAAAAATTGAACATCAAATCAAAGTTACCTTTTGCGATGGCCATTCATCATGACATCTTCCTGTTGCAAAATCAACATCATGCATACACATTGACACATCTCCAAGATATTCAATTGTTAAGGGTCTTCTTTCTTTCCAGACTTTCCCAAAGTCTTCATATTTTTCCCATGGAGTCAATTATTTCTAGTCATCAGATGTTGATTTCCTATGGCCATAGTTGCATCTTTCATTATCTCTTCTTTTACGTATTGCTTCCCAGGAATTTCCATTCATAGTTCCTTCATCTTTGTCAACCACCTCATATTTCATTTGAGGACATATGTTGATTTCATCTAGTTAATATGTGAACACTGCATCTTTCCAATAGAAGATAACCCTTTCTTTTGATCATACTCATGAAGTAGATTATCTATCCTAGTTATCTGCAACTATATGATGACATGACCTAACTTATCAAACATATGCGTACATACCTCTTTCCTTCTTTTGGTCATATAGACTTCCTTCATTAGCTTCATTTCATTTATTGAGAGTATTTCAACCATCTTAACGTGTTTCATTCCTTTGTCATCATACCATCATTCTTCCAAATAGTGAATTCCATCCAAGGTGGTATTCTCAGCTAGACAGTTGCTTCTTCCAAGAGATGAACCTTCTAATGAAGATTCCAATGGAGGATCTTGATTATCCTCATCCTGCAAATGCTCCTTTTAAATGATATATGATGAGCTCTATACCAAATAACTTCTTTCTACCTATAGGTACTACATATGCTTCTAATGAGGTCACCAAGAGCTACTTAATGATGACTTCCATAGACTTCTAGTTCAAATGTTTTTCAAGCCTTATGCAGGTCTCATGAGATCTTGCTTCAATTGTATCCTATTATGATGCCATCTCCTAAAATGATGCATCCTATCATTCTTTTAATGCTTCCTACCATTATACTTCACAAGAACTAAAACAAACCTGGTGGAGAGGAATACTTAATCATAGTAGAGATTTTTTACTTCCTCTGATTTCTTCTTTTCAACTTCTTCCACTTCTTTAGTGTTATGGGCTTCTTCCCTTCAACTTTTATTATTGTCCTTCTTGAGTTTGGGGCAATCTCTCTTGTAGTTCCCATATTCTTGACATCCATAGCATTGAAGCTTCGTCATATTCTTCTTCCTTTTCTGAGGACCAAATTTCTAAAACTTTCATTTTCTCTTAGCCATGACAGCAAATGCTTGTGTTTTTTCATTTGATCCTACATCATTTTATGCCTTTAACCTTGTTTCTTCAATTTTTCACAATGACCATAGTTCATTGAACGGGGTAGCTTCCTTCTTTCCATAGACGTTTGATGTAAAGTTACCCCATTCTTCTGGTAGTGCATTGAGCATTATGGTAGTCATTTCATTTTTTAGACATTGTTTCTCCCAACTCTTGTAGTTGGTCCCTTATTTTAGACACCCTCATAAAGTATGAGGTTATTCCTGCTTCTTTTGATATCTTCATCTTGTAGAGTTCTTGTCTTAATGAAATTACTTCTCCTGTAGTGCTTACATAGAACAATTCTATAAGTTTGTCATATGTTTCTTTTGATGTTTCCAACTTTGATACATATGGAATGAGGGGATATTGGATGGATTCTATGAGAATCCTTTGAGCCCTTACTTCCCCTTTCATGTAGTTTGTAAGAGCTTGAGATTCTTCCTTTGGAGGTTTAGTGATTGAGCCCTTAACATGTTCCACAACTTTATTTTCTACGAGGATTAAATTTGTCCTCTTCTTCCATGCAAGAAAGTTTGATGCCCCAACCAACTTGTTGCTTTCCTTACAAACGGACATTTTGATAGACTCAAAAGTGGACCTAAAGATACTTACTTGAAGATACTCCTCGATGACAATATCTTCAACCTTTTTCCTTCTTGATTTATATGATGATATTGATAGTTGTTGACTTCTTTATGAAGAATACTTCCTTGAAAAGTGATCATTGACTCAAGAAGAGGGAGATCACTTTGAATCCTTAATGATGATGACAATCCCTTCTCCTTGATTTTTCGTTGATGTAGAAGCTTCAAGATGCTCCAATTTGTAGTCCTTGATTTGAGTAGGGTATTTAAGGTCTCCTCCTTCTCAAGGTGATGATTGCGTGAGGTTCCCAAGAATGCTTTAATTGTAGAATCCTTCTTTGAAAGAACTAGGGTTTTGAGATCTTATTTAGAGACTTCCTTCAAGATGATGATGTAATTATTGTTCTTGTGGATTGATGCTCTTGGTGATATTCTAGTGCTTTGTTCCTTGAGTTTCATTCTTTAAGTCGCCCTTTCTTGACTTGTCAATTTAGCTTTGAAACCATGTTGAGAAATCTAGGGCAGTAGTAAAAGGATGATTTCTCTTTGTTGATAACTGTTTGTGAGGTAATTTTGTTTATTTAGATTAACTTCTTCTTTTTCACTTGATTATTATTAGTGTTTTCTTCATCAAACAACTACCAAACCATAAATAAAAATGATACAAAAGTTACAAGATATAGGCGATCATCCAGGGCCAAAACCTCTCCAAATGTAAGAGGAAAACCCACAAGAATTATTCTTCTTATAGAATATTTAATTGACAAATTCCAATATGTAGACCCTTGACCAAAAACTCCAAGACCAACTCAATCCTTGCCTCAAGTCGAAATCAACTTCTTCTTAATGTTGTTGTGATTTATTCTTCTTCTTTAACCCTCAAACTACAACCCTAGTCTGAAATTTTCCGGCCTCTCTTCCTGCAATTCTCAGCCTCCTACAGTTGACTGTAACTTTCGCATGTGTGACAGAATTAGGGCAACTTTAGCCCTTTTTCTCCTTTGGTTAGATTGTGCCAGTTTCTTTGTGACTTCAGTCTGCAAGATACCCTTTTTCCTTGACTTGTTTCAGCCTCCTTGAGTTCACAGTACCTCTGATTTGCTGTAGTAGGATAAACCCTAATATCCTCGCATGTGTGAATAGAAATAGGCCATAACAGTTCAAAAATCACTTCGCCCTTCCTTCTTTCTTGACCTCCTCTTTTTCAATTGATGTGAGACTCTTTCTTGTCCAATGATTAAACTTTTGTGATCTTTCTTGAATGCTCTCCAAAGTGGTCGAATAGCCTTGTATATACAAGCTTCATGTCACATCAAATAGGTTTACTTGTCACTATCCCTTAGGCTGACTTGTCTTTGGAGAAGGTTGACTTTTTGCATGCATTTTGACTTGGTCTTGGAGGGTTCCTTGACTCTTATTTTGACTCAAATAATTTTCCTTTACAATATGTAACTTGCCCAAATGGGTCATCCATACATGACAATGACTTATAAGCCCTAGAAGCTCTCAATGGGAGGTTGACCTATAAAATAAATTCCTCTTGAGCATGAACTTTATACCTCAAGAAAAATAATAATAAATTTATTTTTCTCATTACATAAAAACATGATTACATATGTCATTATGAAGACCGAACCTAGTTACATATTTCAACAGTTTGTAGTAGTCACCCTTGTTATGTTTTTTCTAGTACAAGTAGTTTGGATTCCTTAGTTCTATACTTACCAAAGTTCTGCACTTTTACCTTTCTCCATGCATATTGAAAAATATGCCTATAATAATTCATTCCCATCCAATTCTTGTTTCATGGTATCAAAGTTTAGGTGTCCTTTATACATAACTTCATTTTTAATTTTTGGGTATTTTTTTATTTTCAATCAATCTGTGGTTAAGGTAGATCCCTGGTTTGACTCCGCCCTAACCACCATTTGTATGAGTTTGATATTACCCCCCCCATGCATATTTTTACATACTCAACATGACTAAGAATTGGGGGTAACACAAATTTCGTTGACCCTAGTGGAGTATTGTTTAGACCGTGATTGATTAAGTAACCCCAAAATGACATAAGAAAAACTTCCACAAATTAGTTGAATTGCGCTTGGAAAATCATGTCTCAAACCATGTCAATCACATCAATTTAGCCTAGATTAGCAATATTGGTGGTAAGAATCCCTTCACAATGAAAACTCACAATAATATTCCTTTTTTTGGAGGAATGATTGATTCTAAGACATTTAATGAGTGATTTAGTGCACCCCAAACTTGTTTTGATGCTAACAACTTTAGTGACATAGAGAAAATTAATATTTCAACCTTGAAGATGTCTTAAGCAACCAATTGAATCTTAGTGGGAAGCACACAACGAATAATGTGAACAATGTGGTAAACCCAATACTACAAAGGGCAAATAATCTATATAGATGATGCATGAGAACATGAACAATTTAGTAAGGCTAGTCAGCTATGTAGATGATGCATGGCAAGTTCTATCAATTATAGTATCAAGAATATTAATCCATGAAGTGGTAAGAACTATGCCAAATCCCTGACCTATTATTTGTTGATTACATGAACAAATTATATTCTTATGCTTTGTTAACATCAATGAGGAGAAAATAAATATTGTTCACAAGTACCAAAGCAAATTACACCAATATTCATATTTCTGATGGTAAACACACTTGAGAATGCACATAGGTTCAAAATTTAGAAGATTATAAGCTCAAACACCATATTGAGTCTTCTAATGGTTAGCACAACCAACACCATGATTCCAACAATTGTGACAAACAATCGAAGAATAAATAGACTGGCCACATCAATTCTTATTTTTCGAAGAGCTTAAGATTTCCTACATTCAATGTTATTTGGTTAGTACTTGCAATTATACTTCAATTCTTAGTTTTGGAAGAGCTTAAGAGTCCCTGCATCTGATGTTATTTGGTTAGTATTTGCAATTATACTTCATAATCCATCTTTAGGATGGTGTTTTCAAATGAAAAAAAGGGTGGATTTTTATATAAACATACACAATTATATTTTCGAAATGGTTGTGATCATATATATTTATATAACTATAACTATGGTCATCCATATATATAACTATGATACACACACTGATAGATAGAGTTTTATTGATTTTAAAGTTATTTTAAATTGATATATCTATATTTATATGCTTTAAAACTTAATTTTTTATAAGATATTATCGTATTTTATTTGATCAAAAAATAATTATAGATTTTGTTTCAACATGCTTAGAGTATTTACAAACTTAAGAGATGTTAAGTTAGTAAGTTAAGAAATTGTACAACATCCCTTATTGTATTTTATTATGATCATAATTTATGTAGATGATATATGATTGGGTTCCAAGTTTGTATACTCCTTATGACATCATCCCCATCTATACTTGAGGGACTCGCTAATCTTTATTGGAGTAGTTCTCAATCTTAGCAATGACCTTGGTGTTTTCTAAGAAAACACGAGATTAGTACTTATGTGAATCTCAAACCAAAGCATAAATTATTATGAGATTATGAAAGATGCTAGAGTTTCATGTCTTAATACTAACCTGAATGGAGTGATTTGTTTTTCCTATGTATTATCTACCATAAGAGCATGGGATTATGCCAATGTCTTTATGATAACAAGAGTTCGGAGGGTATTTTATGGATTTAAGCATGATCCCTAATTGTATTAAGAGATTCAAGAGTGATCTTATTCATTCTTCTTTAAAGGTTTCTAGCAATATTTGTCCACAATGGCAATGGAAGGGGATTTCTTGGTCACTTAGTTACTTCTAGGTCCTTCAAGATCTCTTCCTTCATTGCCAATTCCTAGTACAATTGAACAGTAAATTTGGGGAAGTTCCTCTTGTAAATTATCTATCACAGTGAATTTCTCCCCCAAATTAAA
This sequence comes from Pinus tabuliformis, assembly GCA_031772625.1. Classification (NCBI taxonomy): domain Eukaryota; kingdom Viridiplantae; phylum Streptophyta; class Pinopsida; order Pinales; family Pinaceae; genus Pinus; species Pinus tabuliformis. Next base: position 1,331,196,245 of record CM062805.1, read on the forward strand.
GAGTTGCAATATGCCCCTATTTGATTATTATATAATGGTGGTGAAGGAATATTGGCGTTGGAAAGCTCTTCTCCAGCTCATCTCCTCTCTACCTCCAATATTGAATTTCCTCATGGAATTCATTTTGAAGTATTCCAACTCTTCCAACCTCTCCATCCTGAAGGCTTTTCCCATGGAAACTACTTCAAGGTCTTTGATGAACCTACTTTGGTACCTTTTGATTTGTAAATGGAACTCCTATGGCTTTTCTGTCTCACCAAAAAAATGCTTTTTCAATTGTTGTCAACAACTTCTATGGCCTTTTATATCTTCTACAACAAATATCTTTTGAAGCAAACCACTTATGTAGAAAAAATTTATGAAGAAAATAGCTCTCATAAGAGTGAACTTCCACAACATCAACTTCCAAAGCAACCAAGTTCTGTAGCAATAACTTATGTAGCCTTCCTTTTGGTACTTGTTGATTTATAAATGGAAAGCCTATGGCTTGTACATCTCACCACAAAAAATTCTTCTTCAATTGTTGTCAACAACTTCTATGGCCTTTTAATATCTTCTATAGAAAATATCTTTTGAAGTAAATTTCTTCTGTAGCAACAATTTCCGAAGCAAATAGCTCTCATAACAATGAACTTCCACAACAACAACATCTAAAGCAAACAAATTTTGTAGCAATAGCTTTTGTAGCCTTTGTTTAGGTTGCTACAACTAATAAGAATTCCAACTATAAGATAATGTAACATAATGCTACATAACACTTTGGAAACTGAAAAAAGTTATGGATTGTGTTTTTAAAGAAAACAAAGTTATTGCAAGTGTTAACATATTTAGAGATTGTAGGCTTAAAATAGTTTACCCAAATTTGATAAAAACACTCAAGGGATGAATCAAGGTCATAAAAAACATGGGGAATGTTCAATGAGAAGATTTAAACACTCAATAATGAAGAAAAATGACCTGGGTTGATTTAGACTCACGATATTGTAGAAAAGCTCCATACGATAGAATTGTATGTCCAATAGTCTGACAAAAATGTGTAGGGATGGATTTACACTTTTAGTAATGGATACAATATCCCTAGGTATGGATTTGGGCACTCAGCTATGGAGAAAAATGCTTCTGGATAGACTTGGACTCTCAACAATTGAGAAAAGTGCCCAAGGTTTTGTAAATTTTCATAGGTAGCAAAAAATACATCCAGGCGTTTGTAAAGTCACCCAATAATAAAAAAAGAGCTCAATATGGTATTTATATAGCCTATGGACAAAGGGAAACACCCACTAAGAAGCAATTGGTTTTGGACCAATGTTACATACTAAAAATTCACTTCAACAGAGTGTGCACATTCGTTGTATCTCATAACCAAAACATTCAAAGTATAAGAATTCACTAGCCATGAAATTGAAACAATTACATAGAGATCCCAACCTTTAATGGAAATTTTAATTAAGCATAACAGAAAGTTACAAAAAAGGGTGATTTATACATAGAACGTGTGCATTGTTACTTACTAACAATACAAGATTGCAAAATTCTCTAGCTTCAAGACACATTCACTCAACATGGAAAATCACATTAACTCCATCCACTCAACTTCAAGAAAGTTTCCTTCTTTGAGATCCCATTTCTTCTATTATCCTCCCCATTTCTCCTTGCATTTATTTATTTATGTATTTCTTCACTACAACCTCCATTTTTTAGTGTGATTCCTTTGGAAAGTGAATCATCATGGTGGTGTGTTTCCACTTCCAGTTTTTTCCAAAAAGACAAAATAAAATAAAAACAACTAATGCTTGTTACAAATTTTTAAGAGGTTTAACAAGGATCCAATTCAGATTACACCTTTCCATTTGTAGCCTTTTGGTCCCTAAAAGCTTTAACTCCCTTTAATATTTGGCATAACCTTGATGTCCATCTCATGGATGGAGATGGAATTTGCTACTACAATAAGTCATTGGAAAACCTTTTCTCCTTGGGTTGCAGCTCCATGTAAATCCTTTTTCCCTTTGACCTTGAGTCTCCAACCTTTATTATTGGTCGTTTTATTTTTGGGATGGAGTTTTGGATGAATCTTTCAACATTTACCTCCAAATGTCAAGTCAATCTATAGTATTGGAAATAGTTCCTACATGGACGACTTAGCCTTCTAGAGTTCCAACAATCGCCATCCCTCTAACCCCTTTTTTCGCAATAAAAACAGACCAAAGATGATATGCCATAACTTTTTAGTTTGTGATGATTCTTACAAGATTGGTTCCTTGATCGCCCAAGAGTTGGAGAAGACGTAAATGGCATAATCATCTCTTTGTTACTCTTATCCAAGCCTCTACAATTAAATTTGAGTGGCTTCTTGCACACTCTTTTTTGAGCTATCTTTTTCTCCATGGGAATGGATTCTTTTTTGGTTCCTTTTTCCTTGACAAAAGTGGTTTGAGTTGAACTTGTGTTGGATCCTGTTGTAGCGGCTACAACCACCCTCCAAAATTTTTCCTTAGCCTGTTTTGGAGCCTCCCTACCAACCTTCACAACAGCTTTCCTTGCTTCATCAAGTCCTCAAGCTTTAGTGTCTTTCTTGCTCAAAGGAAGCCTATCAATCATAGTTTGATATTTTCCCTTCACAAGCTGCTCACCCGGACTTGGTCTAGTTGCAGTCTGAGCAGCTACCCAGTGAAATTTGCGCATTTCTGGAGGGAAACCACCTTTCCCTCCAGGAATTGCGCAATTCCCTTTGACAACCTGTTGGGATCCAGGATTGCACAATCTTGCCAGCTAACCCTCCCATCAGGATTTGTGCAATTTTTTCCATGAACAGGTTGCTCATGTTGAAAATGCAACAAGATGATGGAGCTTAGTGAAAAGAAGTCACCTTCACTAAGTGGGCCCACAGGCTATTTTTGGTGCAAAGTCTATTTTTAGACTATGTCTATTTTTAGACATATGGATCATGGTCTATGAGTTGCAGGATGATATTTATGGATGATTGGTCATGTTGGTAAAAATAGATGGACCTCTATTTTTAGACATATGGGCGGAGTCTATTTTTAGATTGCCAGTCAAAAAATAGAACAGTCGAATATTATTAGCTCTTAATAATATTTGGACTATAAACATTATCTTATCCTCTTGCAGCACTTCAGTTAGAGCTACGGATGTGGCACATGCAACTGCCAGAAGGAAATACGCTTTTCCTATGGGTTAGTTAAGCTATTGCATGATGGACTTCAGTTAGAACTCAAGTGATTGAGTTTGATGGAGTTGATTGAGGAGTTGATGGAGTTGTGTTCAGTTTGACTTAGTTGAACTAGTTGTATTTAGTCTAACTGCCAAATACACTAGCGATGAGTGATGTGAATTAGTTATTAATTAATTCACTAATTATTAACTCATAAATCAACTAAAGAATACATCAATTAACTCAGTGCATGGACAGTTCAGTAGAGACAAGTGTTAGAGGTGGGTGAAAGGGTGAGACTATTGTCAGTTGTGACTATAGTTGTGCATGAGATTTGCATAATCATTGATTGAGATTTCCAATGAGGATTGCGCAGTACAAGCCAAGGGAATTCGAACTTGGATCTGATCTATTCTCAACTTGGATTGCGCAGTGGAGGCAGGCAAACAGTGGAGGAGATTTGAGTCCGTGACATGTTCAGATCTGAGCTAGTTTGTGTGTAGCATGTGGAGATAGTACTGAGTACTTGTGAGGAGTATTGTACTATGTATTGTTACATGTTCTCTATCATTATAATATACAAATAGTTGGGGGTTTTCAGCTATAAGCTTTCCCCATTACATACTGTATTGATATGTGTGATTGATGTTTCAATGTGCGCATGCGATTGTTTCTTAATTCCACAAATTGATGATGGTAGAGGAGGTTATGTATTATGAATGCATTCCGAAAATAGTGTATAATCAGGATAATCTCTGTGAATAAGTGTTATATTATTCAAAATTTATACATGGTATCAGAGCGAAGTTGATCATCAGATCTATTATTCAGAAAGTGATCACATTTTATTTCTTCAGGCAGAGTCTGTAACGGTCTAGGTAGCCTCTGGATTCATCCTTCTTTTGGAAGGTGAGATATCCAGTAAATGCCCATACAGTCAATCTCTATACAAGAAATAATTTGTTCTCACGAATTTTAGATCAGAAGCAGTTGAGTTTTGAGCTGGTGGAATTTGAATTTGCAGCAGTGTTTTCTTGGTGTCGAAGTTGAAATGTCTTTCAACGGATTGCGATTGGAGTATGCCCTTGAAGGCAGCTCGAATTATATTGCATGGAAAGACAGGATGGAGGCGGTGTTAGATGACAATGGGTTGAAGGAGTTCATAGATACTGAGGTCCCAAAGCCTACTGATGCTGCTCAAGTTGAGGCTTGGCAAAAGAAGACAGGAAAGTGTCAAAGGATTCTGTTGGAGGGCGTGAAGGATCACATTGTATCCAGCTTGCATGGAAAGGCTTCTCCATACTTGATGTGGAAAGCGTTGACAGATTTATTCCAAAGCAAGAGCGACCAGAGGAAGTTGGCACTCAAGGATAAACTCAGAAACATTAAGTGTGAGAAAGGAGAAAGTATGCCCGAGTATCTCACGAAGTTCACCCAATGCCGAGATGAGATGGGAAGCGTGGGGGTGACTGTCGATGATGAGGACTTAGTGAGCTTGGATCTCCTTGGTCTTTCGAAGAGTTGGCATTCCTATCAGGACTCTGTCAATGGTCGAGAGAAATTGCCAGGATGGGAGAGACTTTGGTCTGATCTTGTGCAAGAGGAGATCAGGCGGAATACCAGGGACAGATCTTCGTCAAAGGCATCTGATGAAGAAAATTGCGCTTTGGCTGCCAAAGAAAAGAAGGGGAAGAACAAGAAAGCTTCTCATTTCGGTGTGAAAGGCAAGAAGCAGGACATGTCCGAGGTGAAGTGCTTTCACTGTCACCAGCACGCACATTATGCTACAAATTGTCCGCAGAAGAAGAAAAATAAGCAAGCTGCTGGATCTGCAGCAGGAGAGGCCTTAGCCTTGCAGTTTGAGCTCGATTTTTCGCTGATTACATGCTTGGTATCAAGTGTGATGGGATCGGTATGGTTCTTAGACAGTGGTGTGTCTTTTCACATGACAGGAGATCGAGATTTGTTTCTGATCTGGATGAGAAAGATCTTGGAGTGAACATCGAGATGGGCGATTATGGTAGATACAGTGTGATTGGTATCGGTATCATTTCCTTTGAGAGGGAGTCTGGTAAACCATTCGTATTGAAGGAAGTGATGCATGTTCTAGGATTGAAGAAGAATCTTATCTCTGTGGTGATGTTAGAAGACAAGGGATATGATGTTGTCTTCAGTGAGGGAAAGGCTTTCCTGCGCAGTAAGATAACTGGAGAAACCCGTAAGATAGGGGTTCGAGTCAAGAACCTTTATCAATTGCATGTAGATGGTTGCGCAGCAATGGCATGCAAGGCAAAAGGATTGGTGAGCCGGGATGATGGCAAGCTGTGGCACCGGATATTGGGCCACCTTCACCGTGGAGCCTTGAAGATACTGCAGCAGATTTCTACTGGGCTTCCTAAAGGCACTCTTACGCAGTCAGATCAGTGCAAGGGGTGTACTTTGGGAAAATTTGTGAAAGCCACCTTTCACGAGAAGGATAGTCGCGCCACGACGATCCTTGAGAGAATTCACACAGACGTGTGTGGACCTTTCTCAGTAGCTTCGACAGCAAAGCACAATTACTATGTGATCTTTGTTGATGATTTCTCTCGAAAGTGTTGGATCTTCTTCATGCAAAAGAAGAGCGAGACATACTCAAAGTTCTGTGAGTTCAAAGCATTGGTCGAGAAGGAATCAGGGAAGAAGGTGAAGGATCTTAGGAGTGACAATGGTGGTGAATTCATCTCTGGCAAGTTCAAGGACTTCTGCAGCGTAGAAGGGATTCGAAGAGAGCTCATAGCTCCCCATAACCCACAACAGAACGAGGTTGCTGAGCGAAAGAACAAAACGATCGTGGGTGCTGCACAGGCGATGTTGCATGATCAGGGCCTACCCCTTCACTTGTGGGTGGAGGCATGCAATACTGCAGTATATGTACAGAACCATTGTCCTCACAAGATACTTGGCATGAGTACACCCGAGGAGGCTTATTCTGGTAAGAGGCCTGATATTTCCCATTTGAGGATTTTTTGGTTCTCCTATTTACATGCATGTGACGAAGGATGCCAGGAAGAACCTGGGGCCGACCGCAGAGGTCTGGATATTTGTGGGGTACACTGATACGCCCCACAACTATCATGTGTATTTTCCAGACATTCACAAGACTGTTGTGCGACGGGATATCAAATTTCAGGAGGAGAAAGCCATGAAGTGTTCACTTGAGAGGGAGCCACACTTGCATGCAGATGATGAGCTATTAGTTCCTAAGGATGAGCTTCAAGATGTGTATCAGCCACAAGATGAAGTTCATGGAGTGGAAGAGACCACTCATGCAGCGCCAACCATCAGAGGGCGAAAGCGCACTACAGAAGCTGAGCGATTGGCTCAAGATGCATAGAAGGTTGTAGGACCACCTACAGCACAACGCAAACAGAGACAGTCACCTGATCGGTACAATGGATACATGGCTCTTGTGTGCAAATGTGTCGTGACTGAGCCATCCTCTTTCGAGGAAGCTGTGGAGGATCCCGCATGGGTAGATGCCATGGTGGAAGAGTATGATTCGATTGTTAGAAACAATGCATGGGAGATTGTCCCAAGACCGGAGGGGAAATCAGTGGTGGGTTCGAGATGGATCTACAAAGTGAAGCAGGCAGCTGACGGGAGTGTGGAGAAGTACAAGGCAAGATTTGTTGCCCGAGGCTTCTCACAGATAGAGGGGATCGATTATGAGGAGACCTTTGCACCTATCACAAGGTATTCTTCCATACGGACGATTCTTGCTCTCTCAGCGCAGATGGGGTGGCACATCCATCAGATGGATGTGAAGACTACGTTCCCCAATGGAGTCATTGAGGAGGAGGTGTACATAGAGTAGCCCGAAGGTTTCGAGATCTTTAGCAGCGAGTTGCATGTGTGCAGGCTCAAGAGAGCGTTGTATGGGTTGAAACAAGAACCTCGTGCTTGGTACACACGGATAGACAGTTATTTCACCGAACTTGGATTCTCCAAGAGTGAGGCGGATCCTAACCTATACCAGATTGTGGTGGAGGGTAAGTTGCTGATCATTGTACTTTATGTAGATGATTTGATTTTGACGGGAGATGAGCTGTTGATACTTTCATGCAAGGAGAATCTTGCTAGAGAGTTTGAGATGAAGGACTTGGGCCTCCTTCATTATTTCCTGGGATTGGAAATTTGGCAGCGCAGTGATGGACTATTTGTTTCTCAGGGTAAGTATGACCAGGAGATATTGGAGAAGTTCAACATGCATGGTTGCAAGCATGTATTGTGTTATCTCAGAGGCACATCGAGATATGGATTGTGGTACAGATAGGAGGATGAGGTGAAGCAATGTGGCTTCACGGATGCAGATTGGGCAGGGCGTCCAATGACAGAAAGAGCACATCTGGAGGGATCTTCAGTATCGGGTCGAAAACAGTTTCTTGGTACAGCAGGAAGCAAAGATCTGTGGCACTCAGTTCAACAGAGGCCGAGTATATGGCAGCAAGTTTGGTTGCATGTGACGCTATATGGATGAGGAAGATCCTGGTCGGGTTGTTCGGGTCACACTTGGAGCCTATTGTGATTTATTGTGATAACCAGAGTTGCATTAAACTCTTGGCTAATCCAGTATTTCATGACAGATCCAAGAACATCGACATCAGGTACCATCATATCAGAGATTGTGTGCAACGGAGAATCATGTTACTTTCATACATTCCTACGGAGGATCAGGATGCTGATATCTTGACGAAGGCGCTCACCAGGAGTAAATTCGAATACCATAGAGGCAGGATAGGGTTGCAGATAATCCATATCTTGTTGAGAGGGAGTGTTGAAAATGCAACAAGATGATGGAGCTTAGTGAAAAGAAGTCGCCTTCACTAAGTGGGCCCGCAGGCTATTTTTGGCGCAAAGTCTATTTTTAGACATATGGATCATGGTCTATGAGTTGCAGGCTGCTATTTATGGATGATTGGTCATGTTGGTAAAAATAGATGGACCTCTATTTTTAGACATATGGGCAGAGTCTATTTTTAGACTGCCAGTCAAAAAATAGAACAATCGAATATTATTAGCTCTTAATAATATTTGGACTATAAACATTATCTTATCCTCTTGCAGCACTTCAATTCGAGCTACAGATGTGGAACATGCAACTGCCAGAAGGAAATACACTTTTCCTATGGGTTAGTTGAGCTATTGCATGATGGACTTCAGTTAGAACTCAAGTGATTGAGTTTGGTGGAGTTGATTGAGGAGTTGATGGAGTTGTGTTCAGTTTGACTTAGTTGAACTAGTTGTATTTAGTCTAACTGCCAAATACACTAGTGATGAGTGATGTGAATTAATTATTAATTAATTCACTAATTATTAACTCATAAATCAACTAAAGAATACATCAGTTAACTCAGTGCATGGACAGTTTAGTGGAGACAAGTGTTAGAGGTGGGTGAAAGGGTGAGACTACTATTAGTTGTGACTATAACTGTGCATGAGATTTGCACAATCATTGATTGAGATTGCCAATGAGGATTGCGCAGTACAAGCCAAGGGAATTCGAACTTGGATCTAATCTATTCTCAACTTGGATCGCACAGTAGAGGCAGGCAAACAGTGGAGGATATTTGAACCCGTGACTTGTTTAGATCTGAGCTAGTTTGTGTGTAGCATGTGGAGATAGTACTGAGTACTTGTGAGGAGTATTGTACTATGTATTGTTACATGTTCTCTATCATTATAATATACAGATAGTTGGGGGTTTTCAGCTGTATGCTTTCCCCATTACATACTGTGTTGATATGTGTGATTGATGTTTCAATGTGCGCATGCGATTGTTTCTTAATTCCACAAATTGATGATCAATGGTAGAGGAGGTTATGTATTATGCATACATTCCACAAATAGTGTATAATCGGGATAATCTCTGTGAATAAGTGTTATCTTATTCAAAATTTCTACAGTTCAGCCCAAGATTTGTGCAAATCTGGGTAGTAGTCAGCTGCTCTACCCAGAAATTGTGCAATCAATGCACATTTTTCTCCAGCATTCGAACAGTCGCTTGCATGTGCAGCTAAGTTGACTGGTTCCCTCCAGGACCGAGCAAAACAAACTTGCATGCATAGGCTGCTTCTCCCAAGGTAGCATGCAAAGGCATCCCTTGTTTCAGGGATCTATGTTTAGCAGTTGGAGGTTACATTCAAGGAGCAATTCAAAAACCTCCCTCCAAGTGTCGCTTCCCCCATATTTGTGGAATGCGTGTCATAACCTCGATGTTATCAAAACTCATCAACCAGATGTTGCAGAGCTCATCCTCACATCAACCTTGTAGCTTTGACATCCCACATCACATCTAGGAGCAATTGGCACTTTCAGCTCAGCTGTTTTGGGGTAAGATCACTTCCCATGCCTTGTGTTGCATTTTTGTCGCCTTTTGTGTATTTGCTTCTATGAGTGTTGTTTTCTTGATTTCTTTGAATGCCTGCTGTCGTTTACATATATTCTAGCTTGTCCTAGCTCTGTTTCAATTTTCGTTGCTATCTCACGTTGTTGCATGCATGAAACTGTTTTGCATGGACGTTTTCCCAACCGGCGAATGACCTCACCCACATGCATGTTGATCTGTTTTCTCAATCCTCCATTCATGTTTTGCATGCACTATTTATCACTTCTTCTATCACTTAGTGTCACCATGCATTTCATCGACTTACTTTCTTTCAGTTTCCCATCGGCGAGTCGGGCCAACCTTGGCTCGGTCTCTACCTTCACCAAGGCTACATTGTGCAATTTGGAGAAGGAAGGCTCACCTTCCTCTCCAGATTTGTGCATTATGGCCCAGCATTGGCCTCTTGAACTAAATTGTGCATTTCTGGAGGTCAGTGGCTACTTGGCCCAAAAATTTGTGTAAGTATTCCCCTGGGCTAGTAGTCCTTCCTAGTTGGGATTTCTCATTGTGTAATCCCAGTAGCAAACTGCCTGACTGGACTGTGCATTATGAAGTTCCAGCAGTTAGTAACTCTCTCAGCAGCCCGGACTATGCCTTGTGCAGTATTGGTAGTTGGTCTCTCGACCTCTCGGCCGAAATTGCGCAACCTTTATTATCATTCACCCAAGTATGTTGCAAGTCAGTTCTCATGTTCATTCTAGTTTTCCACTGACAGATTGCTTGCTATGAGTGTTTTCGTGTCTCCAGGTACCACATGTGTTCATTTGCCTCTCAATAGTATAGGTACAATGGTTTCCAAGAGAGTGGAGATGAAGACACCATTCAGAGCATGCTTAGGGATGCAGTCGATCAAGTGTCCATGGGTTTACCTACTCACGAATACATCAAGTTGTTCATGGACAAGGACATCAAGCAGAAGCATCACAATGAGCAACATCATGAACAATAGCTGAAGGTAGCATACCGAATGCAGTGAACACAACAAATGAAGCGAATGCAACGAATGCAAGAGGAAGGTTGTTGACAACATAGAGGCGGAGCAAAGTTGCAAGATCAAGCAGATCCACTGATAATGAAAGCAACTTTGGAGACTCATGCTATGAAGTGATGGTGTGACATGAAGATCGCACGAAGGTAGAAGATGGAACAAAGAAGGAGTTGCATGTGCTGAAGCAGCAATTGAGGAAGAACATGAAGTTGCATAGATAATCTAATGAGTTGTAGCAGGAACAGGAACAACAGTGGGCGCAACATGCACTCATAGATGAAACTGCGCCAGTACGAGTTAAGGATCCATCCCAGTTGCTAACACAGAGAAAACATGGTAAGCAGTATTGTTGATCACATGCAAAGGATCCAACAACATGCATGTTGTTGAGCGCACACATGCAATCCAACCCATTCAACACACTCTCCAAGGCGAAGACAAGAAGCAAGTCCAACTGGGGCTGAACATGCACTTTGGCAAGTTGATGCATATGACCACCAACACACACTTGAAGATCAACACGGACACTATGCATCAGTTTGTTTCCAGTTCAACTGTACCTATGAATACCATGCGCATGTTAGCAGACGTGTTGGATGAAGGGGCCGAACCAATGCACCGGTTGAAACAGAGGCAAGAGTTCACTTCAGTGAGATGTCACCATGAGGTGCATGCACACCATCACGGACAACCAAGCTTGGCATCAGCCCACTAGCTTACCATCACAAGCATGTCAAAGAGTTGGTCTCACCACAGTAGACTGAGTGTCAGTGATGTCTTGCAAGTCTTGCTCAAGCCATGTTGTCTCACATGAGTACATGTGAATTGTAATGTTGAGTCATGTCAAGTGTAAGTTGAGTGTCAATAGTTGAATGTAATAGTTATAGAGTAGGTGAAGAGTCATGAGGGTAGTTGAAATGTCATAAAGGGGAATGTCAAGGGCCACCCCACCCTTTGCTATAAATAGTCCCTCATAACTCATTGTATGGGCTTTTGGTCAGCCAACCTTCTACTAAGACTATCTTGAAGAAGGCCTGGACAGTATTGTAACGCGCCTTGGATTCTCCACTGCACAGAACTAGTACATCTCTTTGGAGGAGAAGGCGGATGTGGAGGTAACGTTCCACTGATGGGACTAGTAGGTTTACATGGTGTATTGTATGATTGTGACTTACACTTCTTTATATAATAAAAGCCAACATATTTTCATGCATATGTTGTTATTGTAGTTGGACTGCTCCGGTTGCCTTAATGATATATGTTTTTTAACTTACGTACTTGTGTATGAACTGATTCACATGTAATTATATGAATCTTGTTGTTAATGTGTTACATATGTTGTTAATGTTGTCACTGTCCGTGTCGACTGCTCTACCGGACACCAGACAAACCTTTCTTTGAACCTTGTTATATCAACTGTCACACTCGTCTTGGACTGATCCGTGAGTGTTGTTCGTGTTATCTTACCCTGTATGTTGGGGCTGTTGCATCTGTGTCGACTGCTCTGCCGGAAGCTGTGCATGTCCTTTGTGTTGTGTGTTCCTAGTCAAGTTGGGACTGATCCCTTTCAACCTGGAACCCACCTTCACCTTCCTCTCCATTTGAAGTGTTGGAACCTCTCATACTCATTCCTTGACTCACTGCATCAGTCACACCCTTACTACTGAAAAAGTTATCTTACTTGCCTCTGTGTGACATCGCGGTCAAGGCATTAACTTACGCCCCACTGCTGGGACTCCTACACCAAACGTTCAGAGGTCTAATTGGGACTTCTTACCAGGGAGATCCCCTTGACATGTTGGTGGGTCCAACACTGTCAACAGATCCTTGTCTGCCAAATCCTAGGCCTTCTTGCTTGGGCCTCCATTAAGATACAATGGGAATCATAATCCCTTGGCCTTCCTTTCCTATCTCTTGGTTGTTATAGCCCATTTAACTCATGTGCTTGGAATTGATGCCTCTAGTGTGATTTTCAAAGTCACCAAACATCTCTTAGGAATATGATTTTATTTATATTATCTCTATCATGGTGTCAACTGCCATACTGGAAATGGAATGGGATTTGTTTGTTTCTCATACAACTACTTCTATCTCTTTGAAGGCCTCTTCCTTGACTATCAAGTCATAGTACAATTGAACAATAGATTTAGTGAACCTTTCGTCTTGTCAATTATCTAGTGCAATGAATTTATTCCCCAACCGCAAGAGTTGCAATATGCTGTTGTCTAATGCTTCCCTCGTGGTGATGAAGGAGCCTTGGAACTTGGAAAGTTCTATTTCCAACTCATTTTCTCTCTACAAATAGATTTTGAAGTAATTAGGGCCCATAGAAACAACTTCTGAAAAAAACAAGTTCTATAGTAATAGCTTTTGTAGCCTATGTCTAGGTTTGGCTATAACCACTTAGAGTTCCAACTCTAAGGGAAATTAACATAGCTCTATAGAACACTTTGAACAAAAAAACGTAGTTATGGACTCTTTTTTAAGAGAAAATAGAGTTATTGGAAGTATAAAAATACATTTAGAGATTGGATGATGAAAATAATTGACCCATAGCTAAGAAAATCACCCAGGGGATGAATTAAGTCGACAAACAATAGGGGAAATGTTCAATGGGTGTATCTAAACATTTGGTAATGGAGAAGAATGCCCTAGGAAATATTTTGACTCGTGATATTGTAGAAAAAATCCTAGAGGATGGAATCAAACACCTAATGATGTCGAAAAACACCCAGGGATGGATTTACACCTTCAACAATGGATGAAAACTCCCTAGGTATGGATTTGGACAATTAGCTATGGGGAAAAATGCCTAGGGATAGATTTTCACTCTCAACAATTGAGAGAAATCCCAAAGGTTTGTATGTTGAAAAAATATAGCAAGAAAGGCTCAATTTTACTTTAGCCTTAGTCAAATTGAGTAAATCAAATTTCCACATTAACAGGACAACTTGGAGGCAATTAACTAATGTGGCATGGATCTTTTCACTCAGTTAGCTCAGTAAATTCAAGTAAGAGAGCTTAGAGTTCATTTATGCATGTGTCATTGCTAAATTTTAGTAATCCAATTCAATTATTTTAGTTATATTAAGTTAATTGACATCTAATTGATAGAGTGAGTTGAAGGTTAGTTGTCTAGTGGGACAACAGTCTAACTCAGAGATCTGTTAGTTAACTGATCAATCAACCCAAAATAGCTAGTGCATGCAATGAATTTGAGTTCCCCAGCTGAAGTGGAAATGACAAGGAAGTGTAACATCAGTTGTAGACTATTTTTGACTGAACATGTGTTGCATGAGTCAGAAGATTTATCCTTGGGAATTGCACAATCAATTTTGAGGAAATTTCTATCTTTTAGTGGCCAATTTCCTTAAGATTTTCACAAGGAAATAAGATCCTTGATGAGCAAATAATTGGCTAAGTGTTGGCTAGAGCTTGTCATTGAATAGAGGGAACAATTATTCTTTTGCATGTTGAGCTCAGAGTTGGAGCTAGAAATTGCAATATTTTCTCTATTCAACTGATTTAATAATGCAAAGAGGCTTGAGGGATTTTTTCCAGTTGGGTTCTCATAGAAATCATTGTGTATTTGTGGTTTTCTTATTGCATGTCTATGCATATTTTTCTAATTGTGGTTTCATTTATGTAGATCAGTAGAGTAGAATTTTGTCTCTTATTTCTTAGTCTGAAATCTTGAGTAGTTGCAATTTCTATCAAATTTCTACATGGTATTGGAGCCCTGAAATCACATTAGAACTAGTATTTCAAACCTGTCTCTCAGGAATTTTGATTTGGCAGCTTCAATGCAACAATTTTTCTTTAGGATCGGGAGAATGTCTTTCAATGGATTGATATTGGAGTATGCATTGGAGGCTAGATCGAATTTCATAGCCTAGAAGGATTGAATGGAAGTAGTGCTCGATGAAAATGGTGTGTTAGAGCATGTTAAAATTGACATTGCAAAACCCCAACAGTCGGATGCAAAACAATTAGCCCAATGGAAGAAGGATGTTTCAAAGTCCAGGATAATTCTTCTAGAAGGTGTGAGAGACCATGTGGTCTCAAATCTCCATGGAAAAAAGACACCCTTTTCTATGTGGAAGACACTGACTGATATTTTTGAAAAATAGAAGTGACCATAGAAAATTGTCCCTAAAAGATAAACTTTGAATCATAAGAATGCCTAATAATGACACTATTCCACAATATCTCTCAAGGTTTACTCAAGTTTGTGATGATCTTGGAGGGGTTGGGGTGAATGTTGTAGAAGATGACATGGTGAGCCTAACTCTTCTAGGCCTTCCAAAATTCTAGCACAACTACTAGGACTCTGTGAATGGAAGGGAAAAATTACCGAATTGGGAAAGGTTGTGGTCCGATTTGGTTCAAGAAGAGGTCACGAGAATTAACAGAGATGGAACATCATCCAAAGTTGAGGATGAAGAGAATTTTGCCTTGGTTGGAAAGGGGAAGAAGGGAAAAGGGAAGAATACCTAAAGAAAACCTAAATCTAGCCAAGATAATGGCAAGAAGAAAGACATGAGCAAGCTAAAATACTTCCACTACCACGAATTTGGGTATTATGAAACAAAATGTCCACACAAGAAGTATACCAAGAAGCTTTCAGGAGGAGCAGCAAGTGAAGCATTGGATTCACAATTTGAATTAGACTTCACCCTAATAGCATGCATAACCAACATTGTTATGGGGAGTGTGTGGTACCTTGATTCTGATGCCTCGTTCCATATGATAGGGTGCAAAGGAGTTTTTCAATAGCCTGGAGGAGAAGGATCTCCAGATGCATATCGAAATGGGGGATGATGGGAGGTACAAAGATGTTATGTTTGTATTTCGGCTGAAGAAGAACTTGATCTCTACAGTAGTATTGGAGGATCATGGCTATGATGTTATTTTCAGTAAAGGGAAAGCCTTTCTGAGACACATAGCTACTGGGAAAGTGAAGAAGATCGGAGTTCATGTGAAGAACCTACACACACTTGAGGTGGGAGATTGCACTGAATTGAGAAGTAAGGTTGAAAAAGTGCAGAGTTGAGATGTCAGAGAACTCTAGCACAGGATATTGGGTCATCTACATAGTGGTGCCTTGAAATCATTAAAAATCATGCAAGAAATCACCACCGGTCTCCCTAAAGGCTCCCTTGACCAACATGATGTATGCAATAGTTTTCCATTGGGGAAATATGTCAAATTGACTTTCAATGGTTGAGATAACAGAGTAGATTCAATCTTGGAGTGAGTCTACTCTGATTCTTTTAGACCCTTTTCCATAGCCTCCACTGTAAAACATAAGTACTATGTTATTTTTATTAATGATTTATCTAGAAAATGTTGGATATTCTTCATGCAGAAGAAGAATGAAGTTTTCTCAAATTTGTTGAATTCAAGGCATTGGTTGAGAAGGTGACTGGGAACAAGGTGAAGGCTCTCAGGAGCGACAATGGAGGTGAATTTGTTTCGCATGCCTTCAAGGATTTATGTGCGAAAGGAGGTATTCAAAGGGAACTAATAGTGCCCCATAACCCACAACAAATGAGATAGATGAGAGAAATAACATGATCATAGTGGAAGTAGTAAGGGCCATGTTGCATGGTTAGGGGATGTCATTACATCTATGGGCAGAAGCATGCAACATGAAAGTCTAATTGTAGAACTAGAGTCCTCATAGAATACTTGACATGATCATACTGGAGGAAGCTTTCTTTGGGAGAAAGCTTGATGTGTCCCATTTCAAAATTTTTGGAGCTTTATTTTATTTCCATGTCTCCAAGGATTCGAGGAATAAATTGACCCTACAGAAGAATTGGGAGTTTTTGTAGGATACATCAAAACTCCACACAATTATCGAGTGTATTTTCCTTCACTGAGGATGAAAATGGTGAGGAGGGATGTCAATTTAGATGAGGAAAAGGATATGAGATTCTCTTTGAAATGAGATCTAAGTATCCCATTGAAGAAGGAGCTTCTAGATCCAAAGGAGGAGCCTCAGGATGAGCTTCAAGAGGTTGTGGAGCAGACAGGAGGCAGAGTGGAGGCACCCACTCAACTATAATCTTCTTGAGAGGGGAGAAAGAGAACCAGAGAAGCTGATAGTTTGTGGCCTGATGCAATGGAGAATGTGGGAGCCCCCACATCACAACGTAGGTAGAGGAGGTCACCTGATAGGTACATTGGTTACATGGATCTCATGGCTGAGCTCATTGAGACAAAAGCTTCTTCATTTGAGGAAGAAATTCCTTAACTTATTTGGGGTGATTCCATGGTGGAAGAATATTAATCCATCATGAAGAACAATGTATGGGAGGTGGTGTTGAGACCAGAAGGGAAATTAGTGGTTGGTTCTAGATGGATCTACAAAGTGAAGCATGCAGCTGACAGGAGCATTGAGAAGTATAAGGCCAAATTTATGGCCAAAGGATTCTCTCAGATAGAGGGAGTGAACTATGAGGAAACTTTTGCACCAGTTGTAAGATATTCCTCAATCATATCCATTCTAGAACTGGTTGTATAGATGGCGTGGAAAATCCACCAGATGGATGGGAAGACGACATTGTGGTAGATGGTAAGTTTCTTATTCTTGTTTTGTATGTTGATGATTTAATATTTGCAAGTGATGAGCAGTTGATCTGCTCCTTTAAAGAGGATCTTGCAAGGGGATTTGAGATGAAAAACATGGGCCTAATGCATTACTTCCTCCAGATGGAA
The DNA here is from genome assembly GCA_031772625.1 of Pinus tabuliformis. NCBI lineage: Eukaryota > Viridiplantae > Streptophyta > Pinopsida > Pinales > Pinaceae > Pinus > Pinus tabuliformis. The sequence continues at coordinate 1,331,213,555 of CM062805.1, forward strand.
GTATGGAAAGGTGATGGTGAATTTTTTGTGTCTCAGGGGAAGTATGGCTCTAAAATACTTAAGAGATTTCACATGGAGAATTGTAAGCCCATGGACACACCTCTAGCTACAAATTGGAGGAAGGAGAATGCCACTTTAGGTAAAGAGGTGGATGCTACCATTTACAGGTAGTTTGTGGGGTCTTTGATGTATGTTGTGAACACAAGACCCGACATGTGTTATGCAATAAACCAACCGATTCAAGCTATGGTAAGGCCTACCAAGTTGTATTGGAAGGAAGCAAAGCATGTGTTACGATACCTTAGAGGCACTACTGAGTATCAATTATGGTACATGAGGATAGAGGGAGTGAAGCTCCAAGGCTTCACCAACGCAGATTAGACAAGGAGTCCATTAGACAAGAAAATACTTAAGGTGCTATCTTCAGTATTGGGTCTGCAACGATTTCCTAGTACAACAACAATTATAGGTTTGTGGCACTCAGCTTAGCAGAGGTTGAAGACATGGCTGCAAGTCAAGAAACATGTGAGGCCATATGGATGAGGAAAATACTTATAGGTTTCTTCGGTCAAGAGATAGATCTGATAGTGATATATTGTGATAATTGTAGTTGCATTAAGCTCTTTGAGAATCTGGTATTTCATGACAGGTCCAACCACATTGATATCCATTATTACCATTTTTGGGACTGTATGCAAAGGAGAATTATGTTGCTACAGTACATTCCAATTGAGGAGCAAAATGCTGACATCTTGAAAAAGGAATTGTCAAGAGGTAATGTTGAATTCCACAGGTGTAGGATAGGGGTGGTGAAAAATACCTTTCTTGATAAGAGGGAGTGTTGAAAAAATGTAGCAAGAAAGGCTCAATTTTACTTTAGCCTTAGTCAAATTGAGTAAATCAAATTTCCACATTAGCAGGACAAATTGGAGGAGGTTAACTAGTGTGACGTGGATCTTGTCACTCAGTTAGCTCAATAAATTTGAGTTAGAGAACTTGGAATTCAGTTATGCATGTGTGATTGCTAAATTTTAGTAATCTAGTATAATTATTTTCAGTTGTATTCAGTTAATTAGCCTCTAACTATTTATAGAGTCAGTTGAAGGTTAGTTGTGCAGTGGGACAATAGTCTAACCTAGAGATTTGTTAGTTAACTGATCAATCAACCTAAAATAGATAGTTCATACAAGGAATTTGAGTTCTTCAACTGAAGTGTGTTGAAAATGCAACAAGAAAATCCTAATTTAATTTTGTCCTTGAATTAAATTGGGAATAAAATTGTAATTCCACATCTCATGACAACTTGTATTAGTTAATTAAGTTAATTTGACTTAGTTGGATCAGTTAATTCAAGTTGAGGGTCTAACTTGAGTCATGTAGAGTGTCTCCTACAGTATAGGAGCCCTGATTGAGTTTATTTTTTGTTGTAATTAATTAATTCAGTTTAACTGAGTTAAAGTCCATTAAACTAGTTCCAACTGTTGGAGGAACTATTGGGAGGTCTAGTAGTGTGGTTCTTTGTGCAGTGATCAACCAGTTAACTGATGATTCACTTATAAATATCTCATGCATGTCAGATATGAGAGTTACCCAGTTGAGATTGGAGTTTAGGGACAATGTACTATCAGTTGTATAATCATTTGAATTGTACATGTGGTGCACGCAGTCAGAGGAAGGCCTATGAGGATTGCAAAATTCAAATTGAGGAATTTCCCTAATTAATAAGGGGATAATTCCGAAGGAAACAACAAAAGTAAATAGGGACTCGGGCAAGCGATAAATTGGTTAAGTATTGGCCTGGGCTTGTCTAGGAAGTTGTAAGACAGATAGAGATAGTGCAGAGCTTGCTCAGGCTTGAGCAAAGCATTGTAATATTCTATTATTTTATGACTAATGGAATATACAAATAGCAGGGGTTTTTAGCTATGGCTTTCCCCAGGGAATCATTGTGTAATGTGTTGATTGAATTCTTTCTCTTGTATGCTTTGTGGTTTCACAATTGTTTAATTATTTTTTCTTATGAGTAGAGTAGATTCAATTCTATTGTTTTAGTAAATTACAATTAGCAGTTTGAATCTACAAGGAATTTCTAGATGGTATCAAAGCAGAAATCACTCTAGAAGAGGAGAATACAATTTTTTCTTTTTGCAGGTGAAATCGAATTTTCAGTATCATACTTCAGAGCCAGCAGGATGTCGTTCTACAGATTGAGACTTGAATATGCCCTTGAGGGTAGTTCGAACTATATTTCTTGGAAGGATAGGATGGAGGTAGTGTTGGAAGACAACAGGCTTAAGGAATTCATAGACAAAGATATTCCTAAGTCTCCAACAACTGATGCTTAAGATATGGCAGAGTGGAGAAAATGTGTTGCAAAGGTGAGAATGATTATCCTAGGAGTTCAAGATCATATTGTCTCAAACCTCCACGGTAAGGAGACTCCATATGCAATGTGGAAGACCTTGATAGACTTGTTTCAAAACAACAATGACCACAGGAAGCTGGCACTAAAGGAAAATCTCAAAAAAATCAAGATGGAAAAGGGTGACACAATACTAAAGTACTTAACCAAGTTCACCCAATTTCGGGATGAGCTTGGAAGTGTCGGTGTTATAGTTGCTGAAGAGGATTTGGTCAGCCTAGCACTTCTAGGCCTTCCCAAGAGCTGGCACAACTAATTGGACTCGGGAAATGGGAGGGAGAAGCTACCAGGGTGGGAGGGTTTGTGGTTTGAATTGGTGTAAGAATAGATTTAGTGGAACACCAGAGATGGATCCTCATCCAAGCATGATGATGAGGAGAATTGTGCCTTAGCAGGAAAGGAAAATAAAGGAATAAAGGTAAAGGGAAGTCATCCCATTCCAAATCATATTCCAGTCAGTGCAACAAGAAGAAGGACTTGTCGATGATTAAATGTTTTCAATGTCACGAGTCGAGACATTATGCCACCAAGTGTCTGTGCAAGAAGGCCGACAAGAAGCCCTCAGGAGGAATGACATGTGAATCTCTTTCTTCACAATTCGAGTTGGATTTCGCCCTCATTGCCTACATGTGACATCGATGATGGATAGTGTGTGGTATCTAGATGGTGGAGCCTCATTCCATATGAATGAAAACAAAGAATTATTCAGTGACTTGGAGGAGAATGACCTCTAGATGCACATCAAAATGGGAGATGATGGAAGGCATATCACAATTGACATGGGTATTGTTACTTTTTAGAGGGAGTCAATTTCACCTCTCACATTAAAATATGTAATGTATGTTCCAGGTTTGAAGAAGAATTTGGTTTTAGTTTCCATGTTGGAGGACCGTGGCTATGATGTGATATTTAGCAAAGGAAAGGCTTTCCTTCATCACATAGCCTCTGGACAAGTGAAACGGAGCGTGGTTTGGGTGAAGAACATCTACAAATTGGATGTAGAAGATTGTGTTGCTTTGAGCACAAAAGCAGAGAAGGTGCAGAGCTGATACATTGGTGAGTTGTGGCATAGAAGATTGGGTCACTTGCACCATGGAGATTTGAAGATCATGCAACAAATATCTGTAGGACTTCCCATGGGTACACTAGAGTAGAGAGACACATGAAAAGGGTGTACATTGGGGAAGTACACCAAATCTACATTTCATGATAAGGTCAGTTGAGCGCAAGCGATCCTTTAAAGAGTTCACTCATATGTGTGTGGACCGTTCTCGACAACCTCCATGACACTAAATTTTGTGAATTTAAAGCACTTGTTGAGAAACACACTGATAAGAAAGTTAAAGCTCTTAGGAGCGATAACAATGGAGAATATGTGCCGAATGAATTCAATAACTTATGTGCATCAGAAGGCATTCGATTGGAGTTAATAGCACCCTATAACCCACAATAGAATGGGGTATCTGAAAGGAAGAAAAAAAGTATTGTGGGAGCTACATGGTCAATATTACATGATCATGGCCTACCGTTGCACTTGTGGGCTAAAGCATACAACACAACTGTATATGTGTAGAACAAAAGTCCTCATCGAATTCTCGAGATGAGTACACTAGAAGAAGCTTTTTTAGGTAAGAAAATAGATGGGCACACTTCAAGATATTTGGTTTATCAGTTTATTGTCATGTTACCAAGGATGCATGGAAAAGGCTAGAGCCAACAAATGAGTTGGGCATATTTGTGGGGTACACTGATACACCTCACAACTATTAGGTGTGCTTGCCATCTCACATGATGACAGTGGTTCGTAGAGATGTGAAGTTCGATGAATAGAAGGCCATGATATGTTCCCTTGAGAGGGATCTTCAATTTCATGGAGATGAGGAGATTTTAGCTCCCAAGGAAGAACCTCATGATGATGAGGATTAGCCACATGTAGAGGAGAAGAGAGTGGAAGCACCCACTCGTGCAGAGACATTCAGAGATGGGAGGAAGTGCACCAGAGAGGTTAACATATTTATGCATGATGCTAGAGAGAATGTGGGGCACCCACATCACAACGCAGACAGAGGAGGTCACTAGATAGGTACACTGGCTACATGGATTTTATGAGAGAAATTGCAGAAATTGAGCCATCCTCATTTGAGGAACCATTGAAGAAACCAGTATGGCTTGATGCCATGGTTGAGGAGTATGGCTCCATTATTAGAAACATTGTTTGGGAAGTGGTCTCAAGACCATCATACAAGTTAGTGATGAGTTCTAGATGGCTTTGGAAGGTAAAGCATGTAGAAAACGGGAGTGTGGAGAAACACAAGGCAATATTTTTGGCCAAAGGGTTCTCTTAGGTGGAGGGAATTGATTATGAGGAGACCTTTGCTCTAGTGGCAAGGTACTCTTCAATCATATCTATCCTAACACTTTCAACACATATGGGATGGAAGATGCATCAGATGGATGTGAAGACAACATTCCTCAATGGTGTGATTGAGGAAGAGGTGTACATTGAGAAACCAGAAGGATTTGAGACCTTCATCAGAGAGCCACATGTGTGAAAAATTAAGAGAGAGTTGTATGGATTGAAACAAGAACCCCGTGCTTGGTACACCAAGATTGACAACTATTTCACTAGGTTGGGCTTCACCAAAAGTGAAGTACATGCGAACCTTTGCATATTTTGTTGAAGGTAAATTATTGATTATAGTATTATATGTCAATGATTTAATTCTAACAGGTGATGAGAAGCTGGTAAAATCTTGCAAAGATGATCTTGAAGGAGAATTCGAGATGAAGGACCTAGGGCTCATGAATTATTTCCTTGGTATGGAAGTATGGCAAGGAGACGAGAAACTGTTTGTCTCTCAGGGAAAGTATGCCAATGAGATACTGAAGAAGTTCCACATGGAGAGCAACAAACCCATGGAGACTCCTCTAGCAGGGAGTTGGTGGAAGGAAGATGCTACTTCAAGTGAGGTAGTGGAGGCTACTATTTACAGGCAACTTGTGGGTTCACTTATGTATTTAGTGAACACATGACCAAACATATGTTTTGCAGTTAACCAACTTAGTTAAGCAATGGTTAATCCAAGCAAACTCTATTGGAAGGAAACTAAACATGTCTTGGGATACCTTAGAGGCACCACTTAGTTTGGTATTGGTACAGACAGATAGAGGGAGTGAAGCTTCAAGGCTTGACAGATGCAAATTGGGCAGGGAGTCCATCCAATAGGAAGAGCACATTAGGGGGAATCTTCAGTATTGGGTCAACAATGGTTTCTTGGTACAACAGGAAGAAAAGATCAGTTGCACTTAGTTCATCAGAAGCAGAGTACATGGCTTCTAGTCAAGAAACTTGTGAGGCTATCTAAATGAGGAAGATCCTAGTTGGGTTATTTGGTCAACAGATGGATCCTGCAGTGATTTATCGTGACAATCAAAGTTGTATCAAACTCTTTGATAATCTAGTTTTCCATGATTGATCCAAGCATATCGACATCTAGTGTCACCATATATGAGATTGTGTGCAAAGGAGAATCATGTTGCTAGAATACATTCCTACAAAAGAACATGATGTAGATATTCTAACAAATTCATTGTCAAGATGAAAATTTGAGTTTTATAAAGGTAGGATTGGGTAGCAGATAATCCATTTCTTGTTGAGAGGGAGTGTTGAAAATGCAACCAGAAAATCTTAATTTAATTTTGTCCCTGAATTAAATTGGGAATAAAATTTTAAATCCACATCTCATGACAACTTGTATTAGTTAACAAAGTTAATTTGACTTAGTTGGCTCAGTTAATTCGAGTTGAGGGTCTAACTTAAGTCATGTAGAGTGTCTCCTACATTATAGGAGCCCCGATTGAGTTTATTTTGATTTGTAATTAATTAATTCAGTTTAACTGAGTTAAAGTCAATTAAACTAGTTCCAACTATTTGAGGAACTAGTGGGAGGTCTATTAGTGTGGTGATGCCTGCAGTGTAGTGTGGTGCCGCCTGTAGTGATCAACTAGTTAAATGATGATTCACTCCTAAATAATTCATGCATGTCAGATCTGAGAGTTACCCAGTTGAGATTGGAGTTCAGGGACATTGTACTATTAGTTGTATAATCATTTGAATTGTAAAGGTGGTGCATGAAGTTAGAGGAAGGCCTATAAGGATTGCGCAATTCCAATTGATGAATTTCCCTAATTAATAGGGGGCTAATTCCCAAGGAAACAACACAAGGAAATAAGGACTTGGGAAAGTGAGAAATTGGTTAAGTATTAGCCTGGGCTTGTCTAGGAAGTTGTGAGACAAATAAAGATAGTGCAGAGGTTTCTTAGGCTTGAGCAAAGAATTGTAATCTTCTCATATTTTCTGACTAATGAAATATACAAATAGCAAGGGTGGTTAGCTGTGGCTTTCCCCAGGAAATCATTGTGTAATGTGTTGATTGAATTATTTCTCTTGTATGCTTCATGATTTCAAGATTGTTTAATTGTTTCCGCTAATGAGTAGAGTAGATTCAAGTCTATTGTTTTAGTAAATTACAATTAACAGTTTGAATCTACAAGGAATTTCTACAAAGTAGAGACGACAAGGTAGTGTAACATCAGTTGTAGACTAATTTTGAGTGTACATATGTTGCATGAGTCAGAAGATCAATCCTTGGGAATTGTACAATCATTTTGGAGGAAATTCCTATCTTTTAGGGGCTAATTTCCCGAGGATTTGCACAAGGAAATAGGAGCCTTGGTGAAAAAATAATTGGCTAAGTGTTAGTCAGAGTTTCTCTTTGAGTAGAGAGAAAAATTATTCTTTTGTAGGTTGAGCTCAGAGATGTAGCTAGAAATTGTAATAGTTTCTCTATTCAATTGATTATTGCAAAGAGGCTTGAGGGGTTTTTCCTAGTTCGGTTCCCCTAGAAATCACAGTGTATTTTTTATTTTGCTTATTACATGTCTATGCATGTTGTTCTAAATTGTGGTTTCCATTTTGCAGATTAATAAAGCAGAATTGTGTCTCTTGTTTTTCAGTTTGAAATATTGAGTAGCTGTAATTTATATCAAATTTTTACATTGTAAATTTTCCCAAACAAAGGAAAAGATGCCAAGGTGTTTGTAAATTCACCTAGAAAGTAAAAGAATGCTCAATATGGTATGTGTATGGCCTGTAGGCAAAGGTAAATCCCTAGAAAGAAGTAAATGTTATGGATGAATGTTATAGGATAAAAATGAACTTCAACAAAGTATGCACATTTTTTTAACTCATAACTAAAACATTCAACACATGTGAATTCACCAACCATGAAATTAACTAGATGCTTACTACAAATTTTTAAGAGGTTTAACAAGGATCTAATTTAGATCAAGGAAGGGTTAAAAAAACTTATTCATGAGGGTCCAGAAGGTGAATGGAGCATTGCAAATACCAAAAGGAATATTTGAAACTCATAATTTTCTTCATGTGTAGATATGTTTCTCTCTTTAATACTAATTTGGTGGTATCCAAAACACAAGTCAAGTTTAGTGAAAAAAATGGCTCAATGAAGTTCATCCAAGAGGTCATCAATAATTGGGATATGAAATTTTTCCTTGACATTCAACTTATTGACAACTTGGAAATTGGGATACATGCACCAATTACCTCACTTTTTTAATATCACGACCACTAGTGACAAGTAAAGGTTAACGTTGAGATGTATGGCTCCTTCCACCAAAAATTCTTGAATGATCTTCTTAATTTCATTATTTTATTCAAAAGGATGTTGATAAGGATGCATATTGGGTGGCTTCCTACCTACAATGAGGGGAATACCATGGTCATGCTCCCCACATGGGGGTGGTAAACCCTATGGTGTTTCTAATACATATTGATGCATAGAGAGGACCAACTGCAAATAATGGTGGATCTCTTGTGGAGGGGTGTCCACTACTTATATGGATTTGAATTGTACAATGATATTTGAGTGGAATTTCTTCAATTACTTCTCCATATGATGAGAGGTAATAATTTTAGGGGTGTTATACGGAATTTACGATTGCGGACAAAAGTAATTTCCCTAGACCTAGTGGATTGGTCTAGAACAACATAAGGCAAAGAATATAGATTTTTCCTTAGAGAAATTGAAGAATGGGAAAGGATCCTACTTGGAAACAATTTCAAGCTTTACTTTCCTCCTTACTTGTAAGCTCCAATCATAGCTCCGAGTGCTATAATTAGAACCTGCACATATAACTAAAACAAGCCAGGGATCCACAACATCTAAGTAGAATAATTCAATTACTTTATTCAATGAATCAACAAGGCATTGAAATACATGAATGTAAATGTAACACAAAACATATAGCAAAACAAGGTACTCTTTGCATTAATAGAGATAAGAGAGAGTTTACAACCAATAATAGTAGTTGATATTATAGAGGTATCCCCAAGTTGACTTGCCCTTCCTTGTCACAAATCACACCTCAATATCACCCTAATGCATGAATATTATAACTCCTTTAGGTTCAAGGCAGCACCATGAGGGCATAATCAATCTCCAAAATCCAACCTTGATGTTATGGATGGTACTAAATTTATAGGAGAGGGATGGTAGTTTAGGATTTACCATAATGAGCTTGAGATCCACTTATGATGGGAGGATGAAATCAAGGGATAAGAGGTTAAGTTTCCAAGATCATATTAGATATGACTTGAGCTTCTTATCCAAGGTAAATGTTTAAAACAACCCCTAAAAGATTTTGGAAGATGGAGCTTCAAAAATCTTTTTAATTGTCTCGAATTTCTAGAATAACCGCACCCCCAACAAGGAGCAACTAGTGCTTACCAACACTGGTGTAGAAGTGAGAAACCAACATTTAACACATGTGGCTAAAGGGGCAGGGTGCACTGGGGCTAAAAACATTATTTTTGAGCAGTTAATCCCAAAAACTCAGACTTTTTGGAAAGGTCATGCTTAGGGATTTGTGTAGGGATGATGAAAACATGTTCATAGATATGGATTGATTCGGTGTGCAGGCCTACTAACTAATTGTGAAAAAATGGCCTATAACAAGGGGAACTAGATGTAATCCTCTTAAGGGTATGTTTCTTCCCTTCCTGAGTGAAGCTCTTGTATAAATCCTTAAAATCCATGGTGATGGGTCCCCAAGTGATAAGCATTATTCCTTGAGAACTATATCACACCCACCCATTTCAATAGCAAACATATTAGTTTTGAGATGATACTCACCAATTTGTAGTTTCACATTTTCACATCTACCCCCACATTTCACCATACCACCATTGGATACCATAATTTGAAAATTAGATATGGGACATACATAACAATTGGTTTATTGTGCCAATCTCCTATGAATAAAATTATAAGTGGTGTAATTGTCAGTGAACATAATCACTTTGTGATGCTTGATGTAGCTATTCAAGTTCAAGGTTTTGGGATGAAATAAACCTAATAGGGCATGGAGAGAAAGTTGGGATTCCTCGTAAAGAGTTTGCAAGGTCAAATTCATCATCTGTGTGAGGGGCATTGTCTACCAAGTTTGGTTCAAGGGTATCTATAGTAGGAATATCTTATAAAGTGTTGTCTTGTGGATAGGAATCCATTTGAAATAATTTTTTTTCTTTACATTTATTCCCTTTGAAATACATTCCATTCATAATTATGGAAAAGGTTAAGGTATTCGTGTTTTTCCATCTTTTCAAGAGATAACTTTTGTATTCTTAATGGCTAAGAGGTGGAGGATTTGAGGGTGGTGGCCATAACAAGGTCACTGTAAACAAAGATCTTTGGTATTTTGGCTTGGAAATTGATCACCATCTTACCTTCTTTAGCTCTATCACAATCTTCAAAATGTGTTTCAACACTAAATCATGATATGTGAAACAATCTTTGAAAAATGAATTAGATAGGCCTTCTATGTAGAATGTTAATTGATCAAAATCTATAATATTGTCAATGATTGTACCTATTTGGCATAGTTTTTTAATTTTCCAATATAGTGATTATCAAATTCAAAATAAGCATAAAGGACCTTTACAAATGGGTTCAAGTAATGCAACCTCCATAAGATTTATTATATTGTTTCCACAATTACCAACATTTTGCATCCAAATATAAGACTCCCATTCTTACTTTTTTGTAGGTAATCATTAATGATATTAAGAGAGAAATAGTGTTCCATTTGGGTAACCCAACCTGAGGAGTTGGAGTCATCAAACTTGTACTTTTTGACCTTTTGAAAGTGATTCTAGGAAGTGTGATGTTGAAAGTGTGGGCACTGGAATCTAGGAATTACATGTGAGCGTCATGTTTAATGTGTTGAGAACTCCTTATTGGTCGAATATATGCTTAGCTTTGGAAACTTTATACTCAAGTGTGAACATACTGGATCCCAATGCTTTTAGGACATGATTATGTTGATTATTAATATCTACAAAAATCTATATGAATGAAGGTTCAAGGTCAAAAACCTTGGTGTTAAGTTGTTGATGATTGGCATGTAGATATTGGGATTGGTTAATAGTGACTTTCGTTTTGTGAGTATGGACCATGGTGCAACTTAAGAACCTATCAAAATGTTAATCCTAGCTTAGCTCATTATAACTAGTGGCTTAAGAGGAATCTTTTGAGATACCACTAACAATGTATTGTTGGGTGCATGAAAAAAACGTTAAGGGGTTTACCTATGTGATCAATGTATCACAATGAATATTTTGAGATAGGTATCCCACGATGTTGTTGAAAAGATGTATACTATTTTTTATTTTCTTTTGAAATACTAATCCTAGGGGAATATCTCTCTTAGTTGATTACTACTACAATCACATAATTTCCAAATTCCTTCTGAATGCAAAGACATAGGAATTTCACTAAATGATTACAAAAGATAGGGCTTGCAAAGTCCTAGAGATATATCTCTCTCTAATATACGTATAGTAGTGCATATCTTAATATCTTAGGGCACCAACCAAGGAGGATTAACCATTCCCTTAGGCCATATGGCCCAATTACCCAAGTATTAGAGAGTGATCTCCCTGAGTGTTGTTATCAATATACTATAGAAACATGATAGTCAATTGGCTTATCTAGAGTTGGTTTCAGGTATACCTAGGGTGGTTTCAATATACCAAAAGGTACATGGAAGTGAGAATCCATATATAGTTGTTTTGTGATATGATACTACTTGAAGGGGTACTAGTAGGGGTTACAAGGGTTTCTAATAAGGTGATTCAAATTGTATTTATCGTCTATATTATTCCCCAGCAACAATTTGACTCATTGTCCTGATCCATTCTTCCAGAGGATTTGGATCTATATATTTTCTCGGTAAAAAGAAAATATATAGATCCAACTCCTCTGGAAGAATGGATCAGGAACCCAGTCAAGATCCAAAAGAATGCTTCTGCAATTTGGAAAGCAACATTGGAGTCCTTTAAGGTGATCGAGCAAGGATTAGCATGGAAGATTGGGAATGGTGAAAAGGTAAAGCTCGGGAAGGACCCCTGGGTTGGCTGTAATGGAAACTATGCCCTCTCCCCTGGACTGGTACAGCAACTAGAAGAAAAAGGTCTCCTTTTCCTAAGCCAATTGGAGAAACTGGGCTCTTCATCCATCTGGGGACAAGCTTGGAAGAATGGAGAAGACTTGGAGTTGGAGCAAAGATGGTGGAACGAATGGAGAGTTTTTACCCAGGAACTCTTCAGATCCAATGTTAGGCTGAGTGACAGACAGGATGAGTTAATTTGGGCACATGCAGACTCTGGGGATTATGCTCCAAAGAGTGGCTATAAGTTCCTTATGTCAAGGAAAGGATGGGGAGATCCGGAGTGGTGGTCGAAACAACTATGGAAACTTAAGAGCCCTCCAAAGTCAAAAATCCTTTTCTGGTGCATCTTAAAAAGCAAAATTCCTACTTGGGACATTCTGCAGACCAGATTCATGCACGGGCCTGGGAGATGCACTTTATGCAAATCAGAAGCAGAATCCATAAACCACCTTTTTCTAAAGTGCCCAGAAACTCTTAAGATATGGGGCGAGGCAGGAAATATTCTGAACAAAAAACTTGAATGGGAAGGTAACAGTGTGCAAGAAGCTTGGCAGAAGTGGTGGCACTCATATCCACATGGGAATCTGCGCAACCTTCCTCTAATCATCAGCTGGGGAGTTTGGATAGCCAGGAACAGGAGCATCTTCCAGGACAAGGAAATCCCCGTAGCTATCATAGCAATTCAGAGCACTGCCATCTTTTCCAGTATACCCGAACCCAAGGAAGCCCACACTCAAAGAAATGTCCCAGAAGTGCAGATAGCTGAAGGAATCCCTTGGGCTCTTTTCGACGGTGCATCTCAAAACAATAAAGCAAGAGCAGGCCTAGTCATCCAAGAAACTCCATCGCACATCCTAAAAGCTTCTGTGGGACTAGGAACAGGCTCAAATAACTTTGCAGAACTGCTTGCCCTAAAACTCCTTATATGCTGGCTCCTTCAAAGGCACACCCTCACAATTCAAATCTTTGGGGATTCCCAAAATGTGATCAGATGGGTAAATGGTCAAAGTACATGCAGAAACCAAGTCTTAAAACAAATCCTGGGAGAAGTTCAGAGACTTAAATCCTTTTTTAACAGTTTCTCTCTATGTCACATTTTCAGGGAAAGGAATGACACAGCGGATAAGCTTTCTAAAGACGGTCTACAGCAGGTTTTGGGCAGCTGGAAAATAGAAGAAAATGATCAAGGCCAAATCAGAAGGACCGATCAGCCGCCTTATAATCAATTTTTCTGATACTCTGGCAGAATTTTTGTTCCATTCTCCCTTCAAATTTTTTTTCTCATATGAAAACTCAAAACTCTTTCAGCTTCGGCAATATGGCTTATTATAAACTCTTGGCACTGGTGACGGGTTGTTTTCCTCTATGTTGAGGAGACCCGGTTTTGCTGGTTAATCTTTTTGATCAGTCCAATGTTATTGTTAAAGATTATAGGCTTAAAGGAACCTCAGAGCAGGGCATATCAGAGACAGTTTCAGCACATTAAAGGAAACTGGTCACAGGCATAAGGTAGCAAATTTTGTAAATCAGACATGATAGTCACACAGAATGATAAGTGATGCATCAGCATATGCAATGTAAACTTTTTATAACCTTAATAAAAAGTTTCGTTTTTTCCTTTGGAAAAAAAAAACAATTTGACTCATTGAGTTATAGATCATCGTGTTATTTAAAGGTGTCATAATACATTTCCAGCCTAAAAATATTCCACCAAAATTTGGAGGCATCCTAACTTAGGAAAGAGCTCTAATACCACTTGAGGTGTTCCTTAACCCTTAAAACGCAAACCACGTATACATAGATAATAAGTGCAAAAAGATAGATACAAGTGAGAATAAGATAAAATATGTAGCATAAACCCTTATATTATTGATATTCAAAATAGAGAGAGCAATGTTCACTTTCCTCTTAAAATGAGATAACATGTCACTAAAAAAACCTCCAAATACAATGGTAATTGAAAAAACATTCCATAGCCTTATTATCAACAACCAAAACAAAAGAAAATGACAATTAAATATTTTTTATAACCACTCACAAAAAAGTTTGCAAACTGCTCTTTGCCATTTAACACCTATTACTTTTCATCATAGTAATTAACATATAAACTTGATCCGCCATACAATCTTACATAAAGCATCCATGCACAAAATTGTTAATGACTTGAGTGCTTAAAATAAAACCAAATCCATTCACAATATGAATTCTATTCTTCTCTTTAATAGTGAATTTTTCTATCATAATTTTGTTTCTTTACAAATATCCCATTCACGTTTACCACAAGGCATCATGCATTCCATAACAACACATAGTAGTAACATATATCAAACAATATAACACATATCACTATTACATATCATAGTGAGTATGATTGCTATTAAGTAAAAGGAAAATAAAAAAGCTCAATTTCCATGAAGTCTTTATAAAAAGGTTTAGAAGTTGGCCTTGGAATTTTGCACTAATCATCCAAATTTATTTACATACAATATCCAATAATAAAACATCAAATTCAATTTCAAGTAAAATTTCAATGACAAAGGGAAAATAAACAAATTAATAAAAATTAATAATTAAAAAGAATTAAAGGATGAGTTTTTCTTTCGAGGAATATGGATAAAATATAAATGTCATCCTTTTATTACAAAGCTAAATTTCTTCCGCACAAATATGAAAGATACGCTCACATGGGAAAGGTTACTATTGAGAATATCTCATAAACTATTTGTATAATTGTTACTCTCAAGAGTCTAGATAAAAAATAATTTACTTATAATCATATAAAAAATAAAAGAATAGGGGAACACGTTTTATAGAGACCCATAATAAGTTACATCTAAAATTAACTAGTTACCGAAATTCATCCATATACGATAAATATAGTTGAGAAAACATCATATAAAATTTTGTTGGAAGATTGTACGAGGATAAGGATATTTCAAAATTGAATTATTGTTTACATGGTTTTTGCTTATCAAATATAGTTTAACTACTACAAGGTATTATTTTTAGCCATACATATTGTTGATGACTCCAATGGACCATGGTTTCATATAGCATGAAAATTATGGTATTTAAATATAATATTTATAATACTTTAATTTAATATTGTATTATTTAAGTAGAGAGTGTATCTATAAAATCAAAGGTTCATTAAGGTAATTGTACATTCACTATTTTACAGTGTATACATAACTTTGGGGTTACTGATTAATGGAGGACAAAGGTTTTATTTTTATACTTTAAGGTTGATTTAGCTTGTTTAGGTGTTAGTGGGAGGAACCTCCCTTAGGTAAGGGTTGACAATCTTAACAGATCGAAAGAAGACTATAAGAAAGCACTCATTCAAGCAAGAAAACTATGAAAACTATTAAAGTTGGTTTTGTGAATAATACCCGGAGGTCCTACGTTTGATGTCGATCCTGTAGGGTCCAAACCCTTGGCTTCCTCCAATGCATTCAGACCTGCAACACAAACTAGAGAATCATATACATAGCAAGTAGTTCAAAGAATGTGCATATTAAACATGTTAGATCATCAAGTATAGATATATAAAGCATGATATATTATACATAAATTATAAAAAAATTGAGCACAACATTTCAAGAGCAAGACAAAGCTTCTTTATTGATATCATCAAATAGGAGCGGAAGAATAAAACCTGATCTGACTATCGAAGCAACGAACTTTTCTCTGGATCCGTCCAGCCCAAGCCTCAAAGATCACCTCTCAACATGTGAAAAAGAATGTCATATAATGGAAGATGAACATATTTGCACAGAAACAAGGGTTTCCTATGACTAGGAGTGCAGGAGGCACAGGGAAAATCAGACTTGATATAAAAGGACTATAATGTCAATATCATATCTCCTTCTATGTTTTGGGCCTTCCCATGAGGTGTATAAATACCACCAGAAATAAATTGATTGAGTTGGGCCACGGGCTCCCATAGGTGGGCTTTTGGTAAAACTCGTAAACCCCTCTCGAGAAATATGAATTTTTTTATAATTTTTTTCATATTTTAAATTATGTACACGGGTTTGGTATTATGGCACCCACGTGTACATGCACTTTTATAAGGGTGGAGTTGCGTATGGAATTTAAAAAAATATTTTTTAATAAACAACCAAGTCTGAAAGGGAAAGGGTTGCCCAAGGCCATATAAGAGCATCATGACTACATGAGTACTGAATAATGCTATAACAGATGCCCCCTAATATATGAGGTTAGAAGGGGTACATGATGGCCGAAATGTATTAAGTACAAAGAGAGATCATTTGAGAACCTAAGAGGAGATCACTGGATTCCATCCTGTTGAATACCTATAGAAGGAATTAGAAAAAAGACTCATGTCTGAGGCAAACATACCCATGCTCAGAGATAATAAAGCATGTCCATTAATCAAGTACAAAGAGGATCCATCATGTATACATAAGTGTACAAAGAAGACTGGAGAATACATAGTGGATCGTCTTATCATAGCCACAAAGAAACACATCGGAGCTATGTCTCAATATCACATATATAAGAACTTATCAATGATTCTCGAAGAATTTCTGATCACTGATATTCCATAACTAATCCTCATAATAGTACCATATCATATAGGTGGAATAATGGTACTACATAAAACTCAGGTTTCAACATATAGAATGCTGTTGAAATGAACTGTAAATATAAGGGTGACTGGCTGCACTGGCAAAAAACTGAAAGGACAAGAAAACTAGGATGCTGACACAACGGAGGTCTTCACCGATTGCAGATGGTGCATTTCTACACAATAGTAGTAAATGAGATGAAGTCGACCATGAGGTTATATCTTCATAATTTAAGGTCGATTTAGCTTGTTTAGGCATTTTCCCATGTAGTGCTACATAGTGTATTTAAATACTATTATAAAGGAGGTTTTGTATTAGAAATATTGTTGTCATTGATGTTGAAGATAGGGGGAGACTACAAATTTCCAAGATAAGATTTCAAGATGGAGATTATTAGAAATATTGTTTGGATAGCTAGTTTTTTCTTAATACTGAGTTTGGATACCCTATTTTTGAAGGAATTTTTACTCAATACCTATCTCAAATGTGAACATAAGATATATGGTTAAATATATTATTCCAATACTTTTCGTTAGAATATGGCACTCCCTCTAACTCCATAGAAATGAGGAGATATGAAAGATTATTTTAGGTTGGTCCATCTAGAAAGTACAGGTCAACCTAGCCAGTTTTACAGGTAAGTCCCATAAGTGAACATAGAAACACTATAAATAAAGGATATATGAGTGCATTTGAATAAAATACAAGAAAAAAGAGATCTAAGGTGCATAATAGGAGTTGGGGAATACTCTTGTGGTCTTAAAGGTGGAGCGGAAATATGATTTTGGAGTGAACGCACCATCTTGGAATTTTCGCTATAATTTTCATTCTATGATGTTTAAAACCATGAAACTTGGAGGAGATAGAGGGGATATATTTGTGCACCAATGATAGAAATTTCGAACTTTGATTTGCTTTAACTTAAGAGAAACGAACTAAGGAATTTACGGTTCCTAAATTTTCTTGAAATCTACTTTCAACATGTTATCTTGGAGTTTTCGTTATAAGTTTTCTTCTTGGATGTTTCAGATAGTTAAAATTGAATGATATGGAGGTGATATCATCATGTATCTATAATATAAATTTCAAATTTTGATTCACTTTAATTTCAGAGATATGATCTGAGGAAGTTAGTGTTCCTAAATTCTCCTGAAATCTAAGTCAATCATGTCAACTTGGAATTTTCACTATAATTTTTCTTTTGGGATGTTTTAGATCATGAAACTTGGATAAGATATATGGGATATATTCATGCACCAATGGTATAAATTTCAAACTTTGATACACTTTAATTTCACAGATATGATTTGAGAAAGTTAGGGTTTATATATCCTCCTCAAATTTGCTTCAAATAGGTCAACTTGGAATTTTTGATATAAATTATCCTGTGGGATTTAGCAAATTGTAAAACTTGGAGGATTTGGAGGAGAGATGTTCATGCACCTATGGTAGAGATTTTAGGCTTTGGTACACTATATTTTCAAATATATGATCTGAAGAATTTAGGGTTCCCGAATTCTCTTGAAATCTACTTCAAACATGTTAGCTATGAATTTTCTTCTAGGATGTCTCAAACTAGTAAAATTGAAGGATATGGAGGAAACATGACAATGTACTTGTGATATGAATTTTAAACTTTCGTTCACTATAATTTTATAGATATGATCTAAGGAATTTAGGGTTCTTGAGTGCTCCTGAAATATGCTTCAAACAAGTTGCTTGGCATTTTTGCTATAACTTTATTTCTAAGATGTTACAAATTGTGAAATATGGAGGATATAGAGTAGATATCTCTAAGTATATGTGGTATAAATTGTAGACCTTGGTTCACTACAATCTCAGAGATATACTCTAAGAAATTAGGGTTCTTGACTGCTCTTGTAATTTACTTCAAACAAGTTAGTGTGTAATTCTCATTATAACTTTTCTTCTATGATGTTTTAGATTGTGAAACTTGTAGGAGATCAAGGTGAGATATTATTGTACCTAGAAAATTTAGACTTTGGTTCGCTATAAATTTGGAATTATGTTGTAATTTCTTCTAAAATCCACTTCAAACATGCCATCTTGTCATTTTCACAGTAAATTTTCTTTTGGGATGTTTTGCATTGTGAAACTTGGAGGAGATGGAGAGGAAATTGGCATGTACACGTGGTATAAATTTCAACTCTGTTTCAATATAATGTAGGAGATATGATCTGAGGAAGTTAGGGTTCTTGAATGCTCCTAGGTCAGCTTGGTACTTTTGTTATAACTATTTTCTAAGATGTCTTGGACCATGAAAGATGGAGGAGAACAAAAGGAGACTAGTACATACCTATGGTAGAAATTTCAAACTTTGGTTTTCTATAATTTTGGATATACCCCTTGTGGAAGTTAGGGTTACTATATAGTTTTGAAATCAGATTTAAACATGCTAGTTAAGAAATTTTCTATAAATTATTTTATGGGACTTTTCAGACAGTGAAAAATTCATAGATATGAGGAGACATATAGAAGTGACTCATGTAAAAGATTTAGAATCATATTTGAAAACTTAAATATGTGGCATCTTGTACAAGTTTATTCTTGGGAAGAGGCAAAAAACAACAAGTTTTAGGAGAAGCGAACCTGGTGAAAGAAAAATTAGCAAGTAGACATGGTGAAGATAGAAATAACATACATACTTGGTGAAGGCAGAAGTGGTAAACATGCCTATTGAAGTTAGAAGCAACTAATAAACCTAGTGAAGGAAGAAGTAGCAAGTAAACAAAGTGAAGTAGGTTAGTGCCTACAAATATTTACAATAGAGGGGATTGGTGTCTCCAATAGGTTAGTACCTATGGATAGTTGCAGTGGTTGTGATTGGTGCCTCTTGTAGGTTGTGTTAGCGTCAGTCGTTTCTGCCTGTCACTAGTGATAAAATATGATTTTACCAAGTTTTGTTAGGGGTCTCAAGATCAAATTTTATCATGTCACTAGGTTTTCAAAATAAAATTTGGTCACTGGTTAGTTTGTCTAGGGTTATCTCTATTCTCTCAAGAACTTCACATGTCGGTCGCTTAAATCACTCAAATGAGTGTATCATCATCATGTCAGTCATCACCATCATGATTTCACTCAGTTTAATGTCTCCATTAGGTCATTAGGGTTTCAAGGTCACCTACATTTTCGTTTCATGCATAAAAATTCGGCATAGAATGAGTTGTGCTAAGCAACTATTTTCAATAAATTTTGATGTAATTTCATAAGTACTTCATGGCTACAATCTCAAAGTTCCAAAAGAAATAAGGTTCAATGTTCAAAAAAGATAAAAAGAAGTCCAGGTTACAAAACTCCAAGGTTGTCAAGTTCAAAAAAGAGTGAAATTCATGTTTGAAAAAGATAGGTGGGGCCCATTTTCACTCAAAAGATAATCATGATAAGTCTATAAAAGCCCAAAAGTCTCAAACACATTTCATTTTCATCCTTACCTCATTTTTTTATCGATCTCTTTCCTCCTTACGTGAAAACACATGGGTTTTTCAGCTCAAATTGGCAAAAATTCCTTGGCGCTGCACTTTTGTGAATTGCGCTGCATTTCTAGGAGAGGAGTTGCACTTTTGTGAACTGTGTTGCATTTCTAGGAGAGGAGTTGTGCTTCTGTGAACTATGCTGCGCACAGGACGGAGTATCCCGAAACTCACATAAAATCACCCAAATTCAAAATTTAATCTTGCATTCCAGTTTCTTATTGCTCTAATCCATTTAGCAAGTAAGTACACTTATTTCACTCCCTCTTTCCCTTTGGCAAAACAAATAAATGATGGTGAGTTTAATCATCTAGAATTTTTATGGATTTCATGTTTTAAAGCTTGCAAATGATCATCTGGAACATTCAAACCCTGGAAATCTCTATCCCTACCTTTGTTTTAATACAAATCACCATCCCATCAACCAAACAAATCATTTCCCTTTAGTTTACTTCACCTTCTTGTTAGAAAATTATATATTACGGAGCAATGGAACACATAAAATATTACAGAAATATAAACACAGAAAACCCGCAAAACAAGAGAGACACAGATATACGTGGTTCACCCAGTTTGGGCTACGTCCACCCCGAACAGCCAGTCCTTCCTTTCTATTATCCAACAAAATGAAGAGACACAACCTACAGCAAATCCGCTGTAATATCCTCTGTTTTCTCTCACAGTCTCACCTCTCTGTTTCTCGCTCACAGAATACACATCTATATCATAGACTCAAATACAATGCCCTCATACAAAGAGAGGGGTTTCCTTCTAGGGCAAAAAACCCTAAACTAAATATAAGTTCTACCGTCAGATCATTCGCCTAATGAACAGCCCAGATTGACTAGAAATTACTATACTTTTACAAGGCAATTTTACAGTTGTTTTTAGCTTCGGGGGCGCTGCCCCCAAAACCCCCCGCCAGGGGGGGCCTCCCAAAGGTCATAGCTGCCCCCCTGGACCCCCCTGCAGCGAATTTTTACGGGCGGCGTTGCCGCCCCCATTTCGAACTGTGGTCCAATGTGGCGATACCTTTGAATATAGAAGATAATCAGGCTCCACACCCAACAATCTCCCACTTGGAGACTGATTGTAGCAACTCCACCGCTGCTTCATTTGCTGGACAATGACTCCTCTTTGGACCTAGTTGTTTCTCATCTTCATTGTCATCCTTGAAGACCAATTGAAACTGAGCATATTCTCAGTTTCTCCCTGGTTACAACTTTTGTTAGCATATCTGCAAGATTCTGGCTAGTGTGTATCTTTTCCAGCTTTAACTCTCCATCTTCCAACACTGATCGTATGAAATGGTACTTGAGCTGAGTTCTTTGCAAGATGAATGGCACTTTGACTATCACTGTATAATGTGCCCATATCATGCTCCTTACCCAATTCACCCATAAACCTTTGTAACCAAATCATTTCTTTACCAGCCTCTGTAGCAGCAACATACTCTGCTTCTGTTGTTGAAAGTGCAACAACACTTTGGATTTTTGAAACCCAACTGACAGTTGTTCCTCCAACAGTAAATACATATCCTGTAGTGCTCCTCCTGTTATCTCTGTCACCTGTCATATCTGCATCAACATATCCTTGTAGGGAGATGTTTGAACCACCAAAGCATAATGCTTTATTTGTGGTACCTTTCAAATATCTGAGAATCCATTTCACTGCCATCCAATGTTCCTTTCCTGGATTGTTCATGTACCTGCTTACAACTCCCACTGCATGTGCAATATCAGGCCTTGTGCAGACCATTGCATACATTAAGCTTCCAACTGCTAATGCATATGGAACTTTAGACATATAATCCATGTCTTCTTGGCTCTTTGGGCACATTTCCTTGCTAAGTTTGAAATGGCTAGCAAAAGGTGTACTAACTGGTTTTTCATTGTGCATGTTAAATCTTTTCAACACCTTTTGTATGTACTCATTCTGAGACAATGTTAATTTACGATTTTTCCTGTCTCTAGTTATTCTCATACCAAGGATTTGTTTTGCAGCTCCCAAATCCTTCATTGCAAATGAATTTGCCAATTTTCTTTTGAGCACATTTATTTCCTGCATGTTAGATCCTGCAACAAGCATGTCATCTACATACAATAACAATATAATATAGCTGCCATCATTTTGCTTTTTCAAATAAACACAATGATCAGAGTGACATCTAGTATAACCTTGTTCAGACATAAACTTGTCAAATTTTAGATACCACTGCCTTGGAGCCTGTTTTAAGCCATACAAGCTCTTCTTCAACCTGCACACTAGTTTCTCCTTCCCTTTCACCTCATATCCTTGTGGCTGCTACATATATATCTCTTCCTCCAAATACCCATGGAGAAAGGTTGTCTTTACATCTAACTGCTCAAGATGCAAATCTTCAGCTGCTACAAGACTTAAAATGGTTCTGATGGAAGTCATTTTAACAACAGGAGAAAATATTTCATCAAAATCAATACCTTTCTTATGTGCAAACCCCTTCACCACAAGTCTAGCTTTATACCTCTGTTTTCCTCCATCTTCTTCCTTCAGCCTGTAAACCCATTTATTCTTCAATGTAGTTTTTCCTACAGGCAACCTGACTAAATCCCAAGTCTGGTTATGCATTAAGGAGTCCATCTCTTCTTCCATGGCTACCTCCCACTTCTTCCTGCTTTCAACCTGCATTGCTTCTTCATAACATTCGGGTTCACCGGAATCAGTCAACAATAAATAATATAATGAAGGAGAGTATCGTTCAGGGGGTCTACTTATCCTGGTAGATCTTCTAACACCACTTTCAGGTGTTTGGGGTGCCTGTTGTTGTTGTGGTGGTTGCTGTTGTTGTGGTTGTTGATTATTATTATTTTCAGGCACCTTTCCTTTTTCAGTGATTTCATCAAGAACTGCATATTCATTGTTTTCCTTTTCCTGTTTCTTTTCCTGCAACTGATTCTTATACAAGACCTTGTCATTGAATATTACATCTCTGCTCCTAATGATTTTGTGATTTTCATAATCATATAAGCGATAACCAAAATCATTAACACCATATCCAATAAAGGTACATTTCTTTGACTTTGCCTCAAGCTTTGTTCTATTTTCTTTATCAATATGGACAAAGGCCTCACAACCAAAAGGCTTTAAAAAGGAGTAGTTTACCTTTTTACTTGTCCATGCTTCCTCTGGAACACCACCATCCAAGGAACTTGAAGGCCCTCTGTTTATTAGATAAACAACAGTATCTACAGCATCTGCCCAAAACTGTAAAGGCAATCCTGTATGCAATCTCATGCACCTTGCACGCTCCATGATTGTTCTGTTCATCCTTTCTGACACACCATTTTCTTGTGGTGTTCTTGGAACTGTCTTCTCTCTGCGAATTCCATGTTCTGAACAGTACCTATCAAACTCTTTGCTGCAATATTCACCTCCATTGTCTGATCTAAGACACTTCAATTTCTTTCCTGTCTCAATCTCAACCAAAGCTTTCCATTTCTTGAAAGTATCAAATACATCAGATTTATTCTTAATACAATAAATCCAAGTTTTTCTAGTTGCATCATCAATAAAAGTAACATAATAACGAGAGCCACCGAGAGATGATACCTGAGCAGGTCCCCATACATTTGTATGCACAAGCTCTAATTTTTCACTCTTCTTTTCTTTCCCAACTCTGAGAAATCTGACTCTTTTCTGTTTTCCATAAATGCAATTCTCACAGAAATCCAAATCAACATTCTTCAAACCCGGCAACAAATTCCTTGAGTGAAGAATCTTCATCCCCTTTTCACTCATGTGTTCGAGCCTATGATGCCATAATGCTGCATCTGCTCCTTTGGAAGTTAAAGCATTAACAGAGTTAGAAATACCATTGCATAAATACAATGTACCAACCTTTTTGCCTTTTGCTATTACCAGGGCTCCTTTGGTGACCTTCCAAGCTTTATCTGTGAAAGTTGTCACACAACCTTCACCGCTTAACTGCCCTGTTGAAATCAGATTTTTCTTTAGATCTGGAACATGTCTTACCTCCTTTAAAAGCCATTGGTTTCCATTCTGCTGTTTTACAAGAACCTTACCCATTCCAACGATTTTACAGGTTTATCATCACCCAGACGAACTTGTCCAAAATCTCCTTGAACATAGTCATGAAAGTATTTCTTACCAGGTGTGGCATGGAATGAAGCCCCTGAATCTACCACCCAGGAATTAGTAATATTTTCGAAAGAAAGAATCAAAGCATCCATTAACACCTCACCTGTCACATTTGCTTCATGATTGTTTTCTTGCTGTGCATCTCCTTCTTTTCCCTTTCGAGATCTACAGTCTTTCTTTAGGTGTCCTTTCTTTCCACATTTCCAGCACACTATCCCCGATCTGGACTTGGATCTACCTTTCCTTGATTTACTGCGATATCCTGAGCTCTTTCCTCTTTCCATTTTTCTTCCTCTAGACTCTGCACTCAAAGCATTTCCCGATGTCTCATCGGAGCTTTTCCGTCGCATTTCCTTGCTAAGGATGGCACCGACGACATCATCAAAATTTAAAGTACTAGATCCAGAAACGGAGTTACTAATGGCCATTACCAAACCATTCCAACTTTCTGGTAATGAGCACAAGAATAACAGAGCTCTAACTTCATCATTAAAGTTTACTCCTACAGAACTTAACTGACTTGTAACTGTATTAAAATCATTTAAATGGTTTGCAACAGATCCACCTTCCGACATATTCATATTAAATAACTCTTTCATAAGAAATACCTTGTTTGAAGCCGAGGGTTTTTAATATAGTTTCGACAACGTCTGCATCAAACCCTCTGTCGTGGTTTCCTTCGAAATATTGAAGGCGACTGACACAGCAAGGCACAACCGTATTGTTTCGAGTGCCTTTCTATCGAGAAGGTTCCATTCTTCGTCTTTCATACCCGTCGGCATCTTTGTTTTTCCGCCCAATGGTAGGTATAGATATTTCTGATACAGATAATCTTCCATCTGCATCTTCCACAGCGAGAAGTTTTGGCCGTTAAATTTCTCGACCCTAAACTTACCATCTTCCGCCATTGCTCCCACTTGAACCAGGAACCCTTCTTTCCTGCGAGTTTATCAGCCAAATAGACCTTCGGCTCTGATACCAGTTGTTAGAAAATTATATATTACGGAGCAATGGAACACATAAAATATTGCAGAAATATAAACACAAAAAACCCACAAAACAAGAGAGACACAGATATACGTGGTTCACCCAGTTTGGGCTACGTCCACCCCGAACAGCCAGTCCTTCCTTTCTATTATCCAACAAAATGAAGAGACACAACCTACAACAAATCCGTTGTAATATCCTCTGTTTTCTCTCACAGTCTCACCTTTCTGTTTCTCGCTCATAGAATACACATCTATATCACAGCCTCAAATACAATGCCGTCATACAAAGAGAGGGGTTGCCTTCTAGGGCAAAAAACCCTAAACTAAACATAAGTTCTACCGTCAATCATTCGCCTAATGAACAACCCAAATTGACTAGAAATTACTATACTTTTACAAGGCAATTTTACAGCGGTTTTTAGCTTCGGGGGCGCTGCCCCCGAAACCCTCCGCCAGGGGGGGGCTCCCAAAGGTCACAGCTGCCCCCCGCTGGACCCCCCCTGCAACGAATATTTTACGAGCGGTGTTGCCGCCCCCATTTCGAATTGGGGCCCAATGTGGCGATACCTTTGAATATAGAAGATAATTAGGCTCCACACCCAACACTTCTTACAAACCCTATCTCTTACCTATCAAATTGAGCAGTTTCCCTAGCTAGGACTATTTTTAAATTTTCTTGTTCATTTCCCTCACTCGTTTCCCTTCATTTAACTTCCTAAAGATTTATAAAACCACCTATCCATCTCCAATTTTGGGAGTTTTTTGAGCATTTTTGGTTTTCTGTGAAATTTGGTGCAAAATTCAGAAATTACACTAGTTACAGAAACATAGCGCCTTGGCGCTGCACTTTTTCCTTGGAGCTCCAAATGAAAATTGGCTTGCATTTTTGGAAATCTCATGGCGTCCTCTAAAAACCCATTTCTTTGGATTTCTCAGATAGGGCTCATATTTTGAGAAAAATGAGAAAAATGGGTAAAAAATTAGCATTCTGCCCCTCTTTTTGACAGGCTTTGTGCTTTTGGAGACACCTTGGGAGAATTAGTTTTTGAAGGTCTTCCCTTGGATAATTTTAAAAAATTCAAGATGTTCTGGAAACTATATAGGAAAGGCTAGTTTGGGAGTTTTTTGAAACTATATTTTGGGAGTTTTTTGAGCATTTTTGGTTTTCTGTGAAATTTGGTGCAAAATTCAGAAATTACACTAGTTACAGAAACATAGCGCCTTGGCGCTGCACTTTTTCCTTGGAGCTCCAAATGAAAATTGGCTTGCATTTTTGGAAATCTTATGGCGTCCTCTAAAAACCCATTTCTTTAGATTTCTCAGACAGGGCTCATATTTTGAGAAAAATGAGAAAAATGGGTAAAAAGTTAGCATTCTGCCCCTCTTTTTGACAGGCTTTGTGCTTTTGGAGACACCTTGGGAGAATTAGTTTTTAAAGGCCTTCCCTTGGATATTTTTTAAAAATTCAAGATGTTCTGGAAACTATATAGGAAAGGCTAGTTTACCATTCTTTAATATTTCAAATGTGACTTCATGAAGGCACCTAAAAGTGGCCTCAAAGTTGGCGTTGCGCTTCTAAAATTTTTTGAGTTTTTGATTAAAAATTCCACTTTGTAATTTCTCAGGTTTCTAGTTTGACTTGGTCAAAGGTAACTTGATGATGTAACTTCAGTAGTTCAAAGTCTAGATGATGTAATCATGAATAAATTAGCATGATAGGTTGTTTTATGGTTAATTAGGCATCATACATGAAGCAAAGCTCAAATCAAATTCTAAGAGAAGAGTTTGTTTTTGACCTTCTCACTCTCACTTGTTGGTTGAGCGATTTTTGAAAACTGTTCCACCACTTAGGGATTCAACCCCTAAAGGTGGGGAAACTGTTTGTTTGATTCTATATGTATCATTTCTCATTCAGATAGAAGGGTTGGACTTCAGAGGAGACAATTTGTATCTAATGCTTTCACTCAGTTAATCAAAGGAGCAGTGGCAACTATTTTTCAAGAATACATGCGCAGTGAGTTTGTGATGTTGTTTTCTTTCTATGTTAGTTTCTTATGAATGAATCCATTTTTCTTAAAATGTTTTACTTTCCTCGGTGATTTTCCTTATAGTTACATAGGCAGAATTCTTTAT
Source organism: Pinus tabuliformis (assembly GCA_031772625.1). Classification (NCBI taxonomy): domain Eukaryota; kingdom Viridiplantae; phylum Streptophyta; class Pinopsida; order Pinales; family Pinaceae; genus Pinus; species Pinus tabuliformis. The sequence continues at coordinate 1,331,240,853 of CM062805.1, forward strand.
ATTCAAAGGTTTGTTTATGTGGAAAATCATTTCTATGTATTTCTTCTTCAGATTAATGAATTCATGGTACACATGCTCATTATGACCTTCTAATATTTTCAAACCCTACAACACATTGACCAAATTCTCAGATTCATCACAAGACACTGTTATCTTGCTCCTCTTTATGCCTGCTACCACAACCCTTAAGACGTTGACCTAATTTTCAAAAACTCATCTAAAATTATTACATCTAGCCTAAAATCCATTTCTCTTCCATTCATTGACTGTGAAATCCTTAGAGAGATCCCTCTCTAGTTTTAGCATGTCTAGTTGCTGAACTGAAAGTGGTTTGAAGTTACCTCCTTCGATCTCCTCTTCAACCTGGGACAATGTAGAGGATAACAGGTTCGTGCCTACAAAATTTGTAGTCGAGGGGATTTGTCTTTCTTGTAGATTGATGCCTACAAATTTTGTAGCAAAAAGTGTAATATCTTTGCCAATTATGATGTTGTAAATATATGTATATTGATGTAACCACCACACCCCATATTTACCCACTTTAACTTGCTCATAAGGGTAAGCATGAGATGAGAGTTACTATGCGTGGCTCGATTTCCAAGATGCGCTTATGGAAAATGGGGTCCACATGTCTATAACTGACTGCAAACACCCTGTGGCACATGATCACATTGTTCTTAGCCTAACTTGACCCAACACTATTTATTTTCAGTTTCATTTCCTTAAATTTAACACTACTTTCTATTTTTGGTAGTTTTTCGAGTTCTAAACTTTTGAGGTCGTTTTGAGGGTCTTAACTAAATTTTCAGGGATAACAGAGAGACCAAAAAAGTGCCAAAATTTGTTTCATGGATATTCTTCTTGGCCTCCTCATGGAAATCTTCAAAATGAGGTATTATGATAGTCAAACGAAGGTCATATGCCAAAGTTATGACCCCAGAAAGTTAGAGGTCCAAATTACTCATTTATACAAACACTTTGTGTACATACTACCTGCAGGTTATAAATACATATTTGTTCACAGATTCTTAAAGCTCTCCATAGAATTATCAAGAAGGCTCAATTCCATCTCAAGCTAGTTGCAACAAAACTTATTAGGCCATGCATCATCAACCATTCAATAACTTATCAAAACATGTCAAGAACCATATATAGAATACATCATATAACCAACACATAAACATAATGGAAACCTTGGAAAATCAACCATAATGTCAACATGATAACTAATCCAAGTGCTCATAGATCACAAAAGGAAAACAAATTTTATTAACATATGCAAAATCTAACGAAGTCAAGGACTTCCTTGTACCACATGACCATATATTTAGCTAAAAAGAATCTCTCTTTCATCCAATCACCCCACGCCATATTTCAAGCATGAATGTGGGATCCCGTGGAATCAACCCAACCAAATGAACCAGGGCTTTCAGAGGAAAAACCACCTCAATCGTCAACCAAAGTGATTCCAACTCTAAAGTCTGGAAATCACTAACATTAACTAGATCGGTCTCTACCCAAGTTGTCCAGGGATCTAGGAACTAGTAACTCAACCCACATCCTTCTAGAGATCTAGAGTGTTTGTTCCAACCACAACTCCAGGGGCTAGTAACTCAACCCACCAAGGGCTCCAGAGTGTTTGTCCCAACCTGTGGTTCCAGGAACTAATAACTCAACCCAAACTGTTCCATGGATTCCAGAACATTTGTTCCAACCCACAACCATCGGGAGCTTGAGCACCAATTAAAAAAACAAATGGAAGAAAAAACCCACAACATAATGGTTATCCAAGAAATGGGAACACAAGGTTGAAACCATTGTCAATCTAGGAAAATATCCTTGCCAATGACAACACATAACCAAGGAATCACATGCATATACCATGCATCCAAAAATCAGTAAGGGAATCACACATGAAACCTGTTACCTACAAAGCAACATGGGTCCTTTTGGTGCTGCCTATGTAAAGACAACTCAGAAATAGTGGATCACCTATTTCTCTCTTGCCCCATCACCATTGACCTCTGGAACTCTACTCTCTCACACACTCCTACAACCAACTCATGGAGGGGTCAAACTATCAGGGAGGCTTGGGCCAATTGGTGGACAATAGCATCCCCATAGAAAACAAAGAACCTCCCCCACCTCATTAGCTGGGAAATTTGGATTTCCAGGAACCGCATCATCTTTTTGGACACCGCCCCCCATTGGCCCTCCATCATCGCTCGAATCCTTGTTGACTACAGTAATCTACATAATGATGATGATAACACTCCACCGAGACATATCATCCCTGAAACCTTCGATCACTCCCAACCTTGCGCTTATTTTGACGGATCAACGCAAGAGGCTGGATGTGGGGGGGAGGGGGCGACGTACTATACTTAACAAACTCCCATTACTATCACATTCAAATGGGACTTGGAGGAGGCACAAACAACTATGCAGAACTCATCACAGCCAAATATCTCATTCAATTTGCTATTGAAAAAAACTGCAGGAATCTACAAGTATTTGGTGACTCCAAAATTGTTTGCAATTGGATTAAAAAAACAACAACATGTCATGCTTACAATTTGAGACACATATTGGATGAGGTACATAGATATATATCTTTTTTTGACAACTTTGCATGTCATAATATCTACAGGGAACGAAACTCCGGCCATGCGACATCTAGATGATATAGGAACAAAGAGAAGGGGAGCACTACCAGTATTACCACCGCCCCTACATGGACCATGCTGCACATGCTCAACATGAGCCCGATATCATTTGATATGTGTCCTGTTTTTCTGTTTATATTTGTTTTGCATATACATATACAACTACATTTTATAGGAAATACTCTTTGCGTAGAGTAATTTAAATTTTGAGAACTAAACAAAACATATCTATGGAATTGTTTCCCTGTGTAGAGAACATATTTATATCTGCTTTTATTTTTTTCATGCTTACAGCCTATAAAAACTGCATATGCACACAACATCTACAACATGTAATTTCCCTTAATATTAATGAAAATTACGATTTTTCCAAGGGGAAAAAAACCTATAAAATAAAATAATTAAATTGTTTTGGTTAAGGTTTGATACATCATTGGTGCTCTCAATGAGCAGTGATGTGATCATCATGAATATAAAGAAGTATCCGAGTGAACTTAAATTTAAACATTACCAACACTAAGGCTAAAACTGATGAATGTTTAGTTGTCGAGGCAAGTTTCATTGATTTTGCTGATGCTTTTTATATTTTTATTATTTATTTATTCAATTATTTATGAATAGTTATAAATGGTGAGTTGTTAAGGTAAGTTTTCTTGATTTTGTTGCTGATTTATTATTATTATTTATCTAATTAATGAATTTAAAAAAAAAATATTAATTGAAGGTAAGTTTTATGAATTTCGCTATTTGTTTTTTTTATTATTTATTTATAATAACAATTTCTAAAATATTGGTAATTTCAAAAAATCGATTATTACTATTACATCAAGTACAATTATTTCATAATGCTACAAACAAGTTAATTATAACATTTTTTAGAGACTTGAACCCATATAATATTTGAGACAAATTGTTCACCAAACTACTCAAGCTAAGATCCTTTAACTTTCATTGAATTATTATTATTATTATTATTTTAAACTTAGTTATTTAATTTTCAGTAGAGTTTTTTTTTCAAGGAATTATTATTATTATTACTTTTTTAATAATAACATGAAATTCATATTATATTGAAATTCTATGATTAGGATTGTAGCATTACAGGAGTATTTCAAAAATGTCTAAAGACAAATTGATGGACAACAAAATAAAAAGCAAGCCTCCTCCCGTCAAAATGAGAAAGGGGATAGATCTAACTTTAAACCTTCCAAAACTTAATCTTACTACTTCTTGAGTATAGGAATAGATTCTTACAAATTGTTTACACAAAATTGATACAAAAACAAATCATAATCAAGGTTTGATCCCCATGAACCACTGAAGCAAACTAGGGAAGTCTAACGTTTGATTCGAATTAGAATTTCTTTCTTTGCAATCTTTCCTACCTCTATTCAATGGAGGGGAGGAATATTGATTTTTCTTTAATGCTTCTATAAAAGAAGGAGAGGATGGGGCATTGTCATCTTCCTCCTCTTTCTCCTTTTTTATGGACAAAGTTTATTTTTATATAATATAAGCCTTAACTTGTGAAGATTCAAAAGTAATCTTTATATAAATTGCATATATTTTTGGAGGATATACTCTAATTACATTGGATTTAATGAAAACCTATCACAATTGAGATCTTGAACCTCTCTGTATTTCACTGTTATTTGAAAGAGGAGGTTGGTGAGGTTTATGCTTGGAGGAAGGCTAAGGCTTAACAGTAGGCTAAGGCCCCTTTGGGGCATGATTTTTTTTCTTTTTGGAGACTTGTTTGAAACCTTGCTCATCAATGTTCTAAGAAGTTGGCGTTGAGTTTGAAGATGCCTGAGGATATTTAACATTTGGAAAAAAGTGTCCATACTCATGTCAATTGTTACATTTAAAGGGAACCCGATCCCAATCAACAGATTGAACAATCATGACTCCAACCCTCCATTTTGAGTTGAATTTCCCTAGGAAATCCTTTACCCAAATTGATTTCCAGACAAATTCTAGCACAAGTAAGAATATTTCCTTTAGGATATGCATGGGTTATATATCGACCTAACTTATTTCCAGATGTTTTAACATCACCCCCATAAGAATATGGGGGGAAGTGGAAGTTTAATCCAAATAGGAGTAGAAGAAATTCTCATGTCCGTATTGAAGTCAAGGGTCTAGTGGGTTAGAAACAATCCCTTGGAACCCAGGAAGTAACTGCCAAATCTAAAGGTATGGTCCCTAGCTTCTTTGCTTTCATAAATAAAATATAAAATCCTTCGCCACAATAAAACATAGCAATAGGATCTAAATCCCCCCAATTCTTAGCATTATTTTTAGAAACAAAGTTTGGACTTGGCCAAAGCCTAGTGAACTTTCCTATTAATCATTTCTTCTTCAAAATGCTAATGCTTCAATTTCCCATAGTGGACCCTAAGTTCAATTTGGGGTTGGCATCCTCCTTTTTGGCACACTTGCAATTTTCAAAGCCAAGCTTGCCACTAGAAGTAGATCTAGAGAGAGAAACCACATTAGAGGAATGAGGAACATTTGGTATGAAATTAATATTTGAAAGGGATGAACCGCTCAGAAGTAAAGAGGGGCAAAGAAATGATCTTTGAGAGGGACAAGATGCATGTAGGAAAAAAGGCCCTCCGCAACGAATAAAATTCAAAGGGACAATAGAAAACCCCTGAATCTAAGAAGAATTCACACTGACAACAATGGGTCTACAATCACATTAGATTATTGCATAGAGGAAGCAACAAGCATTTGCAGTTTGTAGCTTCTTGAGCAAGAACGATGTGGCGGTGGCTAATGACACCTTAGTTGTGGCAAGAGCTTAGCCTTCACATCCATAACTTTGTAGCTTAGGGGGTCCTACAAATATTATTCAAAGATCAATATCAATTTTAATTAAATTTGAAAAAAATAAATAAAATACTACTTATGATGATGATGGTTAATATCCCTTAAGATGGAATATGGTATATCAAACCTTAAAAATGTAAAAGATTACTTGATTTTTTAAAAATTTTATTTCCATACTAAAAAAGCAGTAAGAAAAACGTTTTAAAATCATTATAAAAATCAAGCTTATAGGTGTGTTTATTTTGGAATGGGGCTTCCATAAATTTAATTTAGTTATCAATAATTATTAGGTAGATGACATGAATTTAAATTCCACAAAATATTCTAGAATATTCTTGGTAGTAGTATGCTATAGTAGCTACAACAACCCTAATTTTTTATAACAAGAAGCAAATTTAAGGTCCTATTATTAAAAAATCTAAGGCATATATTTGACCAAGACCCTAAGATCATTTTGAGGAGGTCATAACTTAGAAAATTCATAAAATTTGGAGGGCACATCACAACCTTTTGTCTCATCGCAATTTTTCATCTCATCGCATCTCAATTTTACATTGAAGTGCAACCTTTCTCGCATTGAAATTTTACATCTCATCGCATCACAACTTTGCATTGCATCACAACCTTTGTTGCATTGTAATTTTGCATCTCATCGCATTGCAACTTCGAATAACATCACAACCTTTCATCACATTACAACCTTTTATTGGATCACAATCTTGCATCTCATCTCTGTATTGCCACCTTGCGGAGCGCACATTGCACCTTCATGATTCATCGCATCGTATATTTGTTGATTAGTCTGTGTATTAGTGTTACACTACAATGCAAACCCTTTGCACATCATGAAATGGAGTTTTGCGATGCGATACATAGTCATGTCGCAATCCATCCCCGTGTCGTGACACAATCTTGTTTGATAGTCTAATTTTTTTCCCGACGCAACTCCGAAACCCAAGCTACACTTCTCTTTTGCATTGCGCCCCTAGTTAGTTTTAGCTTTCTAATTTATATACTCTAATGAATACCTTTGATCCTTCACACTCAATTGATTTGCAATATTTTAACATATCATCATTTGAAGACATGGCTCCTCTCAAGAGAAGACCAAGGAAAGATCCTATGGAGGAATAATCAAAAGAAAGCTCCACCACATCAGTGTCTACCTATGCTAATTCAAAGTGCTATATTGATAAGTCAATTTTTCTTGAGTGGTTAGGGATCTATCATCTGTTAGCAAGGAAAGAATAACTTGATGGAGAGGAATACATCCAAGTATATCAAAATGTTAGAAAATCATGATTGTATAAAGTAGCCTCTCATCCCACAATGTTTCCATGCAACAAACTATAAGGCTTGACACACTCATATGGCCTAAGAGTTACAAATCAAAGTGCAAGTCCTGTCAATTTTGGGGTTGGGCTCAAATTAAATATTTGTTTTATTCAAATATTATTTTGGAATTTAATCTAATTATGTAAAATAAAGCAAAATTAGAAAATAAAGTGAATTAGAAATTAGAGATTAGGGTAGGTGAAAAGTTAGCTCACTTTTGAATTAATAAAACCCTCTAGTAAGGAGAAGGGGCTAAGTTTTTTGGACTCATGGAGGATTCTTGAAAGGGAGAAGATGGTAACAACTGGATTAGGTTCGAACTTTATGCACTCCCACTATTAGGATTCTTGAAGATACTTTGTGATTTGGCATTGGATGTTTAGCTCTAATACTTAGAATCCTAAAGGGCCACATCAATGATTTTCTATCATGTGCTATCGACTACTGTAAGATTGTTCTTTATCGATGTTCATTAATATGATTGTTGTATATTTGTGGCAGGTTAATGAACTATTTTGTTAGCTGTAAACTCTTATCATTCCAAGAACTTCTTGCTACTTATTACACGTGTTTATGTTGGTTGTTGATTGTAAACTATTTCACGATTAATAATTAGTATGCTTTAGCCATCATGTATCTTAACTCGGGATTGCTATCACTTTTTCTTTCATATTCGTGCTTATTATAAATCTACTACAGTATTAACTATACAAATTCATTTAAAATATTTTTATTGAAGCTGATTTCACTTGCATTCTTTCAAGAGTATAATTTGGGTTTCCCTTTCATATCTCATCTGTCCAAAATTTAACATCCACACAACATAAGATGACAACCAGGTCGATAAATCGTATGAGACTCTGATCCCAAATGGTGTGAAGCCTAATTGGGGCCTCATATCAGAGAGATCCCCTTAACACTTTAAGTGGTGCATTCAACCTTATTAACATAGTCACAGATCAAAGTTTGAGATTTATCTTCAAAGTAACTCACATAACCATATAAATTAAATGGTTGATAATTGCCCATAGCAATCAAACTACTTATGTGTCATTTATAACTTTGAGAATTTGTAACGAAGAGATAGGAGTAGAGGTTGAAAACTAAAAAACTATTGGGAAACACTTGATTTCATTTGTTGGATTGTGTATACGACTAAGAATATTCTCAAATTATTAAATGTAAACCATCCAAGATTTTCTATTTCTTAAAGAATGGAAATTCTAGAAGCTCTATTATGATAGACCATGCCTATTGGCATATTTATGTCCTCTCTGTTTTTTTAATTAAATTGATTAATTAAATAATATGATATAAAGATGAATTATAATTTTTTTAGCATTGTGGTATTAGTAAACTATCGTATTAACTCATAATATTGTAACAAAACTTATTTATATGTTAAAAATATCTATTGTAAAATAAAAATAAATCACATAGTAAAAATTTTGTTACATATTTATATATAAATTATTTTTATAATTAATAATAATAATAATTCAAATAAAATTATAATTTAATTAATTTTATATTTTAATAATGTTAAATATTTTAGTATTTTTATATTTATTTATCCAGCCTAACTGCATTTATTTATCCAACCTTTTAATTAACAACCATATTCATATTCATTGTTCTTTAATTCCAAAATACAAGAGAGATCAATTTACCTTTGAAATTATATTATCCATGTTTCTCTTTCCATTAACCTAATGGCTAATAGTGACTGAATGAGTAGATTATGGGATTAGATAATATGCAAATTAATGAGGTAGGAAGGCGAAGAGACTATCCATGAAAAGTCTATTAGCAAGAATGGGCTAAGAAGACGAAAGGCCATGTATGGAAAATAGTTAGAGCAGGAAGGCTAGAGGCTCTCGATGGAAAAGCTATGGACAAAAATGCAGTTGTTACAGTCTCGCTGCCGGCTTCAAAGATTTTGGAGACACTTTCTATTAAATCTGAAAAGGAATTGAGCTTCGCAGGCGGAAATGGCAGGCTCATCGTTAAAACTATCGGCATTCTTTTCCTTACCTCGAGGTTTCACCTAAAAATGCTCATCAGTCATCTATTTCACAGTTTCAAGAAAAATGCTGTATGGTTTCCTCTCCGCTTTCTCAGCTCTAAACTGCTGGCAAGTTCAAGGTTCTACTCCAAAAACCTCAAAGGTCCCATTTCTCTAAACAAGACTCTTAAACCCTACAAAACCCTTAAACCCTACGATGTTCTGAATATGCTCAGGTTCCAGACAAAATCTGAAATCGCTCTCCAAATCTTCATGTCCGCCGCCCAAAATCCCCAATTCAAACACCTCCGCTCAAGCTACGACGTATTGATTGATAAATTGGCGAAATCAAACAAATACGATGTTATTGAGAATTTTTTAGAGGGTTTGAAGAAAGGAAATTCAACTGGAGCAACTCTTGTGGCCGTAATCAGACTCTATGGAAGAGCGCGCATGCCTCAAAATGCTCTGACAACCTTCTATCAAATGCCAAATTTTAACTGTAAGCACACTGTAACCGCCTTTAATTCTCTTTTGAATGCACTTGTAAATTCAGAAAAGTATGAGATAGCAGATCAAATGTATAAGAAAAGACACCAATTTGGTATTTATCCAGATATTTATACTTATAACATTCTAATCAGGGCTAAATGTGAACTAAATCTGATGGGTTCTGCTTATGTATTATTTGGTTTGATGTGTAAACAAGGTTTGAATCCTGATACTGTAACGTATAATACATTGATGGCATCTTTCTTCAAGGCAGGGGAAATAAACAAGGTTTACAAGATTCTGTCGGAGATGTCACGCAAGAGATGTGTTCCTGATGCTGGGACATACGGTATTATTATTGATTCATTTTGTAAGGAACGCAAGATGAATGAGGCTCTGATAATTCTGAATGAGATGCTTCGTGAGGGGCATCGGCCAAATATCTTTACTTTGAATACTCTGCTAAGGAGCTTTTGCGAGAATGATATGGTCCAAGTTGCAGAAACGGTGTTTTGTGAGATGCCCAGGAAGGGATGCAAACCTAATGTTGTTAGCCACTGTATTTTAATTGAAGGTATGTGCAAGGATGGCCAGGTTAATTCAGCTTACGAGCTTCTTCGGATAATTTTGGCAAAAAGGTGGGTTCCAAATGAAGATACTTGTAAGGCAATGGCTGTAGCACTATATGAGACGGGGAGATTTAAGGAGGTTCTTCGACTGGCAGATGAAATGGGCAAGTGGAATTTCGTTCCAGATACCAGAACGTGGGATGCATTGGTGAATTCTTGGTTTAATTCGTGAGTCGTAAGTTTGATCTCAGCAGAAACATTGCATGTCCTCGCTCCTGATCCTGTCGGCCTTTTTTTATTTTGAGCTGGCAAAGCATAGGGCATAAGTCTAACTCTGCTTATTAGGCACCCATGTTCTCACCGTGACTTAGGAGGCCTGCTCTGTTCGCTTATGGATTTTTTATCATCGCAGTTTATGCCTTCAGTGCAGATGAAATGGACAAACAGGGGAACTACAGATCAGTGATGCCAGCAGAAATGCACAAACAGGGGAACTACAGATCAGTGATGCCAGCAGAAATGCACAAACAGGGGAACTACAGATCAGTGATGCCAGCAGTGTTTTAGTTCATGTGCGGATCTTATTAAGAATTTAAGGATTTTCAACCTTGCCTAATTCATTGAAGGATGAACCGAAGTATAATGGGATTGTGACTACACTGCCTCAATTTGACAATTCTTTACCGGCATCGCAGATTATAATGGTCTCAAAAGACCAAGCCTTCTGTCTGAGGGTTGGCTTTACCTGAATAAGCTTGCTAAAATTAAGCGAGGGTTTGATTGGTAAGCAAATTACGAGCCAGTGCTGATGTTGATACCTTCTAGTGTGTGCCTGGAAAGGGATGAGTTGATGGTTGCTTTTCCGTGGTTGGCAGTCGGGACAAGTGAACTTCCTCAATATCGTATGAATGGGGACAATGTGAGACATGCCTGGAGGACGAGTTCAGATGCACTCCTATGGATTTAGGTATCAAAGATGCCTTGACCCAGTTGACTGGAGATTTTCTAAAGGATGCAGTTTTTCATGCTTAATAATGCTATTCCTTTGATTTTTGAAAAGAATTTGGACCACTTGAATTTATATGGGTCACTCCACGCAATCTTACCAATCACCCTGATTGGATAATTTGAACAGTCATTTGTGTTGAGATGCAACTGGAAAACATTCCAGAGCATACATGGATTAATTTCTATCTGCTGTTTCCAAGATCATGGTCCCAGTTACCAGTCTAACCTAATTTTGACTCCACAGTTGTAGCTGGGTCTACATCAAAGAGTTTTAAGGTTGCGTCGAAGATATTTTTTTGCAATAATCACACATCAAGGAAAAATATATGATTTTAGCGTTTGTGAATTGCATGCGCGTTTGAAGAACTGTTGAGAGGTCCTAAGAAAAGTAACGAATCATAGAATTTACTTGTAAGGGAAAACCTTTTGAAAGTTAAACCCTTGGGTTTCTGCAAAAAGTTTGGCATTTAGTGCTTTTGGGATAGGGTAAATGCTTTCTTTGATCCATAGGGAGCTATGAACTCCATTTCCACATTAACACAGTCCCTTTGAAGGCACACATTTTCCGAGTTCGAAAGCTCCCCCTTTGAAGTAGGTTTATGATAATTGAGTCACTTTTCCATGGTTTGACAAGATGAATTCTATTGATATCATATATTTGGGGCCACATGCACTTCCATTAATTAAGGTGTTGAAGATGCCTTGACTTAATTGACTGGAGTTTTTCTAATTGCTATACATGCACTTGCTATGATGTGTACATGCACTTCTATGATTTACGGTGTTGAAGATGCCCTGACTGAATTGACCAGAGTTTTTCTAATGGTTATGTATGAATTAATTTCTTTTTGCTGTTTCCACAATCATGGTCCCAACTACCAATGACCATGCAGTTGTAGCCGGGATTACATCAAGGACTTTTGAAGTTGGGTTGAAGAAGATTTTGTTCAATAACCACACATTAATGAAAAGCATTTGATTTAAGTGTTCGTGAATTGCAAGCACATTTGAAGTAGTGTTGAGAAATTGGAGAGGTCCTAAGAAAATCGAATAGTCTTACAATTTACTTGTAAGGAAAAAACGTATTGAAGATCTAAAGTTCAAACCCTTGCATCTGTGTAAATATGTTGGCATTTAGTCTTTTTTGAGTAGGGTAATGGTTTTTCCTGATCTGTGGGGAGCTTTGAACCCTATCTGAGCATTATTGTGGGTCCACCACAATGTGCAGAGTTCTCAAACTTGGCAAAAGCACCCATTGTTTTAGGGGCCTATACTTGCGGAGGCTTAATCTGTTTCATTTCCATGGTAATACCCCATCACAACCACTAAACCACAATCCAGTGGAGAACAATAATCTTTTGATGTGCACAAGTATATTTACAAGCAAAATGAGATGTTAGCCAAATAAACCCCAGTTGATTTCTCAGATAATGTTCTTTCAGGCGTAAAAGCTTGAGTAGTGCCGTATACAAAATGTCTGAAAATAACTCAACAAGAAAGAAAAGCCTGGACATTTTCACAGCACCGAAGATTTGACTTATCTTCCCCATACCCTATGCTATCATAATAGTAAGTAAAGGACATATAGATTAGAACCTCGGAGAGGGGTGAACCATAAAAAATCTCTACTAATCTTCATCATCTGCAAGAGAGATGGTTCGTGGATTGGCTCCAACCTGGTTCTCTACAATATCTTCCTCGTCATTGCAGTCTTTCAGCCCTTGTTCTGATCCTTGGATGGTGTTTAGAAGGCAGTAATAATTGTCATTGAGTTGGTGCAGTTTTTTCCAGGATGGTTTCAGGATAGTGTTGTTTTTCTCCAAGACCAAGTCCACATGGCAAGCTATCATGTCCTTTTTGTGTCAGGGCCCAGTATAGGGCAAGGGTGAGCGATTATTTGGTAGTTCTACTCCATGAGAACCCTATTGATTGGGACAGAAGGCCCCAGTTCCTTGTCAATTTGTCTTCTGCTGGTGGCAGCCTCTCTGGCCTGAGTCTTATCCTTTAACCCTTCCAGGTTTTGGATTGTGGTGGGCTTGTAAAAGCTTGAGTAGTGCCGTAAACAAAATGTCTGAAAATAACTCAACAAGAAAGAAAAGCCTGGACATTTTCACAGAACCGAAGATATTTGGTAGTTCTACTCCATGAGAACCCTATTGATTGGGACAGAAGGCCCCAGTTCCTTGTCAATTTGTCTTCTGCTGGTGGCAGCCTTTCTGGCCTGAGTCTTATCCTTTAACCCTTCCAGGTTTTGGATTGTGGTGGGCTTGTAAAAGCTTGAGTAGTGCCGTATACAAAATGTCTGAAAATAACTCAACAAGAAAGAAAAGCCTGGACATTTTCACAGCACCGAAGATTTGACTTATCTTCCCCATACCCTATGCTATCATAATAGTAAGTAAAGGACATATAGATTAGAACCTCGGAGAGGGGTGAACCATAAAAAATCTCTACTAATCTTCATCATCTGCAAGAGAGATGGTTCGTGGATTGGCTCCAACCTGGTTCTCTACAATATCTTCCTCGTCATTGCAGTCTTTCAGCCCTTGTTCTGATCCTTGGATGGTGTTTAGAAGGCAGTAATAATTGTCATTGAGTTGGTGCAGTTTTTTCCAGGATGGTTTCAGGATAGTGTTGTTTTTCTCCAAGACCAAGTCCATATGGCAAGCTATCATGTCCCTTTTGTGTCAGGGCCCAGTATAGGGCAAGGGTGAGCGATTATTTGGTAGTTCTACTCCATGAGAACCCTATTGATTGGGACAGAAGGCCCCAGTTCCTTGTCAATTTGTCTTCTGCTGGTGGCAGCCTTTCTGGCCTGAGTCTTATCCTTTAACCCTTCCAGGTTTTGGATTGTGGTGGGCTTGTGCCTACCGGCAAAACCATGGGTTATGAAAAGGCTTCTATGTTGTGCCCCCTGGAGTGAGTCCTTTTGGGGGGTTATTATCCCTACAAACCCTATGCTGGAAGGCCTACCTCTGTCTCTATGCCTAGGTGGGTCTGGTCCTGCGGCTTCTTCTCTTTCCTTCGAAATCCCAGTGTTGTAGACTAGAATAGGTACTCTGTAATCCTTTTGTGGCCCAGAGCCCTTAACCCCTTCAGCATCAGTTTCCACAACACTCTTCAGATTCACCTTGTTCCTTGAGTGCCTACTGCAGAGACAAAGCACAATCGAAAGGTCAGCATAATCCATGTGATTGATTGTGGGGGTGACCATGAGAATAAGTCTGGCTCCATGTTAGAGAGCCATAATGTTTTATAAGCCCTGCTTTGACTGATACTATACCCTCTTCATCATTGCCTCATGTGCCGTTGTCTGGAGCCAAATCCAAACTGATGGAATCCGATCTCTCCCTTTGTATCATGTCTGCTCCTGCACGAGTGTCAAACATGCTCACTTCAGAGGACTGTCGGATGAAAACACTGTCACCAGTTGTATTGGTTGTGGTGATGTCGCCCCTCCATGTCACTCCATCTGGGGGTGCTATTGGAATTTAGTTGAAATCAGACTGATTTACTATTTAATAGGGAAGAGTCTGCAGCTAAGCACAGGAGCTGTGGCATTTGTGTTGTCAACATGAGGCCTGTTTCCACCCCAGGAATGGTTGGATATGCATAACATGATGAAGAAATGCAAATGTTGGTTGGAGATTCAACTTTTCCAACTAAAGACGTTCTGAAGCTAAGCTATAATGCATCTCTACGTTAAAGTCAATGTCTCGAGTGTTCTCAATCCTTCCTAAATAAGATGTCGTTCCATGGCTAGGAATGATTCTTTATGTGGAAATTTGACATAAGTTTTTGTCTATGCAGACCTGACCTTTGATGCAATGGCTCGAGAAGACATGAATCCCTAAACCTGTAGAATAGATGGGTTTGCATACCCTTTTTGGGATTAGAAACACTTTTATTAATTATTGGTAGCAGAGATTTTGTAGAGTTTATCTGCGTTGCTGACGTATAACAAAAGCATTCCTATATGAAGTGTACTTCTACAAAACTAGTTTGACGGCAATACAAAACATGGTCATTTCAGAGCTCGCCGTTTCTCAGGACAAATCAAACCATATTGTCATGATTTGCAACACAATGAAGTCTAAGGAAAACATCGAAAAACCATTAACAGCATGCCATGCAATTGAATAATTTTATTGGGGGGTTGCATTCTTGGAGAAATTTAAGATAAATCTTCCATAAAAATTTGCCCAACTTGAAATGCTTCTAATACTATTGCAATTTATTGACGTATTCATGATTCTGTTAAATAACAACCTTCATCTTCTCATTCATACATTATTGACCTGGCCTTGTTGAAAGCTTACTTCATGGTTAGCTAATGTTTGAACTTTAAAGCATGTACATAGATTGGGTAATGCACTTCATATTTAGATTCTTTAGGTGATGCACTTCATATTTATTCTATAGACATTTCTGACTTTCATTAGGGAAATATAATAGATCCTTTAACAATCGACTGTAGTGCTTGGGCTTGACTCTTTCTATTGAAGATGTTCACACGCTTTTACGTTTGTACTTGATGTTATTGCCTTAAAAAGGTTCAATGCCTCATCCTACAACCCTTTATCATGTGACTTAGCTGAATCTTCCATGAGCAGATCTCTTTGCTCATTCATTACGACTATCCTTAAACATTTGCAAGAATCATCGACCCGAATGTTCGTCCTTTCTTTTTCCATATATATAAAAGCATTGTTACAATTTTTAGATACAAAAATAAGAATATATGCCATACAGTTTTTTCAAAATAAATAGTTTCAAGTTTCAATGTAACGATCTGCAAAAACCTAGACTCTGAAATTATTCTGTCTTTCCAAATTCCAATTGGCCTTCTTCATTAGACTTTCTGTTTGCTATATTGAACTTCATGTTTATTGAACTGTTCATTTGGTTAGACTTCGTCTTCTTTGTTGGACTTGCCATATTGTACATTGTGTTCATTCATTGTGATCTTTATGTTCATTCATTGTGATCTTTATCGCGAGGATAAACCATATTAGTTGATTTGAAACGGCGACCAAATCTTAATAATGTGATTAATCCAAAAACATTTTTATTTGCAATATGAATTACCAAAGTCTAAAATCTAACATTCTGGATATTTTTAGGGCTTCTTGAATTTGTTTCACCTAAATGGACTTTTTTTCAGCTTCGTTAGAATTTTTCTATTCACCAATGGGCCTTATCTATTTGCACGACCAGTCAATTTTGAGGCCGAGCTGGCTTTCTCATATGTAGGTTGCGAACAACCCAAACATTTCATTAATATCTCGCATGCTACAAAATAGCTGAGCATTCTCGTGTAAATAGAACTGCTAAATGTCGTTGTATTTTGGTAATTCATGAGTTTGGCAAACCCTTATTGTTGTTCTGTGCTATGGATCTTCCGATATCACTACTCTAAAATACCAAAAAAGTGTCAATAATAGATAGCCGATACCTTATTTGAGGAGCGCGACCTCCTTTTCCAATAGCCTGTTCGAGAAGGGCGCTGTCCCAGTTACAATACAAAGCAAGTGATTCTTTGATGTCTCAAAAGATATGACACCCTCTCAGTATTCTTCTCTTCCGGCAGGAATTCATGATTAGCTCCGCAGTCAACATATTTTGACGTTCAACTAAGATGGAGGTATGAAATTAACATATAACGTTAGCCTTTCGATTAATTTAAAAACATTACTTTTTAATTATGAAGTTAGAAATTATCTGATATTTGTTGATTTGAATAATTATTATTTTGTTAAATTAAAATTTTGAAAGATAAGGAGATGAAAAGTAATCACATCATCCTTGTACGTTTCATTTAATCTTCCATCCTAAATACTAATCAGCAAATATCATTTAGATTAGCTCTCTTGCACTGACGTCATTCCACCATTAACTTCTTAAATTCATTGAGTTTTAATATTGTCTGAGCTCTGCAAATTAAGGGATCGTCTCACTGACCCGAGTCTTTGTCGTCAAATCACTGGCTTATCCAAAGGTATGGTATATTTTCGAAAGTTGTTTGAGCCGCTGAGTAAATGCTCTATCAAATATATGACAAACAAAATTCAAATGTTCCATTTTAGTTATCTTTATGACATAAATCCATGCATTCGAACATATGGAGTTTCAACCAATAACACCTGTAAGCTGCAGCTTCACAGGCTGTGCAGCTGTAATTATGAATTGTATTTTGGCTGTATTATGTTGGCAAAACCACCCTAAGCTACATATTGTGTTCCTAGAATGTGGGCACTGTTTACTGATTTATTAAAATGGCCTGTCTTGGTTGGGATCCTAGAAGCTGCAGGTTTGAGATTTTCTCACGATTTTGCTTTTTTTTGTTTTTGTTTTTGTTTTTTCTTTTATGGTTTGGGTGGACTGAGGAACCCTGATATGTTGATGTTTTGGGTAGCATTGAGAGTATTTTCATGTGTGGACCAAGTGGGCTAGATGAAGCTTTGCATCCATATACACATGGTATTCTAATAACCCAAGGTGTTTTGATAACCCATGGTATTGCATCCTTTGGAAAAGCATAAACACAAGGGTGAGTGATTCATTCTTGTGGTTGGTGAGCGATTCTCTCAAGAGGAGAAAGCCAAGTAGGCCTCAAATCCCTTGAGGGCTTGTGGAAGGTGGTTGACATGAGATCATCTTGTGGAGGAGGACGCTGAGTAGGCCTTAGACCTATGGAGAGCTGAGAGGGCCTATCTTGGTTGGCAAGAGAGCATCTTGTGGAGGGGAATGCTGAGTAGGTCTCAAACCCCTTGATCATTGAGAGGGCCTATGGAAGGTGGTTGGCAAGAGGGCATCTTGTGGAGGATAAGGTTGAGTATGCCTCAGACCCTTTGAGGGCCTATGGAGAGTGGTTGGCAAGAGAGCATCTTGTGGAGTAGAAGGCCAAGTAGGCCTCAGACCCCTTGAGGACCGAGAGGGCCTATGGAGAGTGGTTGGCAAGAGCATCTTTTCGAGAAGGTCGAGTAGGCTCAAGACCTTTGAGGGACGAGAGGGCCTATGGAGAGAGGTTAGCAAGAGAGCATCTTGTGGAGGAGAACGCTGAGTAGGTCTTAGATATGTGGAAAGCCTAGAGGGTCTGTGGTTGGAAAAAGAGCTTCTTGTGGAGGAGAAGGTTGAGTAGGCCTCATACCTCTAGAGGGCCAAGTTTGTCGAGAAGGTCGAGAGGGCCAAGGTGGTTGGGAAGAGAACACAGAGACGTGTAGGGGCACGAGACATTGAGAGAGAGATTCTTTAAAGTAAGCAAGAGATCAACATGAGTAACATTGGAGGTTTGCTATGAGTGAGATACTCAGTTGTGCGGGGTTTGAGGAAATATCAATGAGCAACAAATGAGATGTTGATTGAACAAATTGAGGATGGATCTAGGGATTGATCTATTGGATTTGATCCATGGTAATTGTTGTATGTGTAATTTCCTGGAGGGCAATTATCCTAGTAAGGGAGATCGAGCAGGTTCTAAGAAGAATTTAATGAAGAACTGTTGATTGGGTAGAACTTGTGTGTAATGTGTTTACTGTGCATGAACTAATTGTTGTTTTTATAAGTTTCGTTGTGCTAAATTTGTTTCTGGTTAGACACATTAGTGTGTTTTAGTGCATTAGTTGTGTAAAGTTAAGAGGAAGTTGTTAACAGACCTGGTGTGTTCCCAAAAATCTAACACAATAAGCCTTTAGTTTGCAATTATAGATTGATGGATTTGCATATTCTACGTGCTGAAATTGCAGTTTCAAATTTTGAATTATACTAGAAGATTTAACGGAAAAGTGGTAAGAAACACCATAAGGTGGGGTGTTAGTCACAAGGCTACTTGGGAGTGGAAGCAGGAGTAGGAGCAGGGACTAACATTTTCAAATGCTTCCGGGTCAAGAGTGAATCTGGAGCGATTTTTTATATAATATATATTTTTATATATTTTAATGCATGTATATCAACAAAAACATGCAAAATGATGTATTAGATATAAAAGACATAAAAACATGGATTAAACTATATAACATCAATCATCTAGAAGTTATAATCTTCATCAACCACATGTCAACAAGTTACATGTTACAACATATCGAGTCTCATGATTCATCAATTTTAAATTTTCAAGCTTTCAAAATTCAATATATAACATTTGCCATAACTAAAGTTGTACTTATAACCATTACCAGTAACAAACTATAACAAAGAATATCAAACATGAAATGAAATGTTTCAACTTTCAACTTTCACGAAGTATAACATCATATTCATAATTCATTACCAATGAGTTATAATTGCCAACTTCAAACTTCAAACTTAAATTGTCATATATTGTTTAAAAAAAATATCATAATAAATATGAAAGAGTCAAAAGTTATAAAACTATTAGAAACTAGAAAAGACAAGTAAATCTATTATTTACTGCTTCCTCTTGCCATGAGAAGTTTCTATTTTTTTTTTCTCGTGGTCTATTGGGAGTCTCCTCCTGCATAGTCAAACCACCATGTCCAAAACTAGAAGGCGCATGACCTCCACCTGACGCTGCATGTCATGCCCACGAGCTGAGCGCGTGCGATGTGCGACGGTGGGGCACAGACATATTTGGTTAAAGGCGACCAGTCGTTGGGTGTGACGAGTCGGGTGATCAGTTAAATGCGCCTGAGTCACATGCGATGAAAGTTGCGACGATGGGACGAGTTAGTGTGTGACAAGTTGGGCGGTTGGTTAAACGTGCCCGAGACACGAGTTGCGACGAGCCAACACGGAGATGGAAAAATGGCTAAGTATGGAAAATTGTGATGGCAAGCTTATACGGTGGATGGTTGGGTAGGTGGCCCCGATGAACCAACGTGAGGGGCGAATCGACGTGAATTATGGTGCGATGGTCGAGTTGAGTGGCCGGCTTGGGCAGGCCGACCCACCTTCATCCTTGAGGAGTTCGTATATATACGATGGAAGCACTTGAGGAGGAAAAAACCAACACAAGTTCGAAGTTCAAAAGGCGAGTTCTAAGTAAGGGTGGATGAGCTAAGGAGAAGCGAACAACGAAGGGTGAGGTGTAGACAGACTGTGGGTTGTAGCGCCAAACCGAGGTAAAGCAAAAAACAGTTTTGGGTTTCGGCAGGTCGCAGGTGGGGCACGTTTGCCCGACGGATGAACCACAGGAGGGCGAGCTGAACGCTGGGGCGCGTCTGCACAATGGGGCGACCCTGCTTGAACAACGAGCTGCAGACGGTTGGTGAGTTGCAGTGCGGGTGAACGCCAAAGACTTGCGACGAGTTGTGAATGGGTGACACGATCGGAGGACAACAGAACTGCGGTGCGGTCGGGCGACATAACTGCAGAACAGGCAACGCTGAACGGTGGACCGAAGAGTGAAGGACTGAACAGTGGGCACATGCGGTTGGGTTGAATGAAGAGCACGGTACGGTGGGCTAAATGAAGGGTGGTGAAATATGGTTGACATGATCGCATCACTGTTGAATGATTGTGGAGGTGACCCGGGTGGGCGCCTCTATCCGACGAGCTGCAGGGGACCCGACCCGGTTGGGGTGGGCGCTTCTGCCCGAGGGCGAGTTGCACGAACAATGTGGGCCACCCTGAACGATAATTGGGCACCGCTGAACGGTGCAACCCGAATTATGGTATTTTGACAGAATTGTAAAGGTGAAACTTGGGGTTCCCTTGCAAAGGCTATATATGTATATTTACTTGTAAAATATTATTATTATCATTATTTGGGCAAACTCTAACCAGGGAGTTGCCCCTCCCATTAAAGAAGATTGTATCCGTTGTGCATATGTTTATAAATGATGATGATGAATGTATTTTCGTTGTGTTAAAAAGATGAATGCTTAGTAAAAGTTGAAAAATATTCTAAGTGTTGAATGTTAGGCATAGTCCGTACTCGAGAGTATTGGTGAAAAGAAATTGGGTAGTGGTGCCGCACCTGCCTATGTGCGGTTGAAAGACTACCGCCAGGATAGGGGCGTGACAATTGGCATCAAAGCTCGGATTTAGAAAACAAGTTGAGGCTGATCCCATTGCACTTCGTGACAAGTGGTATCAGAGGTATATTTGGAAGAAGTGATACAACTGCACTTCGTGACAATTGGTATCAGAGGTTGATTCAGTTGAACCAGATTTACAAGAAGAAGAAGAAGATACACTTGCACTTCGTGACAGGTGATATCGAAGGTTGATTTAGTTGAGTTTGGGTTTTTGAAGTTGATGACCGTTGAAGGTAAAGCAAGTGTTGGGGACTTTCCGAACGGATGAAGATGGTTGAAAAGGCATTTCAAAATATTGAAGACATGACTGATTATTGGAAAGGCGAAACACAGAAATGCTATGAAGCTCTTATACAAGAGTGGGAACTCTTGATACATATGGGAGACAAGATAGTGGACATGAGGAAGTACTTGAATAATCTTCATGGGAAGGCTGATGAACTCAACAAACTTGATGAGAAGATATGACAGGGTGATCGTAGACTCCAAGAACTCATGGATGAACGAGTTTGATTAAGGGAGAAGAGCACCATGGCGCAAGCAAAAGTCAAGGAACTTGAGGATGAAATTAAAAGGGACTTTCTTGGTAGAAAGCCTGTTGTGATAGAGCAAGATGAGCTCGATTACATTGACAAACTTGGGGACTATCACCGAAACATGAAGCAAGATGTTCGGAAGATTGGGTCACTTCAAATGGAAGGAGTCAATGTGTGCTTGATTGGTACACTTAAGCAGGAAGCGATGGAGGACAAGCTTGAAGGAACTCAAGTTGAGCCAGGGTCGAGTTGCTTAGATGAACCGAACAAGGAGTTGAAGTACCTTAAGAAGGAAGTCAGGTCGAAGCATAAGTCGAAAGACTCTTCTGAGGTCGAATTATTGAAGAAGGTTGCTGAAGTAAGACGCAAGATCAAGCCTAAAGAGGATGGTGATGCCTTGAAGTTGAGTTTTGTGCAGGTAACCATACATGGCAAAAGGTTTGCTGCATTGGTGGACACAGGGGCTACTCATAGCTTCCTTAGCAGGAAAGCAACAAAATCTTTTGGGAAGAAAGCTGAAGTGGGAAGAGAGTGGAGTGCTTTCAAAGCAGTGAACTCTACCATGAAAGCTGTGACTGGTGTATTGAAGGACACTCTTGTAAGTGTGGGTTCATGGTTTGGAAAGTTGGACTTGAGGATTGTTGACTTGGATGATCATACTATGGTGTTGGTTCAAGACTTTTTGAAGATTGCACAAGACATACTAATGGTGGACTGAGACATTCTCTTGATTACAATTGAAGGAAGAACTATGATAGTTCCGATGAATAGAAGGAGTTGCTTGGGATATAGACCAAGGATGGCTTCTATGACTTTGTATCCAAAGGATCCAAATGTGAAGCATGACCATGTGGAGCAAAGAGGACTTGGATGTATGACTCAAACAACGAAGGAAAGGAAGTTAGTTGACTTTGTTGCAAGAGCTAGAAGAGAAGATGGAGGTGGAAAGTCAGTTTCACACATCTTGAAACACTTGACAGGTGCATCTTCTACGGAGGATCTTCACCATGGAGTTGCGGATGGAGGGAGTTCGAATACTTCTTTAGTGGCAGTGGTTGGGGAAGATTATGCAGGTAGAGATCCGACTGGCATAGTGGAATTTTGTAGGTATGCCATGGGCATATATGACTTTCAGTTGATGAGAGACAAGCTTGAGAAGCTTGGTTGTACACATGAGGAGGTTGAAGCTGTGCACAAGTTCTTGAGGACACAGTATCAATCAGACACATGGGTGGATGAGAGTTAGGGAGGGAACTTCCTGGCCCTCCTTTCTCGATAGACAACCTTGGAGATAGGTGTGTGTAGGGCCTTGATTATCTAGGAGGTCTGCACCACCCTTACAGGGGGGCTTAGAGACGAGGCTTGTTTCTTTGACAGGTTGATGATGCTTGGATGAATGCGACTGTATGGCAACACATTAGCAGTAGCATCATGGACAACATGTTGCAGATGGGATGAATGGACATGTCATGAACCTGAGCATGGCTTACTTTCATTTTGATGGAGATGGGATGGATTCTTGATCGAGTTGATGTTGTGACAGGATGTTGAGAGAAATGACCGATGATGGCATGAGGAGGTGCATTCTCATGGTTTGAGCGCGACAGTTGGATTAGCTACCCAACTAGTTCGAGTCATGGGGGTCGACATTGTACTGACCTATGTCTAAAAGATATGTTGAGGTTTTTACTGAGATATGTTAGAGTTGGGTTGGAGTATCATGGCAATAGTTCACATGAGGACGATACATGATGGGGATCAACACGATATATGTTGCAGTGATAGCATGTAGCTTGAGTTGGAGGGACCAGCCTTCCACGGTGGGGTAGCATGTGGAGATTGCGACGAATGTGGTTGATGATCATGGATTGAGGAGACTTTCATATTCATGGAGTCATAGACCTTGATGGTTTATGCGATGACAGAGCAGAAGTGGGCAACATGGACATTTTGGATGTTGAAGCTAGCGACACTTTGCGATGTCGTATAATGGTGTTGTCGAGGACGACAATCGTTTAGAGTGGGGGAGTATGTCACGCCCATGAGCTAAGCACGTGCGATGTGTGATGATGGGGCGCGGGCATCTTCGGTTAAAGGTGGCGAGTCGTTAGGTGCGACGAGTCAGGCGGTCGGTTAAACACGCCCGGGTCACATACAACGAGAGTTGCGACAATGAGATGAGTTGAGCGGTCGGTTAAACGCGCCCGAGACATGAGTTGTGACGAGCCAACACGGAGATGAAAAAATGGCTTATGGAAAATTGCAGTGGCAAACTTATACAGTGGATGGTTTGGGTAGGTGGAACCGACGAACCAACGTGAGTGCCGAGCCGACATGAATTATGGTGCGATGGCTGAGTTGAGTGATCGGCTTGGGAAGGCCGACCCACCTTCATCCTTGAGGAGTTCGTATCTATACGATGGACGCACTTGAGGAGGAATAAACCAACACAAGTTCGAAGTTCCAAAGGCGAGTTCTAAGTAAGGGTGGATGAGCTAAGGAGAAGCGAACGATGAAGGGTGAGGTGTAGGCAGACTATGGGCCATAGTGCCGAACCGAGGCAAAGAAGAAAACAATTTCGGGTTTCGACGGGTCGCAGGTGGGGCACGTCTGCTCGGCGGACGAACCGCAGGAGGGCAAGCTAAACGTTGGGGCACGTCTGCATGGTGGGGCGACCCTGCCTAAACAACGAGCTGTGGACGGTTGGTGAGTTGTAGTGCGGGTCTGTGGTGCAGGTGAACTCCAAAGACTTGCTGCGAGTTGTGAATGGGTGACACGGCTAGAGGACAACAGAACTGCGGTGCCATTGGGCGGCATAACTGCGAATGGGCAAAGTTGAACGGTGGACTGAAGAGCGGAGGACTGAACAATGGGCACAGGCAGTTGGGCCAAATGAAGAGCACAGTGCGGTGGGCTGAACGAAGGGCAGTGAAATACGGTTGACATGATCGCATGACTGTTGAACGATTACGGAGGTGACTCGGGTGGGCGCCTCTGTCCGACAAGCTGCAGGCGACCCGACCCGGCTGGAGTGGGTGTTCCTGCCCAAGGGCGAGTTGCACAAACAACATGGGCCACCTGGAACGATAGTTGGGCATTACTGAATGGTGCAGACCGAATTATGGTATTTTGATAGAATTGTAAAGGTGAAACTTGGGGTTCCCTTGCAAAGATTGTACATGTACATTTACTTGTAAAAGATTATTATTATCATTATTTGGGTAGAGTTTAACCAAGAAGTTGCCCCTCCCCATTAAAGAAGATTGTATCCACTGTGCATATGTTTATAAATGATGATGATGAATGTATTTCCGCTGTGTTAAAAAGATGAATGCTTAGTAAAATTTGAAAAATATTCTAAGTGTTGAATGTTAGGCGTAGTCTGTACTCGAGAGTATTGGTGAAAAGAAATTGGGTAGCGGTGGCGCACCTGCCTATGTGTGGTTGAAAGACTATCGCCAGGATATGGGCGTGACACTGTAGATGGAGATGGCGACAACAAAGCTTGAGGAACTCGAGCACTGCTACTGGATTATGGGGGTGGCATGGCTGCTACTGCTTTATCATCACCTTTCAAAAGTTTTGATTCCAATTCTTCTAAATGTACAACTCCATCCTCCAAATTATCTTCCTTTTGGTTGTTGTCCCAAATCATATATGATGTGTCAGCGCGAGCCCACTCACAATAATGTGTCAGCAACCTCGAGTTGAATTGCACAAAAACCAAGTTTTCTACCTAGTTTTCATTGAGGCAATTTCTTCTCACATTATGGATGAAGCTATAGGTGCTCCAACACCTCTATGAAAAAGAAGTATTAACAACCTATGAAAGCACTTTTATTTCCAATTTTGCCAAAGGTTCCTCGCAACCATACATGTTCCACCATGTGACATCATCCATTTTGTCCCTATCTTCCATTTTATGCAAAGAAGCAAACACTTTTGTTTCACTGAAATATTTTCCTAATTCTCCATGCAATCAAGCACACTTCTCCCTTCCAGGGACTAGCTTGTCTAATGCTGCCATATACCCAACTTGTACCTTTGAACCTGTATGGAGTTTGGTCCTCACCCCACCCCAAGGTGCAGGTTTTCCCAACTATAAGATGGAGAGTAGTATTTTGGCATAACGATATACGCCAAGGCATGTAGTGGAACATTAAGTTTATCCGATTGTGCACACACATATTTGTAAATATGACCATACAAGTTGGGATCTTTTGGCTGAACAATATCTTTTATTTGATCCAACATGTTATCCATTTGCTCATACACCACCCCAATCACTAGTGCAACTATATTTGCAAAACGAATCATGTTACAAAAGAAAATGGTGTATTGTAAAACATCACTTACATGTGCCCAAAACAAACCATCAAGAGCAGTCTCCTCCACCTCTTCAAAATATTCCTTATCAGTTGAGGTTGGAGCCCTGTCCTTTAATACCTGCCAATGTTGACTTGATACCATTCTAGTCAATGACTCTCTTACTTTCAAAATATTGTTGAAGATGAGGTAATTGTGTTGAGAGGCGCTCTACAACCCAGTACCAGTATATGGGTGATGTGTAGGTGTAATGTAAAAAAGTTTGTCAATATTTTTACATGGCTTAATATGTGAATTTATATTAATATGCCCAATTTATAGTACATAGATGATTGATAAACATTTACATGTCAGTTAAAATTAATTTATAGCCTATTATGGGGGAGATGTTGTAGTGTTGTTAAAAAGCTAAAAGTAATAAAAATAATAAAATTCAATTTGTTACATTGTAATTTTGTTTTTATTAAAAAAATCATAATATACATATTAAGTTAAGATCCATTTTACCATATGAAATAGAATAATGATTATGTAGCCATATTTAGTTTGAATTAAAAAGCACATAAAAACTTTAATATTTACAATAAACTTGCAATATAACAATATGTTTAACCATGGATATTCACGTAAAATAGAACAATGATTATGTAGCCATATTTAGTTTGAATTAATAAGCACATAAAAAATTTAATATTTACAATAAACTTGCAATATAACAATATGTTTAACCATGGATATTCACGTCCACTTTGTCATAAATATTTTTAACTTGTAAATAGGTTATTTTTAACTTGTAAACAGGTTTGGGTACAATACCATGGGCCAAACCATGACTCATCAATACAACATGTCCAAAAACCATCACTCATTTCAGAGTCAAAATCTTTTCTAAGTATTTTATTTGAATTTAATTTTATATTTTTTTTTTATTAAATGTAATAATAATTTTATAACCATATTGAAATTTCATAATAAGCACATAAAAACTTAACACTTACAATATAACAAGATTTTTAACCATAAATATTCACCCCCACTTTACCATGGATATATTTAACAACAATTTGCCCATATATTTGACTTGAAATTTGAGTAAAACCATATGGAGATAAGTTGAAAATATGAGTTGATTTTTCCTAGATACTTCATTTGAAATTTGAGTAAAATCATTGAAAAATAGTGTTTTTTTTCAAAACTTGATGAGGTAACCTAATTTTATTTTATTATTTCCACTATTATTTTATAATATTCCTTGATAGGCCCATTTTAGACCTCAAAATTTCTCTAATGTGAAAGCAGAGACCAAAAAACTAATCTTTGAGTTGGAAAGAATAACAAGTTTTCGGATATCTCAGACAATCAAAATACCATACAAAAGAATAGAGTATATAACCCTTGGTTGGATCAAAAAGAGAAATTTAAACCACTTAAAAAAACATCTTTAGGAATGTAAATAACTTAACATTCTCGCTAGAAAAACTGCTTTTCATAATGTTATCCTAACTAGATTTATTCAGTGGAGGTGCATTTTACAACCCAATGTAATTTTGTCCATGATCAATGTGGAGTTGAGACATGTCTTTAAGAAAAAAGGAATTCTTTTTAATTAAAAAAAATATAGGTTATAATAAAAAATAAAAATGGATATACATATTTTGTTACTTTTAAATAAAAGTATTATAAAAGATCAATAATCTCATTCTCATTGTGCCTCGTTGTTGATATTACAACCAAGTCTAAGAGAAATATGTGAAGTAACATAGTTTTATATTAATTTTAAAAAGAGATAAAATCCTTAAATATAAAAAGAAATCTTATAGTGTCATTGATGTATAATTATTTTATACTTTTTAAAAATATTTCATAAATAAATTTTTTATTTGAATATATATATATACTTTTAAAAATATTTCATAAATAAATTTTTTATTTGAATATATATATATATATATATATATATATATATATATATATATAAGCCATAATAAAATATTACAATACTTGAAAAGATAGAATTATTAAAGTTAAAAAACTCAAGTATTTCTTAATAAGAGACAAATGTACAATTCATTTAATTTTTAATATAAAATTAATATGTAACATTAAAAATTATTAATATTAAATTCAATGATGGTCATAAAAGAAATATTTCAATAGATAGAACTAATGTGGATTATAAATGTAATATTAATTAAAAAAAAATTAATGTAAATAATGTGGATTATAAATGAAATATTTCAGAGTATTATATATATATATATATATATATATATATATATATATATTCAAAAAAGATAGAGGATATATATGAGGAATTAAAAAACATAAGTTCTTATGGTTATAATATTTAAAGTAATCTTGATGATGAACTATAGTAAGTGGTTTGAAACACGTTGACCCTAAAAATTCTTTGTGATTTATCCGAAAGAGACTTGGTATATGATCATGAATCATAGAAGTCCGCATTCAAACATTTGAAGTAGTCTCAGTGTTTTATATTTTGGCCATTTTTAATATGTGTGTGTATGACACCAGTATATATCCATCTTAATCAGAAATGTAACAAGTGGTGAGAGGAATCAAATCTCTCAAGGTGTAAACCCTTTTTCAAGTTTTTCATTCTAAAAGAGGTTTGATCACTCTCGACACTTGCTAGATCTGTGATTAAGATGAATATATATTGGTAAAAATATGTTAAAGAAGTGGTAAGAAAATGTTAAAGTAGTGTTCATGAACATGGTCACCATATTGATCTCAATCCAACTCTATACCTTCAACCATATGTAGCCTTGCTTTTGAATGAACATCCATGACACTATTGAATTCTTTGGATACATGATAAAATAATATTGAGTTAACAATGTCATCCTTAATAGCGATGGCTTGATGCTTTTGGCATGCTATTTTTTTAAGTTGTGATTTCCAAATGGCATTGGCTATGGAGGCGTCAATTTCATTCGAAATATATTTTTTTCACTGGAATCCAACTTTGATTGAAAAATCTCAAATTTTTAGTGTTTTTATCACGATTTTAGTACTAGAAATGGATTTGGCATCATCAAAAAGCTCGAGGAACCCCAAATTCTACAACTTGGTGAATGTAACCTGGTTTTTAAAAAATTCCGATCGGATTTAACCAAAAATCGGCTAGGAAAACCAACCTTTTTCTGAGCGAAATCATTGGCTATTCGAACTACATGTTTCCAAATTTATGGAATGTGGTGGAGCCTACTAACTGTCGTATCTTCGTACCCTATACCATGAAAAGTGTAGAGATATTGATATGATACGATGTGATATATTTTAATGGTGTCCATGAGACCCAACCGTCTAAGAGACTTAAACTCCACACCAAACAAGATATCACAGTCTCAAGTTTCCCTCTAAAACAACTCTTTTGCCATGAATCTTGATGAAAAAATTCGCAGTTTTGTGAAGAATTTCTTCCTCAAATAGTTTGCTCAAACTGTCCACTTTTAGACCACTTTCAAACTGATTACGCATGTCCTTATAAACTGGACATTCCATGATGAAGTGCCACTCAGTTCACCACTCATGTCCTATTGAGTTACCTGCCATCTGAAAACTAGGTCTAACAAGTAACCTGTTGCTTCAAATTATGAATTTCGTTTTCAAATACGTGCCATGATGATGTAGCCTTAATCTAATGGTGATCAGAGAGAATGTGTATTTCTACACCTCACCCACCATTAGCTGCTAGACAATAGCTGTTAGACCATATTTTTGGTCTTCTTGCTACGCGATAACATACGAGTATATGGCTAATTAGCAACTTTCTTGGGTTTGATGCTGACTGCTGCGTAAGCAATTCTTTCTTAAAAAAAACGTGTTTGAATGTTGCTCTGAGTTCTGAATAATTATTTTGTCCCTACATTGGATCTTCACCAATTAGTTCTTCTCAAACTATCACCTACTCATAGGAGATGTTAATGAGATATAAGCCATCAGGCTTTGGGCAATATCCATTGAAATTATGTAGGCTTAGACTCAAATGGTCATCACATCCCTCATTTGTAAAATGCCTTGCACTATCAAACGCCTTGCACCATGTTTTTTTTTCACATCAATGTTTAAGATTTATATTATATCAACGTTTAAGATTTATATTATAGAAAAAAGAGGGCCGTTGATCTATGAGTGATATGCCTTTTCCAACACGGATTCCGTGATTTCAGAAATTAAACTTCTAGAAATATAAAGCTCTGTTCTGTTCATTGTTTGCATTGCCAAGGCCAAGGCTCTACCATGAATACAAGTGCACTGTGCATCCACAATACCAGTTTTAAATCTTCTCCACAAGATACATTCAAGTAGTTGGTGAAATAGAAGTCTGCCCAGTGAATAAACAAATTTTGATGCTCCAAGTTGTTAGCTTTTGAGTGTGCGTCCTTAACACTCAACAATTGATCCTCTGCCCATTCATCAATGCGATGTAGAAATCATTCACTTTAGAAGGATTTGATCCCTTGTATCATAGTGTAGCTATTACAATATATGACCCAACAATTGTGTATACAATTGGAATGCCAATTGATGGTTCATTTGCTTGTAAAAAATGGGATATGTGCATAGCCAATGATTCAAGCAAGGCAGATTAGGGTTGTAAGTAAAGTTTTAGTTATGGGAGGATGTGGTCAATGGTTAGGTGGGGGCTTAGTTCCCACAGATCATGTGGTCCAATCTCGAGTAGGATTATGTATGCCTGAGAGCTGCTCTAGGCATGATTTCTTCATTGGAAAGAAAATTGTAAAATTGTTCCTTCCACTTAACCTAATTAATAGTGAAAACAGGTTGTGGCTACTTTGTGTTGGCATTATGATACAGGGGTTTTCCTTGATGGCAACTCACTCAGATGAAAGTTCACAGTGTAGTAGGTCAACAACAAAGGATTACAGATCAGACTCCAAAGAATGAAGAAAGAGAGGTATACGCTGGTTCACTTTGTCCAAGGTGCGTATACATGCAGTTTAACAGAACAAAAGTAGCGTACAACGTATACACGCACTTTCACAGGAGGAAAAGCGCGTACATGTCAGAAAACCAAGTTTTTGGTCCAAGGTATTTTGGTCCAAGGTAATTGATTTGAGGCATTTGGTCCAAGGTATTGACCCTAGGTATTGGGTCCAAGGAATTGGTCCTAAGTGGTTTTGGTCCAAGGTATTGAGAAAGGCCTAAGAGTATATAAGGAGGAGAAGATCATTAGGCAAAAAGTGTGTAAGCAATGAGATTCTAAGGAATACTTCTATCTGAAGTATATATTATGTTGTAGGGTTATGTTTTGGACTGGATCTGAAATATTCAAGTGCACCTTGAGTTCAACATTGGATCAGGAATCATGAGACTTGAAATGACTTATTATTGAATGATCTGATATTGGTTGAGACCAGATTTGATGTTTTGCGCCTGTTCTATTTGTTATCTATCATGATCTGGGTTTGTCTAAAGTCTGGAATTGCAGCAAAGTTCTGAGTCAAAATTTGTAGATTTGTACGTAGGTTCGTCTTGGCCAAAGGGCGTGTACGCGCAATTTCGACTCTTTCAAGTAGCGTATATAAAAAGAAAAGCTTCTTTTCATATCTAATTGATCTATCTGATCAAATTCTGTTGTTTTATTGCTCTCTGTTAATGAAGTCTTCTTAGATCTGAACGTATAACTGTTGTATAAGGAAATTGAGTCTCATTGATTGATTGATTGAGAAGGAAGGGTGATCCTTGTTGCTATCTGTTTTGAACTCTATAATATGACAGTAGATCTTTAGAATGTCACTGATTAGTACAGTCTGTGGTTCAGAAGTTTATGATTCAGTATATTTAGAGATACACGCAGGTTGCGTTAAAGTAAGTTGCGTATACATGCAGGTTGGGTTCTACCAAGTAGCGTATACACTCTAATGCATGATTTTTGAGGTTACAACAAGTTCTGGATGATGATGCAGGGTTCTGGGTTCAACACAGTGTTCTGGTGTCAGTGATCTGATTGTTCAGATTAATTGAATATTGGTTGATGCAATTTAAGTTTAAAAGGCTTTGATGGGTCCAATATGAAAATTTGATGAAATGTGGCCTTCAGCTTGTGGTGTTGTGATCCAGGAGTATCTAGTCTGAAAATTCATGAAATGTAGTCCCTGGTGGAAGAGTGGAGTTTTCTGTAGGCTAGCACCTACGTACTAGTAAACATATTGGCTAGTACAAGAGCTAGGGGGTTGTAGCTCCCTTCCAGTAGAAGCTGGAAAACGAGAGAAGGTTGTAACCTTCTTCAAGTAGAAGCCTGCATACTGGTATGAGTTTGCACCAGTACAAGATTATAAACATATTTTCTTAGTATTAAAAGAAGACAGAGACGACAACAACAGGTGGTTTTTACCCACATTGGGTTTCCACCTTAAATCTTAGTGTTCATGTGTGTTGCTTATGTGTGATGCTTTATTATGCTTTTACTGCATTATCTAATAAATCTTTGATATACTGGTTTAAGCTCAACACATGATAAATTTTCTAAATCACAAGTTCTCTGCATATATGCTGGTTTTTTTAAACACAGTCGCGTGTACACACTAGTTCACTTCACTGAAGTAGCGTATATAATTCTGTTTGGGAAATAAAATTAGTGATCTAATAATACTGATTCACCCCCCTCTCAGTATTATTTCCAACAATTGGTATCAGAGCAGGTCCTTTAGAAGAAGCTTGATCGCTTGAAGGGAGATCCATCAACATGAATAATCAAGAAAGCATGGGATCCATCAGATCGCCAATCTTCGATGGGAGCAACTTTGTTTATTGGAAAATAAGAACCACAACTTATCTACAATCACTTGGAACGAATGCCTAGGAAATTGTGGAAGGAGGACATACATTTCCAACAACAATTCCTACATATACGGTAGGTAAAAAGCAATATGAAACCAATGCCAAAGCTCTCAATACTTTATTGGGAAGTCTGTCACAATCAGAGTTTGTCAAAGTCATGTAGCTCAAATCAGCCAAAGAAATATGGGACAAAATCGTTTTGAGCTACGAAGGAGACTCTCAGGTAAAACGTGCTAAGCTTCAAACTCTCAGAATTCAGTATGAAACTCTTAAGATACATAGTGATGAAAGTATATCTAGTTACTTCCTATGTATAGATGAGGTTATCAATTGTATGAATAATTTGGGTGAAGAAATTAAGGAAGTTACCTTAGTTGAGAAAGTTTTGAGATCCTTTTCTGCTAAATTTGAATCCAAAGTGTCTGCCATAGAAGAAAAATAGGATTTGCAGAATATCACTATGACACAGCTTCACGAAATCTTAACTGCCTTTGAGATGAGAAAAGGAGGACCATCAGATATGAGAGAAGCCACATTCAAAGCTTCAACAAAAGGAAAGGAAGAACACAATGAATCAGGACATATTTCAGAAGAAGAAGATGAGGTAAACTTTGTCAAAAAGCTTCAACGGGGTTCTGGAAGGTTTAGAGGTAAGTTACCCTTCAAATGCTTTTCTTGTGGTAGAGTCGGTCATTATGCTACCAAATGTCCTCATAAAGATAAATTTGAAAAAGGAAAGGAATATGCAAAATGGAATAGAAAACAAGTTGTGAATAAAAGGAGTTAGTATGCTCATCAAGATAGCGATGGTTTATCTAATAGTGATGAAGATGAAACTGGACAAGATTACAGACTTCTCATGGCTTATGACGATGAAAATTTTTGGGATGCTTTAGAAGAGGAAGACCTTCATGAAGAAATATATAAACTCAAAATCTGTTTAGAAGAAAAGAATATGATTATAGATGCCTTGACATACCAACTTGCTAAAAAGGAAAAACACAATGAAAAACTAGAATGTGAAATTATGGGTCTAAGAAAGGATCTTGAGAAAACGAAATCTCTCAATCTTAGATTTGCTAAAGGATTAGAAACTTTAAATGAAATTATCAAAGTTCAATGTTCTCCTCTAATTAAGACAGGTCTTGGATATACTGAAGAAGCATCTCAATCACAGAAGCCGTTAACCTCCACGAAAAGCTATCTTGATGCAGCAAAGACCAATGAACAGTATGACAATCGTCAGCAAAGGCATAAAGCAGATCACTAGGTAAATCAAACTCAATTTACTCCATGGATGAATAGAAGCCACAACCAACCTCAGGTAAATCATACTCAATTTTCTCCAAAGATGAATATCAATAGAAACTACAATCACCAAGTCAATAGATTCGATAGTCACAAAAACTTCTTTAATGGGAAATGTTTTTCATGTAATAATTTTGGACACAAAGTTGCTTACAAAACCATCATGACTAGAGAAGCACGAAATCAAAGGAATGTAACAGGGATCAAGAAAAGTTCCTATAATAACTTTTCTCTTCTTTAAAATGAAATAAAATGCTCAATCTGTAACAACTTTGGTCATGAAGAATTTGAATGCAGGATCAAATTACAGCAAACATCTAAAAAGGAGAAAACTCCATTAAATCCCAAGATATGGAGAAGGAAAGGATCTCAAATAGAAAGATGTGGTATAGCCTTGTATGCAGAAGGACAAGAAAATCAGTTGTACATCGACAATGGATGCTCAAAACACATGACAGGTGACAAAGAAAAAATTCATTCATATAATGCCTTAGAAAAGGAAAAGAATGTCTCATTTGGAAAGGATCTGTTTTCTTGAAAGAAAAGGTTAAAACTGGAAATGTTATGTATGTAGACAGTTTAAAGCATAACCTATTGAGTGTAAGTCAAATGTGTGATCAAGGAAATGAAGTGGTGTTTCAATCAAACGGATGTGTTGTTCGTGAGCTTGATATAGGAGAGACCGTGATCAAAGGTACAAGAACTCCAAACAACTTATACATACTCAAGGGAGGACAACAACAATGCTATCTAAGCAAAAATGATGAAAACTGGTTGTTGCATAGAAGATTGGGACATCTAAGATTTTCTCAAATAAGAAAAGCATGCATATTCACTGTTCGTGATCTTCCAGATATCACCATCCTAGAAAATACAATATGCAAACCATGTCAAATCGGCAAGCAAACCAGAGTTCACTTCATGGAAAAACAAGGGTCAGCTAGTAAGCCTCTTGAACTTTTCCATACTGATTTATGTGGACCATCAAGGAAAAAGTCACCTCGTGGAGAAGAATACTTTATTTTGTTCATTGATGATTTTTATAGACTGTGTTGGATAGGTCTTCTAAAGCATAAAGATGAAGCTTTCAAAAAGTTCCAAGTCTTAAAATATTTGGTTGAAAATGAATTAGATTGAAAAATCAAATGCCTCACATCTGATCGAGGAGGGGAATTTACCTCGGATGAATTCTTTGACTTTTGTGAACAACATGGAATAAAAAGGCAATTCTCCACCACAAGGACTCCTCAGCAAAATGGTGTGGTAGAAAGAATGAACATGACAGTTCAACAAATGACTCGAGCTATGCTAGATGAATCTAGAACTTCTGTAACCTTCTGGGGTGAAGCTTCATTCGCTGCCGTAAATATTCTCAACCAAGAAAATGTTTGGGTAAACAACACTCAAACTCCACATGAACTTTGGTATGGTAAGGCTCCTATTGTAAAATACTTTAAAGTTTTTGGAAGCAGATGCTATATCAAAAGGACTGATGAAAAAATTGGTAAGTTTGAACCCAGAGTAGATGAAAGTATTCTCCTTGGTTATTCTTCCAGAAGCAAAGAATATAAATGTTATAATAAAATAATTGGAAAAATTGTTGAAAGCATTGATGTTGTAGTTGATGAAGCATGCAAAAATCCAAAACAAATAAAATCAACAGAAGATTATGAAAATGAAGAAGATGGGGATTATTTTCCCACATCAAATCAAAATCATATTGAAGAAGAAACCAATGAAGCATCAAAAGAAGAGATAATGGTAGAATAAAAGACTCCGTCCAGGTATGTTAAAAAAAAAAAATCATCCAGAAACTCAAATTTTAGGGGAAAAATAGGCAAGTGTACAGACAAGAAGAACTATTACAGGGACCTCAAGCTATCTAGCATTACTATCCTCCACTGAACCTCAAAATGTAAAAGAAACATGCAAAGAGGAATGTTGGGTCAAGGCCATGGATGAAGAAATTGAGCAAATTGAAAAAAATGATACTTGGGAATTAGTTCCTAGACCTCATGATAAAAATATTATAGGAACTAAATGGACATTCAAAAACAAACTGAATGAAAATGGAGAAGTCATTAGAAACAAGGCTAGACTTGTTTGTAAAGGGTATGCTCAACAAGAAGGTATAGATTTTGAAGAAACTTTTGCAACTGTTGCCAGACTTGAAGCCATAAGGATGCTTCTTGCTCTTTCTAGCTTTCAAAAATTCAAAGTATACCAAATGGATGTAAAATCAACCTTCTTGAATGATTTAGAAGAAGAAGTTTATATTGAACAACCAAAAGGATTCATTCTTCAAAATGATGCAAAACTTGTATGCAGACTCAAAAATGCCCTCTATGGTCTGAAACAGGATCCAAGGGCTTGGCATTATCACCTTGACAAATATCTACACCAACAAGGTTTTACAAAAGGTTCAATAGATAGAAATCTATATACAAAGATTGAAACTGATAAATTGCTCATATTATTGTTTAGGTTGATGATATCATTTTTGGTAGCAACGAATAATCCATGAGCCAGAATTTTGCTTCAGTAATGCAGCAAGAATACGAAATGTCCTTGCTTGGTGAACTTACCTATTTTCTTGGTCTACAAGTTCAACAAAATAAAGATGGTATTTTTCTTTCACAAACCAAATATCTCAAACAGATCTTGAAAATGTACGGAATGGAAGATTCTAAACCTGTATGTACCCCAACGGTAACAGGATGCAGTCTCAGCTCAAATGATGAATCAACAGTAG
Organism: Pinus tabuliformis; assembly: GCA_031772625.1. Classification (NCBI taxonomy): domain Eukaryota; kingdom Viridiplantae; phylum Streptophyta; class Pinopsida; order Pinales; family Pinaceae; genus Pinus; species Pinus tabuliformis. Next base: position 1,331,277,514 of record CM062805.1, read on the forward strand.
TACATCAACCAACTTACAGATCCATGATTGGCAGTCTGCTTTATCTAACAGGTATCCGACTTGACATCATGCATGCAGTAGGAATAGTTGGAAGATTCCAAGAAAATCCAAAGGAATCACACCTTCAGGCAATCAACAGAATTTTCAAATATCTTCAAGGAACTCAGGACTTTGGTTTATGGTATCCTAGAGATGTAGATCTTACTTTTCATGCATATACAAATGCAGATTGGGTAGGAAAGATGACAGAAAAAGCACTAGTGGTGGTGCATTCTATATGGGTTCCAGATTAGTGTCTTGGTTCAGCAAGAAACACAATTCAATTGCTTTATCTACAGTTGAAGCAAAATATGTGGCTGCTGCATCTTGCTGCACATAACTACTTTGGATGATGCAAACCTTTCAAGACATTCAGATCACATGTACTCCACCCATCTCCATTCTATATGATAATACAAGTGCCATTAGTATTTCAAAGAATCCAGTCATGCACTCCAAGACCAAGCACATACCCATCAAATACCATTTTCTACGTGAATAAGTGCTTGAACAAAAGGTCAAATTGGAGTATGTTCCAACCAAAGAAAAGGTTGCTGATATCTTCACTAAACCACTGCCCAAAGAAACATTTGAATATCTCAGACAAAAGTTTGGAGTAGTTGCTGCATCATCCTGCTATTAAATGCAATTTTTTCAGAGAAAGGTTATTATACGCGTGTTTCATGAAGTATAGTAACGTACACACGTAGGTTTCTGTGGGTCAAGGAGCATATATGTTTTTCAGACAAGAAAAATAGTGGGGCAGGCTCTGGTAGCACAGGTTCAGGGGGAGCATTAACCTTCACTCGCATTCTACATTGTTTGCATTATGGTTGCTGAGTCCAGCAATGGATTCAGATATTTATACCTTTTGTTGCTTAAGTCATGTAAAAGTCTAGGGTGTGATATGTCATCTCACACATTTGAATGTCCTATTAGACAAATGATGTAATTTGTATCCCCACTTTGCATGGGATGGTTGATGTAATTATATTTCTTTCATGTATAAACAATTGGTATATCCCCACTTGGTTGGGTGGATGAGTCAAATTTGGTATATCCCCACTTGGTTGGGAGATGGATGTATGTATGAGTCATTGGTGATAGGAAGGTCATACTCACATAGTTGAGTTATAGATTCATGTTATTCTTTTGGATAATATTTTTGTAGACTAAGCATGGATGGTTTCAGTGCACCTCATCATGTACAAAGGGGAGCTCAATAAGAGAATTCAACATGTACTCAGGGGGAGCATGAACAGCATAGGGGAGAGAATATCTTTGTCCTCCCTTTGCCCTTGATGTCAAAAGAGTGTCTTGGTGTTGTTGCCATCAAGTCCAAAGGGGGAGATTGTTGGCATTATGGTACAAGTGTTGTCCTTGATGGCAACTCACTTAGATGAAATTTCACAGTGCAGTAGGTCAACAACAAAGGATTACAGATGAGACTCCAAAGAATGAAGAAAGAGAGGTATATGCTGGTTCACTTTGTCCAAGGCACGTATACATGCGGTTTAACAAAACAAAAGTAGTGTATAACATATACATGCACTTTCAGAGGAGGAAAAGCGTGTACATGTTGGAAAACCAAGTTTTTGGTCCAAGGTATTTGATCCAAGGTATTTTGGTCCAAGGTAATTGGTCTGAGGCATTTGGTCCAAGGTATTGACCCTAGGTATTGGGTCCAAGGTATTGGTCCTAAGTGTTTTTGGTCCAAGGTATTGAGAAAGGCCTAAGAGTATATAAGGAGGAGAAGATCATTAGGCCAAAGTGTGCAAGCAATGAGATTCTAAGGAATACTTCTATTTGAAGTATATATTATGTTGCAGGGTTATGTTTTGGACTGGATCTGAAATTTTCAAGTGCACCTTGAGTTCAACATTGGATTAGGAATCATGAGACTTGAAATGACTTATTCTTGAATGATCTGATATTGGTTGAAACCAGATCTGATGTTTTGCACCTGTTCTATTTGTTATCTATCATGATCTGGGTTTGTCTGAAGTCTGGAATTGCAGCAAAGTTCTAAGTCAAAATTTGCAGATCTGTACGCAGGTTCGTCTCGGCCAAAGGGCGTGTACACGCAGTTTCGACTCTTTCAAGTAGTGTATATAAAAGAAAAGCTTCTTTTCATATCTAACTGATCTATCTGATCAAATTCTGTTGTTTTACTGCTCTCTGTCAATGAAGTCTTCTTAGATCTAAACGTATAACTGTTCTATAAGGAAATTGAGTCTAATTGATTGATTGATTGAGAAGGAAGGGTGATCCTTGTTGCTATCTGTTTTGAACTCTGTAATATGATAGTAGATCTTTAGAATGTCACTGATTGGTACAGTCTGTGGTTCAAAAGTTTATGATTCAATATCTTTAGAGATACACGCAGGTTAGGTTAAAGTAAGTTGCGTATACACGCAGGTTGGGTTCTACCAAGTAGCGTATACACTGTAATGCATGATTTTTGAGGTTACAACAGGTTCTGGATGATGATGCAGGGTTCTGGGTTCCGCACAGTGTTCTGGTTTCAGTGATCTGATTGTTTAGATTAATTGAATATTGGTTGATGTGGTTTAAGTTTAAAAGGCTTTGATGGGTCCAGTATGAAAATTTGATGAAACATGACCTTTAGCTTGTGGTGTTGTGATCTAGGAGTATCCAGTCTGAAAATTCATGAAATGTGGTCCCTGGTGGAAGAGTGGAGTTTTCTGTAGGCTGGCACCTACGTACTAGTAAACATATTGGCTAGTACAAGAGCTAGGGGGTTGTAGCTCCCTTCTAGTAGAAGCTGGAAAACAAGAGAAGGTTGTAACCTTTTGCAGGTAGAAGCCTGCGTACTGGTATGAGTCTGCAAGAGTACAAGATTGTAAACATATTTTCTTATTATTAAAAGAAGACATAGATGACAGCAATAGGTGATTTTTACCCACATTAGGTTTCCACCTTAAATCTTGGTGTTCATGTGTGTTGCTTATGTGTGATGCTTTATTATGCTTTTACTGCACTATCTAATAAATCTCTGATATACTGGTTTAAGCTCAACACATGATAAACTGTCTAAATCACAAGTTCTTTGCATATACGCTGGTTTTTTTAAGCACAGTCGTGTGTAAACGCTAGTTCACTTCACTGAAGTAGTGTATATAAATCTGTTTGGGAAATAAAATTATTGATCTGATAATACTTATTCACCCCCCTCTCAATATTATTTCTTGATTCATGGTTCCTACATTAAAATATTAATTAACTGCCTCAAAATCCGTGCCTGCTTTCCACCTTGAAATCCTTGCCTGCAGTCTCTCTCCTCTGTCTTGAACTGTGTGCACTGGTGAAGATGATTGTTTAAATAAATTTACTGGGTGGATATACCAATGAATCGGTTGGTGTAATGGCAAAAGAAGCATATGATTGAGGAGGGGCCAGGGGATCAAATCCCGCCCCTCTATATATATATTTTAATAACTCGAAATGATATATTAATGGGGGTTGGGTCCGCATTGGTCAACTCGCCCCTAAAACCCCACATTAACACTTTAATCACTGCATATAATATCAGCGATCGGCCTTCAAGATTGGCGCTTTAACATGGTATCGCGCTATTAAATCAGTGCGATTTAAGGGTTTCGCCGATATATATATCGGTGATTGGCGCATATATCGATGATCGGCCTGATCAGTGCCTATTAAATTGGCGATCGACATCCTAAATTGGCGATTGACACATGGACGTTGGCATATATATCAGCGTGATTTAAGGTATCGGGGCGATGGGATGTGGGTCGGGTCCACTGTCGGTGACCCATGCCCACCTCGAATAATACAATGTTTCAAATATATATGCAATGGAGGAGGGTTCGGCGGGGGTTATGGCCGTCGATCCCTAAACAAATATGTATTGTTTTATTTTTGCGATTAGAGGGTTGGGGTGATTCCAGGGGCGGCGGGGGTAATGGCTGTCGACTGCCTAAACAAATATATATTGTTTATAGATGCGATTGTGATCTGGTCGACGGGAGGTTGTGGCCCGTCGGCCTTATAATAATAATATATATTTGATGGTGGCGGGGGTGGTGGCCTGCCACCTCATAATAATTATTATTTTTATTTGATTTTTATAACGAGGAGTTATTTTTAAAATTATTAAAAATAAGGGTCATTGTGAAAATTAACGAGGCAACAATTTCGACCGATTTTGAGAGCTAGGTTTATGCCTCGGGGTCGATCAAATTGTAGGACACTTAAACCTAGCCCACAACCCAACTTTGACCAAACTTTGACTGACCTGTTCTCCCTCATACGATCTCGATTTGACGAACCATTTGCACCTCCACGATCAGGACAACGAGATCTATGCTCTGGTCCTAGTTTGAAGTCATTCTGAGAACTTTGATTTTTGAGCGTTCATAAGCCTTCTTTGTCCTAGGTGTCTCTCTGGAGCCACTTGGATCAATCCTCCCCACTGAGGAGCTTTTGGTCCTCCAAAAGCATGAAAAATAATCTGCAGCTTTCTTTGTACCTTGCCTGCATCACAAGCGTCCTAAAAAGGTCTCGCTTCCATCTCCTTCACCTTTGTTCTTTGGAGCTTTAAACGATGAGCCAACACCTGCTACCTCTGCAACCTGTAGTACATCATTTTCACAAATTACATGCTTGATTGTCATGACCAACTAATGACCCAAAAGTCCCGCACTTGCCACGAGTTTATAACACATACTCGGTGGTCAAGTTTACAACAAGATGGACGTAATACCCTAGCTATGACAACAAGGCCAACATATCATTATTGCTTCAAAAAGTGATGGAAAACACATCATCACTACAACATGGTTTATATACATAAGGCTAGACACTATTGTTTTGACAAGTGTTGAAAACATAACATCACTTTCAGAGTGTAAAATACGACTCAGAACATGAGCAGACATCATTGTTGCTGACCAAGTGATGGAAACACATCATCACTTTTACATTTTAAAATGCAACAAATGATTTAAAAAAGAATGACCATGAAATGACAACATGTCTAGAAACCATTTTTCACTTATCAATGTGAATGGGTCACCTCCTTGAGGTGGTTTTTCTTGTCAAACAACTGCTCTTCCTGGTTCACGCACCGACGCTTTGTCTTTAAGGCACTGCTTTGGATGGAGCCTCCAACAAGTGGTTCTTTGATGGCCATTTCTGTCACAATGACTGCAGTAGGTTTTCTTCCTCCATATCTACTTAACGTGTTTCTTTCATGCTGTTGAGAGGGTCTTTCACGCCTCATGAGTGCTGCCATTCTTTTCCGACATTTATAAAAGGTATGGTTAGGTAAACCACAAAAGGTACATGTTTTTCGATGCCTTGATCTTCAATCATTATTAACAACATGACTATAATCAAAATGAACATTCGAATACAAAAATGGTTATACCTTCCTTTAATGTTCCTGATGTCAGTATGGTGAAGAGAGCTTGCCTCAGCTCTCTCCCTGCAATGGGCACTGCCGTGGGATGATGGGGATGTGTTCCCATCATTTTCTTTCCTCGCCAATTTCATCAATGTCTCGGATGACTCTGACACCTTCGATCACTCTCCTTTAGTGTATCTCGAGCCTGAAAATCGATGTTCGTGCACAAACTCCAAAGGTTGAGTCATGTCTTGGTTATTAACACCAAGTTCTTCTTTCTCCTCGTGCCTCATCCTTGTAAGGAGCCTCATGTTTGTGACTGTAATTGGGATCTCTAAATGTCCAACAGATATCATACTATGAGAAGATGAAATCAAAAGGAAATCAACATCTTTTACCTTCTCTTTCTATTTGGAAAGAATTGATGAGGGCTTCTCATCATCCATTGTTGGTGGTTCGCTAACTGTCATGGCACATTCCCCAACTCCTTTTTGACATACCCAAGTCCTGTTCGACACGGTAATTCCTCCACTTTGATGGGGTTGAGAATGCCTTGGCCATTAACACCCAAGCCTTTTCCTTCGTACCCCATTCTCTTTAATAGTTTGGAGCCAATTCCTGTGGTGTAATTTTCAAACACAGCGAAATCATCATCAGGAAACATACATGAAGATGGAGAACTACTTGTTACCTCACACGGGTCTTGCTGTAGCTTTTCCAAGGCCTTGTCATTTGCTTGCAACTGTCATAGCAAAATTTATTTTTCTTCTTTCTCTTCATGTAGACACGTTTTCAATTCATCATTCTCCAATTGAAGATTGTGTTTGTTTTGCTTTAGTTCTTTCATGGCCTCTTCTGTGGCCTGCAACTAAAGCTACAATCACTCCTTTTCCTCTGTCATTGTTCACACTGCAATTCACATCAACGCAAAGACCGCTCTAATACCACTTGATCTAGGTTCGGGTGTGAATAAGGACCCTTCCAAGACCTTTTACTTTTATGATGTGTTAAATTGCATTTTAAAAGAATATTAATGAATACATCTGCATGCGGGAAAGAAGAGGAACAAGAAAATCATCAACACATGAAAACATAAGCGTTGATAACGGGGTTCGTCCAGGAGGGACTACGTCTACGGGCCCCGGTGTCGAGATGGTATAGGCCGCTACATTAAGTGCTGTCAATAATGATGATGTACACAAGAGATGATGTCACGATCATACAAGGAAAAATTCCCTCACGCAGGAGTGGCTCTAAGAGATGTTCCACAACTAGAACTCTCAATCAAAAGATTTCTATTAGTATGACACAAAAACATGCATGATGAGTATCTCGCCAACATGGCACAAAAGGGATCTCAATGCAAAACATGCATGACGACAACAAGAGTATCCCAAAAACATACAACAAGGGATCTCAAAACGTAACATGATGAGTTATGACAACAAGTACATCACATAGATGATTCCGCATCAAATCAAGCAAGGAATCATGACAACATGTAATAAACAAGATCCTGCATCAACATCAATCAAGGATTTCTGTAGCATAATGCATAAAGAAGAAGTACATGAACACATCATATACCTCACAACCAAGGGCCATCTGAAGAAGTGGATATCACACTATTGAAGCTGCTCGGACCATCGATCTCAAGGCATCGATCGTATGAAGATGACTGCTTGCACATGAATGTGGACATCTGCACTGGCACTTAGAAAAGTGACTAGAAGAAGAAATGAGAGAATGACAAATCTGAGTGTACCATCAGATTTGTGGCGTCGAGTAGTGCTGAATCGACTGTCCAAAATCCGAATTCTGAGAAGTTGAGAATTCTGGGCTCAAGGAATCTTTTAGATTCCCTCGGGATTCCTCAAAGATTCTGTTCCATGGATGGGTTGGAAATCTGAAACTTAGATGGCAAATATGATCTCTCCATTGTGATCCTTGCAGAAAACCATGAAAAACAAGTATAAACTTGACTATATTCTGTCATGGTAAAATTTTACCTCTTTGGGAAAATTTCAAGGCTCATGGTTCTTCTCCCTGTTTTCGCTGAAATCATGGTTCCACGTGCATCATGGAAATGACTGAAAAATGTAGAACTCTGATGGAGAAACGAACATCGCCACTGTGATCGTGGCGACGAGAGGTGTAAAATCCATATAAAATTTGTCAAATTTTGACAAAGTGAAAATTTTGCGCTCCTGCAAAATTCATGGTTCCTACATTAAAATATTAATTAAATGCCTCAAAATCTGTGCCCGCCTTCCACCTCGAAATCCATGCCTGTAGTCCCTCTCCTCTGTCTCGAACTATGTGCGCTGGTGAAGATCACTGTTTAAATAAATTTACTGGGTGGATATACCAATGAATCGGTTGGTGTAATGGCAAAAGAAGCATATGGTTGAGGAGGGGTCGGGGGACCAAATCCCGCCCTTCTATATATATATTTTAATAACCCGAAATGATATATTAATGGGGGTTGGTCTGCATTTGGCGGCCCACCCCTAAAACCCCGCATTAACACTTTAATCGGTGCATATAATATCGGCGATCAACCTTCAAGATTGACGCTTTAACATGGTATTGGCGCTATTAAATCAGCGCGATTTAAGGGGTATTGGCGATTGGCCTGATCGACGCCTATTAAATCAGTGATCGGCATCCAAAATCGACGATCGGCGCGATTTAAGGTATCGGGGCGATGGGGTGTGGGCCGGGTCCACCGCCGTGGTCTGTGCCCGCCCCGAATAATACAATGTTTTAAATATATATGCGATGGAGGAGAGTTTGGTGGGGGTTATGGCCTCCGATCCCTAAACAAATATATATTGTTTTATTGTTGCAATTAGAGGGTTGGGGCGATTCTGGGGGCGATGGGGGTAATGGCTGCCGACCCCCTAAACAAATATATATTGTTTATAGATGTGATTGCAATTCAGCCGACGAGAGATTGTGGCCTGTTGGCCTTATAATAATAATATATATTTGGGGGTGGCGGGGGTGGTGCCCTGCCACCTCATAATAATTATTATTTTTATTTGATTTTTATAATGAGGAGTTATTTTTAAACTTATTAAAAATAAGGGTCATTGGGAAAATTAACGAGGCAACAATTTCGACTGATTTTGGGAGCTAAGTTTATGCCTCGGGGTCAGTCAAATGGTAGGACACTTAAACCTGGCCCACAACCCAACTTTGACCAAACTTTGACTGGCTTATTCTCCCTCATACAAGCTCGGTTTGACGAACCATTCACACCTCCATGATTAGGATGACGAGATCTACGCTCTGGTCCTGGTTCGAAGTCATTTTGAGCACTTTGATTTTTGAGCATTCATAAGCCTTCTTTGTCCTGGGTGTCTCTCTAGAGCCACCTGGATCGCTGGGTGAAGAAATTAAGGAAGTTACCTCAATTGAGAAAGTTTTAAGATCCTTGTTTGCTAAATTTGAATCTAAAGTGTTTGCCATAGAAGAAAAATAGGATCTGCAGAATATCACTATGACGCAACTTCAGGGAATCTTAACTGCCTTTGAGATGAGAAAAGGAGGACCATCAGATATGAGAGAAGCCACATTCAAAGCTTCAGTAAAAATAAAGGAAGAAAAAAACGAATTAGTACATATTTCAGAATAAGAAGATGAGGTAAACTTTGTCAAAAAGCTTCAACGAGGTTCTGGAAGGCTTAGAGGTAAGTTACCCTTCAAATGCTTTTCTTGTGGTAGAGTCAGTCATTATGCTGTCAGATGTCCTCATAAAGATAAATTTGAAAAATGAAAGGAATATGCAAAAGGGAATAGAAAACAAGTCGTGAATAAAAGGAGTTACTATACTCATGAAGATAGCGATGGTTTATCTAATAGTGATGAAGATGAAACTAGACAAGATTATAGACTTCTCATGGCTTATGATGATGACAATTTTTGGGATGCTTTAGAAGAGGAAGACCTTCATGAATAAATATCTAAACTCAAAATCTATTTAGAAGAAAAGAATATGATTATAGATACCTTGACATACCAACTTGCTGAAAAGGAAAAGCACAATGAAAAACTAGAATGTGAAATTGTGGGTCTAAGAAAGGATCTTGAGAAAACGAAATCTCTCAATCTTAGATTTGCTAAAGGATCAGAAACTTTAAATGAAATTATCAAAGTTCAACGTTCTCCTTTGATAAAGACAGGTCTTGGATATACTGAAGAAGCATCTCAATCACAGAAGCCGTCAACCTCCACCAAAAGCTATCTTGATGCAGCAAAGACCAGTGAACAGTATGACAATCGTCAGCAAAGGAATAAAGCAGATCACCAGGTAAATCAGACTCATTTTACTCCAAGGATGAATAGAAGCCACAACCAACCTCAGGTAAATCATACTCAATTTTCTCCAAAGATAAATATCAATAGAAACTACAATCACCAGGTCAATAGATTCGATAGTTGTATAAACTTATTTAATGGGAAATGTTTTTCATGTCATAATGTTGGACACAAAGCTGCTCAATGTGTTGCTTACAAAACCATCATGACTAGAGAAGCACGAAATCAAAGGAATGTAACAGGGATCAAGAAAAGTTCCTATAATAACTTTTGTCTTCTTGAAAATAAAATAGAATGCTCAATTTGTAACAACTTTGGTCATGAAGAATCTAAATGCAGGAGAAAATTTCGGAAAACATCTCAGAAGGAGAAAACTCCATTAAATCCCAAGATATGGAGAAGGAAAGAATCTCAAACAGAAAGATGTGGTATAGCCTGGTATGCAGAAGGACAAGAAAATCGATGGTACATCGACAGTGGATGCTCAAAACACATGACAGGTGACAAAGAAAATCTTCACTCATATAATGCCTTAGAAAAGGAAAAGAATGTCTCATTTGGAAATGACACTCCTGCTATCATAAAAGGTAAAGGATTTGTTTTCTTGAAAGAAAAGGTTAAAGCTGGAAATGTTATGTATGTAGACGATTTAAAGCATAACCTATTGAGTGTCAGTCAAATCTGTGATCAAGGAAATGAAGTGGTGTTTCGATCAAACAGATGTGTTGTTTGTGAGCTTGATACAGGAGAGACCATGATCAAAGGTAAAATAATTCCAAACAAATTATACATACTCAAGGGAGGACAACAACAATGCTATCTAAGCAAAATTTATGAAAACTGGCTGTGTCATAGAAGATTGGGACATCTAAGTTTTTTTCAAATAAGAAAAGCATGCAGATTCAAGACTGTTCGTGATCTTCTAGATATCAACATCCTAGAAAATACAATATGCAAACCATGTCAAATCGGAAAGCAAACCAGAGTTCACTTCATGGAAAAAGAAGGGTTTGCTAGTAAGCCTCTTGAACTTGTCCATACTGATTTATGTGGACCATCAAGGAAAAAGTCACCTTGTGGAGAAGAAGACTTTATTTTGTTCATTGATGATTTTTCCAGAATGTGTTGGATAGGTCTTCTAAAGCATAAAGATGAAGCTTTTGAAAAGTTCCAAGCCTTCAAAGATTTGGTTGAAAATGAATCAGAGTGAAAAATCAAATGCCTCAGATCTGATCAAGGAGGGGATTTTACCTCGGATAAATTCTCTGACTTTTGTGAACAACTTGGAATAAAAAGGCAAGTCTCCACCGCAAGGACTCCTCAGCAAAATGGTGTGGTAGAAAGAATGAACATGACAGTTGAACAAATGGCTCGAGCTATGCTAGATGAATCTGGAACTCCTGCAACCTTCTGGGGTGAAGCTGCATTCGCAACCGTAACTATTCTCAACCAAGAAAATGTTCGGGTAAACAGAACTCAAACTCCACATGAACTTTGGTATGGTAAGACTCCTACTGTAAAATACTTTAAATTTTTTGGAAGCAAATGTTATATCAAAAGGACTGATGAAAAACTTGGTGAGTTTGAACCCAGAGCAGATGAAGGTATGCTCCTTGGTTATTCTTCTAGAAGTAAATGATATAAATGTTATAATAAAAGACTTGGAAAAATTGTTGAAAGCATTGATGTTGTAGTTGATGAAGCATGCAAAAATCCAAAATAGATAAAATCAATAGAATATTATGACAATGAAGAAGATGGGGATTATTTTCCCACATAAAATCAAAATCATATTGAAGAAGAAACCAATGAAGCATCAGAAGAAGAGATAATGGTAGAAGAAAAGACTACGTCTAGGTATGTTCAGAAAAATCATCCAGAAACTCAAATTTTAGGGGAAAAAGAGGCAGGTGTATAGACAAGAACTATTACAGGGACCTCAAGCTATCTAGCATTACTATCCTCCACCGAACCTCAAAATGTGAAAGAAGTATGCAAAGATGAATGTTGGGTCAAGGCCATGGATGAGGATCTTGAGAAAATTGAAAAAAATGATACTTGGGAATTAGTTCCTAGACCTCATGATAAAAATATTATAGGAACTAAAAGAATATTCAAAAACAAGCTGAATGAAAATGGAGAAGTCACTAGAAACAAGGCCAGACTTGTTTGTAAAGGGTATGATCAACAAGAAAGTATAGATTTTGAAGAAACTTTTACACCTATTGCCAGACTTGAAGCCATAAGGATGTTTCTTGCTCTTTCTAGCTTTAAAAAATTCAAAGTGTACCAAATGGATGTAAAATCAGCCTTCCTGAATGGAGATTTTAGAAGAAGAAGTTTATATTGAACAATCAAAAGGATTCATTCTTGGAAATGATGCAAAACTTGTATGCAGACTCAAAAAGGCCCTCTATAGTCTGAAACAGGCTCCGAGGGCCTGGTATTACCGCCTTGACAAATATCTACACCAACAAGGTTTTACAAAAGGTTCAACAAATAGAAATCTATATGTAGAGATTGAAACTGATAAATTTCTAATTATTATTGTTTATGTTGATGATATCATTTTTGGTAGCAATGAAGAATCCATGAGTCAGAATTTTGCTTCAGTAATGCAACAAGAATTTGAAATGTCCTTGCTTGGTGAACTTACCTATTTTCTCGGTCTACAAGTTCAACAAAATAAAGATGGTATTTTTCTTTCACAAACCAAATATCTCAAACAGATCTTGAAAATGTGCAGAATGGAAGATTCTAAACCTGTATGTACCCCAATGGTAACAGGATGCAGTCTCAGTTCAAATGATGAATCAACAGTAGTACATCAACCAACTTACAGATCCATGATTAGTAGTCTGCTTTATCTAACAGGTACCCAACTTGGAATCATGCATGCAATAGGAATAGTTGGAAGATTCCAAGAAAATCCAAAGGAATCACACCTTCAGGTAGTCAAAAGAATTTTCAAATATCTTCAAGGAACTCAGGACTTTGGTTTATGGTATCCTAGAGATGCAGATCTTAATCTTCATGCATATACAAATGTAGATTGGGAAGGAAGTGTTGATGATAGAAAAAGCACTAGTGGTGGTGCATTCTATATGGGTTGCAGATTAGTGTCTTGGTTTAGCAAGAAACAAAGTTCAATTTATTTATCTACAACTAAAGAAGAATATGTGGTTGCTGCATCTTGCTACACACAACTACTTTTGATGATGCAAACCTTGCAAGACATTCAAATCACATGTACTCCACCCATATCCATTATATGTGATAATACAAGTGCCATCAGTATTTCAAAGAATCCAGTCATGCACTCCAAGACCAGGCACATACCCATCAAATAATATTTTCTATGTGAACAAGTGCTTGAACAAAAGGTCAAATTGGAGTATGTTCCATCCAAAGAAAAGGTTGTTGATATCTTCACTAAACCATTGCCCAAAGAAATATTTGAATATCTTAGACAAAAGTTGGGAATAGTTGTTGCATCATCCTGCTATTAAATCCAATTTTTTCGGAGAAAGGTTATTATACATGTGTTTCATGAAGTATAGTCGTGTACACATGTGGGTTTCTGTGGATCAAGGAGCTTATATGTTTTTCAGACAAGAAAAACAGTGGGGCAGGCTCTGGTAGCACAGGTTCATGGGGAGCATTAGCCTTCAATCGCATTTTTCTGTTGGCATTATGGTTGCTGAGTCTAGCTATGGCTTCAGATATTTATACCTTTTGTTGCTTAAGTCATGTAAAAGTCTAGGGTGTGATATGTCATCTCATACATTTGAATGAGTCCTATTGGACAAATGATGTAATTTGTATCCCCACTTTGCATGGGATGGATGATGTAATTATATTTCTTTCATGTATAAACAATTGGTATATCCCCAATTTGTTGGGTGGATGATTCAAATTTGGTATATCCCCACTTGGTTGGGAGATGGATGTATGTATGAGTCAATGGTGATAGGAAAGTCATACTCACATAGTTGAGTTATATAGTCATATTATTCTTTTGGAGAATATTTTTGCAGACTAAGCATGGACGATTTTAATGCACCTCAGCATGTACAAAGGGGAGCTCAATCAGAGAATTCAACATGTACTCAGGGGGAGCATGAACAAAATAGGGGAGAGAATATCTTTGTCCACCCTTTGCCCTTGATGTCAAAGGGGGAGAGTGTCTTGGTGTTGTTGCCATCAAGTCCAAAGGGGGAGATTGTTGGCATTAGGATACAGGTGTTGTCCTTGATGACAACTCACTCAGATGAAAGTTCACAGTGCAACAGGTCAACAACAAAGCATTACAGATCAGACTCTAAAGAATGAAGAAAGAGAGGTATATGCTGGTTCACTTTGTCCAAGGTGCGCATACATGCGGTTTAACAAAAAAAAAGTAGCGTATAACATATACACGCACTTTCACTAGAGGAAAGATGCGTACATGTTGGAAAACCAAGTTTTTGGTCCAAGGTATTTTGGTCCAAGGTAATTGGTCTGAGGCATTTGGTCCAAGGTATTGACCCTAGGTATTGGGTCCAAGGTATTGGGTCCAAGGTATTGGTTCTAAGTGGTTTTGGTCCAAGGTATTGAGAAAGGCATAAGAGTATATAAGGAGGAGAAGATCATTAGGCCAAAGTGTGCAAGCAATGAGATTATAAGGAATACTTCTATCTGAAGTATATATTATGTTGCAGGGTTATGTTTTGGACTAGATCTAAAATATTCAAGTGCACCTTGAGTTCAACATTGTATTAGGAATCATGAGACTTGAAATGACTTATTCTTGAATGATTTGATATTGGTTGAGACCAGATCTGATGTTTTGCGTTTGTTCTATTTGTTATCTATTATGATCTGGGTTTGTCTAAAGTCTAGAATTGTAGCAAAGTTTTGAGTCAGGATTTGCAGATCTATACGCAGGTTCATATTGGCCAGAGGGTGTGTACACGGAGTTTCAACTCTTTCAAGTAGTGTATACAAAAAGAAAAGCTTCTTTTCAAATCTAACTGATTTATCTGATCAAATTCTGTTGTTTTACTGTTGTCTGTCAATGAAGTCTTCTTAGATCTGAACGTAGAACTATTGTATAAGGAAATTGAGTCTGATTGATTGATTGATTGAGAAGGAAGGGTGATCCTTGTTGCTATCTATTTTTAACTCTATAATATGACAGTAGATCTTCAGAATGTCACTGATTGGTACAATCTATGGTTCAAAAGTTTATGATTCAGTATCTTTAGAGATACATGTAGGTTGGGTTGAAGTAAGTTTCATATACACACAGGTTGGGTTCTACCAAGTAGCGTATACACTCTTATGCATGATTTTTGAGGTTACAACAGGTTCTGGATGATGATGCAGGGTTCTGGGTTCAACACAATGTTCTGGTGTCAGTGATCTGATTGTTTAGATTAACTGAATATTGGTTGATGTAGTTTAAGTTTAAAAGGCTTTGATGGGTCCAGTATGAAAATTTGATGAAACGTGGCCTTCAGCTTGTGGTGTTGTGATCCAGGAGTATCCGGTCTGAAAATTCATGAAACGTGGTCCTTGGTGGAAGAGTGGAGTTTTTTGTAGGCTGGCACCTACGTACTAGTAAACATATTGGCTAGTACAAGAGCTAGGGGGTTGTAGCTCTCTTCCAGTAGAAGTTGGAAAAAGAGAGAAGGTTGTAACCTTCTGCAGGTAGAAGCCTGCGTACTGGTATGAGTCTGCACCAGTACAAGATTGTAAACATATTTTCTTATTATTAAAAGAAGACAAAGACGACAGAAGTAGGTGGTTTTTACCCACATTGGGTTTCCACCTTAAATATTAGTGTTCATGTGTGATGCTTTATTCTTCTTTTACTACACTATCTAATAAATCTATGATATACTAGTTTAAGCTCAGCACATGATAAACTATCTAAATCACAAGTTCTCTGCATATACGCTGGTTTATTTAAGCACAGTCGCGTGTACACGCTAGTTCACTTCACTAAAGTAGCATATATAAATTTGTTTGGGAAATAAAATTGTTGATCTGATAATACTGATTCACCCCCCTCTCAATATTATTTCCAACACTTTTTTGACGGAGAGAAGAGTTTGGAGAATGATATTTATACAAGAATTAAATAAACTAGCAATCATAACCTCTTTTCATTAAATACAAGGACTTCCATTGACTTGTATGGGGGTGGATTGGTATTCCCAATAATGCCAACAAAGGAGTTCAATGGTAATTGGACGATGTATGTGAGAATTTCAAGTTGAAATCCTATTGCAGCAACTGGAAATTATTTTTCTAATTGTTAATTAATTTAACATTTTATTTGCTACGACAAATATTGAATAAATCACACTGCAACCTTCACAAATAAAACCATGGAAAAATAATAGCATTGGAAACTGAGAAATGCTAGCACACACATGGAATATGACAATTATTTTTGGACCAATGTCCTAAGAAAAACCCAATGCCAGAAAACTGGTGCAACAGCTGAGGGTTTTTATTGTTATTCAGCAGTGAGAAATTATGAGTACAATATGGATGTCGAAAACTGACAATCCTGTAGAGAAATTACTGGCAAAAATGTTGCGAAGAATTTTCCTCACTCCCACTAGCAATCCGGGCTTTGACCGCAGCTCCAAGTGAGCCGTCCAAATAGCCTTTGCATAGGCCTACATCACCCTTGCACAATCCTTTCTACACTTTTCCCGAATCAGCTGCTCCTATAGCCATCTTGTCTTCCACTGGCTGAGAAATTGTCTCTCCGACCTTATGGAACTCTTTCCCAACCTATAGAATTGAAACTCAACTTCTCTCCAACAAAATTTAATTTCTTCTAGAGGATTATGTGTAACTCCTGCATCAGCCTCACTGTGGCTCTTTCTGCTTCTTTGCAATGCAATTCACTGGATCTGGAAGACTTCCTCTAGCCTCGCTTTCTTTTCCCTTCTCTGTCTCTATTTCCCTATTGAAGCTCGAACTCTTCCAACATTGCTAGCTCTCTCGAAAATCGAACTCTCTGTGGTCCTCACAAGTCTCAAGTGTTTTCTCCATCTACCCATCGACTTCTCCTTATAATCCTCTGTGGACCTCCAACGACCAAGATTAAAACTTAATCAAGGGGCCATATTAATTCCCTGTTGATCTGTGTGAGTTTATAGATGATTCACACCTTATCTCAATTAATTATGATTAATTAACCCCTATTCCCAAGTTTAGACTAAGGAAATAATTAAAAATAGACTAATAATATAATTGAGACACTTCTAAGTGGAATTTCCAGAAACAATTTTTTGGTTATGGAGAGATCATATGTTTTAGTCTCTCCACAATTTCAAGACTAGAATACTTTCGATGCTACAAATGATAACACTCTCTCTTAGCAAGGAAGGTGTTCTCTCTAGTGCCGCACATACTGCCACAACACCCTACTTCTATATCACCCTTTGTCAAGCTGCTAATGTCTAGCCACTGCCCACCAACCACTACGCAAACTTGATGTTGCATCTGTGCTGCTGTTGACAGTGCCATAGCGCTGCCAACTCTATATCTGCACTGCAACTCCCTATCAACTATTGCTGCTGCAACTACAACTAATCCAACTGAGAAGCGTCCTAAATTATTAATCAATTGTGTTCATTATGATGCATTTGTCTCTCTCGAGTCTTGACTGCTACTAGTTATTGTACTGTCCACAGAATAATCTGCGCTGCCGCTGAATCTGCACTGTGCCATTTTGCATTGCGCTCCTCAGCATCTGACTGCTACTAGTCAACAACTGTCACTCTAGAATCTGACTGCATCACTAACACTAATCCATCTTTCTACTAAATACTGTGGGCCCTACAGTAAGGTAATGATCCATGATAAGGGAATATCAAGAATCCTGCCCAAATCTCTGCAGTTCTAGACCACAACTCTATGTCACCCCACTTCACTCCTAGAGGCATGACATCCATCATAACAAAGTATTCCTTCAACCTGGAGGAAAACTTGTCTATTTCAGCGGACGTTGCTCCTTGGTCCTACTTCTCTGTCTTATCCTTCTTCCTGAGAGGACACTGCATGTTGTAGTGATTGAACTCACCACATCTAAAACACTTGACCTTTGATAGGACCTTTTTCTTCTTCTTCTCCCCCTGTCCCTCACTGGGACCCTTAGATGTTAGGGCCACATTTTTCTCTTCCTTCTCACCCTTCACGCCCTTGTTGCTGCTACTATTGATGGTACTCTTTACTAGAGCTCACCTCAACTCCTCCTGTTGTAAATTGGACCACATCCTAGCCCATTTAGGCAATAGTTCTTTGCCCAAGATACTTTGGAAAAACACTTTCCAGTCATCTGAGACACTATTCAGTGCCAAGCGTACAATATTTGTGGGTTGTGGTGCCTCCCCAATGGCTGCAAGCTGATCTTAGACTTCCGGAATCCTGGTGAGTAAGCCATCTATGCTTTCGCCCTTCTACATCCTTATGCTCCTTGACTTCTCCTAGAGAAACATTTTCCACTACTTGGAAGAACTCTGAGATAGCTTAGAAAGAGCATCCCACATCTCCTTGGTCGTACCTTTATTTGCCACATGTGAGACTAGATGGTCTTAGACTCCATCCAAAATCATCCTCTTCACCTTTCCATTTCCCTCCTGTACTCCTTGAGCTAATAAACATCCTGGGGTACTATTACCACATTTTCTGAATAGGTATTCAATTCATATTCATCTAGAAGGAAGGACATCCTAGCCTTCCAAATGACATAGTTGAAGGCTTGCTCCAACCTATCCTGATCTTTGAGCCCAACTGTGGCCATCTCAAATATGTTCTGGAAGCTCCCTCTTCCTCTACTTGGATTCCACTCTGCTACTGACACTCCCTTCTAGAATGCACAGTCATGCTAGCTGCCACTACCACTTGCTTCCGGGAAAATCAAATTTCTTGGCTAGAAACCCTCTGAGAGAAATTTATCTTGTGTGTTCTTTCCTCTTCCACTCGACGCTGATTCTGTTGTTACAAACTACTACAAAACCCTCTACATCCAACCAAGGAATCTGCTCAGCGAAAAATATAAGTTGTTGTTTCTCCCTCTACCTGCTAAAATCACTATTATGGGCAATTCAGATTTTCTATTACCCAACAACTAAAAATCGAAACCTTGCCCAACAATTCGTACTACCTTAGCTAGCCACTACACAACACCAGAAAATTTCGGCCTGTTCCTCCCTCTGAACAACGAAATTTTCCTTCTTCTTCTGAGCTTCTTGGTTGATTAATCACGCTATGATACCATATGAGAATTTCAAGTTTGAAATCCTATTGCAGCAACTGGAAATTATTCTTCTAATTGTTAATTAATTTAACAATTTATTTGCTACGACAAATATTGAATAAATCACATTGCAACCTTCAAAAATAAAATTGCGAAAAATTAATAGCGTTGGAAATTGAGAAATGATATAGCACAAACATGAAATATGACACAATTATTTTTGGACAAATTTCCCTGGAAAAGCCCAATGCGAGAAAACCAGTGAGTACAATCTGGATGCTGAAAACTAGAAATCCTGTAGAGAAATTACTGGGAAAAATATTGTGAGGAATTTTCGTCACCCCCAATAGAAATTCGGGCTTTGAATACAAATCCAAGGGAGCCATACAAACAGTCTTTGCACATGCCTACGTCACCTTTGTGCAGTCCTTTCTATGCTCTGCTTGAATTAACTACTCCTGTAGCCATCCTCTTTTCCATTGGCTAAGAAATTGTCTCTCTAGCTTTCTGAAACCCTGTCTTCGCCTCTAGAATTAAAACTCATCTTCTCTACAGAAAAATTGAATTTCCTCTAGAGGCTTCTACATGGCCCCTACATTAGCCTCACTGTGGCTCTTTCTTCCTCTCTATAATTCACTTCACCGGATCTGGAAAACTTCCTCTGGCCTCACTGTCTCTACCCCTCTATCTCTATTTCCCTATTGAAGCTCGAACTCTTCTAGCACTGCTGGCTCTCTGGAAAATCAAACTCTTCAAGGAAATCAAACTCTCCATGGTTATCACAAGTCTCAAGTGTTTTCTCCATCTACCCATCCAATTCTTCTTATAATCCTCTGTTGGACCTCCAACAGCCAAGATTAAAACTTAATCAGGGGTTCATATTAATTCCCTATTGATCCTTGTGAGTTTCTAGATGATTCACACCTTATCTCAATTAATTCTGAATAATTAACCCCTTTTCCTAAGTTTAGACTTAGGAAATAATTAAAAATAGTGTAATAATCTAATTGAGACACTTCTAGGTGGAATTTCCATAAAAGATTTTTGGGTTATGGAGAGGTCATGTGTTTTAGCCTCTACACAAAGTTTCGAGACTAGAACACTTTTGATTCTACAAAAAATAATAGTGTGGCTGTAGCAGTGTTTCGATCAATTATTTAGACACTAATCAGATAATGGATGGTCCAACAATTTTAACTAAATAACCATCGTTCAATTGCCTGTGAAATGAAGTTGTGGGTTGGGTGATATAAATCAATTCAATCAAGACAATCTCTAGTGAATTCGATGGGTTTTGAAGATCTTTGTAGGTGATTGCCATGACCAATGATCAAATTAATAAGAAATCATTGTGACTCTGGGGTAGCTTTTGGAGTTTACACAGTGACCCAAGCAATTAAAGTGCAAATAAAAAAAACAATAAATCTCCATAAAATAAATTACACAATCACACAATACAAACAATAGAGATTTATCCTGGAACCCAAGTGTGGAAAACTGTAATGCAATGGGATCTTATTTATTTCTTTTGCTCAAGAATGTGCATGCTCAATTGAAATTATCATGCTTTCTTATTCATTTGCACATTTCTTTGGCTTGAATTTAATGTTATTTTGGGTCGATCATGGTTTGTTATTGCCTTGTGTTTTTCATTCATTTTCAAGCTTTGCCCTTCATTGAATTCCCTTCTTCTTTACAATGTTCATATTTAATGGGCTTCCTTGGAAGTCAACCATCACAATGGTTCATTTAATCTTCCAAGATTTTTTGGACTATTCCTACACTTTGTGAATCATTTAAATGTTTATTACAAAGTTAAAAAGAGAGATTACTTAAAGGATCCATTTTGGATCAAACCCGTATTTCCAATATTTTGGTCTCCAAAAGGTTATCTTCCTTCTATCTTCGTATTCTCTCCATTTGTGTGTCTGCCTTAATTGTGGCCATCAAGCAATGTCTTACAAGTCTACAAGAAAGAGTGCCTCTACTATAGGATGGAAGATAATAATTGAAGAAGGGATGCCTTTGGAATGAACCTGCTGTTGGCATTATGATACAAGTGTTTTCCTTGATGGAAACTCACACAGATGACAGATCATAGTGCAACAGGTCAGCAGCAAAGAATTGATGATCAGACTACAAAGAATGAAGAAAGAAAAGTATATACGCAGGTTCACTATATACCAAGTCGTGTACACACGCAGGTTCACTATATACCAAGTCGTGTATATACGCAGGTTCGCTGTATACCAGGTAGTGTATACACGCAGGATCACTATATACAAAGGCACGTATATCGTACACACGCACTTTCACGCAAGGAAAGGCGCGTACATGTCGGAAAAATAAGTTTTGGGTCCGTGGTATTTGGTCCATGGTATTTTGGTCTTTGGTCCTTGGTATTGTGTCCGAAGTATTGGGTCCCTAGTATTGGTTCTAAATGGTTTTGGACCATGGTATTGAGTAAGCCTGCCTAAGACTATAAAAGGAGGAGAAGATCATTAGGCAAAGGCACTGAGAAAGTCTTGAATATCTGATGAAGTATGAGATCCAGTATGCAGGTTATGGGTTCATGATGCTTTGCTTGATATGAGTTAAGGAGGAATCTCACCGGTTGATGGAGAACAAGATCCAAGGATAGATCGGGATCAAATGGTTTGGAATGAATCATCTCTATATGGTTTGACTATGCTTATTCTAGATCTATATACTGACGCATGTAATGTTCTGATCTGGGTGTAACTTAAGTTTGAAATAGCTGCAACTCATGAATGAATATTTACAGATGTATACGCTGGTTGACTTTGATAAAAGCGTGTACATACGCAGGTTATATACATCTAAGTAGCGTGCACCATATACACTATGATACTTGAAGTTTCAGGTGGTTCTGGTAGTTGATGCAAGGTCTGAGTTCTGATGACTGTTTATTGGTGTCAGTATTCTGCATATTCAGATTGGTTGATTATGTTTAGCTTCAGTATTGATGGATGAGATCTATAATGGATTAGGATCATAATGACTTATCTTTATGTGATCTGATGGACTAGAGATGGTTGCTAACATGTATATTATCCTTGTATATGTAATGATCTGGTTATGTCTGAAGTCAGGAAGTGCAGCAAAGACATAAGTAAGTAATTAATGACATATACGCTGGTTCACTTTGGTGAAGCTGCGTATACACGCTGGTTTAGCTCTTCCAAGTAGCGTATGCACTCTGATGCATGATTTCTGATGATACAGTTGGTTCTGAATATTTTTGCAGAATTCTGTGTTCTGCTCTGTGTTCTGGTGACTGCATTTTGTTGACAGGTTTTAGTGATTCAGTATTGGGTGATTCAGAGATTGATGATGCTAGTGTTGATTGGTTGTGTGCTTCAATGATATTGATGGGTCCAGTATGAAAATTGAATGAAACGTGGCCTTCAGATTATGGTGTTGTGCTTCAGGAGTATCCAGTCTGAAAATTTATGAAACGTGGTACCTGGAGGAAGAAAGAGAAGGTTGTAGCCTTCTGTAGGTCGGCACCTACATACTAGTACATCAGCTAGTACAAGAGCTAAGGGGGTGGTAGCTCCCTTCCAGTAGCAGCTGGAAAATGAGTGAAGGTTGGAGCATTTAGTAGGCCAGCACCTACGTACTAGTAAAAGGATCGGCTAGTACAAGAGCTAAGGGGGTTGTAGCTCCCTTCCAGGAGAAGCTGGAGAACGAGAGAAGGTTGTAGCCTTCTGCAGGTAGAAGCCTGTGTACTGGTATAAGACTGCACCAATACAGAAATATTGTAAAAAGAAGTTTCTTATTAAAGGAAAATAGAGATGACTTGCAGCAGGTGGTTTTCACCCACATTGGGTTTCCACCTTACATCATGGTGTTCATTTGTGCTTCTTTTTTGTGATGATCTGTTTTGTTTTACTGCACCTATTTACTATTCATATGGTTTGTAAAAGTTCTGATGCACTAACTAAAGATCAACAACTTAATGGATTAACTGAATCATAAGTTTACTGGATATACACTAGTTGCATTAGACACAGTTGTGTGTACACGCAAGTTCCCTTCACTGAAGTAGCGTATATGAATCTGAGTATGGAAATGAAAAAGTGTTTGATTTGATAATACTGATTCACCCCCCCCCTCTTAGTATTATTTCCAACAATTGGAATCAGAGCAGGTCCTTTGGTAGAAGCTTGATCGCTTGAAGGAGATCCGTAGAACAATGGGAAAGAAGCTTAAGAAGAACGCACCTAAGAAGAAGAAGACATCTCAGAAGAGCTATGACAATTGGAGAATTGATTGGGGAATATGTGGAAGAAGCACTTCAGATTCAGAATCACTTCAGAATGAAGATGAATAAGCAAAATAACTATCAGGTATGAATTTGTTATCCTCTGGTGATACATTTATCCATCCATTTGAAGATGATGAAAGTGATAGCGAAACAACTAAATTTTCTCTTATGGGTGAGCAAGAAAGATATCAAATAGAGGCATAATTTAAAAGGCTTACAGACAAAATTAGAGATCAACAAGATCTATTGCACAAAAGGGAATGTATCTCCAAAGAAGAAGTTACCAAACTAAAAGCTCAACTAGAGGAAGGAAACAAGGTAAGGAAGCTATTCAAGGAAAAGGAAGATCAATGTCAAAAGTTGCAGGATGAAGTGACATCATTAAGAAATGAAGTAAATGAAAGGAGCACAACAATCAAGAAACTCAGAGAAAGATCCAGTTACTATGAAAGTCTTGAAGCTACGATCCTCTCGCTAAAAGAAGATCTTGAAGAATCAAATAAGCAGAATAAAGAACTACTCCAAGCTCTTGAAAAACAAGAAAACGAAGTTCTTGAATTAAGACATCAGTTGGAAGAAGGAAGAAAAGCTGAAGAAAATGTGAACAAGCAGTATCGTGAAAAGGAAGAGCAACTTCAGGTTGAGGTAAATATTCTAAAAGATAACTTAGAAGAAAAGGATAAGCTCTTACGATTTCAAGATAGTACTAAGATCTTGGATGATATTCTTAGTAGTCAAAGGTCCCCTGCTATCAAAACTGGTCTTGGTTTTCATGAATCTGTTGAAGGTGAATCTAGTTCACAAAATAAGACAAGGAACTCTAATGCACAATGTGAAATACTCAACAAGGAGATGAGAGGTCAATCCCATCAACAACCAAGGAAAGAAATTATTCAAAGAAAATATTTTACTCCTCCGATGAATAATGTTGAATGTTATGTATGTCATAATCTTGGATATGTTACAGCCAGATGCAGAAGTAGAATGGTTCTAGACCATCACACAAAAAGATCATCACGTTCTAGGTACTTTAAGGGATATTGTTTTTCTTGCAATATGTTTGGTCACAAAGCTGTTGATTGCTATAGAAGGAATATAAAACATGTAAGATGTTATGCATGTAACAAGCTTGGACATATAGAAAAGGAATGAAGGAACAAAGTACGGGCACCATACCAAAAGGAGAAAACATCATCACACTTGAAGATATGGAAGAAGAAGGAAGCACAGTTAGAAAGATGTGGCACAACACAATGTAGATACATAACAGACTCAGAGGGAGCTGAAAGTGTGAAACTTTAGTGCTCTAAATCTCATATGCAAGTTTCATAAATATAAGTCGCATATATATGCGAGTTAGACACTACACAATTGTGTATATGTCAAAAGCAGTGGGACAGGCTCAGGAAAAGGGTCTGATATGATTCAGTCCATTATTTGCTCTATTTGATAATGATTACAATCTACTGATGTTGTGTGGAAATGTCTTGATACTTGTAATATGTTTATAAGTGTTTTGATCCTAACTTGATGATGATGATGCCTTGATACTTCTTGCTGATATATGCATGATTAGATCTAACAGTAAACAAGATGGCACAAGTTCAGGGGGAGCATATGCTTTTAATAATGCATTGTTGGCATTATGGTTAGTGGTCCTTGGTGATGATGCTTATATGGCTAAATGATACATCTTTCCATGATATGGTTATGAGTTGTCCATGACAAAATCTCATATGATTCTCGGGGTTACATAGTTGGTGTTTAGATCAGATTTGTGGTTGATTCTCTGATGATGCATATATGGTGCTTACATGGTGATCTTCATAAGGATAAGGAGAAGTACAAAGTACTTGATGATGAGTCACTTATATGCTGCTGTCGTCATATGCATAAAAATCATATAATACAGTTATGATGCAGGATTCCTATAGTTCTTGGTGCTCATGTGGATGAGGATTGTTGTTGTTGATGATATCAAGAAGTCTTGACAAAAGATCTTGAGCTCAAGATACATAGTGCTATATACAGTATGCTGGATACATGGATGATTACTCAAAGTTGCATTGTTGGACATGATGATGATGAGTTCTTACCTATATGATGATAGGTTGATACTTACATATGTTTATTGATGCAGATGTTCCCAAGTGATGATACATGGATGATATATAAGATCATGTAGATCTTGATGTTGATGAGATGGCTATGGTGTTTTTCACATATGATATAATGTGAATGATTTTGTATGTCATATACAGAATTCATTCATGGAAGGCTATGATAGTGTTCAAAAGGATGAGTTGATATCTATATGCAGACATACCTTGTTACAGGTTGTTGACTTATACACTAATGGACATATACAGGTTGCTGGTCTAGATGCTGTTGATAGATGCTTATGGAGTAGATCATACATTGTGTATGATAGTTGCTGATGGTTATCATGGTCTTATTTAGATGGTTGGTCTCTGTTATAAATGTCATGTAAAGGTCATATCAAGACTCATGATGTAATAGTTTGTCTCTGTCTATTGTAGTCATTTGATGAATCCCTTTTAGTCATATGATGTAATTTGTACCCCCATTATGCATGGGAAGGATGATGTAATATTTCAGTCATGTATAAACAATTGGTATATGGTGTATCCCCACTTGGTTGGGTGGATGAGTCAATATTGGTATATCCCCACTTGGTTGGGAGATGGATGTATGTATGAGTCTTTGGTGATAGGAAGGTCATTTACGATAGAGTCATGTTCTTCGTGCAGAACATCTTTTTGTAGACCTTGCTTACAGTTAGGGGGAGCATGAACAACACACTTCAACAGAGCAGAGATTTCAGCATGTACCCAGAGGGAGCATGGACAGATTGGTACAACTTGGCATATACAAAGGGGGAGCTCAATCAGAGATTTCAACAGGTACTCAGGGGGAGTATGGACAACATAATGTATATCAAGGAAGTGAATATCTTGGTCCGCCCTTTGCCCTTGATGTCAAAGGGGGAGAGTGACTTTGTATGTTTGTTGCCATCAAGTCCAAAGGGGGAGATTGTTGGCATTATGATACAAGTGTTTTCCTTGATGGCAACTCACACAGATGACAAATCATAGTGCAATAGGTCAGTAGCAAAGAATTGATGATCAGACTACAAAGAATGAAGAAAGAAAAGTACATACACAAGTTCACTATATACCAAGTCATGTACACACGCAGTTCACTATATACCAAGTTGTGTTCACATGCAGGTTCACTATATACCAAGTCACGTATATACACAGGTTCGCTATATACCAAGTAGTGTATACATGCAGGATCACTATATACAAAGGCGTGTATATCGTACACACGCACTTTCACGCAAGGAAAGGTGCATACATGTCGGAAAACTAAGTTTTGGGTCCATGGTATTTTGGTATTTGGTCCTTGGTATTGCGTCCGAAGTATTGGGTCCCTAGTATTGGTTCTAAATGGTTTTGGACCATGGTATTGAGTAAGGCCTAAGACTATAAAAGGAGGAGAAGATCATTAGGCAAAGGCATTGAGAAAGTCTTGAATATCTGATGAAGTATGAGATCCAGTATGTAGGTTATGGGTTCATGATGCTTTGCTTGATCTGAGCTAAGGAGGAATCTCACCGGTTGATGGAGAACAAGATCTAAGGATAGATCGGGATCAAATGGTTTGGAATGAATCATCTCTATATGGTTTGATTATGCTTATTCTAGATCTGTATACTGACGCATGTAATGTTCTGATCTGGGTATAACTTAAGTTTGAAATAGCTGCAACTCATGAATGAATATTTACAGATGTATACGCTGGTTGAATTTGATAAAAGCACATACATACACAGGTTATATACATCTAAGTAGCATATACCATATACACTATGATACTTGAAGTTTCAGGTGGTTCTGGTAGTTGATGCAAGGTCTGAGTTCTGGTGACTGTTTATTGGTGTCAATATTCTGCATATTCAGATTAGTTGATTATGTTTAGCTTCAGTATTGATGGATGAGATCTATAATGGATCAGGATCATAATGACTTATCTTTATGTGATCTGATGGACTAGGTCTGGTTGCTAACATGCGTATTATCCTTGTATATGTAATGATCTAGTTATGTCTGAAGTCAGGAAGTGCAGCAAAGACATAAGTAAGTGATTAATGACATATATGCTGGTTCACTTTGGTGAAGCTGCGTATACAAGTTGGTTTAGCTCTTCCAAGTAGTGTATGCACTCTGATGCATGATTTCTGATGATACAGTTGGTTCTGAATATTGTTACAGAATTCTGTGTTCTGGTGACTGCATTTTGTTGACAGGTTTTAGTGATTCAGTATTGGGTGATTCAGAGATTGATGATGCTAGTGTTGATTGGTTGTGTGCTTCAATGATATTTATGGGTCCAGTATGAAAATTGAATGAAACGTGGCCTTCAGATTATGGTGTTGTGCTTTAGGAGTATCCAGTCTGAAAATTTATGAAACGTGGTACCTGGAGGAAGAAAGAGAAGGTTGTAGCCTTTTGTAGGTCGGCACCTACGTACTAGTACATCAGCTAGTACAAGAGCTAAGGGGGTGGTAACTCCCTTCCAGTAGCAGCTGGAAAACAAGTGAAGGTTGGAGCATTTAGTAGGCCAGCACCTACGTACTAGTAAAAGGATCGGCTAGTACAAGAGCTAAGGGGGTTGTAGCTCCCTTCCAAGAGAAGCTGGAGAACGAGAGAAGGTTGTAGCCTTCTACAGGTAGAAGCCTATGTACTGGTATAACACTGCACCAGTACAGAAATATTGTAAGAAGAATTTTCTTATTAAAGGAAGATAGAGACGACTTGCAGCAGGTGGTTTTCACCCACATTGGGTTTCCACCTTACATCATGGTGTTCATGTGTGCTTCTTGTGTGTGATGATTTGTTCTGTTTTACTACACCTGTTTACTATTCATATGGTTTATAAAAGTTCTGATGCACTAACTAAAGATCAACAACTTAATGGATTAACTGAATCATAAGTTTACTAGATATACGCTAGTTGCATTAGACACAGTTGCATGTACACGCAAGTTCCCTTCACTGAAGTAGCGTATATGAATCTGAGTATGGAAATGAAAAAGTGTTTGATTTGATAATACTGATTCACCACCCCCCCCCTTCCAGTATTATTTCCAACAACTGCGGTCCATGTCATGGCTAGAGATGGTATTCTCTATCACAATAGGTCACTGTATAATCATTTCTCCTTGGATTGCATTTGCAAGTAACTCATCTTTCCTTGGATTGCATGCACAAGTAACTCATCTTTCCCCTTGAACTTGACTCTCCTAGCTTTATTCTTTTTTATTCAATGCTTGGGATGGAATTATTGGTGAAGCCTCTAGCATTTGGATTTTCAATGTTTAGTCACTATTTATTTCCTGAATGGGTTTCCTGGCCTTCTAGAGTGAACAATTTCCAGCCTTATGATCTATTTTCTTACAACAAAAAGAAACCAAAGATACCATGTTATATGTTTTCAATTTGTGATGATGCTTTGTAGCATGGTTGTTTGGTCTTCCAAGTGCTAGAATCATCTCTTTGTTTCCTTCTTCCAAGATTCTATGAACGGATTTAAGTGGCTTGTTGTTCACACCTTTTCTAATTTCCTTTTCCTCCATGGGAATGGTTTATTTGTTGGTTCCTCTTGTCTTAATTGAGTGGCTTGAATTGGACTTGTGCTTGTTTCTTTTCCATTGAATTCTAAGTCTTCATGTTGGGTGTTCATTTAGCTACAACAAGGCTTACAATCCCCTAGCTTCTGTTGCATAGCACTTAGCCATTATTGCTTAATTTTATCAATAACTTAGAATCACTACCTTTTGTGTTCTTTCTGAAATCACTATAGGGTTCTTGAGGCAAGTTATTGTAAGGTTAGGTTACCATGCTTGACTACATCATAGTGCTAGTAAGTTTCATAGTAACAATGGGAAGGTCTTGCTTGGTCTCTTGGACTATTTCTTGTAGAATCATAAATACCTCATTTTTGTTGCCAAGACTTGGTATAGTATAGAAATAATTTCAGTGAATTCATTTTGCATGTAATAACCCCATTTTGAACCCTAGGATTATTGCAAATAATTATGTAGTTATTAACAGGATTGACATTTAAATGTTGTCATTGTGAAAGATAAAACTAAACAATAAAAAACTAGTGTATGTAAATATTTCTTTGTTATTAAAAAATGTTGGACCACCGAGTGGGACTACGAACACCAATATAGAATATGATACCACAAGTGGGAAGTGGTGAGGGGGTTACGAGAAATTAGCCTTGCCTGTAACTGCGTGAAAAACCTCACTCAAAGTGTTATGTCAAAATTTGACTACCTTGTTTTACCACTATCCCAAAACTCATGGAATGAAGCTTTGGGTAGCTAAAACAATCACCTGCCACATTTATGTGGTTTGAGTGGTGGTTGTGGAGTGTTTTCAAACTTCAATGGGAAGCATGGGAAAGTACCCATCTTGGTTTTCGAGAGTAGATTCACGAATGTGTGGAAAAATTGGAGAAATCACGTGGAAGAAATACACATGGAGAGATTCAAACATACACAGGGAGAACAAAGAGCCATACGGAATTTGCATGTTTATTACTTAGAGGGGAGCTCTAGAAACTAGCTAGGTGTGGGCAGTGCTACCATTTGATGTATACTAGACAAGCATGATGAGAAAATGGGTAAGGAAATCATCAAGGGACTATATAGTAGCAAAGGGATTTCTATAATTGCTTTTTGGTGAGTTGAGAGGCATTTGGAGGTTGTGGAAGTTAGTGGGGAAAACAATTCTCCGATATTTTCATATTTGTGGAGAAAACGTTATTTGATGTTTTCATATTTGTGGACAATAGTCCTTCACCCAAGCCATTTATGTAAGTGTGGACATTTTTCTCCTTCTGGTATCATGACTTGGATAGTGGATGGATAACTCTACAAAGTAGGGGTGCATCCGAGCCTAATGTTGTGTGGAAGAGACTCCTTCCTAGTTTGGTTGCTAGTAGCAAGTAATTTTCAGATAAGTGTATGCGTGTCTTAATTGGCATTGTGATTTTTTAATTTATTGACATGAAAATGATGATCGCAAATGTGTGAATAAATGTGGTTATATGTTGAGTAGGGATACTAATTGATGAAATTACATGTGGTTATGTATGAATCTTTCCAGATGGAAAATGAGTACAAAGGATATTTAGTTGGCTTGTCAGCTTGATGTCCTTGGAGACTGGGTTGTAACAAACCTCTTGAATGAGAAGGTAAGGCTGGAAAGACAGAGGAAATCCCTACCTCTTAACTTCTTGAGCAACCATGATGGTTTGCTAGTGGTGAAAGGATACTAGTGGATCTCATTTATGAGCGTTGGGCTTGCATTAATGATGCCAACTGATTTTGGGACGTGTTGCTTAAGGACAAACTGCACTAGTAGGTTTAGGAATTTAGCTATAAAAGTAAAATCTTATGTTTTTATGATGTATACTAAATAATAAAAGTCTTCACAGAATGTCTTAAGTCAATTATTAAAATAATCTCTAAGGAATCTAGGAACTTGTATACCTTGTTTGAAGCACTGAATTGAAGGACTTGGAGCCTTCTTAATATGCTACTTACTATGGATACCTGTTTTTTCCTTTCAAGAAGTATCTTTATATTCCATATGAAGAATATACATATTTCAATCTTCAAAGAACTGTTAGACAAGGAGGTGTGAAGCCATTACAAGAATATTTTCATTATGAGCTTAACATGTCACATGAAGAAATTGAACCCATTTGGAGAGGATAACAATATTTTTCCCAACCATCCAAGCTACATCCAATTGACATAATGTGAATACTCTTATGGGGACAATTATGGTTTTCATACCATTAGAATTTATTTTGATTTTGGGTTAAGAGGTCTTAAAGGTATTCTCTATAGTTGTGTTCTAAAAGCTAGCTATCCTAATAGCCATTTTGTATGTATGGCCTCAATTAATGTCAACCGATGAAGGCTAGTCAATTTTGATATAACTCATGTAAACAAGGAATTTTATCTTTCCCTATGCCTCTTTGTGAACACACGTAAGGTTTTTTTTTGTGTGGTCTAAGCCATTTATTATATATATATATAATTGAGAGTAGTAATTTTGGGTACAAATTTATTTATTTATTGGAATTCAATGAAGTGACTTAGTTTTTGGAAAAAATTAATAAATATATATAAATATTTGCATACACATGGGAGTTTTAGTGATTCTTGCTGAGAATTTATTTGTTTATTAGAATTAAGTAAATTCTTGAAGTGGCTTAGTTTGTGGAAGAACGAATTTATTTATATGTTTTTTTTTTATATACTTTCGTGTTAAGTTTTCCTGAATATTAAGGTTTGAGTAATTGTTGGTCATAATTTATTTATTTTTTGATTTTGATGAATTATATATATATATATATATATTTGGATTTTTTGATTTTGATGAATTTTATATATATATATATATATATATATATATATATATATATATATCTATGAATTTGTTTGTAGGTGGAAGATGTTGTGATTTTGGGTAAGATTTGCTCATTATCGAAATTTAATAAGCTTCTTGTATAGAATGCAATTATCATAATTTTAATAGTTTTTGTAAAGAAATTTAATTCTTTTGAAGTGTAATTATCATAAGTTAAATAATTTTTTTAAAAGGAATTCAATTTTTTTTGGAGCTTGTAAAAATATCTCTTTGATTGGTTTAAGAGTAGTAGTAAAAATTCCTCATGGTGGTGGAAGGATTTGCATTATTGATTATTGATGATTAGGCTTTTCGTAAATGAATGCATAGTGAAAAAATATATTTTTTGCTAAAGCTTGATAAAGCTATTGATAATTGGAGAAATGGGTGTATTAATCCCATTGTGCACATGGTAAATTTTGCTGAAGCCTAATGAATTTGTTGGCACCTTGGTACACTGTTGATTCGTTGGTAATTCATCGACACTTTTGTAAATAATCGGCACTTTGACTATTGTTTTGACACTATACGAGTTGATTTTTGGATTATGTAGCAGTATCCATGTGGCAATAAAAGTGGTGACATGGTAGAGCTCATGTGGTCATGTGGACAATGACATCGTAAAGTCCATATGGTAGTTCATATGGTGATGATGTGGTAGTATGATAGTGAGATGGCATAGCCACATGGATGCCCCACAATGGTGACGTGGAAGTATGGATGATGATGTGGATTGAACATACAATAGTTAATTGATACTTGTTAGAAAGGTTTCAACAATTTGGCATGAGAAGGAATTGATGTTTTACGTTGATGGTCAATTATTGCATCGACGATTTTCTTGGAGGTTGGTCCAATTTCAAAGTATTTTATCGATGAAAAATGGTCATCTTGATGATGTTCTTGAAGCTTGGCATAATGTTAAAGGATTGCACCAAGGGTCAATGGAGTTTATTTTTGTAGCTTGGGAGGTACTCAAAGCCTCGAGGATCGAGGGTTTGGAGGAAGGAGCTCCACAAGTTGCCTTATGGGCTTGAAACCCAAGCTTGTAGGTTTTAACCCCGTACAGAAATTACCTGCATACAAATTCTAAAACACAAAAAATAAACAATGCGAGAGCATAACACATAAAACACATATACACCGAGATTTTCCCCTGGATCCCAAAACTGGGACTACCAGCTTGATTTTTCATTATGTTCCTTTCAATGTTATAATACATATTTATACATGTCGAAGCGTCTAATACCATGGACTGAAAACCATCGCGTCCAATACCATGGACCGAAAACCATCGCGTCCAATACCATGGAACGAAAACCATCGTGTCCAAAAACATGTGCGAAAATCATGCACAAAACCATAGGTGGGTCCGCCCATCCTAACATAGGGTCCAAAACCAAAATTTTCCGGGGCGCTGCCCTGGACCCCATAAAGTGGGGTTACGGGTACGCCTAAAAACCCCCTATGACTCCCCCCGCTACACAATCGGCGCAACAAAGGGGGGCTCTGCCCCCCCTCTAACCCCCCGGTTAACTACATGGGCTAGTCGTGGAAAGAATATAACACAACCCAACATTCTCCCACTTGTTGTTTTCTTTCCACAAGGGGCCACAAGAGAGTTTAGTCATTTTTCCAGCCTTGAAACACCCATTTTCTCTCTACAACAAGAGAACTTCTCAGAGCTCACAGATTTTGTCAATGCATCTGCACTATTCTTCAAAGTGTCCACCTTTACTAGCAACACCTTTTTGTCTTCTATCATATCTCTCACAAAGTGATACTGAACATCAATGTGCTTTGTCTTTGAATGATATGCCGGGTTCTTTGCCAAGAAAATTGCACTTTGGCTGTCACAGTCTATCCTTAAAGCTCCCTGTACTAACCCCATACTTGAACACAATCTCTACAACCAAACTGCTTCCTTGCTTGCATGAGTGGCTGCCATGTATTCTGCCTCTGTAGTTGATAGTGCCACTACATATTGTTTCTTACTCATCCAACTGGCTGCACCTCCAAATAGGTTAAACACATACCCACTTGTAGATCTTCTTTGATCCAGATCTCCAGCCCAGTCTGCATCAACAAAGCCACAAATATACAACACTCTGTCCAATCCTGGTCTTCCTTGGTAGCACAAACCATAATCACTAGTGCCACGCAAATACCTAAAAACCCGCTTCACTGCTGTCCAGTGCTCCTTCCTTGGTTTTGACATAAACCTGCTCAATACTCCCACTGCATGTGCAATGTCTGGTCTAGTACAGACCATTGCATACATAGGCTACCAACTACACTTTCATATGGAACATGAGACATATCCTCTTCTTTTTCTTGTGTCTTGGGACACTGTTCAGCAGATAATTTTACACCTACAGGAATAGGAACCTTCACCGGTTTACTATCTTGCATATTAAACCTCTGCAGTATTGTCTCGACATACTTCCTCTGGTTTAACCAGAGCTTCCTCTTTTCCCGATCTCTTTTAATTTCCATGCCCAAAATATAGTTTTCAGCACCAAGATCTTTCATGTCGAATTTGGAGGACAATTGGGTCTTCAAATCCTGGATAATTTCTTTGTCATTTCCAACCAACAACATATCATCCACATACAAGACTAGATAAATAACACGGTCACCAATTAATTTAAAATACACACAGTGATCTTCTTTGCTTCTGGTGAAGCCAAGTCCCCGTATAAATGTATCAAATTTCTAATACCACATCCTTGGTCACTGTTTTAACCAAACAGAGACTTCTTTAACTTGCATGCCAGTTCTTTCTTACCCTTCACTGTAAATCCTTCAGGTTGCTTCATGTAGATCTCCTCTTCCAGATCCCTATGAAGAAATGTTGTCTTCACATCCATCTGTTCTACCTCAAAAGCAAAAGCAGCAGCAACAGATAAAAGTAACCTAATAGAAATTACCTTGGCAACAAGAGAAAAAATATCACCAAAATCAATTCCCGACACCTGGGAATAACCTTTTGCTACCAACCGAGCTTTGTATTTCTCCACCTTTCCTTCTACATTTGTCTTCTTCTTGAACACCCATTTACTGCCAATGGGTTTCCTTCCAGTCGGCAACTCCACCAGATCCCAAGCCTCATTTTTGTGCAAAGATGCCATTTCATCAACCATGGCCTCTTTCTAGAGTTTGCCATCCTCTGAATCTACTGCTTCCTTCAAAGTTCTGGGATCATCGTCAGTAATAGATAAAGAAAAATTTGAATAGAAAGCAGATGGACTATAGCTTTCTGGCTACCTTCTTTCTCGAACTGATCTTCTCACACCCAAAGTTTGTGGATCTTCATATTCTGATTCCTCCTCTACTGTAGAGTTCGATTCTTCCTCCTTAAGCTCAAACTCTATCTTCTCAGGTTCCTTTGGTTGGAATTCATGTTTAATAACATCTTTTACCTCTTTGAACACCACATCTCGACTGTACACAACCTTCCGTGTGACTGGGTTCCAAAGCTTATAACCCTTTAAACCATCTTTATACCCAATAAAGATGCACTTTTCAGATTTACTATCCAACTTGGTTCGTTTCTCCTTTGGAACATGTACATATGCATCACATCCAAATACCCTCAGATGTGAAAGAGAGGGTTTCTTACCAGTCCATACCTCTTGTGGAGTCTTATCCTCCAACGCTGATGAAGGTGACCTGTTGACCAGGTAACATGTAGTATCCATCACCTCTACCCAGAATTCCTGTCCTAACCCGACACCACTGAGCATTCTTCTTGCCCTCTCCATCAACGTCTTATTCATTCTTTCTGCAACTCCATTTTCCTAAGGTGTATATGGAGTAGTCTTCTGTCGTGATATACCACACTTCTTACAGAATTCTTCAAATTCCTTGCTGCAAAACTCTCCACCATTATCTGTCCTCAACACCTTTATCTTCTTCTCTGTCTGATTTTCCACGAGAGCCTTAAATTCTTTAAACTTGTCAAAGGCTTTAGATTTCTTCTTAAGGAAATATATCCATGTATTCCTTGAGAAGTCATTTATAAATGATACATAGTACACAGACTTACCCAATGATGGAACCTTCATAGGTCCAAACACATCACTGTGCACAAGTTCTAATATCTGTTTCGCCCTCTTACTACCAGAGGGGAAAATCACCTGATCCTGCTTCCCATATACACAATTTTCACAGAAATCAAAATCCATAGAGCTATTACTCATACCTTCTACCATACCTTTACCATGAAGTATTCGAAGGCCCTTCTCTCCAATATGCCCAAGCCTTTGATGCCACAACATGGTCTTCTTTCTAGAGACCACTAGATTTTTTGCTCCACTTTCAGGAACCACAGAACTGTTGCACCCATCAATAATAGTGCTACCTTGCAGCTTGTACAGAGTTCCAATTCGAACTCCCCACATCAATACCAATGCTCCCCAAACCATTTTGCAGGTATCCTTCTCGAACACTGTTTTTACACCTGCATCATCCAGTTTGCTTATAGAAATTAGATTTCTGGCCAATGCAGGAATATGCAGAACACCCGGAAGTGTTCTAACCCTTCCACCTTGCAACTTCAACTTTACTTTTCTGCGACCAATGATTCTAGCCTTCCTATTATCCCCTAAGAAGACATCGCCACCATCGTATTTCTCATACTCACAAAACCACTCTCTATGGGGAGTGAAGTGAAAGGATGCACATGAGTCAATCAACCATGCCTCATGATCTACATGTGTACTTGAAGAAGCCAAGTACACATCCCCACCTTCATCTGAGGTGGTTTTTGCCTCTGCAGAAGGAGCATCCTCAAATCCCTTTCCTTTATCAGGAGCTTTAGATTTACAGTCCCTTTTGTAGTGCCCTTCCTTTCTGCATTTCCAGCACACCACCTTTATAGGTTTTCTTGGAGATTTAGATCTCCCACTCGATGACTTATTTTTGTTTATGTTCTGGGACTATCCTCATACAGACAAGGCATCACCATTCTGGCTCTCCATGTTTTTCCATCTTATCTCCTCCGTTAGCAAGGATGAGACTATTTCATCAAAATGCAAGGCAGTTGCATTGCTACCTATTGCAAAACCAGACTATCCCATGAATCTGGTAGAGAACACAACAAACTGATGCACTTATCTTCATCTAAAATTTTAATATCAACAGATGCTAATTGACTTACCACAATATTAAATGCGTTCAGATGCTCTGTCACCGAGTCTCCATCTTTCATCCTCAGGTTATACAGATTTTTCCGCAGGAACAGTTTATTCACTAGAGACTTAGATTGGTACAAAGTCCCTAACTTTCCCCACAAAGCCTTCGCTGTAGCTTCCCCTGATACGTTCAACAATACTGAATCTGAGACACACAATCGTATTGTGATCTTTGCCTTCCGATCCAACTTCTTCCATTCTTCATCGGTCACTCCCGTTGGTTTAGTAGCCGGATCTACTGCGATCGACTGATCTTTATCCACCAACAGATCCTCCATCTTGAGTTTCCACAACTCAAAACTCTGACCATTAAATTTCTTGATCTCTATCTTTCCACTTCTCGCCATCTTCTTTTACTAATAGAACCGATCTTGCAGATCTACCACTGAACAGGGTCTACCATAGGCCTGAGCAAAATCCCTCAGCAACAAAGGTGTCCCCTTGAAGCCAAAACAAGTCTGATACCAAATGTAGGTTTTAACCCTGTACAGAAATTACCTACATACAAATTCTAAAACACAAAAAATAAACAATGCAAGAGCATAACACATAAAACACATATACATAGAGATTTTCCCCTGGATCCCAAAACCGGGACTACCAGCTTGATTTTTCATTATGTTCCTTTCAATGTTATAATACATATTTATACATGCCGAAGCATCCAATACCATGGACTGAAAACCATCGCGTCCAAAAACATGTGCGAAAATCATGCACAAAACCATAGGTGGGTCCGCCCATCCTAACATAGGGTCCAAAACCAAAATTTTCCGGGGTGCTGCCCTAGACCCCATAAAGTGGGGTTACGGGTACGCCTCAAACCCCTTGTGACCCCCCCCGCTACACGATCAGCGCAATGAAGGGGGGCTCCACCCCCCGTCTAACCCCCCAGTTAACTATGTGGGCTAGTCATGGAAAGAATATAACACAACCCATCAAAGCTTGGGGTTTTTCACCCATTGACATTTAGGCCAAAACTGTGACAATATTGCGACATGTGATGGATGAGGATAATAGTAGATGTCGAAATGAATCCAACGCATTGAGAATTGTTTGATTCCGAGTTGTCGTTGAAGAGATGAATTT
This sequence comes from Pinus tabuliformis, assembly GCA_031772625.1. Taxonomy (NCBI): domain Eukaryota; kingdom Viridiplantae; phylum Streptophyta; class Pinopsida; order Pinales; family Pinaceae; genus Pinus; species Pinus tabuliformis. The sequence goes on from CM062805.1 coordinate 1,331,315,621, forward strand.
TTGAAGTATAGTGTGGGTGAAGAAGCCTACAAGTTTAGGTCAACTTAGTATTTTTGGTCACCTTATGACAGTTGGATACCCACCTTCATGAGATTCATTGAAGCCCTTAAGAAGGCTATATATTAAGGGCATGTATGAGGTTACTTTTAGACAACCTAAGTGCAAAAATATCATATGTGATAGCATCTGAAGTGAGGAAACCACAACTCAGGAAAGAGAACAAGAACATGGAGGTTTTGGGATTATTTTAGGTCGATTTTGTATCCATTGCAGGTCTGAGTGAAGCAGAAGGTTGGCCGTGAGGTTTAAGGGAAATTTTGGGCATACTATTGGGTGATCTCATTACCTAAATAGGGTCAAATTTATACTGATTTGCTACAGGTAGGAAAAACCCTTGTTTAGGAGTTGAAACTTAGCTGGAACAACTAGAAATAAGGCTGCAATACATTGGAGTAGAAACATTGTTAGGGACAAGTCCTATGGAAGAGAGAATGCATAGATTGGAGGTTGTTTTGAGGACCTGTTGAGGGTTGGTCTGGTGCCCAATTAGGATGGAAAACTTCAAGACATTTGTGCTCAGACCTAGTTGTAGATAGTGTTGGCATTATGATGCATGTGTTGTACTTGATGGCAACCCACTTGTAGCAAAACAACTCACTTATATATGGTAACTAGATGAATCCACGTAACTAGATGAATCTACAAGAGAGATATTAGATGTGATAGAATGCATGTGACAAAATGCAGGGTAGTTCAAAGGAATCAGTTCAGAAGTAATGTACAATGGAAAATCACATTATAACATGTCTTTTCAGAGGGAACAAAGTAATGGTACAAAAGAATAGGCTGAAGGAACAAAGGACTATAGATCAGAATCAAGAAGTTGAAGAAAAAGGACATTCTCAGGTATGTTAAGTTGTATACCTGGGTTCACTGTACAAAAGAGCGTATACATATGCACACACTTTCATAAAAGAAAAGGTGCATATGGGATGAAAAATTAAGGAAATTAAGGTGAAAGAATACCAAGGGTCAATACCATGGTATTAGCCCACAATATTGAGCAGAGCAATGGTAATTTGATCCCATCTAAGAATACCACAGGCTTTAAATGTTGTTTTGATCCAAGGTATTGAGAAAGGCTAAAAATATATAAGGAGGAGACGATCAAAGGGTTAAGTGCACAAGTAATGAATATATTATGAAGTGTTAGATCAAAAGAACATATGCATGTTATGGGTTTCTGATGCTTTGCTTGATCTAGACTAAGTATGCACCTGAGTGTTTGATGATGGATGAGATCTAATGATGGATCAGGATCATAATGACTTATCATTAAGTGATCTGATAATGGATAGGCTAGATATGATTGCTAACACACGTTTTATACTTTATATGTGATGATCTTGGTATGTCTAAAGTCGGGAATTGCAACGAAGTTATAAGTAAGTATTTGCAGATCTATACGCTGGTTCACTTTGGTGAAGATGCGTATACACGTTGGTTTGGCTCTTCCACGTAGTGTATGTAAAATAAAAGCTTGATGTTCAGGATGACAGACCTATGATATCAGTGTTGTTGTTTTACTGCTGTTTGTCAATGATGTTTTCTTAGATTTGGAAGTAGAACTGAATGTATAAGGAAATTGAGTCTGATTGATTGATTGAGTGAGTGAGAAGGGTGATCTCTGCTATGCCTGTGTAAAGCTCTGTAAATTGACAGTAGATGTTCAGTGTATTGCTGGTTGGTATAGACTTGATTCAAAAGTTTTATGTTTCAGTAGTTTTGAAGGTATACGTAGGTTTGATTAAAGGAAGTAGCGTATACACGCAGGTTGGCTTCATTGAAGGAGCATATACATTCTGACACATGACTTTTGAGGTTACAGTTGGTTCTGGTTGTTGATGTAGTGTTCTGGGTTCAGATCTGTGTACTGGTTATAGTGATCTGTCTGTTCCAGTTGTTTGGTTGAAATTGATTAAGTTTGAATGCATGGTTGATTCAATTTGTCAGAGGTTCAGTGACTGTTTGATTCAGTATATCAGAGGTTTCAAGTGATTGTATGATTCAGTATGTCAAAGGTTTCAGTGACTGTTTGATTCAGTATGTCAGAGGTTTCAGTGATTGATTGATTCAGTTATGGTTGATTCAGAGATTGATGATTGGGTTTCAGTTATATCAAATATTGATTATTAGGTTTCAGTGATTGGTTGATGCAGATGTATTTTCTGGGTGCATAGCAGTGGTGATTGATTTTGAGCTTCAAATTTTTTGATGGGTACAATGTGAAAATTTGATGAAACGTGGCCTTCATATTGTAGTATTGTGTATCAGGAGTATCCAATGTGAAAATTTATGAAACGTGATCCCTGGAGGATACTGAGGATTGGAGCCTTCAGTGAGGAAGTCGAAGCTTCCTGTTAGTAGTGGCTGGCGATTTGATCAGGGGGTTGGAGCTCCCTTCCAGTAGAAACTGGAGAACGAGTGAAGGTTGTATCCTTCGGTAGGTCGAAGCCTATGTACTAGTAAACATATCAGCTAGTACATGAACTAGGGGGTTGTAGCTCCCTTCTAGTAGAAGCTAGAGAATGAGAGAAGGTTGTAGCTTTCTGCAGGTGGGTGCCTGCATACTGGTATGAGTCTGCACCAGTACAAGATTGTAAACATATTTTTTTATTATTAAAAGAAAACATAGATGACAACAGCAAGTGTTTTTCACCCACATTGGGTTTCCACCTTAAATCTTGGTGTTCATGTGTGTTGCTTATGTGTGATGGTTTATTCTATTATTACTGCACATGGTTACTATTTAATGTTTAATAAAGTATTGATGCACAGATTAAAGATCAACATATGATGAATTAATTGAATCATAAGTTCACTGGATATATGCTGGTTGCCTTAAGAACAGTTGCGTGCACACGCGAGTTCCCTTCACTGAAGTAGTGTATATAAATCTGATTATGGAAATGAAAAAGTTATTGATTTGTAAATATTGATTCACCCCCCCACTTAGTATTATTTCCAACAATTGGTATCAAAGCAGGTCCTTTAACAGAAGCTTGATCGCTTGAAGGAAATCTGTAGTAACAATGGGAAAGAAGCTAAAGAAGAAAGCACCTCAAAAGAAGAAGACATCTCAAAGGAATTGTGACAGTGGGAGAGACGATTGGCCTTTATGTGGAAGAAACTCTTCAGATTCAGAATCACCTCAGAATGAAGATGAACAAGAAAAAGAACCATCAAGTACGAATTTGTTGTCCTTTGGTGATAAATTTCTCTGTTCATTTGAAGATAATGAAAGTGACAGTGAAACAACTGAATTTGATCTTATGGGTGAAAGAGAAAGAAATCAAATAGAGACAGAATTTAAGAAGCTCACAGACATAATTAGAGATCAAAAGGATCTAATTGATAAAGGAGAATGTGCCTACAAAGAAGAAGTTACCAGGTTAAAAGCCTAATTGGAGGAAGGAAACAAAATAAAGAAGCAGTATAAAGAAAAAGAAGATCAAAGTCAAAGGCTGCAGGATGAAGTGACATCATTGAGAAATGAAGTGAATGAAAAGGGCACAATAACCAAGGAAATTATAGAAAGAACCAGCTACTGTGAAGGTATTGAAGCTATGGTTGTTTCTCTAAAAGAAGATCTCAAAAATTCAAATAAGCAGAATGAAGAACTACTCCAAGCATTTGAAGAACAAGAAAATGAAGTTCTTGAATTAAGGAAACAAGTGGAAGAAGGAAGAAAAGCTGAAGAAATCATGAAGAAGCAGTATCTTGAAAAAGAAGAGCAATATTAGGTTGAGGTAAATATCCTAAAAGGTAAATTAGAAGAAAAGGATAAAATTTTATGATTTCAAGATAGTACTAATATTTTGGATGATATTCTTAGTAGTCAAAGGTCTTCTACCATCAAATCTGGTCTTGGTTTTCATGAAACTATTAAAGGTGAATCCAACTCATAAATTGAAGCAAAGAACTCTAGTGCTAAATTTGAAATGCTCAACAAGGAGATAAGAGGTCAACCCCATCAACAACCAAGGAAAGAAAGCCTTCAAATAAAATCATTTACTCCTAACTATGGAAGTGATAATAGGTTCTTTCCTCTAATGAACAATGTTGAATGTTTTATATGTCATAATTTTGGACATGTTGCAACTAGATGTAGAGGTAGAATGATTCAAGCTAATAACCGCCACACAGAAATATCATCAGCTTCTAGGTACTTTAAGGGATATTGTTTTTCCTGCAATATGTTTGGTCACAAAGCCATTAACTACTATAGAGGGAATATGAAACATATAATATGTTATGCTTGTAACAAGTTTGGGCATATAGCAAAATAATGCAAGAGAAAATTTCGGCCATCACTTCAAATGGAGAAAACATCATTAAATTCCAAGGTATGGAAGAAGAAGGAAGTACAACCAAAAATATGTGGCATAACTCAGTATACAGAGAAAACATTCTAAGGAGAAACTGAGAGTATGAAATTTCAGTGTTCTAATTCTCATACGCAGTTATAATGAAGATAAGTAATGTATATATGTGAGTTTGAAGCTACACAGTTGCGTATATGTTGGTTTGATGAAGAAGCAGTGGGATAGACTCAGAAAAATGATATGATTATCTTTTCTGTCTTGATAATTGATGACTACAGTCTATGGATGTTATTTAGAAGTTCTTTTGATCCTCATAAGTTGTTGATGCCTTGATGTATATTTGATTGATGACGATGCCTTGATATTTCTTACTGATATATGCAATGGTCAGATTTGATAGTGAACAAGTGGCATAGGTTCAGGGGGAGAATATGTTATGCTTCTAATATTACATTGTTGGCATTATGTTTAGAAGTCTTTGGTACCTAATGATTCTTATCGATGGTGATGAACTTATGTGGCTAAAGTGTTTAAAAGATACATCACGCTATGTTGCGGTTATGAGCTGCCTATGATGATGATACTTGTATTACTTGGGGTTACATAGTTGTTATTCAGATCAGATTTATGGGTGATTGTGGATGACTTTTGATGATGCATACAATACATATTTGTTGCTTACATGGTGATCTTCATAAGGGCAAGGAGAAGTACAAAGCTTGAGTACACAACTTCATTATTTGATGATGAGCCACTCATTTCTTTTATGATGTTGTCATCATGCCTTCAAAGATGCATAAAGTTCATATGGTGCACATGGTTGAGGATTGTTGTTGTTGATGGTATCAAGAAAGTTTGACAAATGACCATGAGCTCATGGTTTGATAGATACATATTGCTATCTCTTTGATGGATACACATTATGATGGATACATGGTTGATTACTTAAGTTGCATATTGATAAATATTGTTGGTTTCCCGAGAGAATGGTGCTATTGCAGGTCTCATGAAGACATAGCTATTTGAATACATGGATATTCGGAGACATGGCTTACTTAGTCACATAATGATGATGAATTCTTCCTTTATGATGATAAGTTTGATACTCACACATGTTGATTATCATGGTTGATGCTTATCAGATGTGGGATGTTCCCTAGTGATGATACATGTTTAATATATTGAGGGTTCTTGTGGAAAGATCATGTAGTTCTTGATGATGATGTATGATCATAAATGATGACTATGGTGTTTTCACATACATATGATATGATGTGAATGTTTTTGTGTTACTACTTGGAGATATGACCTATGCTTAGTTTATTCATGGAAGGTTATGATAAGGCTCTTTCTGCTAAGGAAACGAAGCAAGTTGATCTTGATGAGATCAAGAGGATGAGTTGATCTCTATATGCGGCATACTCTGTCATAGGATGATGATATTTACATATCTTGGGAACTGATGATGGACATCAGATGCTTATGGTGTAGATCATATATGGTGTATGATAGTTGCTGATGGCTATCATGGTCTTGTTTAGATCCTTGGTCTCTGTTATAAATGTCATGTATATGTAAAGGTCATATAAAGGTCCATGATGTAATAATATGTCTCTATCTATTGTAGTATTTTAATGAGTCCTTGTTGGCCATATGATGTAATTTGTACCCCCACTATCAATGAGAGGGGATGATGTAATAATTGCTATATTTCATTCATGTATAAACATTTAGTATATCCCCACTTGGTTGGGTAGATGAGTCAAATTTGGTATATCCCCACTTGGTTGGGAGATTGATGTATGTATGAGTCATTGGTGATAGGAAGGTCATACTCACATAGTTGAGTTATAGAGTCATGCTATTCTTTTAAAAAATATTTTTGCAGACTCTGCATGTGTTAGGGGGAGCATGGACGGTTTAGTGCATATCAGCATGTACAAAGGGGAGTTTAATCATAGAATTTAGCATGTTCCTAGGGGGAGCATGATCAATGTTCATATTCAGCTATTAAGATATGGAAGTCTTCATTTTGGTCATCCCTTTGCCCTTGATCTCAAAGGGGGAGAATATCTTGGTCCGCCCTTTGCCCTTGATGTCAAAGGGGGAGAGAATTTTGGTGTTTCTTGATATCTCTAACAGGTTCAACAACTTGAAGCAATCAACACCCATATAGTTGCCATCAAGTCCAAAGGGGGAGATTGTTGGAATTATGATGCATGTGTTGTACTTGATGGCAACCCACTTGTAGCAGAACAATTCACTTCTATATGGTAACTAGATGAATCTATGTAACTAGATGAATCTATAGGAGAGATATCAGATGTGACAAAATTCATGTGACAAAATGTAGGGCAGTTCAAAGGAATCAATTCAGAAGTAATGTACAATGGAAAATCACATTATAATAGGTCTATTCAAAGGGAACAAAGTAATGGTACAAACGAATAAGATGAAGGAACAAAGGACTACAGAGCAAAATCAAGAAGTTGAAGAAAAAGGACATTCTCAGGTATGTTAAGTTGTATACGCGGGTTCAATGTACAGAAAGAGTGTATACGTATGCACACAATTTCATAAAAGAAAAAGCGTGTATGGGATGAAAAATTAAGGAAATTAAGGTGAAATAATACCAAGGGTCAATACCATGGTATTAGCCCACAATATTGAGTGGAGCAACGATAATTTGATCCCATCTAAGAATACCACAGGCTCTAAGTGTTGTTTTGATTTGAGGTATTGAGAAAGGCTAAAACTATATAAGGAGGAGAAGATCAAAGGGCTAAGTGCACAAGTAATGAATATCTTATGAAGTGTTAGATCAAAATCAAATATGCATGTTATGGGTTTCTGATGCTTTTCTTGATCTAGAATAAGTATGCACCTGAGTGTTTGATGATGGATGAGATCTAATGATGGATCAGGATCATAATGACTTATCATTATGTGATCTGATAATGGATAGGCTAGATCTGATTTCTAACACACGTTTTATCCTTTATATGTGATGATCTGGGTATGTCTAAAGTTGGGAATTGCAACGAAGTTATAAGTAAGTATTTGCAGATCTATATGCTAGTTCACTTTGGTGAAGATGCGTAACACGCTTATTCAGATCTTCCAAGTAGCGTATGCAAAAGGAAAGCTTGATGTTAAGGGATGACTGACCTATCATATCAGTGCTGTTGTTTTACTGTTGTTTGTCAATGATGTTTTCTTAGATTTGGAAGTAGAATTGAATGTATAAGGAAATTGAGTCTGATTGATTGATTGATTGAGTGAGAAGGGTGATCTCTGCTACTGCCTATGTAAAGCTCTATAAATTGACAGTAGATAGTTAGTATATTGCTGGTTGGTACAGACTTGATTCAGAAGTTTAATGTTTCAGTAGTTTTGAGGGTATACGTAGGTTTGATTAAAGGAAGTAGCATATACACGCAGGATGGCTTCATTGAAGGAGTGTATACATTTTGGCACATGACTTTTGTGGTTATAGTTGGTTCTGGTTGTTGATGTTGTGTTCTAGATTTAGGTCTATGTACTAGTTACAATGATTTATCTGCTCCAGTTGTTTGGTTGAATTTGATTAAGTTTGAATGAATGGTTGATTCAGTTGTGTCAGAGGTTCAATCACTGTTTGATTCAATATGTCAGAGGTTTCAAGTGATTGTATGATTCAGTATATCAGAGGTTTCAATGATTGTTTGATTCAGTAAGTCAGAGGTTTTAGTGATTGATTGATTCAGTTATGGTTGATTCAGAGGTTGATGATTGGGTTTCAGTTATATCAAAGATTAATGATTAGGTTTCAGTGATTGGTTGATGCAGATGTATTTGCTGGGTGTATAACAATGGTGATCGATTTTGAGCTTCAAAGTTTTTGATGGGTCCAATGTGAAAATTTGATGAAACGTGGCCTTCATATTGTAGTATTATGTACTAGGAGTATCTAGTGTGAAAATCTATGAAACATTGTCCCTGGAGGATACTGAGGGTTGAAGCCTTCAGTGAGGAAGTCAAAGCTTCCTGTCAGTAGTGGCTGACAATTTGATCAGGGGGTTGGAGCTCCCTTCTAGTAGCAGCTGGAGAACGAGTGAAGGTTGTATCCTTCTATAGGTTGGAGCCTACATACTAGTAAACATATCAGCTAGTACAAGAAGTAGGGGGTTGTATCTCCCTTCCAGTAGAAGCTGGAGAATGAGAGAAGGTTGTAGCCTTCTGTAGGTGGGTGCCTGCGTACTGGTATGAGTCTGCACCAGTACAAGATTGTAAACAAATTTTCTTATTATTAAAAAAAGATAGAGACGACATAAGTAGGTGGTTTTCACCCACATTGGGTTTCCACCTTAAATCTTGGTGTTCATGTGTGTTGCTTATGTGTGATGGTTTATTCTGTTATTACTACACATGGTTACTTTTTAATTTTTAATAAAGTATTGATGCACTGATTAAAGATCAATATATGATGAATTAACTGAATCATAAGTTCACTGGATATACGCTGGTTTCCTTAAGAACAATTGCGTGCACATGCGAGTTCCCTTCACTGAACTAGCGTATGTAAATCTGATTATGGAAATGAAAAAGCTGTTGATTTGTAAATATTGATTCACCCTCCCTCTCAGTATTATTTCCAATAGATAGCTGGAAAAATGTGCCCTTAATCAGAGGTAAATGCTCTCTAAGTTGATGGTTTGCTAGGAGGTTGACAGTCCTAGCTTGGATGTGATTAGTGCATGTGTTATGGTGTGTTTTCGCATTGTTCTGGGTAGTATGTGTTATATGCTATAACAATGAGTTGGAGGGATATTTAGATTAGCCGAGAGGCCTTAGAGTACTCTCCCAACTTAGCCACAGTCAACAAGGGAAGGCCACAATTAGAACAGGGGTCATCTCTATGTGTTTGTGGGCTGGTTTGTTTGTTGTTGGTACAAGAGTGCTGTAGGATGTTGTGAGGAGGGTCCCCAAGCGCTAAGAACAAAATTTAATGCCGAGTTTTAAATAAAAAAAGGGAGCAGGTCTCTAGGAGAGGACTACACCATGTTTTGAAAGTGGTTTGGGGTTGCTGTTTTGTGCCCTAACCAGTCCTATGAATGCACAAATCCCAAGGCAAGGAGGCAGCAACAGGTTGTGGTTGCATATGACTCCTTGGTGATGGTTGGATGTTAGGTGGATGGAAATCCTAGATTAAGACAGTTGAAGGACATCTAGAGGAGTAGATAACCATCAACATTGTACAATCTCAAGAGGAGCAGCAGAACGTTGCAGGGCAGGTTGGTCATCCTCTTCAATTGATGATTTGTAGGTAGATGGTTGTCCTAGAATAGGACTATTAGTGAAGTCTGTTGGAAGCCAAGAGGAAGGGATTCATAGGTGTTGGATGCCCTAACTAGGAGAAGATGTTACAATGAGGATTGGTCACTCTTGGACTATTGGAGGGCAGCGTGATAGTGGACCAAGTGTTTATAGTGATTGGGCATTTATGGTCTGGTGGAGGACAACGTGATAGTTCCCAAGTTGGATCCCAGTGTGCACGATCTTCATGGACCTAGGTGGTTTCTAGAGTGGCAGTTGTTGAGCTCAAGGGTTGATTGAGCCAAAGGAGCAGTTGGGAAGCCCTAGACTTGTGTGTGGAGAAGGAATTCTACAACATATGATGGGAAATCCTCTGAGCCTATGTTCATTGTGGGAGATGGACATATTGCAGTGATAAGTGGCGGCCCTCTGTGCCCAATGTTGGTCTTCATTGGAGTAGCGTAGGAAGACCATAGTGGGATAAAGTCCCTGAGTAGCTGTGGAGCAGTAGTGGGTAGGTTGAGAGTTGTTCACAAATGGAGTTGTAACAACTCAATAGGAGTCTTGATGTGTTGTGCCCTTAATGGACTAAGGCACAATTAGTGAGCAGATTGATGACTGAGGTTCAGTGGTCAGATGGACTTGGAGCATTGATAGAGGCAGGAGATACAGATCAAGAGCTAAAGGACCATGCATGAGCTATAGATTAGGAGCCAAAGGACTAGGTAGGTATAGGGTATGACCAAGGCAAATGTGAGGAGATCTATATCATCTAGACGGTTAGAGTATCTTGTTGAGGGTAGATTGGTTGTCAGTGGACTGACACCAAGCCCCAATTTTGTATCTTGTATCAGTGGATGTATAAGGGCCATTATCCTTGGTATGGGAGCCCTAAATTTTTGTATTATATGTTGACTAATATAACGAAGTTGGGCTGAAAATTGTAAAATGTTGTCCATATTTTGTGCACTAGTAGATTTATTGTTGTTTATATTTTGTTGTGAAAAGTAGTATCATTGTGATTCTTGGTTCAGTAGTGTCAGAGATTCTAATATTCTATCCTAAACCCAAGACCATGTAAATTCAACATGGTACCAGAGGGTACTTGAGCTACTTTGAGCGATAGTGAATCAGAGTGTGCACAACGAAGAAACTCAGAGGGAGTTGTGGGTATCTAGATCATGGAGTAGAGGGTTCAACTAAAGAAATGGAGATGTGGTCTTGGCTGGTTTGGCAACAAGATTGGCTGGGAGTTTTTGTGGATTGGTGGTGAGCCCTATGAACAACATTTTTCTGTATTGCAAATTGCTGATCATGGACTTCCGTTGATTTGTCATGGATGGGTTGGAAAACTTGAAGGTTTCTTTGGCTTGGACGAGATCAAGTTTATCGAGATGGATTCATGTGATGGACTATAGATTGGTAGGCTAGATTCTTCATATGATTGTGATGTTGCATATCTGAGATTGGAGGGATTTTCATGAGTGGTATTTGATCCAGGAGGATGAGTGCTTGCAGGACTGAACCAGTGGAGATGTGTAGGCTCAGAGAGATTTTAGCCTCAGAGGGAGCAACCCTATGGAGGTTTGGGATCTTCAGGTTCATATGTGATGAGGAAGAGGCACTACCAAGGTTGCAGGGTTCATTCTACAGAGTATGTTCTAGTGATGGACGCCAGATGGGCTAGTGTCGCTGAATGATGATGGTTACTTCCTAGTCTTGGAATTACCTCCCTCGCCAAGAGGGAGTGTTGAAATTTTTTGCTTGGGAGCTACTCCAAGCCTCGAGGATCAAGGGTTTGGAGGAAGGAGCTCCACAAATGGCCTTGTGGGCTTGAAACCCAAGCTTGGGGTTTTTCTCCCATCAATGTTTGGGCCAAAACTATGATGAGATTGCTACATGTGATGGGTGAGGATTATAGTATATGTTGAGATGAATCCAACACATCAAGAATCATCTGATTTCTAGTTTTCGTTGAAGATATATTAATTTTTGAAGTATAGTGTGGGTGAAGAAGCCTACTAGTTTAGGTCGGCCTAGTGTTTTTGGTCACCTTATTGTAGTTGTCAACCCACATTTATGAGATTGGTTGAAGACCTTAAGAAGGCTATATATTAAGGGTATGTGTGAGGTTATTTTTAGACAACCCAAAGTGCAAATATATCATATGTGAGAGCATCTGAAGTGAGACAGTTGCAGCTCAAGAAAGAGGACAAGAACATGGAGGTTTTGGGATTATTTTAGGTTTGTTTTATATCCATTGCAGGTCTGAGTGAAGTAGAAGGATGACCGTGGAGTTTAAGGGAAATTATGGTCATACTATTGGGTGATCTCCTTACCTGAATAGGGCCGAAGTTATAATGATCTGCTGCAAGTAGGAAAAACCCTTGTTTAGGAGCTGAACCTTGGTTGGAACAACTAGAAATAAAGCCACAATACAACGGAGTAGCAACACTATTAGGGACAATTCCTATGGAAGAGAGAACAAAAATATTGGAGGCTATTTTGAGGACTGGTTTAGTGCTGGTCTGGTGCCCTAACCAAATGAAGAAACTTCAAGACAATTGTGCTAGTTGAAGACAACTGGAAAAATGTGCCCTTAATCATAGGTAAATGCTCTCTAAGTTGATGGTTTTCTAGGAGGTTGATAGTCCTAGTTTGGATGTGATTAGTGCATGTGTTATGGTGTGTTTTGGCAGTATTCTAGGCTGCAGGTGTTGGGTGCCACAACAATGAGTTGGATGGCTAGTTGGATGAGCCGAGAGGCCTAGGAGTACTATCCCAACCCACTCGCAATCAACAAGGGAAGGCCACAGTCAGAATAAGGGTCATATCCATGTGTTTGAGGGCTGGTTTGTTTATTGTTGGTACAAGAGTGTTGTAGGATGTGGTGAGGAGTGTCCTCAAGCCCTAAGAACATAATTTGATATTGAGTTTGGACAACAAAGGGAGAAAGTCTCTTGGAGAGGACTACACCATGTTTATAAAGTGGTTTGGGGTTGTTGTTTTGTACCCTAACCAATCCTTGAATGCACAGGTCTAAAGGCAAGGAGGTAGAAACATGTTGTGGTTGCAGATGACTCCTTGGTGATAGTTGGATGTTAGGTGGATGGAAGTCCTAGATTAGGACAGTTTAATGACATATAGAGGAGAAGATCATCATCATCATTGTATGATGTCAAGAGGAGCAACATAATGTTGCAGGGTAGGTTGCTCATCCTCTTGAGTTCATGATTTGCAGGTAGATGGGTGTCCTAGAATAGGACTTTTGGTGAAGTCTGTTGACAGCTAAGAGGAAGGGCTTCATAGGTGTTGGATGTCCTAACTAGGAGCAGATGCTACAACGAAGATTGGTCACTTGTGGACTATTAGAGGACAATGTGAGAATGGACTAAGTGGTAGAGAACAACATGATAGTGCCCAAGTTGGAGCCCGGTGTGCACCATCTTCATGGACCTAGGCGGTTTCTATAGTGGCAACTGTTGAGATCAAGGGTTGATGAGCCAGAGAAGCATTTGAGTAGCCCTAGAATTGTGGGTGGAGAAGGAATTCTACAATAGATGATGGTAATCCTCTAAGCCTGTGTTCATTATGGGAGATGGAAATATTGAAGTGATAGGTGGCAGCCCTTTGTGCCCTATGTTGGTCTTTGTTGGAGCAGTGCAAGAAGACCATAGTGGGCTAAATTCCCTGAGTAGGTGAGGAGCATCAGTGGGCAGATTGAGATTTGTTCACAAATGGAGTTGTGAACAACTTGACATGAGTCTCGATGTGTTGTGCCATTAATGGACTAAGGAAAAAATAATGAGTAGATTGACAACTGAGGTTCAATGGTCAGATGGAATTGGAGCATTGATAGAGGCAGGAGATACAGATTGGGAGCCAAAGAACTGGCTAGGTACAAGGTACGATCACCAAGCCACCTATGAGGATATCTACATCAACTAGATGATCAAAGTATCTTTTTGAGGGTAGATTGGTTGTCCATGGATTGAAACCAAGCCCCAATTTTGTATCTTGTATCAGTGGATGCATGAGGGCCATTATCCCTGGTACGAGAGCCATAGACTGTTGTATTATATGTTGATTAATATAACAAAGTTGGGTTGAAAATCGTAAAAAGTTGTCCATATTTTGTGCGCTAGTAGATTTATTGTTGTTTATATTATGTTATGAAAATTAGTATCATTTTGATTCTTGGTTTGGTAGCGTAAGAGATTCTAAGATTTCATACTAGACCCAGGATCGTGTAAATTCAACAGATGGTTGCATGAAAAATTTATTTAAGGGTTGGCGCAATGTCAAAGGATTGCATCAATGGTCGATGGTTGATGGTAGCATTAACAATTTACATGATTTTTGGTGCAATTTCAAAGGATTGTGATGATGAACGATGGTCACGTAGATAATTTATGTGAGGGTTGACAAAATGTCAAAGGATTGTGCCTATGGTTGATGGTCGTGTCGACAATTTACGTGAGTGTTGGTGCATTGGTTAAAGGATTGTGTCGATGGTCATGTTGGTTATTTACATTAGGGTTGGTGCATTGGTTAAAGGATTGCGTCTAGGGTCATGTTGGTGATTTACATGATGGTTGGTGCAATGTCCAAAGCTTATGCTAATCCTCGATGGTATGGTTTGGTATTAATTCTACTTTCCTTACACTTGCTCCCAAGCATTGAAAATCAGAGGATTCGAGTGGTTTCATATTTATAGCCCTATACAATGTTATCTATAAGATCATCTCCAACATGATTGTTAAACGTTTTAAACCCCTTCTCAACCAACTTGTCTCTCAAGTGAAAAATGGATTTGTTGAAGGCCGAAAAATCTTGAATGAGATAGTCATAAATCATGAAGTTATCCACTCTCTCACCAAACTGAGAAATATGGTGATGCTTGTTAGGCCAGGAGGTAACTCCTCAAATGAATTGTGATTTTTCATTAAGGTTGATCATAGATATATACATGGAGGGAGAGACTCTTGGGCTTCATATCCCAGTGTCTCTTTATATTCCAACTCTCCTTATTTTCTATTTACATTATTTTACACATATTCACCCAATCCCAATGATTAGGTGTCAACATTCCCCCCTTAATTTGAAGGGATGTTGGTGAGTCCAAGCATCATTTTGAATCTTTCAAACTTTTCTCTTCCAAGCACTTTGGTGAAGATGTCTGCAATATGCTCATTTGTGGAACAATGGTGTAGATGGATTGTCTTGGCCTCAACATGATGTCGAATCAGATGGTATTTTGTATTGATGTGCTTCGTTCGGTCATGGAACTTTGGGTTCTTCGCTAACTTTATTGCATAAGTGTTGTCAATCAAAAGTGGAGTTGAATGCACTTGTTTCACCTACAAATATTCCATAATTTTCCCGAGCCACACAATTTCCTTTGTTGCTTCAACTATTGCCACATATTCTGCCTCTATTGTGGAATCTATTGGAACGAATTGCTTACGTGACCTCCAGGAAACAACTCCTGATCTAAGACTCATAGAATAACCTGAAGTAGATACCCCAGTTTCTTTATCTCCATCAAAGTCTGAATCAAAGTATCCAATCAAGATTAAGTCCAAAGTCTTGAGTTCCCTTCAAGTACTTTAGAACTCTTTTTGCAGCTGAGCAATGTCCCTCACAAGGCTTTTGCATAAACCTGGAGAGGATTCCAACAACAAATGAAATGTCTAGTATGGTAGTAGTCAGGGAGTTGAGACTTCCTACAAGATGTCTATACTTTGTTGCATCCTCAAATTATTTTCCTTCAGTGGATGCAAGCTTTAAGTTCCATTCCATTGGAGTAGTCAAAGGATTGCACTCAGCCATGCCAAACTTTTTCAACAGATCTCAAACGTACTTCTTCTAAGAGGGGAATATAAACTTTGGGTGTTGAGTTACTTCAATACCAAGATAGTAGTGAACATACACTCATTTCAAAAAAATTCCTAGATTTCTTCTTTATGGATGCAATATAGCTCTCATTGTTCCCTGTCATCAAATGATCATCTACATACACCACAAGATATACAATTGTTTTTCCAACTTTCTTGACAAACAAAGTTTAATCATTAAGATCATAATGTCTGAAGTTAAGTTTCAGAATATGCTTTGTTAACTTCTCGTACTAGGCTTGTGGTTCTTGCTTGAGGCCATACAAGGATTTTACAAGCTTGCATATTTTATGTTCTTGACTCTTTACATCAATCCTTCAAGTTGGGACATAAAAACTGTTATGGAACCAGCTCACAAAAATATAGAAAAGATAGATCAACGCCTTAGAATTTAGCCTCTTCGAGGGGGAAACCTCCTTTACATTACACAAATGAACAATTCTTGGATGATACAAAGGACAAGACCTCCTTTCTATATATAGGAGTCTAAGGGGTCATAATATAATCAGAGCTGACATAACAATAATAATGTAAGGGCACAATAATAACAATAGTGGGCTTCTGTGGGGCACAATAATAACAATATGGGGACTACATGGGCACAACAATATAATAAGGGGGTTGTACTAATAACAATAAGGGATTATACTAGTAGTATAGGGACCTAACATGCCCCTCTCCTTCAAAAAGTGTTGTCCTCAACACTTGAGTAGTTCTTGATGCTTCTGTATAAAATTCTTGTCCTCCCATGTGGAATATTCAGCGGGTAAGTTCTTCCACTTGATGAGATACTTTGAAATTGATCGATTTCATAGCTGTCAGGTTCTTGTTTCTGTGACTGCTCTAGTCTCGAATATGATTTTTCCTTCCTCATCAAGTTCTGGCAATATTGTTTGAACTAGGATCTTTTGCAACTTTTGAATCAGTGGCCACACTTCATCATCCTTCTTCCTTTCATCCCTTGCTTTGTTTATGCAATCTGGTTGGATAATAGAAATAGCATAAAACAATGCTTCCACATCCTCATCCTTTCTTGAGAGTGCATCTGCAACAATATTTTGCTTCCCTTTTTTGTAGATGATTTCAAAGTCATAATCCAACATATTTGTGACCCATTTTTTCTGTTCTTGTAAAGATAATCTTTGTTCTAAAAAGTATTTAAGACTATCGTGATCCATTTTTACCTTGAAGTGTCTTCCCATTAGGTAAGGTTTCCATTTCTTAAGTGCTTGTAGTATTGCCAACATTTCCTTCTCATAAATAGCTTTCTTGAGATGTAGCCGTAAAAATACCCAATCTCCTACATCAAAACTTCTTTCACTGCGATGTTGATCTCCCTGTTGTTTCATTTGATTCTACACCAAAGTGGCGTTATCCTTTAAAAGTTGGAGAACTTGTTGTTGATGCTCAATGTGATCTTTCACTGCTTGAATCTTTTTCTTCTTTATATGTCCTTCTATCTTGAGAGTTTGAGGAGTAGTAATTTCTTCCAATGCATTACAAGATATGGTCGGATTCATTTTTTGATGCTCGATGTGATCTTTCACTTCTTGAACATTTTTCTTCTTGATATGTCCTTCTATCTTGATAGTTTGAGGAGTGGTAATTTTGGCCAATGCATTACAAGATATGGTCGGATTCATTTCTTCTTCCTCGATGTGATCTTTCACTTCTTGAACCTTTTTCTTCTTGATATGTCCTACTATCTTGAGAGTTTGAGGAGTGGTAATTCTTTCCAATGCTTTACAAGATATGGTCGGATTCATTTGTTATTTCTCTGGGGTTAGTTCCTAGTGTATATCCTCTTATTTTGATGTTTCTTGATCCTTTTCTTCCTCCTCTTCACAATCAATGTAAAATAATTTCTTCTCAGCACACTTATGACCTTTAATGTATTTGTTATCACAATTGTAACAAAGCCCCTTTTCTCTTTCTTCTTCCAAATGTTGCGGTGTCAACCTTGTAGGTTGTGGAAGGCTAGGAGAAACAACACTTCCATCTTTATAGTTGTGAGGGGTAGAATTCCTTGTTGCCATAATTTTGCTTTTCACTTTGCTTGCCAACCTGAAAGCCTTCTCTAATGAATCATGTTCCCAAAGACGAACCTCATGTTGAATGTTATCCTTTAAAGTCCCTATGGAGACATCAATCCTCTGCTTCTCTTGAATATCGTTTTCCCTTATATTAAATTTTTGAAACTCCTCAATGTGCTGTACCATTGAACCCTTTTGTTTGATATTTATCAATTGGCTAAAGAAGGTGTTTCTCTTTTTATCCTCATAATGTGCTATCATTTCCTCCATAAAAATTGACCACGTGATAGGTGGTTTACGAGAACAAAGCCCTTTATACCATAAAAATTGATTCGATTCTAAATAATTAGATGTAATAAATAAATTTTGTAATAGTGGTACACCATGTACATCAAAATATTTCTCCATCTGTAGTATCCAATTTACCAGATCCTTGCCATCAAACTTCCTCATCTCACTTTTTCTTGATTTTAGGAGCTTGATCTTGAAATGACTGTAACTATGTACTTTCAGATCTTTAAGTTCTGAAATTTCGGTCTACAATGGCCCTCTGAGTCCTCTTTCTAACTCCGCAAGTCTGATCACAATTGGATTCTTTAAGAAATGTTTATTCCCAATCTCCTGCAATGACCTAATTATAGACTAGTTCAGTAGAGTGAACTTGTACGACGTGCCACGTATCACTGTTTCAACCTTAGGTTCTGGAAATTATACCCAAACAAAACACAGTCCGTCCTCTTTCTGTAACTTCTTACAGAATTTCAATTTGATGCTCAGAGAGAAAGCTATGATGATTTTCCCAAGGTCACATGTTTAGGATTTAATTCGGGAGTATGCAAATACACTAACTTCCTTAGATCATATATCCAAAAATATAGCGAGCCAAGATCTGAAATTTGGACCCTAGGTTCAGAGCAATTTCTTCGAAAATGGTTTTTTTTTTTAGTTTCTGAAACTTCATAGCGAAAACGTTATAGCGAACATTCCACAATGACCTGTTTAGATGAAATTTTGGAGCTTGAAAAAACCCTAACTTCCTCAAATCATACCTCCAAAAGTATAGCAAGACAAGATCTGAAATTCGGACCCGAGGTTTAGCACAATTTCTTCTCAAATGGTTTTTTTTTGCTTCTGAGATGACCTGTTTGGAGCAGTGAAACCTTAGAATCCAAAGCTTTGATACCAAATGTTATGAAACCAACTCACAAAAAGATAGAAAAGATAGATCAACACCTTAGAATTCAGCCTGTTCAAGGGGACCTCCTTTACATTACACAAATGAACAATTCTTGGATGATACAAATGACAAGACCTCCTTTCTATATATATGAGTCTAAGGGGTTATAATATAATTAGAACCGACATAACAATAATAATGTAAGGGCACAATAATAACAATAGTGGGCTTCTATGGGGCACAATAATAACAATATGGGGACTACATGGGCACAACAATATAAGGCGGTTGTACTAATAATAAGAAGGGGTTATACCAGTAGTATAGGGACATAACAAAAACATTCTCTTTCAGAGCTCCATTCAAGAAAGTAGTTTTTACATCCGTTTTATGGAATTTTTAACCGTTATGAGTTGCCAATGCAAAGGGTGCTCGGATGGTTGCTGATTTTGCTCTGGGGGAAAAGGTCTCCTCATAGTCGACCCCTTCCTTCTGTGCAAAACCTTTTTCACAAGCCTAGCTTTGTGCTTGTCAAGTGAGTCATCAACTTTATACTTGTTCTTGTAGACCCACTTGCAGCCTATTGGTTTGGTTCCCAATGGAGGATCAAGTAGCTTCCAAGTGCCATTCTTTATCAAGGCATCATACTCTTTCTTCATCACTTCTTTCCATTAATCATGAGAAGAGGCTTATTTAAAGGAAGTTGGTTCAAAATCTGTAGAGAAATTTTTTTCAAAATCATAAGAAACATCCGTATCAATAGGTGACTCAGAATTGTCTACATCACCTCCATTCTGTCTAGTTGAATTTCTTGTTCCTGTCTTTCCAACGTCATCAAGATGAACACTTTCAAGTGTCTTTGTCAGCCATTTTGGAGAGACTTTTTGAGATGGCCTAGGCTGCTCAGTTGACTGAGTTGGGACTAAATCAAGATTAAGTCTCCCAATTATGTCAATCACATCACTCAAAGTTTCATCAGTTGCTGGAGCTTCATGTGGGGGAGAGAGTGCTTCAGAAGAAGATTCCAAAAATTGATCTAGTATAGGAACCCCCCCTTCAATTCTTGAAAAGGATTTGCATGTCCGAATCTATCCAAGTGATCAAGTTGTCGCTCAATAACATTGTCAGCCTTAGAAGATTCAAGAAATATCACATCTCTAGATACTACAAACTTCTTATTAATTTCATCATAGAGACGGTATGCTTTGGAGGTATTTGAATACCCCAAGAAGATACACTTATGAATTATTACACCACGTTTGTTTCTTTTTACCTTAGGTTTCAAGGCTTAATGGGTGGAACCAAAAACCATAAGATTCTTTACCGAAGGAATGTGGTCATACCACATTTCCTAAGGAGTTTTGTTTCTAATAACATTAGATGCAAACCTATTCTTTACATACAAAAACATAGAACTGCATCGACCCAAAACATCAATTTAACATTCTTGAAAAAAATCATGGAACGTACCATATTTAAGATTGTCATGTTCATTCTTTTAGCTACTCAGTTCTGTTGGGTATTATAAGGCACAATTGTTTGATGTTTGATCCTGTTATCACTTATTGAAAAATTGTTCGAATGATGCCAAGTGATGTCAAATGAATGAAAAAGAGAAGATAAGTTTGCAGTCATCTTCCCAGCCATAGAAGGACTTAAATCCTACATCAGAACCTCTCCATTGGAAATTTCTTTAGAAAATCTATCAACGACATGTGGAAGTCCAAGAATGGACTCCTGGATCAAAAGATATGGCCTGCTGAAGTTCCAAGGATTAAAGCCTCAGGAAGGAAAGAATATCGAAGATCGCATATAAGAGGTCCAAAGATATCGATGCTTGCAACATCTTAGCATCAAATATATCAATGATCGCATATCAGAGGTCTTAACATATCAACAATCAGAGGATAGAACTTCTAAAAGTTCAAACCTTTAAAAAGTTGAAATATTGTGAAAAGTTCTGATAGCGTTAAAAACTATCGAGGAGAGCAGATAAGGATTAACAAAGGATTTCATCGCAAAACCAAAGGTGGACCAACCCTTTTCTATCTCCTCTAGCAGGACACATGGCAACATATGATTGGTTCCGATAAGCTACACGCAACAACATATGATTGGCTCCGATAAAGACACGTGGAGGCATATATTGGTTTCGATAAAGCTACAATGGCATTTGACATCAACATGACGTGGTAGTACGACAGGAAACGTGGAAGGAAATTTTGGCATTTTGAGGGGGCCTAAGGGGACAAATATGGGTGACACGTGTCACCACTCATGAAGTTCCACGTGGAAGGAAATTTTGGCATTTTGAGGGGGCCTAAGGGGACAAATATGGGTGACACGTGTCACCACTCATGAAGTTCCACGTGGAAGTGATGATGGCATGCCAGAGATCGCATATCGGAGGTTGAGGATGTCGACACTTTACAATAGTTGATATTTGAAAAGGTTTTGATAAGGGAGCTCCAACATTAGGGCTGACACACGGTCGAGAAGAACTCAAAGATAAAGGCTGGGGCTGAGCGCAAAGAACTATTGGAATATCATAAGTGCGAAATATTGCAACTCCCATGTTAATCCTTCGATTAGAAAGTTCCAATAATAGGGGCTCCAATATTTGGTTAGCACATGGTCAAGAGGAATTTAAAGAACCTTAGGCGCTAAGCACTTAACAAAGGAAAAATGGCCCTTGGGCAGGAACAAAATGCCCTAGCGCCTTAAGGCTAAGCCTTTGGTCACTGCACCCAGTCCCATGGAGGAAAATAGAAAGGGTTTAAAAAAATGGGGCCAAGGGCACCAAAACTCTCTGTATTCGTAATGTATTCTAAGAATAAAGTTCCGATAAGGAAAAGCTCCAATAAGCAATCTGATAGTGTAATACAGAGAGTAAGAGATGGATGAGTCAGTGGTTGTGATTCCACGACACCACTAAGTCCACCACAACTGATCGCTCTCAGCTCTAGAAAGTAGGAAGTTCAAGCAGTTAAGAGGAAAGTGATAGGAGAATCAATTGAGTAATTGAAGAAGAGAATCGTGGTAGACACGTGGCCTGACCAAAGGCCATCACAAGAATGGAAAGTAGTTGTTTTCCTCAATAATCATTAAATTTTACTTTTTTTTTTGTTATTCTATAATTTCTGTATTTTAAAGAAAGAAATCAAATCCGATTGTAATGATTTGGGCAACCTACCTTCGCATGCTGAGACACCTAGTTGATCAGACAACTAGAGCTCGGCTAAGATATTTTGTAACTACTTTCAAAGCTCCCCCTCTCCTTATAAAAAGAGGGAAGCAACACTTAAAACAGGTTCTCGAATTCTGCATTCTAGAGGCCCTCTGTTTGCAGAGAAGTTGGTTCCACTTTGGTTCAATTTTCCTGTTCATGTGGTGCTTGTGCATGTATAATTATTAAATATAATGGTCTGGTGATTTGGACTCCATCTTGAAGGTTAATGAAACTATTTTTTTGATTCCAATCGGAGCAATGCGCGATATGTTTCCCCTTTGTTTAT
This sequence comes from Pinus tabuliformis, assembly GCA_031772625.1. Taxonomy (NCBI): domain Eukaryota; kingdom Viridiplantae; phylum Streptophyta; class Pinopsida; order Pinales; family Pinaceae; genus Pinus; species Pinus tabuliformis. The sequence continues at coordinate 1,331,337,923 of CM062805.1, forward strand.
CACTTCATGTATGTCTATCCTCCTCTGAAATAATGTAATGAAGCTGCTAGTATCACTCTCATTCATGGTTGTATATTTGCTTCTAAGTAGTAACAATACTTGTGCTAACTACAAATATACTTGTTTTATATAACAGGCTACAGTACTTGTATGTGGACTGATTTATTTATTGTTGTTTGGTGATAAATGTAGTCATGAGGCATAGAGTTTGAGACCTTTATTCATGCTCCACTCTTTCTACATTTTCATCTCCTCACTCTTCCATATTTCTGCTGGATATTTTTGCTTAGGATTCTGTGTTTTATCCAGCTCTCTTCATGAATTCCCCTCCTTTCCTTCCTCCTGTTCATCTATACTACAACAACAATGTTAAGCAGCCTATTGTTGTGTGTCAACAACCAGAACTAAGACACTTCTCTTTGAGATTAGCCATATTTATCCCCTGAGTATTTAGATCTATGTGTTTGCTTGAGTTTACCTTGATGAAGGACTATTGAACCAAGCCCCTAAATTATCTCTTTTCAAACTACGTGACATATGGAGTGCAGTAGAAAACCATACTGATAATCTTCAAAAGAACTCCTCTCAGATGCCCTAGGCACTGGTCTCCTATCAACCCAAAGACTATCTCTAGGAGGATTCTATGTCTTCTGAAGAACGTGTGTGACAGGAGATAAAAAAATATACAACATCTTTCTGGTGCCATTGTCGGGGAACAAATCAGAATTTTTTCCCCGGGTACGAAAATTTTTACATTCCCTCCATCGGGTGAGAAAGGGAAGTGTGGGTTGAAGATCTCTCACCTTGGAGACTCCACCATGGAAAATTTTAGGGGCTAATGTTCGCCCAGTGGGCTAATTTTCCATGATTTTTCCACAAAAAAGATTCGCCAATTTCTAATTTTATAAAAGACGATTCGCCCAAATTTTAGAATATAAAATTATTTTACCTTAAAAATCGCCAACATTGTATAGAGGCTATATATAAAATCATTATAAATTTGAATAATTTTACAAATATATCAATAAACATTTTATAATTTGCATATTAGGGATTAGTGAGATTCGCCAATGTTTTTAAACTTCAAGAAATTTTTCCATCCTTAAAATTTTCCTTGGACTCCACTATTTTAATCTTATTGTAAACATCCTAAAAAATCCACTTTCAAGTCATAAGTTCATCACCTTAGCTTTTAAGAGGCCCCATACCTGCTTAGATACCTCTCAGCAGAGAACACCATCTATATCTGATTCAAAAAGACTAATATCCAGAAGGATTTGCAAGGAAAAAACACCCAAAAATGATGCTCTCAACGTAGAAGAAAATTTTACATCAACAGGGAAGCCAAGAAGTAGAAATGACCTTGGATTGAAGAAAAATGGGAAAGAGGAGACAAATTCCTCAAGTCATGGAAGAGAATCCAAAGAACAAAAGATGGAGGAGATGGAGAGGTTAATAAAGAACTCCTTAAATAAACTAATAAAACTGGAGCTAGAAAATAGAAACCTTCAATAACAGAACTTCCAAGCTGCTAATTGAGGTTTAAATCCCTAATATAGAAGGCCCCCCTACAAATATGGCAAAAGGAGAGGAAAGAACAACAAGACCACATCCATCCTCCATTACATATAAAAGATGATCCAGAGGAGAAGATACAAGATGCCAATGAGGTTCAGGGGAGCCTATATTCCTCTTTCTCTGATGCAGAATAAGAAGTTAGAATGTATGAAGAAGAGGAGGATGATCTTGATTCAATTCTAAACAATGGTGAGATTGATGATTATTGCAAGAAGTTCGCTGATTTCATGTTGGCTCAGCTACACAAGAAATATGACCTTCGGTCATCTAGAAAGAGATCAAGGGGATAAGAACAAAATGAAGGCACTTCCTCCCAAGAGCCTCCTAAGCCAGTTGATAAGGGAAAGGGGCCTTCAGATCCAATCATTCAAAAAATAAGGAGTCCAGCCCGAAGTGCTCAAAGAAGAGAAGTAACCTCCCCCCTCTAGGCCCATCTGTGAAAAAGAAAAGATCCAGGTAGTGTTTGTGGCTTCCCTAACCATGAAGATATTAGTCAGCAAACTTTTCAAGAAAATAAAGCAGCTGAAATTTTCTCTTGTCAGTTATATAACCCAATAGTTGACTACATGACAACATTCTTTGGTCAGCAACAAAGATTGTTTCTCAGGTATGTATCAAGTTTTTTGTTTGAAGATTTTTCATGGTGCATGCTTGTTTTGATTTCTAAATTTCAGTAGCATGGAGGCCTTAGGTCCAACACCCAAATGTTAACCTGGTACCATTGTAAGGTTGACCTCACTTGGGTGAATTGTGCCCTATGCATAAGAAAGAGTTGTATATAAATAAGCTCACTATGTAAGTGTTTAATTTCCAGTTTTTAGAGTTTCTAGTTCTGCATTTCAGTTTTATGAGGAAAGGGATCCCAACAAATAAAGTTCCATGGAGATTTTCTAGTTTTATAGGTTCAATGTATTTTTGAATCCATGCCCAATGGTGAAGGCTACTAGTCTACAGGTTCTCAGCACCTTGCTAGCAAGGCACTATCCCCAATTGGAGCCAATGTTATCACTTACAACAAAATTTTTCAAATGATGCCAGGGGATGTCAAAAGAATGTAAAAGAGCAGAACGTTTTGTAGTAATATTCCAAGCCACAGAAGGAATCAAAGCCTACACTGGACCCTCTCCATTGGAAAGTGTTGTAAACAAGCTTTCCAACAACATGTGGAAGTCTAAAAGTGGACTCCTGGATCAAAATATATGGCCTTCTGAAGTTCCAAGGATTAAAGCCTTAGGAAAGAAAGAATATCAAATATCGCATATCAAAGGTCCAAAGATATTGGCGATCGCAACATCATATCATTAGAGATATCAACAATCGCATATCAGAGGTACTGACATATCGATAATCAGAGGATTAGAACTTCTAAAAGTGCAAACCTTTAAAAAGTTGTGATTTTGTGAAAAGTAGTGATAGTGTTAAAAACCGTCAGGGAGTGCCAATAAGGACACGTGGTAGGAAGTTTTGGCATTTTGAGGGGTCCTAAGGGGACAAATATGGGTGATGTGTCACCACTCATTAGGTGCCACATGGAAGTGATGACGTCATGTCGGAGATCGCATATCAGAGGTTGAGGATTTTGGCACTTTACAACAGTTGAAACTTGAAAAGGTTCTGATAAGGCGGCTTCGATATTAGAGTTGGCACACGGTTGAGAAGAACTCAAAGAACCGAAGGCGTAAAGGCTGAGTTTGAGAATAAAGAGTTATTGGCATATCAGAAGTACGAAATATTACAACTCCCATGTTAATCATCCGACTAGAAAGTTTCGATAAGAGGGGCTCTAATATTTGGCTAGTGCATGGTTAAGAGGAAGTTAAAGAACCTTAGGCACTAAGAACTTAACAAAGGAAAAATGCCCCCCAGGCAGGAAAAAATGCCCTAACACCTTAAGGCTAAGCCTCTGATCACTGTATCTAGACCCATGGAGGAAAATAGAAAGGGGCTAAACAAAAGGGATCAAGGGCATCAAAACTTGTTGTTTTCGTAATGTCTTTTAAGAATAAAGTTCTAATAAGGAAAAGCTTTGATATAGCACTCTGATAGTGTAATAAAGAGAGTAAGATATGGATGAGTTGGTAGCCATAATCTCATGACACCACTAAGGCCACCACAACTGATCGCTCCCAGCTCTATAAAGTGGGAAGTTCAAGCGATTAAGAGGAAAGCGACATGAGAATCGACAGAGTAATTTAAGAAGAGCATCATGGTAGAGACATGTTTTGATCAGAAGGCCATCACAGGAATGGAAGGGAGATATTTTCCTCAATCATCATTCAATTTTCCTTTTGTCTTTTATTTAGGAATTTCTATATTTTAAAGAAATGAATCAAATCCATTTGTAATGATTTGGGCAGCAAACCTTCAGGACTTTCAAAGATCCCCCTCTTCTTATAAAAAGAGGGAAGAAACACTTAAAAAAGGTTCCTGCATTTTGCATTCTAGAGGCCCTGTTTTTGTAGAGAAATTGGTTCCACTTTGGTTCAATTTGCTTGTTAATGTGGCGCTCAGGAATGTATAATTATTAAATGTAATGGACTGGTGATTTGGACTCCATCTTAAAGGTTAATGAAACTGTTTTGTGGATTCCAATCAGAGAAATGCACAATATGTTTCCCCTTTGTTTATCACTTCATGTATGTCTTTCCTCCTCTGAAATAGTGTAATGAAGCTACTGGTATCACTCTCATTCATGGTTGTATATTTTCTGCTAAGTAGTAACGGTACCTTACTTGTGTTATTTAATAGCCTACAGTACCTGTATGTGCATAGATTTACTTATTATTGTTTGGTGACAAATGTATTCATGAGGCATAGAGTTTGAGACCTTAATTCACGCACCACTCTTTCTGCATTTTCATCTCCTCACTCTTCCATATTTTTGTTGGATATTGTTGCTTAGGATTCTGTGTTCTTTCCATCGCTCTGCATCAATTCCCCTCCTTTCCTTCTTCCTGTTCATCTATACTACAACAACAATATTAAGATTCCTATTGTTGTGTGTCAGTCACTAGAACCAAGACATTTCTCTTTGATATCAACCATATTTATCCCCTAAGTGTTTAGATCTATGTGTTTGCTTGAGTTTACCTTGATGAAGGAATATTGAACCAAGCCCCTGAATTATCTCTTTCCAAACTACATGACATATGGAGTGAAATAGAAAGCCTTACTGATAATCTTCAAAAACACTCCTCTTAGATTCCCTAGGCACTGGTCTCCTATCAACCCAGAAGCTGTCTATAGGAGGGTTCTATGTCTTCTAAAGCACTTGTGTGATAGGAGATAGAAAAAGCTACAACAGATCCCATGCTAGCAAAGATAGTTTTCAAATTCATTTGAAGTGTATTCTTTCCCATTACCAGTGTGAATAGAGCCAATATGAGATTGTGCATGATTTTCAATCCATGCATGAAAGTTCTTGAATGTTTGAAAATCATCATATTTTTTCTTCAATAAATAAGCCCAACACATTCTGGTGTAGTCATCAATAAATGGCATCATATATTTATTTCCATATGAAGAAGGAACATGCATTGGGCCACATAAGTCTAAATGAATAAGTTCAAGTTTTCAATGTGCTCTGGAACATGAATCATGAAAAGACTGTTTGTTACACAAAATATTGTCACCATGACTATTTGCAGTCAGTATGGGTCTATCATCATTCATACTGTCCTCCTAAGCAAGTCTCAAACCTTAGCTCTTCATGTCAAGCTTTGGAAATGAGAGAAAGACCTTTAAAAATCAATAAAGTTCTGGTTCCGCACTTTCTCTCATTGTTTCCCGCGGTCGCACACCCCCTGTTCCTATTACCTGCGGACCTGCCCACTCTGTCTCTAAAGGAGTGGGTGCGGACCCCTGTGAAAGTCAAAAAGGCGCAAGTTTATTCTAAAAAACTCACTTTGGGTTAATTCTAGATGATTCTAGAAGGAATTTTGACGTGGATGGTTCGCTCTTAGGTGGTTCATGCATCCCAAAAGAGAAGGAGCTAATCCCTTGATGAGAGGAGCTATCCCTTTGAAGGAGGGCTTTATCCCTTTGAAAGAGGACCTAGTAACTTCCCTCCATTGCACTATAAATTAAGGCATTGGGCTGGTTACTAGGGAGGTTAGAAGCTGACCATTTTTGAGGGTAAATGTTGGTGGAATTGGGACTTCCTAGTTAAGCTTGAGAGGAGAGATCACATACCTTTTGGCTTCATTGGGAAGAGAGTGAAACTTGTCAAAGTAGAGGAGACTTCTTGCTGGACCCTGGGAGGAGCATGTACAGCATCAAGGCACAGGTTGTAAAGTTCTTCTTTGATTTAAATTAATACAATCGGATTCATTTTTCTCAACAAATTGTCTTATGTAATTTGTTTCATGAATTCCTTGATCATCATGATAAGTATGCTTTATTATATTGGCTTTTCAGGTGCTATTTAATTTGTGTGCTTGTTTGTGTTTGCAGATTCTTGCAAAAGGGAGCTCATTTGGATCAACGGAGCGAGGCTTCCACAAACTTGCATTGGACCCAAGGTAGGCCTAAAACACTTGTTTGCTTTTGATTATAAATTGCATACTTAGAGAAAGATAGGATTTGATTGGCTTGCTTGTCACTAGATATCGTTAGATACTAGGGAGGTCGATCTTGTCCACAAGAACGACTCATTCTGAGTGACAAAATGGCGACTCCGCTGGGGACTTGATTTTTTCCTTGCTTTTACTTTGACCTGAGAAACTGTGTTTTTTGTTTCTATTTTTAGCTTGTTGTGTGTGGAATTGGGTAGATTTAGTAGATCTTGGATTATTTTTTGTTTTTCATACTTTTGGGAGAGGACCGCACCCTCGGCTTGCAACACAGTGTGGACCTATCCACGCTTTTGCTTTTCACATAGAGCGGTACCACACCTGTGTGAACTGCGGGCCTGCGGACCCTGTCAAAATTTTGGAAAACTCAAGATTTTCTCTTTCAGTCAGCTTAGGATTTGTTTAGGTGTTTTTTGCCTCTGCCCAGACCTACATGTGACTTGTCAGGAAATTTTCTTAGGTTAATTCCATTGGCATTAGGGTTTTAGGTGAAATTCCTAGAAGTTTTGTTTACCAGGCTTGATTTTCATTTTGGTTTTGTAGTAGCTCAAGAGCTTAGAAGCTTTAGAAGCCTCAAATCACCTTTGTTTTTACTGGCCTTCTTATGAGTCTGACCATTTGAAAAATCTACCTTTGTTGAGGAATCCATCTTGTGTTTTCTCTTTGCGAAACTTCGAAAAGGCTTGTGTTAAAAGTTTGGATTTCATTTTTAGAAAAGAAAACAAAAACTGGTTTTTTTTGACTGATTTGTGATTCTGGACAAATTGGTCCTTAGTTTGCTTATAGCTAAGTAAAACATCCTTGAAAAAGAAATCTTGTAAGCTTTTACTTCAAATAGTTCTTAGAATTATAGATCTCAAGATTATATTTTTCCATAGTTTTGAGTGTTTTATGAAAATAAAAAAAATCTCTTTTGAAGAAGTTTGTTTTTGTAGTATTTGAGTGTTTGAAAGAAAAGGGAAATTTTCGTAAACATAACTAGTTGTCTCGTTTTTTAGTGCATTGGAAAAGACAAAAAGCTCTTCTTTTGAATTGTTTGTTAAGAAAGATTTGTTTTTACAAGCATTTGCATTCTCAACTCTTTCCTAGCTAGGAATTCATTGAAAGGGAAAGATTGCTTATCGTCTTAAGTGCATTTTTTAGTGATTTCAAGTCGAGTCTTCACACCATAAGTTTCATCTCCGCACCTTTTGACTTAAAGAAAAACCAATAAAAATAACGCTTAAAGTAAAATATATCTAGTAATCTTTTTATTTCTAGGGCTATATTACACCAACATAGCTTAGGCTAGTGTCTTGGAGTAGGGAGTAATTAACTCTCCAAGATAGTAAAACAAACAAGTAGCTTTATCTTGCGGTAGGAGATAAAATCCAATTGTTACATCTATGCTCTGGGAAAGCTCCTCTTAAAGGAGAAGCACGAGATCGTGTTCGAACCAGTGTGGGAATCAATCCTTCCTCATTGGGAACGACGCCAGATATTCACGTATTAAAAACGGTAAACCTCGGATTAACCATTGTCGAGGACCCTGGGGTCACTTTTTGGTAAACCTTGGATTATGTCAAGGAGCCTTCAAGGGGATTGAGCTTGTTACTCTGCCCTTGCGTGCGTATTGGATCGTAGATTGTTCCCCCAGGTATATTTGTTTTCGTTGGTAACCATAGTGACCATATTCTATAGGATTCTTTCCTAAGGTGACGGTGGAGGGAAGATCCCACTGTACCTGGAGCAGACGTCGGCTAGACTCACTTGGATTTTCTGGGGGGTTCTCTTCACTCGAGACGGTTTAGTGGAGGAACTTGTACCAATCTATTCATTAAGCAGGTTGCCAGGGTAACTGTTCCAATCGCCATTTCTGTATTGAACTTTGCGACGTTGGATTTCATCACCAACTAGTGTTTTGAGTACGGAAAGTTACTATTTGTGTGTGGTTTGATCTCCTAGATTCTTTAGGCGTGTGATTCAAAAAATTGTTTGGTTCTTTAGAGGCTTTAGGTGGTTTTCATTGAGATTTTTCTTTGTTTGCGTGTGAAGTAGTTAAAATATTTAACCGTGGCTGAATTACCGAGGAAGTCCCGTATACTTCGGGGCCAACCTCTTGAGTTTTCACCGAGCCAACCTGAAGGGTTACGAGCCCTTGTAACTCCTAAAGACAGTAGAGTTGGGTCACCTGAAGAAGGAGAGTATTCTTTAGTGGTACATCCTGATTATCAAGCTCTAGTGGCAGATTATAATCCACAATCTGTGTCTGTTTCCGAAGTTACTGGTAGTTTTTCATCTACTAGTGATTTAAGTGAGGAACCTGAAACTGAATTTGCTGCTACTCCAACATCGGGATTTACCTCTCCAACTTCTAGTGGTCCTGGTTCACCCAGGGTAGAAATAATAATTACCCAAAATCTTCCTTCTAGACTTATAGCTATTGAAGAACTTGCTACTCCGGAAGAAGAAGAAGGCATCCCTATCCCTGAAAATCAACCTGTTATAGAGCTTAGGGCGCGTGAATCAATCTTTTACAGTCCACCTAGGAGCAGCGCTTGGTATCTTTCATTGACCAATTTTTTGGAAAACCCGGGACTAAGTTTTTCACCACCTCGCATTCCTTTTCACCCAACACCTAGGGGTTACTATCCTCCATTAAATATGTCAAGACAATCTTCCATGTTTTCTCAATCTCCATAAACCTTTATATACGATGGTCCTTTTGTTCCCTCTGGGTATCAGTTTCTCACTGGTACATTTTCGAGAGCATCTCCTCAACCTATTGAACAAGGGTTATTAACTGGAAATAATGGTACTAAGCCATTGAGTGTAGAATATATTCTTATGATGTCAGGTACTATTCCAAATCCTCAACCTCAATGTGGCCAGTTACCGCCTGGGGGGCAGCCTCAAAATCCTCAAGTATCGCCTGGGGGGAAACCTCAAGGTACCCAATTTCCGCCTGGGGGGCAACCTCAAGGACAGTACATACCTACGAGACAGTACGTTCCTCAAGGTCAACCCCAGACTCAATATGTACCTCAAGGTCAACCTCAGTATCAGTATGTGCCTCAAGGTTATCAACCTCAAGGTTAGTACCCAAGCCAAGGTTACCAACCACCTTCCGGTCAATCATTTGTCCAAGGAACTGGAAATGTACCTTTGAATTATCAGCCCTACCCTCAACCCGGTTATGGTCCTCAATATTCTCAACCTGTTATGGGTCCATACCCTGGAATGAAATTAGTGTGGGATCCATCATAATCCCAACAGATCTTGCAACCCAATGTGCAGTTGTCATCTCAAACTGGACAACCCTTGGTTTCTGGTTCACCCTAGCAACTAGTCCAGTCTACTATTCAAACTTCTGCACCTTCTGTAGTTTCTCAGTCTGGGCCTAGTATGCCTCATACTCCGCCTCAGACGACTGCTGCAACATCTGTTCAATCTACCCCACCTACTTCTGGAGTATCGACAACTTCGGTTTCTACTGTTCCTGTATCAACTCCTCAGACATCTTTACCTCAGTCTGGATCCACAATCTAGACTTCGGTTCAAATGCCTGTAGGACAACCTGGTCCAAGTATGGTTGTCACAAGTCAACCTCAATTTACTTATCAACCGTACCAGGGACAGTACTAATTCGGTCCTCCTGTGCAGCAGCCAGTCTATCAGTATCAACCATACCCTGGGTATACATATGAACAACCTCAACAACCCCAAGTACGGTCCAGTTAATCCTGGTTTTCCGGGAGGATATAATATCCCAAATGCAATTCCAATTCCTAGTTATCTTGGATATCCTCCTCCTAGGGCTAGTCTCATGACCCAGGGTTTCAGGGACCCTAATCGTCAGTTACCGTTTATTGCAACTTTGGACTTGCCTGACTTGTCGCGCCTTATGAACGATCCAATTAACTATCTTCTGTTTTGGCCGCCAATTCCGAATAAGTTGCCTAGTGATATTCCTAAGTTTGAAGGAAAATCAGGAGAGGACCCGTCGAACCATGTGATGACTTATCACCTCTGGTGTGCATCTAACTCCATTTTAGATGATTCAATCCATTTAAGACTTTTCTAGCGCACTCTAATTGGTCTTGCGGCCAAGTGGTACATTGAGTTACCGTGAGCCACTTTTTATAACTTTAGTCAGTTAGCTACTTCGTTTTTAACTCATTTTCAGTTGCCAGTCAGATATGAAAATGGCACGGAATTATTAACTTCATTAAAACAGTCAACGTCCACTTACATTTCAGATCACATTCATGAATGGAGACGTTGACGACGTTTAGTGAAGGTTTTTATTCCAGATCAGATCTTAGCTGAATGGTTTGTAAAATCTTTACTTCCGAAGATCACTGAGGATGTAGCTAAGGCCGGAGTCGTTACTGAGGAGCAAGTAATTTCTTAAGCACAGTACCTTGACTTAGTTTATACGCAGTCAGGTACGTTACACGAGAAAATCCCCGACCTTCCTAAACAAAATCAAATAACTGCAGCTCCTTCAGGGTCTCATGCTGCTGATGGTATGATTGGTACGGTTAATACCAAAAGTAAGAAGAAGTCTTCCAAGAATTCTTCTCCTATCATAACCTTGCCAGATTCCCCGACAGGAGATTCTTCTGCGGAAATTTCCGCCGATATTCATGTTGTAGAGTCATCTATAGCCAAATCAAAATCCGGCGGTAAGAAGAAAGGGAAGAAGAAAAATAAAACAAATAAAAATTCGAAAGAGAAACCAGAAAAAGCGGAATCAACTGATGAGAAACACAAACCTCGTTATCCTTGTCTCATTTGTGACGAAGAGCATTTTACAAGAGACTGCCCTCATCGTGCAGAGGTTGCGAAAATTTTCAAAGGTTCCCAAATGCCTGCTGTTTTGAAGGATCCTTTTCCTAGTCAAGATAGTAAGATGATAGGTTCGTCCTCAAATGCCTCCGAAGAACCCATAATGATGATGTCCCATGTTAGGATTGCGACTCGATCGCAAGATTATGGAATTAAAAGTCCTGTTGATGGTAAAGAAGCAGACTCTTCTCATTCAAACCCATCAACTTCAGCTCCCGGTTCTGACCCACTACAGATCGAGAAACCTAACCCAGACTTAGTAATCAAACCGCCCGCCAAGGGTATACTTCGAAAGTCAGCTTTCAATCCACATGCGGGAGTGGCTTAGAACTATAACATTGTTGAAGATTTGGCTATTTCACCTTCAGCAATGTTGGCTTTGGAAGTGCTGCAATCATGCCCAGCACAACGTAAATTGCTATTGTCGGCTATAGGAGCTGTTGACGTTCAGGACTCGAACCTTATAATTTTTGATCTAGAAAATAGTACACCGCACTTACCTCATCAAATGGCTTTCCAGATCCCAGTGTTAGTCAAAAACAGGCCTTGTTATAGGACTGTGATTGATGAGGGAGCCTCAATGTGTATTATGTCGATACAATGTTGGAGATCGCTTGGTTCTCCTATGCGAAATCAATCCCTGATGATTCTAAAGGCCTTTGATGGCCGTGGGTTTCATCCTTTTGGCATTCTACAGGATTTACCTATAGGGGTTGAAGGCAAAACTGTTAATCTAGATGTGGAGGTGGTTGATGCCCCTCTAGATTACAACCTTCTCTTGGGTCGTAGTTGGTCTTACGCTATGACAGCTATCGTTTCATCGGTCTTTCGGCTTATAAAGTTCCCTCATAATGGAAAGATCGTAACTATAGACCAGCTGACTTACTTTTCATCTGACCCAGCCTCTTCTGAAAGCATTCAGCATGTCGGCAAAACAACTATCCCGTATAAGGATGTTGGAGTAGGACTAGTTAAAGATTCTGGTTTACTAGGAACTTTTCCTTTTCCTCCTATCAACACATCGTCTTCTACTGCAACCATTCATATGATTTCGTCAGACACTATTGTTTATGATGATCCTTGGATCATACCTACCGAATCTGAGATAGACTCATTTGGTGATGTTATGCCTTTGAGTCCATATGAAATTGCGTATCAGGCCGTGCAGTCATTTTCCGACCCATCTTCAACCAAAATTGACTTAATGAATGTGGTCCATGAGGAATCATTTTCAACATCAAACTCGGATTCAACAACGTTTTCCGAACTTGTTCACATTGATGAGCAAATTCGTGAAATCCTATGTGTCGATGATTTACCATGGGAAGATCTTCATCATAGATCTTTGTTTTTACCCGAGATTGATCGTTTTGAAAATGATTTTTCATCTATTTTTACGACTGAATATGTCAAGGAACCTCAGAATTCCATGAAAAATCCTGATTCTGAGTTAAATTTGGGAAACATTTCTCGAACTATTCCTATTGATATTTCGGTTAAGCCTGGAATTGTTGAAAACATTCATATAGGTGCCTCTTGTACGGAAGATGAAATTCAAATATATAAGGCCCTATTTCAAGAAATCCGCAACGTGTTTGCCTGGTCATATGAGGAAATGCCAGGAATTGACCCAGCAATTGTTGTTCATGAAATCAAAACTTACCTGGATGCTAAACCTGTCCGGCAACGTTCGCGTCAGATCCACCCGCGAAAAGCTGCTGCTGTTAAAGCAGAAGTTGAAAAATTACTCAAAGCAGGTTTCATTTATCCGATTCCGTTAACGGATTGGGTATCGAATATTGTTCCTATTAACAAAAAACAAGGGACAATAAGAATATGTATCGATTATAGGGACATTAATTGAGCTTGTCCAAAAGAAAATTACCCAACGCCCTATATCAATCAAATCATTGATGATTGTGCCGGTAGTGAAATATTCTCCTTCATGGATGGTTTTTCCAGATACAACCAAATCAATATTCTACCTGCTGATCAACCAAAAACGGCTTTCATTTGTCCATGGGGGACATTTGCTTATTGCAAATTACCTTTTGGGCTTAAGAACGCCGGGGCAACTTTTCAAAGAGCCATGTCTTACGCGTTTCATGACATCAAGCACATTGTGCAACCCTATCTCGATGATTTACCTGCTCATTCATTACATCGAGCTGATCATCTCATCCATTTACAAGCAATCTTTATGAGGTGTAGGCATTATCGAATTAGGTTGAATCCACACCAGTTTTTTTTCTGTATAGAAACGGGTTGGTTACTGGGGTTTGTTGTTTCGAAAGCCGGCATTCACATCGATCTCTCGAAAGTTGAAGCTATTGTCAAATTGCCTCCTCCTTCGAGTCTTTGCCAACTCCAAAGTTTGCAGGGGAAAGAAAACTTTTTACGTCGATTCATTCCTAACTACGCCGAGATCACAAAGGCTTTTACCCGATTGTTGAAATAGAATACTCCATTCTTTTGGGATGAGATAGCTGATAAATCTTTTGATGCACTAAAGTACACGTTGACCCATGCACCGTTATTGCATCCTCCCAACTACAACCAGGACTACTTCTTGTATCTCACCACCTCTCATTCCACCATTGGAATGGTGTTAGTTCAGGAAGATGAATTCGGTACTGAACATGTGATATATTACCTTAGTCGAACCTTAAATCCAACTGAGCTAAAATACTCACATGTGGAGAAATTGGCATTGGCAGCTGTTCAAGCTGTCCAACGTTTTCATCATTACATTTTACTACGCAAGACTACAGTAATTTCTGATTGCAACCCTATGATCTATATTTTGACCAAACAATTGCTAGGGGGCAAGTACTCCAAATGGATTGTGATCCTGCAGGAGTTCGACTTGGAATTTGAAAAGTCTAAGTCGAAGAAATCTTTAGTTTTTGCGGAGTTAATGTGTGACTTCCCGCGTGCTGACACGGAAATTGTGGCGGAGGAGCCCATTGCGGACGAATCCTTGTTTCTAATCAGAAATTTAGATCCATGTTATGGGGATATCATCGTTTATCTCCAGACCCAATCCTTTCGGCCGGAAATTTCAAGATCAGAATGTCGAAAAATACGATTCCAGTCCCAACAATTCAAAATTATTGGAGATACTCTTTATCGCCGTGGGGCGGACTCCGTTTTTCGACATTGTTTAACTCATGAGGAAGGTGAAATGGTTCTAAATGACTGTCACTCTGGAGCGTGTGGCAGTCATATGTATGGGTTTGCCATAGCCCAAAAGATATTGCGCGCTGGTTACTTCTGGCCGTCTTTGTTTAAAGATTGTATTAATGCGGTCTGAGAATGCCACAACTGCCAAATTTTTGATCGAAAGATGCGTGATCCACCTGCTCCTCTCCACCCTATAATTGCTATCGGTCCTTTCGCGAAATGGGGTATCGATTTTATTACATGTAACCCTCACTCGGATGGGGGGCATGCATATATCATCCTTGCGGTAGATTATTTTACCAAGTGGGCCGAGGTGATGCCTACATTTGAGGCAGACGACAAAACGGCTGCGATTTTCATTTTCAATCATATAATTGCTAGGTTTGGTGTTCCAAAAGCGATTATCACTGATCATGGGCGTCATTTTCGAAACGTTATGACGACTGAACTTACAGGCCAGCTTGGCTTGCGTCATGATAGTTCAACTCCGTATTATCCACAAGCTAATGGTCTGGTTGAAGCCATCAACAAAGTTCTAGTCATCATGATCCGATGAATCATTGGGATTCATAGGTCGAATTGGCATAACATGCTATTTTCAGTGCTTTGGGCGTATCGAACCTCAGTAAAAACGTCAACAGGGTTCACTCCTTTCCAACTAGTTTATGGTCTGGAAGCTGTGTTACCCATTGAATGCGAAATCCCGTCATTGCAAATGGCCATCGAATTACTTCCAGCCACTTCCGAAGAGGAAAGACGTTTGTTATACTTGGCTCAGCTAGATGAGAATCGACGTGATGTTGCATTAGCGATCGAAACTCATGCAAAACGTATTAAAGCTGAGTATGATCAAAATGTGACCCCTTGAAATTTTTCGGAAGGAGACCTAGTCTTATTGTACGATCAAGCAAATGATAAATTAGGCGCTGGAAAATTCATACCTATGTGGCATGGTCCTTATGTTGTCAAGCGAAAGCTGGCAAAAGGGGCCTATGAATTGGTAGACTTTGACGAGGTCTCTTTAGGTAAACCCAGAAATGGTCTTTACCTAAAGAGGTATTATGCTTAAAAAATGGGTGTGGAGATTTTTAGTTAGGTTAGTTTTTCTTTCTAGCTGGTGTGTTTTAGTTTAAAAAGTGTGCTTAACTTAGAGAGTGTTTTTCGTTATTATTCCTGCTTATCTTGGTTTTACTCTTGATATTGTAGATGTCGACGCCTCTCCAAACATACATTGGTTTTGCTGATGGTGCTTGTCGTAATACACGGAACATTTCTTCCGCAGCTTGGGTTATTTATTCGCCCTCTGACGAGTTGGTATCTATGCATGGGGTAAGCCTCGGTCAAACAATGAACAATATTGCTGAGTATAGTGCAGTGATTGAGTTATTATCTGAATCTATTTCATTTGGGATTCAGAGTTTGATAGTGAGGTTAGATTCTGAACTCGTTGTATTACAGCTTAATAGAGTATATGGCATTAGAAATCTAGTGTTATTGAGATTATTTTTGAGAGTGCATCTCTTGGAACGTGAATTTGATGATATTGAATATCAACATATTCCAAGATATTTAAATACATTAGCAGATGCAATTGCTTCTCTAATGTTAAGTAGACATTTGCAATAATCATACAAGTAAATTTAAAAACATTCCATAACATGTTTTACAAGATAAGCCGGTAATAGTGATATAGTATAACATAGAAGTGTGTCAAAACATACATCGTCTTCGATCATAGGTTGAAAAACACCTTATGATCGGCAAAAATGATAGTACAAAAAGAAAAAAATGTCATATGTGTCTACAACAGGCGATCATCCTATCACTGGTGATGATCTCAATAGGAAACCACTGTACGGGCCACCTTACAAAGGAACCTCCTAAAAGGTCCTGGGACCCCAATCAAATAGCGCTGAAGTCTAAGAGGAATGTCATCTATGCCGGTTTCTGGAATGTCTCCTGTCAAACGCTCTAGATGGCTCTCCAATTCGGCCAAGGTCTCTGCTGATTCGTCCTGTGGGGTTGGTGCCATTGCAGCTGGTTGTTTCCTCTCATAGGGCCGGAGAGTGGCTGGTCGCCATGGACCTACATCTACATTTGAAACTTTTACTATCAATTTTGAGACGAGATAAAAACAAAAAAAAATTAAATTAGGAAAATGTTGAAAATGATTTTACCTGAGTCATCCCATTGCTCTCCTGGTGGAAGAGCCATGTCTGGGTCACCACGAAAATCTACCCTAGCATAAGAAAAGTCCTGAATAGCAAATACCTGGTTTTCCAACCATTGGAAATACTCAGGAGTGAATCGAACGACCTCTGTCCCCTCCTCAGGATGACGGGCCATAACTGCAACCCATCCCATCCGTTTGGGCTCTCGAGGAAGTCCAGCTCCAACAATGAGGTGCTGTGGGACCAACATTAGAACCCTCTCCAGACCAAATCTCACGACTAAAGCACCTTATACAAAGGTCTTCAGTTGTCCGTTCTTGGCTCTAGTCAGTTGGCCTTTTACATTAGCCAATACAACATCGCACCAGTTGAAGATGGTGCCTCGAAAGCAGTCAACTGCCATCCGCATTTGTGATCTAGTGGCTACATGTAGTGCTGCGCTCCTGTAGAGCCTGGTAACAATAAACGCAATTACCATAAGTTCAGGAAGGGATATGGTTTTGATATCTATCCCTTTGTCTTTAGTCTGGTTGTTACAGAACTCTAGCCGGAGGCTATCGACAGACTGGCCACCTGGCCTAGTCCCGAATAGAGTCAAATGTTCACCTCTCTTGGGCAAACCAGTCAAAAAGTAAATTTACACCAGCTCCATTTCGAGCTGGTGACCACCAATGAAGAAGCACTGGTCCTGTATGCTCCACCTATCTACCAGCCACTCCAAGAAGTCCACCTGGGCCCTCATGCCAGGTATGGCCCAAAATTTGTATAAGCCGCATGCCTTCAATGCATCAATCGAAGGTTGATGATTTATCGCGGCGAGATCTACATCCTCATGCTCCCGTTCTCGCCAATCAAGCATGATGTATACTCTACATTCAACAAAAAGGCAAGTGAGAATATCTAAAAGCAAAATTTTTTGGTAAATTTTGAGTTTGTTATGTTTTAAAAACCTTTGCGCGGGGTACACATTCTTTCTGTTAGAAATAGTGCGTGGGTCCGCACGTTGCCTTAAGGGCAGCTGCGGACCCCCGAATTTTTTCCTTGTGCGAAAAAGTCGGGGTCCGCGGGTCCCCTGTGTTATACCTGCGGACCCCCACGCGCGGGTTTTTTGACCTAAAAGCTCCTAAAAAATGAAATCAAACCCTAAAAATCAATTTGAAACAGATGAAATCAAAGAGTAGGATGATGTGGATTACCTGGAGGAGACAACGTTCAATTCCAAAGGATGGATTTTCCGCAATCTTCACGGGAAGTTTCTGACCAAAAGCTCTATTTTCTCACCCAGAACTCAAACGGTAAAAATGAATTTACAAAAGCCCTTTTTATAAGTTTTTTGAATAAATGAGTTTTTAATTTGTTTATGTTTCAGAAATCAGTCATTTTCGACGAAAAAACATTAGAGTCACCTTTAAGCTCTTTTCTGACTCCTAAAACATGAAAAGATTGCTGAGTTTTTCTTTTTAAGCTCGTTAAAACGGGATTAAAAAGACGGTCCACTTACAACTCTTTTCTGACCGTAAAAACATGAAAAGATTGTTGGATTTTTGTCATTTCAAATTCGATATTGGTTATAAAATGACGTGTCATTGATCGCTTTTTTACTTTTTCGGATCAGAGGCACTAATTACGAAAAGTACTCCTTGGTCGTAACGATCAAGCGGTTCTCTCAAGTATTATTTTATACTTTTTCGGGCTTGGGAGACACAAATTTACGAAAAAGGACAACCATGGAGTTTTCTTAAGTTTTTTCAGACTCTCTAAAATTGAAAACGCCGAGTTTCTCCTATACTGGACTCGTTAAAATTTAACAGTAAAGGACCTGTTCAATTACAAATAGGAACAGACCACTCCTACTTAGGGTTCAAATTTAAACTAAGTTGGACTCATCCGAAGGATGAGCTTATAATCAAGCAAATTTTATCCTCCTCAAGCTTGTAAAAAATAAAGAGGTACTTGCTAGAAATGGTGGGGGAAAGAGAGAAAAATGAGCCTGTTTGTCATGCTTTGTAACCACTCTTGAACACGACACTTTTATTCACCTGGGTTGGGAAATCCTTTGCCTAACAGTTGATCAAACCATATTGAAAGTCTTCAGCCGGTTTCTGGCTATTAACTTTGGGTCAATTGTCACCAAACCATCTGCTGTGTCGTTATGTGTTCAAGAGGTCAGTGCAAATAAACCATTCATCTGCGAAATATCTGTCATCCATCTTGACCATCCCTGAGTCAGTCCTTGCAACTAAATTTCTTCAAAATTGATCTATGATTTCATGTTGTGGGCTTGCTTACAACGGATCGCTTTCTATCGACTTCAACTCATTATCTAGAAAGATGATCTAGAAATCGTCAGTACCTTGGGATCTGCATGCCTCAATGGCAGGTTTCTCGCCTTCGACGATAGGTTGCATCATTGACCTTCGATCAAAGGATTCCGTGACATGTTCGACATCAACACATCTATTCACATCTCATGGATTGTACTGAGTACTTTGAGAGCCATTGACATTACTGGTGGTTTCTCTCACACTTGTTAACAGTTTACATCATTGACTGGTAATCAAATGGTTTCTACCATGTTCGACTTCAGCACATTCATTCGCATGGATAGAATCATACTATTTCGGGAAGTAGAAATGAAGACCCTGGATCTAGCTTCCACCATCCAGGCTGCGAGGAATTTTGTATTCATTATACAGTGGACTATTCATTAACAGATGGCTGCGTCCATACTATGTCTACATGTGTCTATACTTGTGATGTATTACAAGATCATTCCTATATCAGAGCAGTAGTTAGTTTTCTAGTCAGTTTTGATCTGAGTATGGGAATGCCTACCTCAGTGATGATATGATCTCATATATATATTTTGCATTGAATGTTTTTACAGGTTCCAACCGGGCTTTCCACAAGATGATCCTCGAAATGATAAAGTACTTCACTCTTCCTAGATAATAAATGAAATCTTCATCTACTACAGACTTCACACTTTAGGGGGCAATCTGTTACACAAAATATTGTCACCATGGATATTTGCAGTCAGTATGGGTCTATCATCAATCATACTGTCCTCCTAAGCAAGTCTCAAACCTCAACTCTTCATGTCAAGCTTTGGAAATGAGAGAAAGACCTTTAAAAATCAATAAATTTCTGGTTCTGCACTTTCTCTCATTGTTTCCTGCGGTCCCGCACCCCCTGTTCATATTACCTGCGGACCTGCCCGATCTGTCTCTAAAGGAGTGGGTGCGGACCCCTGTGAAAGTCAAAAAGGCGCAAGTTTATTCTAAAAAACTCACTTTGGGTTAATTCTAGATGATTCTAGAAGGAATTTTGACGTGGATGGTTCGCTCTTAGGTGGTTCATGCATCCCAAAAGAGAAGGAGCTAATCCCTTGATGAGAGGAGCTATCCCTTTGAAGGAGGGCTTTATCCCTTTGAAGGAGGACCTAGTAACTTCCCTCCATTGCATTATAAATTAAGGCATTGGGCTGGTTTCTAGGGAGGTCGGAAGCTGAACATTTTTGAGGGTAAATGCTGGCGGAATTGGGACTTCCTAGTTAAGCTTGAGAGGAGAGATCACATACCTTTTGGATTCATTGGGAAGAGAGTGAAACTTGTCAAAGTAGATGAGACTTCTTGCTGAACCCTGGGAGGAGCTTGTACAGCATCAAGGCACAGGTTGTAAAGTTCTTCTTTGATTTAAATTAATACAATCGGATTCATTTTTCTCAACAAATTGTCTTATGTAATTTGTTTCATGAATTCCTTGATCACATGATAAGTATGCTTTATTATATTGGCTTTTCAGGTGCTATTTAATTTGTGTTCTTGTTTGTGTTTGCAGATTCTCGCAAAAGGGAGCTCATTTGGATCAACGGAGCGAGGCTTCCACAAACTTGCATTGGACCCAAGGTAGGCCTAAAACACTTGTTTGCCTTTGATTATAAATTGCATACTTAGAGAAAGATAGGATTTGATTGGCTTGCTTTTCACTAGATATCGTTAGATACTAGGGAGGTCGATCTTGTCCGCAAGAATGACTCATTCCGAGTGACACTGTTTGTTGTGATTTCCTAGGATACAAGCATCTCATTCCTTAAGTTTCCTAGGAATTGCAAGCAAACCAATAACACCACTTTTCTTCAACATATGAAGGCTGTCATAATTCAAGTGTCGAAATCTAGCATGCCATAAAAGAACTGATGGAAATGTACCTTCATCATAATGAGAAATGTATGAGAATTTTTATGCACCAGCAAAAGTACCTTGCAGCTTCAGAAGTCCTTCTTCTTCTATCCCTGTCATGACAAGTGAGTGAGTGATTTGATGCTTTTCTGACCTCAACCTTGCCATCAAACATATGAATGGAGTGTCCTTGCTGGAGGATGTGGGCCAAAGCTAACAAGTTTCTCCTTAGATATGGGAGATATAGAATATCTTACAGAAGAAATTTTAGAAGACCAGGCTATTTGAGCTTGATGGTGCCAAGCCCTGATGGCTTGAATTTTGACTTGTTTGTAAAGTATATTGCTCCATCAACATTGTCAGCAAATTCTTCAAAACAATATCTTCTAAAAGTCATGTGGCAAGTTGCCCTTGAATCAAGCAACCAATCATTTTTCCAAGAAGCAAGTGAAGCATTAAATAAGTCTTCAATTATTCCAATATTACAATATGACACAACATAGTGAGTGGATTCGGGTGCTTTACCTTTCCCATTGTCATTGGTTTTACTTTTGGCTTCATTTCTTTCTTGCTCAATTCTGTCCCAAGGCAACTTACTTGTGGATGCATAACGTCCATATCTATTGCAACATATGCAATGAAGATCAAACTTTTCTCCTTGTAACTGTTTGGCCCCCTCTGCCTCTAAAATTCCTTCTTCCTCTTCCTCTTCGACCACCTCTTCCTCTAGAAGAATCTTGTGAAAGATTCTTCTCTCTATGTAAAAGACACACAACTTCTTTAGAACACTGAGGAGTTTTCTTCTCCCCAAAATCATTATCTCTCTCAACAAACTTCTTCTCAAGGGAGTCAAGGTAATCTCCTCGAGGTTTCCACTTGCTTGCAATGACTCAAGATAATTTGAATAAGTGGGATATAGTGCCTTGACATAAAATATAAGAGGAATGTCTATTTGAACACCAATGTTTTTTATATCATGCATCATGGATCTTACTTCTAACGCTAAAGCAAGAGGGTCATTATTTTTCAATTCAAGACTGAACAATTTAAACATCATTTGGATAAGTTCAAGTTTAGAGTGTGAGTCATACAGTTCCTTCAACTTCTGTCACACTTCAAAAGCATTTGAAAATGGTAAAATATGGTGACTCACCTCTTTATTTACGAATGCTACAATCAAATCATAGGCCTTGTTGTTCTTATTTTCCCAAATGGAAATATCCTTATATGAGGTGTCTTTGCAGGTGCATTATCTCCTTCTCCTTCACAAACCCCTTTCCACAACTCATTAAAAATGAGAGTGTGTTTTATCTTCTGTAACCATTCAAGATAGTTCTCTTTTCTAGAGAGAACTACTCCAACAATAGATATCAATGAATCCATTTTAAATATGTGTACTGTGTAAAAAAATGTACTTTGTTGCTAATATATTCTAAAAATTTCACTTCTCGTATAAATATATATGACAAGGTTATTATTTGGGGAGGGGTTATATGGGGGAGGTATTTTATGGGAGAAGGGGTTATATAGGGTTGTATGGGGGAGCGGTTATATAGGGTTGTATGGGGGAGGGGTTATAGGGCGAGGTAGTATATGGGGGAGGTGTTAACGCGTGGGGTTATAACTGTTGGGGTTTTGAATCGGGGGAGGTACTAACTATGTATTGAATGAAGGTGGGAGTGTTATATACCATATAATGGAGGCGAGAGTATTAACTGTGCAGAGTGTTATGATATCACAAAGGTGTTATATGTATGTTGGAGTATACGTTATAACTAGGAGTGGAGTGTGGTATGGCGGGTTGGTAACTAGGAGTCAGGTGGTTTGGGTGCTGTGAATGGGGGCAATACAAGACCGATGTTTAACCACTATTCAGAAAGGCCACATGAGGTATATATTAATGTAGTGATGGCGTATGGTGGAGGAGTATGTGTGGTATGGTTCCACTGCACAATGGGGAGAGGGGTTCAATATATTAAAACTGGTGAGGCGGTATGGGAATGTGATATGGCAACCGGTGGGGAGAGTGGTGCAATGCCAAAACAATGGCGATTTAGTAACACCATTGTTTGAGTGAAGACAGAGGAGCCATGCGATACATAGTTTCATGGTAACAAAAAAATTAATGCAATCTATGCACAGGTCAGACCATAAAATCACAACACAATCATACCACACAGTAACATGGAGATAATACATAGTCACCTACGCCATTTAACAAAAAAAACTTTGGGCTTACCACTCTTCCGCTTTGCAACAACCACAAAGGTTATGTATAAACCCAATACAACATAGTGCTTCCAAGCAGCGCAACAACTAGTCATTTTTGCTTGGCAGTCTCCCAAAACAACGAACATGACCCCATAAAATCAAATGAGGAGGCAACAAACATAATAATTTTTTAAATGCAGGACAACGGTGACAATTCTGCAGAAATATGTGGAACATGGGAAGGAGGGAGTTACAAGGGTAGGAAGAGAGCCAAAAATAGTGGTTGGGACCTGAGCTCTGATACCATGTTAGGCCAGGAGGTAACTCCTCAAATGAATTGTGATTTTGCATTAAGGTTGATCATAGATATATACATGGAGGGAGAGACTCTTGGGACCTGTACGAAGTGTTATGATATAACAAGGTGTTATATGTATTTCAAAGTATACATTATAACCAGGAGTGGAGTGTGGTAACTAGGAATCTAGTGGTTTGGGTACTGTGGATGGGGGAAATACAAGCCCAATGTTTAACCACTATTTGGAAAGGTTACACGATGTATATATATGCAGTGATGGCATATGACGGAGGAGTATGCATGGTATGGTTCCACCACACAATGGAGAGAGGGGTTTAATATATTAAAACCGGTGAGGTGGTATGGGAATGTGGTATGGAAACCAGTGGGGAGAGCGGTGCAATGCCATAACAACGGTGGTTCAGTCATGCCACTGTTTAAGCACAGATAGAGGAGAAGTGTGATACACAATTGCATGGTACCAAAAAAATTAACACAGTCTACACACATGTCAGACCATCAAATCACCACACATTAATACCGCACAGTAACATGGAGATAATACACAGTCACCTACGCCATTTAAAAAAACAAATTTCAGGCTTACCACTCTTATGTTGAAGAAATTTTAACTGGGTTTAGTCTTCATAAATATAACTTTGATCTTTGTAATTGTAAAAGAATTATTCCTTGCTACAGGGGTTTCACGAGCAAGAGGTTTATGTATTAGTAGCTCCCATTGAGAGCATTAGGAAGTCAAAGAGTCAAAGAAAATATTAAAGAGCTCTTCTTGAGAATTTATGAAATGTATATGAGTCAACCTAGTGTCTAGATCAACCCTCCAAGACAAGCACAATCCTCTCCTAGAAGGCAGAAAAAAATCGATATAGAAGACAGTCATGTCGTCCTCAAAGTATGTACAAATGACATGTGGGCTCAATAAAAGAGACACATCAATTCACATTGACATGTTGGCTTATTAGGAGACATAACCACTATAAATACCCTACTAAACTTCAAAAAAGTACAAACAAAATTTCAAATTCCTTAGTAACTTCGAAGGTACAGGAAGGTACATTCGATGATGATTAGAGTCAATAATTTCTGGACAGTACTGCAACTTCGCTCAAGTACAGTGGCTCAGAATTT
This sequence comes from Pinus tabuliformis, assembly GCA_031772625.1. Taxonomy (NCBI): domain Eukaryota; kingdom Viridiplantae; phylum Streptophyta; class Pinopsida; order Pinales; family Pinaceae; genus Pinus; species Pinus tabuliformis. The sequence goes on from CM062805.1 coordinate 1,331,362,095, forward strand.
CGGTCAAGTATAGTGGCTTAGAATCTCAATCAAGTATAAGCACAGTGGTGCAGAATCTCAGTGAGTACAGTGGCTCTATATTTCTCGGATGGTCATCATGATTCCAGTCTCAGTGTAGGGAAGATCTCAGTGCAGGGAAGAACACTATCACAGTCTCGGTGGACCTATCTCCTAGCAGTCTATGCATATATATGATGAAAAAGATCTCGGGAACCCTCACTGTCTCAACATACACTCTAGGTGTAATCTCAGTCTTACTGTCTCAACATAAGGAGGATCACAATGATCCCACAGTTGCACTCACAATCTCAGCATACTTGTCATGAAATACACTCTCGGCATGCTCACAGTAATCACAGTCAACATGATGATGATCTTAGTAAGACTATAGTAATGATATAAGTACATATGGAGATATGGTACAATAGTCATCACAATGAATATGCAAGAATGATGACCGAGGTGAAGCAGCAGTGTTGATAATGATCTTAGGAGTAAGAAGAGGATTGGTGTCTTGGTCTTGGAGTGGCCTAGTAGGTTAAGGGTCATAGTCTTGTTATTCATCAATTAGAATCTCTATAAGAATAATTTTGTGCAGGTTGTCCTCTCCAAGAGGGAGAGGTTTTGGCTCTAGCAGGATGCCAACATATTGTGTTCTTGTCTCTTTGTTTTGGTATCTATTTGATGAACTAACAAATACACACTCTAATAATATCAAGTAAATATTGAATAAGAGGAAAAATTGAAAAACACCTCACAAATAGTTATCATTCCTAGAAGAATATCATTAACTAAAATTGCCCTAGATTCTTCACCATCTTCCTCTATGCAACAGTCACAGAGGTTATGTATAAACCTGATGCAATACAATGCTTCCAGGAAACACAACTACCGGTAATTCTTTCTTGCAAGTCTCCAAAAATAACGAAGACAACCCCAAAAAAATCCAATGAGGAGGTAGAAAACACAATACATTTTTAAACTGCAGGACATAGGTGACAATTTTGCATGAATATGTAGAACATGGACAAGAGGGAGTTACAAGGGCAGGAAGGGAGCCAAAAATAATGGCTGGAACTTGGCTCTAATACCATGTTAGGCCAAGAGGTAACTTCTCAAATGAATTGTGATTTTTCATTAAGGCTGATCATAGATATATACATTGAGGGAGAGACTCTTAGGATTCATCTCCCAATGTCTTTTCATATTCCAACTCTCCTTATTTTCTATTTACATTATTTTACACATATTCACCCAATCCCAATGATTAGGTGTCAACAATGTTGATCAAATTGGACCTTTCTAAGGCATACAACAAATTAAGCTTGGATTACCTTCTTTGTGTTCTTTCAACTTATGGGTTCTCTCCTAATTGGATAGGCTGGATTAAATCCCTCATTTCCACCCGTTTCTTTTATATCCTCATCAATGGATCACCCTCCCATACTTTTCATCCATCCTAGGGCCTAAGACAAGGAGATCCCCTTTCTCATTTTATTTTTATCTTGGCAATCGAAGGTCTTGGTTGATACATCAAAGATTCCTTAAGCCAAGGATCCCTAAAAGGAGTCCACTTGTTTGGCTCTAATTTGGAAATTACACACCTATAATTTGTAGATGATGTCATGCTTTTTGGGATTCCTTCTCTTTGTGAAGTTAGAGACTTAAAAACCATCCTCCATGAATTCATGGAAGCATCAAGAAATTTGATTAATGATGAAAAATATAGTCTTTACTTCTTCAACACCAATATGCATGTTCAATTACATTTAGCACAGGTCCTAGATTTCTAGATTAGGAATCTCCCTAGCTACTATTTGGGTGTTCTATTGGTAGTTAACTCGTCTCAGAATTCCTGATGGAAAAACATTCTTCAAAATATATTTGATCAATTGGAGAAATTGTAGGTTTTAACCTCGTACAAAAATTACCTGCATACGAATTCTAAAACACAGAAAATAAACAATGCGAGAGCATATCACATAAAGCACATATACACAAATATTTTCCCCTGGATCCCAAAACTGGGACTACCAGCTTGATTTTTCATTATGTTCCTTTCAATGTTACAATACATATTTATACATGCCGAAGCATCCAATACCATGGACCGAAAACCATCGCATCCAAAACCATGGACCGAAAACCATCGCATCCAAAACCATGGACCGAAAACCATCGCATCCAAAACCATGTCCGAAAAACATGCACAAAACCATAGGTAGGTCCGCCTAACCTAATATAGGGTCCAAAACCAAAATTTTCCGGGGCGCTACCCCAAACCCCATAGAGTGGGGTTACCTGCACCCCTCAAACCCCTTGTGACTCCCCTCATTACTTAATCGGTGCAACGAAGGGGGGGCTCCAGCCTCCTTCTAACCCCTTGGTTAACTACGTGGGCTAGTCGTGGAAAGAATATAACACAACCCAACATTCTCCCACTTGTTGTTTTCTTTCCACAGGGGGCCACAAGGGAGCTTAGTCATTTATTCAGCCCTACAATGCCCATTGTTTCTCTACACCAAGAGAACTTCTCAGAGCTCTCAGATTTTGTCAATGCATTTGTAGTATTCTTCAAAGTGTCCACATTTACCAGCAACACCTTTTTGTCTTCTATCATATCCCTCACAAAGTGATACTGAACGTCAATGTGCTTTGTCTTTGAATGATACACAGGGTTCTTTTCCAAGAAAATTGCACTTTGGCTGTCATAGTCTATCCTTATAGCTCCCTGTACTAACCCCATACTAGAACACAGTCTCTGCAACCAAACTACTTCCTAGCTTGCATGAGTGGCTGCCATGTATTCTACCTCTGTAGTTGATAGTGCCACTACAGAGCGTTTCTTACTCATCCAACTGACTGCACCTCCAAATAGGTTAAACACATACCCACTTGTAGATCTTCTCTGATCCAGATCTCCAGCCTAGTCTGCATCAACAAAGCCACGAATATCCAACACTTTGTCCAATCCTGGTCTTCCTTAGTAGCACAAACCATAATCACTAGTGCCACACAAATACCTGAAAACCCGCTTCATTGCTGTCCAGTGCTCCTTACCTGGTTTTGAAATAACCCTACTCAATACTCCCACTGCATGTGCAATGTCTGGTCTAGTATAGACCATCACATAAATCAGGCTGCCGACTGCACTTGCATATGGAATACGAGACATATCCTTTTCCTCTTCTTGTGTCTTGGGACACTATTCAGCAGAGAACTTTACACTTATAGGAATAGGAACCTTCACCAGTTTACTATGCTACATATTAAACCTCTACAATATTGTCTCGACATACTTCCTCTGGTTTAACCAGAGCTTCCTCTTTGTCTGATCTCTTTTAATTTCCATGCTCAAAATATAGTTTGTAGCACCAAGATATTTCATGTCGAATTTGGAGGACAATTGGGTCTTCAAATCCTGGATAATTTCTTTGTCATTTCCAACCAAAAACATATCATCCACATACAAGACCAGATAAATAACACGGTCACCAATTAATTTAAAATACACACAGTGATATGCTTTGCTTCTGGTGAAGCCAATTCCCCATATAAATGTATCAAATTTCTGATACCACATCCTTGGTAACTGTTTTAACCCATATAGAGACTTCTTTAACTTGCATACCATTTCTTTCTTACTCTTCACCACAAAGCCTTCAAGTTGCTTCATGTAGATCTCCTCTTCCAGATCCTTGTGAAGAAATGCTGTCTTCACATCCATCTTTTCTACCTCAAAATCAAAAGCAACAACAACAGATAAAAGTAATCTAATAGAATCTACCTTGGCAACAAGAGAAAAAATATCACCAAAATCAATTCTCAGCACCTGGGAATAACCTTTTGCTACCAACTGAGCTTTGTATTTCTCCACCTTTCCTTATGCATTTGTCTTCTTCTTGAACACCCATTTTCTGCCAATGGGTTTCCTTCTAGCTGGCAACTGCACCAGATCCCAAGCCTCATTTTTGTGCAAAGATGCCATTTCATCAACCATGGCCTCTTTCCAGAGTTTTCCATCCTCTGAATCTACTGCTTCCTTCACAGTTCTGGGATCATCATCAATAATAGATAAAGAAAAATTTGAACAGAAAGCAGATGGACTATGCCTTTCTAGTTTCCTTCTTTCTCGAACTTATCTTCTCACACCTAGAGTTTTTGGCTTTTCATCTCCTGATTCCTCCTCTGTTGTAGAGTCCGATTCTTCCTCCTTTAGCCCAAACTATATCTTCTCAGGTTCCTTTGGTTGGACTTCATGTTTAATAACATCTTTCACCTCTCTGAACACCACATCTCAACTATACACAACCTTCCTTGTTATTGGGTTCCAAATATTATAACCCTTTAAACCATCCTTATACCCAATAAAGATGCACTTTTCAGATTCACTATCCAACTTGGTTCATTTCTCCTTTAGAACATGTACATATGCATCACATCCAAATACCCTCAAATGTGAAAGAGAGGGTTTCTTACCAGTCCATACCTCTTGTGGAGTCTTATCCTCCAACGTTGATGAAGGTGATCTATTGACCAGGTAACATGTTGTCTCCACCGCCTCTGCCCAGAATTCCTGTCCTAACTCGGCACCACTGAGCATGCTTCTTGCCCTTTCCATCAACGTCTTGTTCATTCTTTTTGCAACTCCATTTTGCTGAGGTGTATAAGGAGTAGTCTTTTTCTGTGCTATACCACACTTCTTACAAAATTCTTCAAATTCCTTACTGTAAAACTCTCCACTGTTTCTGTCCTCAACACCTTTATCTTCTTCTCTGTCTGGTTTTCCACTAGAGCCTTAAATTCTTTAAACCTGTCAAAGACTTCAAATTTCTTCTTAAAAAAATATATCCATGTATTCCTTGAGAAGTCATCTATAAATGATACATAGTACACAGACTTACCCAGTGATGGAACCTTCACAGGTCCAAACACATCACTGTGCACAAGCTCTAATATCTGTTTCGCCCTCCTAGCACCAGAGGGGAAACTCACCCGATTCTGCTTCCCATACACACAATTTTCACAAAAATCAAAATCCAGAGAGCTATTACTCATACCTTCCACCATACCTTTACCATGAAGTATTCTAAGGCCCTTCTCTCCAATATGTCCAAGCCTTTGATGCCACAACATGGTCATTCTCCAAAGACCACTAGATTTTCTTCTCCTCTTTCAGGAACCACAGAACTGTTGAACCCATCAACAACATTGCTACCTTACAGCTTGTACAGAGTTCCAATTAGAACTCCCTGCATCAATACCAGTGCTCCCCGAACCATCTTGCAGGTATCCTTCTCAAACACTGTTTTTACACCTGCATCATCCAGCTTGCTTACAGAAATCAGATTTTTGGCCAATGTAGGAATATCCAGAACACCCAGAATTGTTCTAACCCTTCCACCTTGCAACTTCAACTTTACTTTTCCAAAATCAACGATTTTAGCCTTCCTATCATCCCCTAAGACGACATCACCACCATCGTATTTTTCATACTCGCAGAACCACTCTATATGGGGAGTGAAGTGAAAGGATGCACCTGAGTCAATCAACCATGCCTCATGATCTACATGTGTAATTGAAGAAGCCAAGTACACATCCCCACCTTCATCCGAGGTGGTTTTTGCCTCTGCAGAAGGAGCATCATCAGATCCCTTTCCTTTATCAAGAGCTTTATATTTACAGTCCCTTTTGTAGTGCCCTTCCTTTCCGCATTTCCAGCACACCACCTTTACAGGTTTTCTTGGAGATTTAGATCTCCCTCTAGATTTAGATCTCCCACTCGATGACTTATTTTTGTTTCTATTCTAGGACCGTCCTCGTACAGACAAGGCATCACCATTCTGGCTCCCCATATTTTTCCGCCTCAATTCCTCCGTCAGCAAGGATGAGACTATTTCATCAAACTGTAAAGAAGTTGCATTGCTACCTATTGCAATAACCAGACTATCCCACGAATCTGGTAGAGAACACAACAAACTGATGCACTTATCTTCATCTAAAATTTTAATATCAACAGATAATAATTGACTTACCACAGTATTAAATGCGTTCAAATGCTCTGTCACCGAGTCTCCATCTTTCATCCTCAGGTTATACAACTTTTTCTGTAGGAACAGTTTATTCACCAGAGACTTAGATTGGTACAAATTCCCTAACTTGTCCCATAAAGCTTTTGCTGTAGCTTCCCTTGATACATTCAACAATATTGAATCTGAGACACACAATCGTTTTGTGCTCTTTGCCTTCCGATCCAACTTCTTCCATTCTTCATCGGACACTCCCGTTGGTTTAGTACCTGGTTCTACCGCGATCCACTGATATTTATCCACCAACATATCCTCCATCTTGAGTTTCCATAACTCAAAACTCTAACCATTAAATTTCTCGATCTTTATCTTTCCACTGCTCTCCATCTTCTTTCACCACCAGAATCGATCCCGCAAATCTCGCACTGGACAGGGTCTACCACAAGCCCGAGCGAAATCCCTCAGCAACAATGACGTCCCCTTGAAGCCAAAACAACTCTGATACCAAATGTAGGTTTTAACCCCATACAAAAATTACCTGCATATGAATTCTAAAACACAAAAAATAAACAATGCGAGAGCATAACACATAAAGCACATATACATAGAGATTTTCCCCTGGATCCCAAAACTGGGACTACCAGCTTGATTTTTCATTATGTTCCTTTCAATGTTACAATACATATTTATACATGCCGAAGCCTCCAATACCATGGACCGAAAACCATCACATCCAAAACCATGGATCGAAAACCATCGCGTCCAAAACCATGTGCGAAAAACATGCACAAAACCACAGGTAGGTCCACCCAACCTAATATAGGGTCCAAGACCAAAATTTTCCAGGGCACTACCGCAGACCCCATAGAGTGGGGTTAACTGCACCCCTCAAACCCCCTATGACTCTCCCCGCTATGCAATAGGCACAACGAAGGGTGGCTCTGCCCCACTTCTAACCCCCCGATTAACTACGTGGGCTAGTCGTGGAAAGAATATAACACAACCCAACAGAAATGGGAATTTTTCTTGTTGAACCTTATAGGTAGGGTGTTCCTGGCTAAATCAGTTTTGCAAGCACTGATGATCTACCAACTTTCATTTCTTCCTGCACCTAAAATTATTGATAAATCAATCACCTTAAAGTTCAGAGACTTCATGTGGAAAGGAACCAAGAAATATAAGAAGTGGGCCTTGGTAGCATGGGACAAGGTATGCTTTCCAAAACTGGTAGGTGGTCTACGAGTATGAGATCTAGAGACACTAAATAGGGCTCTGGGAGCGAAGCTGTGGTGGCGATGGCTACAAGGGGGCTAGGAAATTTGGAAGAAAATTTGGGACAAAAAATATTGTTAACATGGTTTGAAAGTAGACAAATTTTGAACTAGGGTCTACCCATCATGATCATCCGTTTGGAATATAGCATAGGAAAATAAGAACTTGATTAGGGATGATGCCTTCTGGGAGATACAAAATGACATAAATACCCTTTCTTGAGAAGAATACTAGCAACAACTCTCGTGCTTAGCTACACTGATTGACTTGTAGGAATTGAAGGACTATACTAAGGCAAAAGGAGCTATAGTGGTGATGGATTACTACAGATAAAGTTAGCCATCTTCCACGTGGTGAACATGGAGAACCTAAGAGGATTGGTTGGCTCATTTTTTATGAGGGTTTTATGCACCCTACTTAATAAGGGTGAAGTCACCCAAATCAGAGCTCTTTAAATAACCCTAGTTGTTTGGTGTTGTCACCCTCGATGGGTTTTAAGGATCCTTTAGCCTTCATATTCCTCCTCTTGTAAAGAAGAAACTAGGGGAAAACTAATCCTAACCTATGTGAAACCTAGACTAATGTTAAATATACCTAAACATATTGGTTAAAGAATAAAATACAAACAAATAATTAACTAGTGTTATATATAGAAAGTAAATCTAAAATATTAGTTATACACAAGCAAAAGTATCAGTTAATGTAATACTAAATAAAAAATAAATAATTGTTAGAAAAGAATAAAATAAAATATGTACAATAATAATAGAGTTATGGTACAACAAAATAAAGATCAGAACTAAGTGTAACTTTTTCAAAAGGAATAGAAAATAATTGTTTCCGCAGAAATATCAAGAAAATACAATCTATTTTAAATTTATAACTAAAAATATAAATAAATTAATCCTTAATGAAAATAGTGAAAATATAGGTAACTTCTAAAATGGAAATCCCTTATCCTTTAAATGAATGCATGCCAAACTGTGTTTGTTTTAATAATTGGTATACAGAATAAATGCAACACACTAATTAATGAATTCTAATTTATATTTATCGATCGATGTGCATATAAAGGGAAACTGGAACAATCTCATAAAAGAGGATAATCATTCAATTACTTGTTTATGAATTAAACCAATAAACGAATAATCGAAATGAGCATATGAATTTAGAAATTGTTACAACATAAACATTAATTCAATTTGTATGCAAAAATAAAATTATCTTAGTCATAAATTTCTGGAATAAAACCACAGAAACCTAGACCAGATATATGCCTAGATCAACTATCGACCCCAAGACACAAGTCACTAGAGAGAGATAATGATTGTATAAGAAACTATACAAATTGAATCAACATAAGACAAAAAAGAAATGCGATAAAATTGCTAACTGTTTACAGAATAAAATCACACAAACAATAAATTGCTGTCTCATGTATTTTGAGAAATCAAATTACATAGAACCCAAAGGATGATAAGAACCAATGACTATGGAACAATAGAAACAAAAATAAGTAATCAATTGAATAAAACCAATCCTTAAAAACTCAGAGTGTAATTCAAAAAAAATTCCACAGTCACATAAAGTTAAAGAGCATTTCTTTTCTCCAAAATTTCCCTATATAGTACTAAAAGTACCCCCCATACTATAGAAAATCCAGAGTTTATATACAGGTCGAGAGACCTCATTGTATCCAAAATAATCCTAAAAAGTCTCTAACTGTATGTTACAAAAATAATTCAAATTGTTTACTTGACCTCTTGGTTGAATTGTAAAAGGTAAAAGAAGAAGACAAATGACTGACAGGGCATCCATGCACAACTCACAATAGGTACATGTCGATCGAGCATATCCTCCTTTGTAGGATCCAAAGCCAACATTCAATAAACATGAAGGACCTGTTGCAACAAACAAACCATTATTAAACATTATATTGACAACAAGATAGGGTTGCTATAGAATTTCCATTTTTTAAATTCAGTAAAATAAATTAAATACATACATACCTCAAAAACTTTGAAAATCCCGATCATAGATAACAAAAAAATCATTATTTATTAGGACCATATTCATATATATCCTAAGATATAACTACTTTGACCTTCAATGACTTGATGATAATATGTGTATCTTTAGACTAAGATTTATTTTTAGTACTCGAGGATTTTTGTTCCCTGTGTCTTTCCCTAGCTTGAAACGAAGCTTTGAGTTGATTATTTTCATGGACAAGTTGGCTAATATGTTGTTCAAGAAGTGGACCAATAAGTATTGTTGGTGCCAATACATGTTCATAATTGGCTCATCTGAATGGACATTGCTCGGATAACTGTCATCAAGTGGCACCAACAAACACTCTTGAATCATCCTGCACCTTGGGTTTATTTCCTTTTGGCGAGGGTCTAAGATGAGACTCAAGATCAATGAAAACATCATTTGGAGAGTATTATTATTACTATTTCGTCTTGTTCGAGAAATTTTCATCCTGTATTTGTTTTATCTTGAATTTAAACTAAGGATTTTGTTATGTATGATTGATTTCTTCTTCATGTGCAAGTTCTTTAAGCACGAGTTTGGGCTGAGGAGTAACCCTAGAGGATTACATTTCTTCTTTATCCATAAATCCATATGTTAATTCCTTATGACGAACAGTGGTACCTATTATCGCCTAAATTTACCTCAGGCTGAAGGGAGGCAATTTTAAGGTAACCACAAACCAAGCTTAACCTGGTAGCTAGCCCTACCAAGCCAAGAGAGGGCTCTTTCCTTATGAATCTAAGTCAAAATGACTGGATCATGAACAAGATTTTATGCTATGTATAGTAGCTCAAGGGTTTTGATTGATTTTGTAGGTGTTTTTTCCAGATCAGGAGGATCTGGCCAATTTTGGGTCTGGGAAACTAAGGTAAAATCGCAGGGGATTCTATGGGGAAAGGTAGGTATGATCTTCAACACCTTAAATCTTGATGGGATGAAAGGCTAGACTGGTGAGGAGCTAATAAGGGCTTGAGCAAGTCAAGAATCCTTCCTAAACAGATGAAAACATAAACTACTGGTGTTTTCCCAAGGCAAAGCATTAAACCCTAATTTATTCCACCTATCTGACTTGAAAAAAACCAATTAGAAGAGATTAAATGAAAGAGTCATACATAAATAACATGAGAAAAAATTAACAGAAGAAGAAACACATGCTAAAGGCCATACCATGGGAATCCCATAAAAATAGCTGCAACCTTATTAGCTTCCTGCCAAAACTGCTACAAAATGATAAGTGTTCAATACATGAGCATCCAGTTGAATCCAACCTCACCAAATGACCAAGAAAACACATAATATGGACATCTAAACTACTCATCCTGACCTTTAGGGGTCGAATCCATGAGAAGAGGGGTTGTTTCAACCATTTCCCAAACAAGGACCAGGAATATAGGTAGTCAAACAACTTGCCTCTATAAGTAGGGAAACTAATTCATTTGCCTCAAAACCATCTCTAACTAATGAATCTACCCTATGACACTATTTTACCATTACATTTACATGCCATGTCATCAATTACATCAATGAAATCTTCCATGAGGAGAGAGAAATCAAATTCACAGTCAAAACAGGAAAATTTTGATTTTCTGAGCAAAATGGTCAAAAGCGCAGTGCCACTTTCCACTTGATTTTGGAGGCCTTCCCCTTAGCCAAATTGAGCCCATGATAGATCATTGGAAATGTCTTCAAGTATAGTTTTTGGAACACTAGAATTTTTGAATTTGGAGGTTATTTACCCCCTCAAAACTTGAATCTCCGAAGACTGCTTCTGTGTGTCCAAAAAGAGGCAGAGAGGTTATTTTTTGGTAGTTTTTGGACTTTTTGGTGACCCATATTTGCTCCAAAACTTCTAAAAATTTCCAGGTAGCATGTCCTCATCCTCTTGAATCCAAAAATGTCAACAATTCCTCCATCTGAGGCCTCAGGAAAAAGCGCAGCGCCACTGGGCAAAATTCTTGTGTTACAAATTTCAAAATTGCAAAAATGCAAAAACTACTCAAAACTTGCCCAAATTTGGCATGGGACACCACCATCACCTACTTTGATGGGCTAGGGAGGCTTCAGCCAACAACTTCAACCTATCTTGCTCCTTTTTGCTTTCCAAATCTCTCCTTAACCTAGCCCTTAACTTCCTAATCCTCATATTACAAATTTTGTTGCAAGTCATGTAATGGTAGGCCATATGTCGAAGCATTTTCTTATCCCTGTTGGCTTTCTCAATTAGTCCTTCAAGGTGTATGTTGACCCTCTCAAGCCAAATTTCCCTATCATTTTCAATCTCTTTCTCAATAGGAGTCAATGTAACATGAGCCTCCAACTGAAATTCCCTTTCTTGGTCATCATCCAAGTCATCTTCTTGCAGCTTTTTCTTGCCTTTGCTTAGCTGCTCAACTTGTACCTATTTTTTTGATGTAGAAGGCAAAGCCCCTTCCACACCTTGTGGAGATAACATTTTCCTATGGATTGATGAAGAAGGCAAGGTCCCTTCCACTTTCCGTGGAACAAACACTTGCCTAGCAGCTACAAACAACTTCCTTGACTCTCTTTGATATGTCAAGAACACCAGTATCTCAACAGTTCTAGTCTCTTTGGCCTTCTCATCTATGTTCACCTGAGCATTGCTGGAAGGTCTTCCTTGTCCATGTTTGCTAAGTTTTAAAGTTATTTACCCCTAGATAATGTATGGAAGGAGTGAGTACGGGTGATTTAGGAGTGAGGGGATGGGAGATAACCTTATGGGCTGGAAAATGAATGTGGAAGTAGGAATGATAAAAATGAAAGGGAGGGCTTTTTTTGTTTGAGAAATTGCCCTTTGGGAAGAGGGATAAAGGGATAGGAATGATATGGAATAAGGATAGAGGGATAGGGAAATAGGGATAGGAAAAGAGTTTAGAGTTGTAGTGATAGGTGATAGGAGGAACAATGAGGGTTTTAGGGTTTTAGGCATACTAGGGGAAAATTTAGGGTTTCATATTTACCATGGAAAATGATGCTTAAAATTTAGATTTGCAAATCAAAACCAAGGTGAGGGATGTCCACTTACTTGTAATGATGGAGGGCAAGAGAAATTTTGGAGTTTCTTTGAGGTTTTGAGGGTTTTTAGGCTCTCCTGCCAAAATCGCAGCGCTGCTGCTTAGAAGCGCAGTTCCAGGCCAAAAGCGCAGTGGCTGTGTAAATTTGCACTGGGAAAATATGCCAAAAGCACAGTGCCAGTCTCCAAAAGCGCAACACCACTTCAAGGTAACTTTTGACTGCCTTACCAGTGTCCAAATTGGGCATGGGATAGCTCGTTGGAAATCTTGTCGAGTCTACTTTCCAGAACATCTTGAATTTTTTCAATTTGGAGTTCATTTTCCCTGTCAAAAGTTCAATCTCCCAAGACTAGTCAAAATATGCAGAATGCGGCTGCCAAAATGCATAGTAATGTTGCAGTCAACTTTTGAAGGTCTTCGTCAACTCCAAATTGAGCTTAGGATAGCTCATTGGTAAGATATTTGTGTTTAGTTATCAGTTGAATCATCACGAAAGTCATTTGGTCATTTCATATAGGAGAAAAATTGATTTTACGAAGGTCACTCTAGAGGTGTATCAACCCTCCTAAGGCAAATGATGTTTTCAGCATTTCTCCCAAACCATGAAACCTGTGTAAAAACTGAAAGAGGTTTTTTTTCTTGGGTCAATTACGGACAAAAACGTCTCTCACTTTTGTCAAATTTAGCTTTTCTTGCTTAGAAACACAGTTTGAAGAAAAACCATCCCTTATGTGTGGTGAATGGCTTGTTCCTTGGATGACTTCTCGAAAAGATGGAGACTTGATGCTGGATGATATGAAATGGACTCATACCTTATGATATCCCTCATGCCTCCTCTACTCAGATGTCTCTACTCCCATAGCCAACCCTAGCTCAGTGGGAAAGGAATTTAGGGTTTTAGTGCTTGTTTCACTTTTGCTTTTGCAGGTGAATTGGTGCTAATGATGACTTTATTTTTGCAATGGTAGGTGCTTGGCAACATCATTAGATGATTAGGAGCAGTTGGGAACCAATATTGCATATGGAAACATAAAATTACATAATAAATGAATATAAAAATAAAATACTCTGTTTTCACCTCAAAACAAATTTTGAGGTGAGAACTACATTAGGCTTTCGAAATAATAACTTAGGACTTTGCCAATCATTATTGGCCTCCTCATGTCTTTGTTGATCATTATTGGCATGTAATTATCAAATTTTGACCATGGTGGGACCCTAAAACCTAATGAGACCAAACCCTAAGATTTAGAAATGAACTGCAGAGTAAATATGAACCACGAATGAACTATATGGAAAAGGATCAGCAAGTATAGATCATGAGGGAAAAACTAAAGTGATTACCACCATCAGTGGATCCATGACCTAATGGAATGAAAACTCATCAGTATGGGACTCCTAACATGAAAATGCAAAAGAGCATATTTTGATCATTGATGGCAGTGTGAAGACACTAACACTAACATTGGCTCCAATGGGGATGGTAGCTCCTTGGAGGTGCCAAGAACACCGTAGACCTAGTAGCCTTATCCATTGGGCAATGGGGTCAAAAAACTCAATTTGAACTACATGACTGAATGCTGATGACTCAAATATACAAACTGACTTGAAACTGACTCAATACTAAAACACAACTAACAAACTGGAAAACATGCTCAAAATGGAGCTTATTCAATAAAACCTACTCTAACTGTTCCATTCATCACCTGATTAGGTGAAATGAAACAGCCAATGCAACCAAGTAAGCATTCCGGCTGCTGTTTGAATTTTCCACAAGTGCTTGCTTATGAACAACAAGAGAGAACTACTGAAAGGCAACTCCCATGAAAACTTGTAAACAGATCCAAATTTCCCAGATTGAATAATATGGATTCTCTATTTGATTCCAAAAACACTGAATAAGGATCTTGAAATTCATGTGCACTGGGACTTAGCTCATCCAATTGATTACTTTGCTTCTCCTCATACCATGAATGCAAAATTTCATCTGAGCTTTGTGACGAGACTCCTGCTAAAAATGACAAAGAAACCAACTGCTGGATCAAATTTGTATCAATACTTGTTTCAAGCTCACAGTTAGCTAATGGAGAAGGACTTTGACTGCAGACATCATCCAACACATCAGCTATTGGATCGTGAATAACTTTAAAAAATTGTTGCAACCCATTTTCTGTTGGTTCCAATGAGATTGCATGATTTTCTACAGGCTGCTCAGATATACTATGCAATTTTCCCTTCAAAAATTGAAATGATTCAAAACAGAATGGTACGGAATCATCTTGCATCATTTGATCATATGTTCCAACTTCCAAGTCTTCATCTGCAACCTGACATTCAATGGCATTCAGAGGCTGCAAATCTAGATATGATAAATCTTGAACAAGGATTTCATTGCCCTCTAGAGGGTCCAGATCAAAACTCATCGACAGTTGATTTCTGATTGCACGAAAGCTGTCTCTGATGAACTGAAACGAAGTAAAACAAAAAGGCAAAGATCCTTCACTTAATTCAACATTTGCTGAACTTTCCTCCTCACTTCCAAAGCTAATATGCAACGGCTTATCACTGTATTCAAGCTGCAGAAAGTGAACTTCCTCCTTCCACAAACCAACTGCTGATTTGTCTGCAAGACTAGCTTCTGTACTGATCAAACTTAGGGAAATCAACAGTATAAAACACATCATCATCAAGAATACATGTCAGATCAATAGTTCTCTCTTCTCCAAGATGATCTATAAAACAATCATTATCAGATCTATGACAATTGGGATAAGAAAGAAAATCTTTTGGATCAGCCACTTGTATTTCTTCAATCAGTGAGCCATGTTCTTGAACATCATACTCATCACTTGTGGTGATCTTTTGCATCATCTCTTCCACTGCACTTACCAAAATGTCAAGCTTTACCTCTAAAAGATGTCGATTCCTCTGGATCTATGCTCTTCATCTCTTATTCCTTCAACTTTGGCCTTCTGATCAACAAATTAGCCTCTACATCTATTGCACGGTTTTGCATCTCTTTAAGTGTTGCAAGGTTCCTTTCCCTCAGCTGAAACTCCATTTCGGGATCAAAGGCATCTGGGTAGTGCAAGAGAGTGGATCCAGGAGTAGGTCTTATATTAATAGGTATCGAACAATAAACTTGGTTAAATCTGGCAGAAAATTGTTGCACTGTCTCCCCTGACATTCTTTTCAGCTGGTTATACCCTTCTAGAATCAAGAAAGGGTTCTGTCTGACCACCCACTTGTCGAGGAAAACTTTGATGAACTGCTGGAAATCTGAGATGCTCGCATCAGGCAGGGTTTTGAACCAACTCTTGATTTTGCCTTGCAAAGAAAGAGAAAAAAGCCTAACACTGACATCTTCTTCATCAACTTCATAAAGGTTAAGAAAAGACTCAAAATTCAGTACATGTCTCTCAGCAGTGATGTTGTCACATTCACCATCAAATCTTGGTAGATATAGGTAGTGATTTTCAGGGAAAGCATGGGATATAGGAGGTAAAACCAGAGGCTTGTATCTATCTGGAATTGTACAAGGTATAGGAATATGTACAAAAGGTGTAGAATCAATCTTTGTCTCTTGAGGCTCATCAGTTTGAAGACAGTCATCATAAGATTTAGAAGAAGGGTCTTGATCAAGATCAAAGGCATGCGAATATTTTGTATTCACAATCTTCAAAGGGAAAGAATCAAATGCAGGTCTAGGATCTTTCCTCAAATACAGTATACTTTGCAAAGCCTTCTTGACATTCTCAGGAAAAGAGAAGAAATAATTTATAACAATGAACATAATGTCTTGGATGAAATTCCAACTTGAATACCTGATCTTTCCATATTGTCCTTTCATGTTTCTACTGGTCAGGTTCACCCTCCAGTGGAGTCCTTGGATCTGATGTCAAAATTGATTTAGAGTCGCCAGGTGAATGATTTCAGCCTTCTAGTTTCTGATCATTGTCCACCATCAACAATAATATCTAAACTTGATGCATTTTACGGAGGAACATAAAAGTGTGTTCCCTAGTACGGTCGCCACTATGTTATCGCCTAAATTTACCTCAGGATGAAGGGAGGCAATTTTAGGGTAACCACAAACCAAGCTTAACCTAGTAGCTAGCCCTACCAGGCCAGGAGAGGGCTCTCTCCTTATGCATCTCAGTCAAAATTACAGGATCATGAACAAGATTTTATGCTAGGTATAGTAGCTCAAGGGTTTTGATTTATTTTGTAGGTGTTTTTGCCAGATCAGGAGGAGCCGGGAAATTTTGGGTCTGGGAAACTAAGGTAAAATTACAGGGGATTCTATGGGGCAAGGTAGGTATGATATTCAACACCTTAAAGCTTGATGGGATTAAAGGCTAGACTAGTGAGGAACTAAGAAGGGCTTGAGCAAGTCAAGAATCCTTCCTAAACAGATGAAAACATAAACTGCTGGTGTCTTCCCAAGGCAGAGCATTAAAACCTAATGTATTCCACCTATCTGACTTGAAAACAACAAATCAGAAGAGATTACACAAAAGAGGCATACATAAATAACATGAGAACAAATTAACAAAAGAAGAAACACATGCTAAAGGTCATACCACAAGAATCCCGTAAAAATAACTGCAACTTTATTAGCTTCTTGCCAAAACTGCTACAAAATGATAAGTGTTCAGTACATGAGCATCCAGCTGAATCCAACCTCACCAAATGACCAAGAAAACACATAATATAGACATCTAAACTACTCATCTTGACCTTCAGGGGTCGAATCCATGAGAAGAGGGGCTGTTTCAACCATTTCCCAAACAAGGACCAGGGATATAGGCAGTCAAACAACTTGCCTCTATAAGTAGGGAAACTGATTCATTTGCCTCAAAACCATCTCTAACTAATGAATATACCATCTAAAAATATTTTACCATTAAATTTACATGCCATGTCATCAATTACATCAGTGAAATCATCCATGAGGAGAGAGAAACCAAATTCACAGTCAAAACATGCAAATTTTGATTTTCTAAGCAAAATGGTCAAAAGCGCAGTGCCACTTTCCACCTGATTTTGGAGGCCTTCCCCTTAGCCAAATTGAGCCCATAATAGCTCATTTGCAAGGCCTTCAAGTCTAGCTTCTAGAACACCTAGAATGTTTGAATTTGGAGGTCATTTGACCCCTCAAAACTTGAATCTCCCAAGACTGCTTCTGTGTGTCCAAAAAGAGGGAGAGAGGTCAATTTTTGGTAGTTTTTGGACCTTTTGGTGACCCAGATTTGCTCCAAAACTTCTGAAAATTTCCAGGTAGCATGTCCTCATCCTCCTAAATCCAAAAATGTCAACCATTCCTCCATATGAGGCCTCAGGAAAAACGACGCTGCGCTTCTGGGCAAAATTCCTGTGTTACAAATTTCAAAATTGCAAAAATGCAAAAACTACTCAAAAATTGCCCAAATTTGGCATGGGACACCACCATCAGCTACTTTGATGGGCTAGGGAGGATTCAGCCAACAACTTCAACCTATCTTTCCCCCTTTTTCTTTCCAAAACTCTCCTTAGCCTAGTCTTTAATTTCCTAATCCTCATATTACAAATTTTGTTGCGAGTCATGTAATGGTAGGCCATATGTTGAAGCATTTTATTATCCCTGTTGGCCTTCTCAATTAGTCCTTCAAGGTGTATGTTGACCCTCTCAAGCCAAATTTACATATCATTTTCAATCTCTTGCTCAATAGGAGTCAATGTAAGATGATCCTCCAACTGAAATTCCCTTTCTTGGTCATCATCCAAGTCATCTTCTTGTACCTTTTCCGTGCCTTAGCTCAGTTGCTCAACCTGTACCTGTTTTGTCAATATAGAAGGCAAAGCCCCTTCCACACCTTGTGGAGATAACATTTGCCTGTGGACTGATGAAGAAGGCAAGGTCCCTTCCACTTCCCGTGGAGAAAACACTTGCCTAGCAGTTGCAAACAACTTCCTTGACTCTCTCTGATATGTCAAGAACACTGGTATCTCAACAGTTCTAGTCTCTTTGGCCTTCTCATCTGTATTCACCTGAGCACTGGTGGAAGGTCTTCCTTGTCCATGTTTTCTAAGTTTTAAAGTTATGTACCCCTAGAGAATGTATGGAAGGAGTGAGTATGGGTGATTTAGGAGTGAGGGGATGGGAGATAACCTTATGGGCTGAAAATGAATGAGGGAGTGGGAATGATAAAAATGAAAGGGAGGGCTTGTTTTGTTTGAGAAATTGCCCTTTGGGAAGAGGGATAAAGGGATAGGAATGATATGGAATAAGGATAAAGGGATAGGAAAAGAGTTTAGAGTTGTAGTGATAGGTGATAGGAGGAACAATGAGGGTTTTAGGGTTTTAGGCATACTAGGGGAAAATTTAGGGTTTCATATTTACCATGGAAAATGATGCTTAAAATTTAGATTTGCAGATCAAAACCAAGGTGAGGGATGTCCACTTACTTGTAATGATGGAGGGTAAGAGAAATTTTGGAGCTTCTTTGAGGTTTTGAGGGCTTTTAGGCTCTCCTGCCAAAAGTGCAGCACGGCCGCTCAGAAGCATAGCGCCAGGCCAAAAGTGCAGTGCCTGTGTAAATTTGCACTGGGAAAATCTGCCAAAAGCGTAGTGCCACTTCAAGGAAACTTTTGACTGCCTTCCCCATGTCCAAATTGGATGTGGGGTAGCTCATTGGAAAGCTTGTCAAGTTTACTTTCTAGGACATCTTGAATTTTTCAATTTGGAGTCCATTTTCCTTGTAAAAAGTCCAATCTCCCAAGACGGGTCAAAACATGTAGAATGAGGTTGCCAAAATGCGTAGTGATGTTGCAGTCAAATTTTGAATGTATTCCTCAACTCCAAATTGAGCTCATGATAGCTCATTGGAAATTTATTTGTGTCTAGTTATCTTTTGACTCATCAAGAAAGTCATTTGGGCATTTCATCTAGGAGAAAAATTGATTTTACCAAGGTCACTCCAGAGGTGCATCAACCCTCCTAAGGCAAATGATGTTTGCGAAATTTCTCCCAAACCATGAAACTTGTGTAAAAACTGAAAGACATTTTTTTCTTGGGTCAATGATGGAGAAAAACCTCTCTCACTTTTTTCAAATTCATTTTTTCTTGCTCAGAAACACAATTTGAAGAAAAATCGTCCCTTATGTGTGGTGAATGGCTTGTTCCTTGGAATGACTTCTCGACAAATGATGGAGACTAGATGCTTGATGATATGAAATGGCCTCATACCTTCTGATATCTCTCATGCCTCCTCTGCTCAGATATCTCTGCTTCCATAGCCAACCCTAGCTCACTGGGAAAGGAATTTAGGGTTTTTGTGCTTGTTTCGCTTTTGCTTTTGTAGGTGAATTGGTGCTCATGATGACTTGATTTTTACAGTGGCAGGTGCTTGGCAACATCATTAGATGCTTAGGAGCAGTTGGGAACCAATATTGCATATGAAAACATAAAATTACATAAGAAATGAAGATAAAAATAAAATACTCTATTTTCACCTCAAAACAAGTTTTGAGGTAAGAACTACATTAGGCTTTCGAAATAATAACTTATGACTTTGCCAATCATTATTGGTCTCCTCATGTCTTTGCTAATCATTTTTGGCATATAATTATCAAATTTTGACCATGGTGTGACCCTAAAACCTAATGAGACCGAACCCTAAGATTTAGAAATGAACTGCATAGTAAATATGAACCATGACTGAACTATATGGAAACGGATCAACAAGTACAGATCATGAGGGAAAAACTGAAGTGATTACCACCATAAGTGGATCCATGACATAATGGAATGCAAACTCATTAGTATGGGACTCCTAACATGAAAATGCAAAAGAGCAGATTTTGATCACTGATGGCAGTGTGAAGACACTGACACTAACAGTACCCTTGACCATACTTCTAGTGACACAGACATGAGTAGGTCCTAGTGTTTCACTCTTGTTATCATCCAAAACACAAGGGTATACTTCATGGAATGGTTCTTCGCAATCATTCTGTAAGGAATGATGAGATTGTGATTGAACATGATTGTCCAAGATTAGGGAAATTTTGAGGTTAAAAATGGGCCTCAAAATAAAAATGTACAACAAAAATCAACTTTATAATAATCAATAGGATTGAATATGATGATTTCAACCACGGGGAATGATTCATCATTTTTTGAGAAAAAAGGTAAAAAAATAAAAAAAACAACTTTGTCAGCTTCTATTTTCAACTTATCTCCCTACGATTTTACTCAAATTTTGTGTAGGAGAACTCGTTGGATGCAAAATTTTATTTTTCACGAAGGAGTACCCATGTTGCATACTTTCAATGGACCTTACTAGACGAAAAATGTGAAATAGATGAAAAACATGATTGCAATCATGCTTTTTCATTTATTTCACATTTTTCATGTAGTAGGGTCCTTCGAAAGTATGCAACATGGGCAATCCTTGGATGCAAAATTAAATTCCACATCCAGAGAGTGCTCCCACTTGAAATTTGAGTAGAATCGTAGGGAGATAAGTTGAAAATATGAGTTACAAAAATATTTTATTTTTTATTTTTTTATTTTTCATCAAGGGAGATAAGTTGAAAATATGAGTTGAAAAAGTATTATTTGATGTTGGGTTATGACTTTGAAATTATCTACAAAAAAGGGAAGCACAATGTTGTTGCATATGCACTCTCAAGAAAGGTTGATGATGTGGAAGGATTTCTTTGTGCCGTTTATATTATCCAACCAGATTGGATAACCAAAGCAAGGGATGAATGAAAGAATGATGAACACTACTCTTGCAACTCATATTTTTGCATCAAGGGAGTGCTTGCAAAGCATTCTGAAAAGTATGAGAAAAAACAATGAAACAATAAAGCATTGGTAACCTCGAAACCAAAAGAGATTAACTCAAAGATTGACAGAGGAGAGGTATGGTACACAGACAGTAATAGTTGTAAGGTATGGTGACTATGAGCAGTATATTTTGAGACAGTTGGTGCAAATCAGGGTTAACACCTCTGATGAGAATGCAAAATCACCATAAAAACCCTCATACAAATCTCGAAAGAACAACTCTTAGCCTGAGAACTATCATTTCTCATAATTGAAAATCCAAAACTTTCGAAAGGAATATCACCATACACATAAACATAGGCTCGCAATAATTATAAGTCAGTCATTCAATCAATAACAAATTTAAACCAAGTCTCATATGGTAAAGTCATGGTATAACACATATTCAGATATAGGAAATAAACCATTTGTAAAAATAATCAAGAGAAATTTATCACATAGTTTATGATCCATTATAATAACCATCCATTGACCCAAACCACATGTACATATTAGGGCTTATACATAATTCAATCAAACATATGAAATGAAGTGTTATGAAGACATTATAATATGCAAATAGAAATAAGATAGGGCTACTACATAATCAAGGATTCTGTAGTGACCCTTTTCACTTTGACATTCATATGTTGTATAGAGTCACAACCTTCAATAAATCATTGAAATAACATAAAGAGACATGGTTCTTATGTTGCTACTGAATGAGAGAAGAATATCATCTAGTAGCCATTGCAAGCAAATATTTTCAAATGTATCAAAGTTCAATAACACACTAGTTAAAATGACCAAACAAATGTCATATCACCATTGAGAAAATAAAAGAAAGTTGCACATCAAATCCATTCGAGTCAAACAGAATCAAAGGCAAAGATGAAAACTAAAACCCAAAGGATAAATTTAAGGAGGGAGCCCATATCATTTTAAAATGATAGGCGGAGTTGGTTGGGCTGCCAAAAATTGATGAATAATTGGATGAACTGGTTATCCCTGCTTCGAAATGAATTTGAGTAGAGGACATAAATCAGATGCTATATGAAATAAATGCCCAAAATGATCTGAAAATGATTGTTGTATCCCTGCTTGAATACAATTAATCTGTTAAGAAAAAAGCTGTTAAAATATAAGAAAAAACCTATTAAAATAAAAATAGCAAACGAAAACTTTATAAGTAAAATCCATATGATCTTTTGGAGAGTAAAATAACAAACATAGTGAAAAGATAGAGTGGATAACAAAGCTGTTGATATAGTTTTGACTTTAATATCACATGCATTGCCTTTGTTTCTCGCAGGAATCTATAACCTTGGTAGGGATACCCTTTAATCCAACTTAGATGCTAGGATCCCATATGGATTATTGTGAATTCTTTGTTCAGTTTTCAGATTATGAATTGCTAGGGAAGCAGTCTCGGAATCCTCTTAAGGGCAAGGATGACATGCAGATCCTGAAAAATTAAGTTACATTTTTATTTATTAATTTGGAATACCAGATGTCATAGGCAGAGCCATTGATGCTAGCAGGCATCCATAGCCTCAGCAAGGATGTCTTTTTCACCAATTTTACCTTAGTAATTTTATCCTAGTAAAACAACACAAGAAAAGTTGAAACCATGAGTAATTGCTTGTCATTCCTTACTAGAATACTCTAGCTGATAGGGAAGCAAATATAAATCTCTTTAAGAGATGGAATGGTGTGAAAAGTATGAGAAGTCACCAAATTCATATTGATTACACTCTAGTAAAAGAAATTTGTTGATGATGTCAAGGACTCCCTTGATGAAACAAGATCAAATAACACAAAAAGTTTTTGTGGTGCTCATTAAATTGATTAGAAAATTTGAATAGAAAATTGAGTTGATACTACAACAAACAAACTAGATAAGTAGAGCATGAATAATTAAAATCAATTTTGATATTTCCTCGAAACATAATTCAGACAAAATTATTTATATTCAGGCTCTTGAACAAATCAAACAGTCCAAAAGAAGATAGAAAAAGCACACTAAAAATGCAAGGGAAAATAATATTTATAGAGAAATGGAATCCCAGAAGGGACTCAAGAAAAATACTTCTTCAAAAGTTGTCCATTAACTGGAAGAGGTTCTAGAATTTGCAGATGAAACACACTAGTACCAATATTTTCTGTAATAATGAATGGTCACAACCATAGCATCTAAAACTTGGAATGTTCCCCTTTTATCTTCATTGGATTTGTCCCATTTCAAAACTAAGTCTCCTACTTCTCTATTTTTGTTAGAAGAATATATGCTATCAAACCAACATTTAAAAATGTGTTGGTGTTGATGAAATTTATGTTTTGACTGTTCTCTTTCTTCATCTAATTTCAGTAAGGCATCTATCTTGTTATGGATGGCATAAGACTTGACTTACTGGACCTATTGGGAAAATTTCAAAGAAGGGAGGAAAATATTAGGGGGTAAGAGAGATTATCTTCCATAAATGAGGAAGAAAGGGGAGTTACCAATGGTATATTTATGGGTGACCCTATCAGCCCCGAGCGCATTGAAAAGGATAGTATGCCAATTCTTATGATGCTAAAAAAAAATTATTTTCAGGATTTTAATTAAAAATTTTTTTTGACGACTTAGGAAGACTGTTCCCATGAGGGTAGTAGTTTGTTGAGTATTTAATTTTAATTCCTTTATCAGAAGCATAAGAATCAAGTTCTTGAGAAGCAAAGTAAGAGGCATTGTCAAACACTAGTGATTTTAGAACCTCAAAGCGAGTAACATAACTCAAAAATGCAATTACCTGTTTAGTATTGACTACTCATAAAGGTATCACCTCTACCCATATTTTAAAGTAATAGGTAGTTTTAAAAATGTATTTTTGTTGTTGAGAGGATGGAGGGTTCATGGGACCAACAATGTCAAGGTCCCATTGCTGAAAGGGAGCTTCAACAGTAATAGGCCAAAGGGGAAAGGATACCTTTTTAACCCTACTAGTACTTTTTTGGCAAGTTTCACCTTTACGTACTTGGGAATGAGCATTATTAAACAATGTGGGCCACCAATACCCAACCCTTAACACTTTTTGAGCAATGGTGTCTCTACCAAAGTGACCACCGATAAACTTGAATGGAGTTTGTGGAGTACTTGTTGGGAATCACCTTGTTCTAGATAAGGAAATAATGCACCATCATAATTCTTTCGAAATATAATGTTACTAATCAATTGATAAGGGGAAATTTTCAAACTTAATGATCTTTTATTTTTGGGCTCAAGATGTGATGGTACTGTTCCATTATGCAAATAAAACCTGATGTCAAAATACTAAGAATTAGGATCATCTGGAAGACAAAAAGCTTCATTTTGCAGCATAGATATTTCATTATTAGAACAAGGATTTTGATTAGGCAGGTTGACAAGCTCAACAACAAGCTTATAGAGAACTTGGTCTTTCACTAGTTGAGCAAGTTTAATCTCCAAGTCATACTCTTGGAGAGATGTCATCCAGTGGGCCCTTTTTCCTCCCAGTTTTTTCTGCACAAGTAATTTTTTTATTGCTACATAGGGGACTATTACCCTAGTTTTCGATTTAAGAAAATAATATCTGAAATGTTTTACAACCTTAAATAATGCAAAGACTTTTTTATCCACTGTTAGGTAATTTAATTCAACTCCCTTAAAAGAATAACTCATGAATGTAATGAGAATTTGAGTATCAAGCTCTGTTTTCTATGTAAGGACAACAACATAAGTAGAATCAGAAGAAAATATGTGCAATATAAAATCCTTAGAAAAATCAGGGCTCATCAAGACAAGAGCTTCATATATAGTCTATTTTATGGTAACAAAGTCTATTTTTCTAAGTATGCCCGCTTATAAAATATATTATTCTTTACAAGATCCTGAAGTGGTTTTACTATTTCAGAAAAGATTGGGATGAATCATCCAACAAAAATGATTTTACCACGGAATGACTTCATGGCCTTTTTAGAATTAGGGGGAAGAAAACTATGAATGTCATGCATTCTTTCTGGGTCAATCAAAATAATTTATTTTGATATGATAATCCTAGCAGTTTTCCTTCCGTGATAACAAATATGGAATTTTTGGGGTTTAATGAAATGCCAAATTTTCTACAACATTCAAACACTGTTCTAAGATGGGTAATACAATCAGATATTTTTTTGAATAAACAATGTATGATTTAAATAAATCATTACACATTCATTAATTAACCCCCAAAAAGCAATATCCATTACCCGTTGGAAAGTTTCTCTAGGATCAATTAGGCCAAAGGGCATTTTTCTATAGGTTAATGTTCCCCATCGAGTTCTAAAGGCTATTTTTAACTGTTCAGAGGGAGATGCCATAACTTGGTTATAGCCTGAGAAAATGTCGAAGAGGGAAATCATCTCAGAGCCCAAAACCCATTGTAGGATTTGCTCCATGGGAGGTACTGGGTGATTATCTTTATCAAATGCTTTATTCAAGTTTATGAAGTCAATAGAAAGACAAATGTCTCCAGTTTTCTTTCTGACAGGGACTAAATTTGCAACCCATTGAGTATGTTGGATACGGAATATTATCTTGGCTGCTAAGAAGTTTTTCAACTCACTCTTGATAGCCGAATCCAAGTTGGGATGTATTTTCCTCAAATTTTGTTGAAAAGGTTTGGTGTAAATTTTAATGAGAATTCTATGTTGTATAGTGTTGGGATCAAAATTTTTAGGTTCTCCTACTCTAACAAAAATATGTCTTTAAATTCTTTAAATAGACATATAAAATCTGCCTTTTCTCAAGGGGTTCAATTATTTCCCAAATTTATGTTTTAAGGTTTATCTTTAGTTCCAAAATTAATGACCTCATATTTCATGGCTGAACTGTTGGTTTTACAACTAATAGTTTTCTTAAATCTGTCCTGCAAATCATAAAAAATTTGAAGATGGGTTACACTTTTTGGAAAGAGAGGGCACATTTTGTGTGAAAAAAAAAACTCATTCGAGAAACCTTTGAGACCTCGATCAAGTTGTTTGAAGGCTTAAAGATAACTCAATCGAGCATTAAAAAAACCCTCGGTCGAGCTCCTGTGTAACTCGAGGTTATCTAGGAGCTCGATCGAGCCATGTTTTGAAATTTCCTTCCAATACAACCTAGGTGTGGAATTAAAAAAAGTGGCTTGATCAAGCTATATGATAGATCGAACGTTAAAGCTAGATCAAACCTTAAAACTAGATCAAGCCTAGATCGAGCAATATGTTGAAATGTGGCAACAAGAATGTTCCAATTTTAATTTGTCCTTGAATTAAAATTGTGAATTAAAATCGAATTTAGTCTTAACAACTACTTGGAAATAATTAATTAAGTTATTTTGACTTAATTAGTTGGATAAATTCAAGTTAGAAGTCTTTCTGAAGTCATGCAAGAGTTATCCCTTAAATTAAGGAGATAAGATTGAGTTATATTTGAGTTGTAATTAGTTAACTCAGTTTACTGAGTTAAGTCCAGTTAAATTAGTTCCAAATTGTTTGAAGAACTAATAGAGAGATAACAGTCAGTGGACGCATGCATGCACTCAACTAGTGTACTCCAGTTAACTGAAGATTTCCTCATTAGAAACTCATGCATGTCTATTATGAGAACGACCCAATTAAGTTGAATGTCAAGGAAAATGTACTATTAGTTGCATGTGTTTTCTTATAAAGAAAACTCATGCATGCAGAAGGAACAATTCCTTGAGGATTGTGCAGTTCTGACAGTGTGTGAGAGTAGTGTTCCACTTGGTGAGGTGAGAATCATCCACAAGGAACAACACAAGGAAATAGGAACTTGGAGGGTAGAGAGGAAAGCTTGTGAAAAGTTTTGATTGCCTGTGAGCATCTGTGAGGATTGTACTAAGAGCTGGCTAGCTGTGAGAGCTAAGGCTTTGTATAATTCCTATGTATTTCCACCTTGTATGATAATACAGATAGTGGGGTTTTTAGCTGAGGCTTTCCCCAAAGTATTTTCATGTGTATTGTGCATTGATTCTTCCTCTTCTGGTTATATGTGTTTAGCTCGATCTTTAATATTCCACAGTTTGATAGTAGAAGTAGGTTATAGTATTTTTCTTTAGTTATATTGCATTATCGGTTTAACTTCTAGTCAGAATTTCTACATAGGTTTCAGAGCGAGATTTGCAGAGAATTGAGGAATTTCTTCATGGTATCAAAGCCAAGTTTATCGGAGCTATGAACAATATGCTGAGAAAATAATTCAAATTTTGAAGTTCGGGGTTATAGGTGCAAATTGAATTCATATCATACTTCAAGGTTGGCCAATGGCGTTCTATGGCTTGAGACTCGAGTATGCCTTGGAAGGTAGCTCGAATTACATAGCATGGAAAGATAGAATGGAGGCTGTATTAGAAGACAATGGCTTGAAGGAATTAATTGATCAAGAAATCCCAAAGCCAACTTCAACTAATGCACAAGAGTTGGTTGAGAGGAAGAAGTGTGTGGCGAAGGCGAGACGGATCATCCTTGAGGGAGTTCGAGACCATATTGTCTCGAATCTCCATGGGAAGGATACTCCATTTTCAATGTGGAATACATTGAAGGACCTCTACCAGAACAGTAGCGACCAGAGGAAATTGGCTCTCAAGGATAAGCTTTGAAGAATCAAGATGGAGAAGGGCGATAATATTTCCACATATCTGAACAAGCTCACCACTTGCAGAGATGAACTTGGAAGTGTGGGAATAACTACTACCGATGATGATATGGTGAGCCTCACTCTCCTTGGCCTTCCAAAGAGCTGGAATAGCTACCTGGACTCTGTGAATGGAAGGGAGAAACTGTCGGATTGGGAACAACTGTGGTCAGATCTTATGAAGGAGGAGATCAAGAGGAGCACATGAGATGGTTATTCATCCAAGGATGATGATGAAGAAAATCTGGCCTTAGCAAGTAAGGCGAGGAAAGGGAAGGGGAAGGCTTCCCATTCCAAATCGAATTCTTCTCATGGAGGGAAGAAGGGTGACAAGTCTAAAGCGAGATGCTTTAATTGTCACGAGATGGGACATTATGTAACTAATTTCCCATCGAAGAATTCCAAGAAGGGATCATCGGAAGGATCAAAAGGTGAGGCATTAGCCTCTTAGTTTGAAATGGACTTTACCCTCATCGCATGCATGGTGTCATCGATGATGGGTTGTGTCTGGTATCTTGATAGCGGAGCCTCATTCCACATGACCAACGATAAAATTCTATTCAGTGCCTTGGAGGAGAGAGACCTCATGATGCGCATAGAGATGGGTGACGACAGAAAGTATAGTGCTTCAGGAGTGGGCACGGTTTCTTTTCAGAGGGAGCATGGACCTCCTATCACCTTGACAGATGTGGTGTATGTGCCTGGACTGAAGAAGAACTTGGTATCAGTCGCAATGTTGGAGAAAAAAGGCTACAATGTTGTCTTCAGTAAAGGAAAGGTGTTCCTAAGACACATAGCCATGGGTCAGACCAAGAGGATAGGGGTTCGGGTGAAGAATCTCTATAAACTAGAGGTAGAATATTGTTCAGAATTGAGTACGAAAGCAGAATTGGTGCAAAGCCAAGACATTGGTGAGTTATGGCACAGGCAGTTGGGCCATTTGTATCATGGGGCTTTGAAGATAATGCAGCAGATATCTATAGGACTTCCCAAAGGTAAACTTGAGCAAGTTGACACATGAAAAGGTTGTACCTTGGGAAAGTACACCAAGTCTTCCTTTCATGATCGAGACAGTAGAGGAAAGGCTACCTTAGAGCGAGTTCATACTGATCTGTGTGGACCATTCTCGACGGCACCCACAGCAAAGCAAAGGTATTATGTGATTTTCATTGATGAATATTCTCGTAAATGCTGGATTTATTTCATGCAGAAGAAGGACCAAACTTTCACAAAGTTTTGTGAGTTCAAAGCTTTGGTCGGAAAAGAGTCAAGGAAGAAGATCAAGGCCTTGAGAAGCGAAAATGGTGGAGAATATGTCTCTCAAGAGTTTAAGGAATTCTATGCAGCAGAAGGAATTAAACAAGAGTTGATGGCACCTCATAACCCACAACAGAATTGGGTGGCCGAAAGGAAGAACATAACTATTGTAGGGGCAGTTCGGGCAATGCTGCATGACCAAGGCCTACCACTTCACTTGTGGGCTGAGGCATGCAACACAACAGTATATTTGCAGAATAGAAGCCTGCATCACATACTTGGGATGAAGACACCAGAGGAAGCTTTCTTCGGTAAGAGACTAGATGTGGGTCACTTCAGGATCTTTGGCTCATCGGTATATTTCCATGTGACAAAGGATGCACGGAAGAAGCTTGAGCCAACAGAAGAGTTGGGGATACTTGTGGGGTACACTGATACACCTCACAACTATCAGGTGTACTTTCCTACCAATCGGAGGACAGTGGTTCACAGAGATCTCAAGTTTGATGAGCAGAAGGCCATGCGAGTTTCCCTTGAGAGGGAGCCCCAACTACAGGCCTTGGAGGAACTGTTAGTTCCTAAGGAGGAGGAGCCTCAGACTGATGCGGAGCAGCCGCATGCAGAGGTTCCAGGAGTGGAGACATCCACTCAAGCAGAGTCTTCCAGAGATGGACGGAAGTGCACAAGACAAAATGACAGATTATTGAATGATGCGAGAGAGAATGTAGGAGAACCATCTTCTTAGCGCCAATAGAAGAGGTCACCTGAGAGGTACACTAGATACATGGCCCTTGTTGGAAAATGTGTTGAGACCGAGCCATCTTCCTTTGAGGAAGAAGTGCAACAACCAATTTGGGTTGATGCTATGGTGGAGGAGTATGACTCCATAGTTCGTAACAATGTTTGGGACGAGGTTCCAAGACCGGAGAACAAGTCAGTTGTGAGTTCCCGTTGGCTTTATAAGGTAAAGTAAGCTGTTGATGATAGGAGGATCATGTTGCTGCAGTGTATTTCGACAGAGGAGAAAGATGCTGACATTTTGACAAAGGCATTGTCAAAGTGTAAATTTGAGTTCCATATAGACAGGATCGGGGTAGCAGATAATCCCTTCCTTGTTGAGAGGGAGTGTTGAAATGTGGCAACAAGAATATTCCAATTTTAATTTGTCCTTGAATTAAAATTGTGAATTAAAATCGAATTTAGTCTTAATAGCTACTTGGAAATAATTAATTAAGTTATTTTGACTTAATTAGTTGGATAAATTCAAGTTAGAAGTCTTTCTGAAGTCATGCAAGAGTTATCCCTTAAATTAAGGAGATAAGCCTTAAATTAAGGAGATAAGATTGAGTTATATTTGAGTTGTAATTAGTTAACTCAGTTTACTGAGTTAAGTCCAGTTAAATTAGTTCCAAACTGTTTGAGGAACTAATAGAGAGATAACAATCAGTTGATGCATACATGCACTCAACTAGTGTACTCCAGTTAAGTGAAGATTTCCTCATAAAAAACTCATGCATGTCTATTCTAAGAAAGACCCAGTTAAGTTAAATGTCAAAGAAAATGTACTATCAGTTGTATGTGTTTTCTTATAAAGAAAACTCATGCATGTAGAAGGAACAATTCCTTGAGGATTGCACAGTTCTGACAGTGTGTAAGAGTAGTGTTCCACTTAGTGAGGTGAGAATCATCCTTAAGGAACAACGTAAGGAAATAGGAGCTTGGAGTGTAGAGAGGAAGGCTTGTGAGAAGCTTTGATTGCCTATGAGCATTTGTGAGGATTGTATTGAGAGCTGGCTAGCTATGAGAGCTATGGCTTTGTATAATTCCTATGTATTTCCACCTTGTATGATAATACAGATAGTGGGGTTTTTAGCTGAGGCTTTCCCCAAAGTATTTTCATGTGTATTGTGCATTGATTCTTCCTCTTCTGGTTATATGTGTTCAACTCAATCTTTAATCTTCCAAAAATTGATAATAGAAGTAGGTTATAGTATTTTTATTTAGCTATATTGCATTATCGGTTTAACCTACAGTCAGATTTTCTACACAGGTATCAGGCGAGATTTGTAGAGAATTAAGGAATTTCTACACAATAGGATAGATAAAGCCTTAAATCTATATCAAGCCTCTATTTAAACACGTTAAGTGCTTGATAGAGGGTTTCTTAAACCATCTATCGAGTTATTTGAAATTTTATCTCAAGTGTTCGGTCGAGCGTTTTAAGCACTCGATCAAGCTGGTGAGGGCCTTAAAAATAGACTTTTAGCTCCCCTTTTGTAAATTTCTTTGCAACGCCATTTTGTACCCTGGCATATTTAGTGAAGAATTTTTCCTTAATTGGTGGAGTTTATTATGTTGGATTCGTGAAAGAATCCTCTATCCAATGGCATCTGAGTTTGACACTTTCAAATTAATATGATATTTTTCATCTAATTTCTTTTAAACATAATGCTTGAAATAATATGAGTTTGACAATTTCAAAGGGGCTGAATAAAAAATCAATAACATAAAATATACACAACGAGAAAATTTATAAAAATACTACTATCTTCGTTTACAAGTCCTCTCCAAAAGGGTACTCCTGGTTTTTCAATTTATTTAAACAATTAAAGAAACTCTTATGCGAACATGTGTCTGCAAAATGCAATTGAAATATTACTTTGCCAACTTCGACAAATAATAAAAAATATAATTTTGCATAAAACATATTTCTTAATATGAAAAACATGGTTCTCTACGTGTAGATCATGCTTATAAGTTATGCTACACGAACACATGCATACCTCTTAAGATGTGCCAAAATTTGCAATAACAAGCATTTAATTTAATGGAAAATTGACAAATTGTGTGACACTAATTTTTTTTACAAAAAATATCATTAGGACAACAACATAATTCTCCACAAATTGTCTTTTTACTTCGAATCAAAATTCACAAGGCTTATAAATTTGGAGGGCTTCAATTCAATAAAAAAGAAATTTTGAAATTTCATCACCACATTTGGCCCAAAAGTGTAACCCATATTCATGCATTCACCCATTAGTGTAAATTTACTGCCATGGAGGTAATGCCTTCACATTATTAAGGCATGAATGATGGCAACCAATTCAAAATCTTGGGTTACATAATTCACCTCATGTTCATCTAACTTCCTGTACTCATAGCATACTACTTTCCCTTCTTGCATTAAGACTCCACCGAATCCCTCTTTGCAAGCATCTGTACACACCATGAAATCCTTGTCAGGATTTGCAATTCTCAGCACTGGTGCATTGGTGAGCAATTGCTTTAACAACTCAAAGCTTTCTACACGTCGTGTAGTCTACTAAAATATTTTTCGTTTATTTTGTAACGTTGTAAAGGGATGGCCTATCTTGTAGAAATTCGAGATAAATATTCTATAATGTCCTGCCAATCCCATGAATTATATAACCTCATCCACATTCTTTTGACTTGGCCACTCCATTATTGCTTTGAACTTTTCAGGGTGAACCGAGATTCCTTCCTTGGAGATAATATTCCCCAATTAATGTATCTGTGATTGCAAGAAATCACACTTTCTAAGCTTTGCATAGAGATTGTACCCCCTCAACAATTGTAACACTACATCCAGATGTTTTTCATGCTCTTCCTCTGTTTAGAATACACCAGTATGTCATTACAAAACACAATGACAAACCTGTCCAAATAAGGATGCAACACTGTTCATTAGGCACATGAACGTGGCAAGGGCATTGATAAGCCCAAAAGGTACCACTATGAATTCATAATGACCATATCTTTCCCTGAAAGTAGTTTTATGCATGTATTCCTCCTTGGTTCTTACTTGATGGTAGCCTAACCTCAAGTCAATTTTGGAGAAAATAATTGTTTCCCTCAACTGATCAAAGAGATCATCAATCCTTGGTTATGGGTACCTATTGTTGATGGTCACCTTATTTAACTACCTGTAATCAATGCATAATCTAAGTGTTCCATATTTCTTCTTTTCAAAAAATATTGGTGCTCCCCATGGGGACAAACTTGGCCTTATGTAGCCCTTGTCAAGCTTTTCCTTTAGTTATAATTTCAGCTGAAACAACTCTGGGGTGCTCATCCTATAGGGAACCTTAGATACTAGTGTTGCTCCAGGTACCAAATCAATAGATAATTCTCTCTCTATGTGAGGAGATAATCCAGGAACCTCTTCTAGAAAGATATCTGCATACTACTGCAAAATAGGGTACCTTTGTAGCAATTCAACCTCCTCATCTTATATTTCTCTGTCAAATTTCTCATCCTTAGAAATATGCACTGAAAATAGTGTGCATCCCTTTCTGTTGTTGCGTTTGGCTGGCATAGCAATGATCATCCTTATTGAAATGATATTTTTGCTGCCCCGCAACACTCTTTTTGCTCCTTGCTCATCAAATAATTCAATTGATTTTTCATGACAATCTACCTTGGTCCAATGTAAATACAACCAGTCTATGCCCAACAAAATGCCATATACACCCAATGGAAATACATTCAAATGGTCTATTATGGGCATGTCACTGAGCTTGAATACACATGACCTTACCTAATGGTTGATCCTTCTCTTTGTCCCAATTTCCAAC
The DNA here is from genome assembly GCA_031772625.1 of Pinus tabuliformis. Classification (NCBI taxonomy): domain Eukaryota; kingdom Viridiplantae; phylum Streptophyta; class Pinopsida; order Pinales; family Pinaceae; genus Pinus; species Pinus tabuliformis. The sequence goes on from CM062805.1 coordinate 1,331,395,811, forward strand.
TGAGCCAACCAAGGTTATTTATGCATCTTCTTTCCCAAACCACACTTCTCAACAAGCTCTGGGCTGACATAGCTATATTTAGAACATGGATAAATTAAAATAGAAATATTTTTCTCTTACAACTTACCTTCCATCTCAACGATGGACTCCTAGTGATCTTCTTGGTGGTTATCCACTTCAACATAAATTCTTGGCATACTCTAAGCTGCCTCACCCACCATGCAAGCCTCCCGAGCACTGTAAATCCTTGGTTCGAAATTATGTTGATGTGGAAAAACTCTTCTTCTGTGGTTCTCACCATAAGTCCAACATTTGAGTGACTCTTGGCCTTCAAACTTGGGTTCTACTGACGTAGGTTGTTTCACATTTTTCTTAATAGAAACATTGGTGTTATGTTGAGACTGTCTTGTATGAGCTACGTGCTTACCCTCTCTCCGTTCTAAGCTTTTCTTGGGCCCATTATTCTTATGTCTAGCACTACTTTTGGCCTGCCAATTACTTTTAATATTAGGTCTACATTTTTCTTACTCATAGCAATGCTCTAGCTTCTTGATAACATCTTTTAGGGTTTGGGGTTTCAACAAATCAATTTTATCTGTGAATGCCATAGGAGACCCACTGATGAATCTCTAAATTTTGGTTTTTTCATCCTTGATATATGGAACTTATCTCAATAGTTCTAAGGACTTGGTGACATACTCATCATTGGTTAACCAACCCATTTTGAGTTCATAGAACTCTTTGGCATTACTATCATAATAGCGTTCAGAAAAATATTTCTCTTTGAAGAGCTTTCCAAACTCATCCCAGGTCAATTATTTCTCAACAATGGCTCTAACATTATTCAAGTCCTCCCACCATATGTCATATTTTCATTTTAAGCTATAGGTGGTGAGTCTAGCTTTCATATTCTCAAAATAGTCATGTATTCTGAAACGTTTCTTCATTCCCAACAACCAAGATTTTGTGTCCTCTACTTTCTTCATATGCCCATCAAATGTGGGCGGCTTGGATTTCTTCAAATCCTCATGCATGTGATCCTTTCCTTTGCTTCTTGAATGATGATGATGGTAATGGTGAGAATGGTGGTGCCCCTGGGCAACAGAACTAGATGGTTTTGCTAGAATAATGCACCTATGAGTTAGTTCCTCCCCTTGGAGTGCTCAAAGGTACATCTCATGGAACAATGCACTCAATTCCTCGCTTGGGCATATTTCTTGACTTGCCACCATCTAATTTGTTGGTGTTTTCTTCAGACTCATGAAGGCTTTTCATATCTCTATGATTGGCCCTCATATCAAATTTCCTCTTCCTCTGCCAATTTAAGAGACTTTGTAGGATGAATACATTGATCTCCGCTTGTCTTTCTTTGGCTTTTACCAACCTCTTATTATTGGCCTTAAATATTCCCACCTCAAACCTTAGTCTTCTCAAGGTGTCCATCTAATGTGTGGAGTGATTCCCTACCCTTGGTCAACTGATATACCTTCTTCACTAGCTCTTACCTAGCCACTTGTTATGATTAATTGGAATTGTACTCAACCATTTTGGTACTTATTGCTATATTTCCTCTATTTATGATGTGTGCAATGTGTTGTCAACCACACACATTATTAAACATTTCACGATAAATAAATAAGAACATAATCACAACCATGAGTCTTGCATTCATGGGTCTTCCATGGAGATCTCTTCTATGAAAAAACAACCATGTTAGTGTGCCAACATATTTACAAATTATATGTATCAATCATTCAATCCTGCAATTGTATTATGATAATTAAAAATAATCAACATATTTATGCCCATGATCCTTCTCTCATCGAGTTGTTGTCTATCTGTAATGAAATAGATCAATTTAGCACAAGGTTACCGTCAAGGTAGCAATCAATAGTTTTGACTGACTTTTAACACCTAAACAATTACTTCATAATTTTTTTGATAAATGATAATTGCCTTGTGATGAAGCCCATCCAGTATGAGAGTTGAAACTAGATGCTATGATACCACTATGTCATGTATCCAATCCCTCAATTAAATTTAGAGGAATGGGGTAACCCCTTATGAAATATGAGCTTTACTTCAGCTTCCGAACCCATTATCTGAGCCTCACAAATCGAGCTTTCACTCTGTTTGATAATGTGTATATCTCTCTCTCTCTATATATATATATACTCAAGCGCATATTCAATGACCCACTAGAATCCAATGTTCATCTTCGATCCCACGCATTCAAATTAGCTCTCGTTATGCCTCCCGATAGAGTCCAACTGGACACAACATCCCACTAACCTTCTCTCAACAATTCCCCAAGTGCACACTTTAGTTACTGCTAGGGCCTTTGTTCTGGGATTATGAGGATGGTGGGTCCATATGGCCTCCTCTCCCATTGGTCTGCCTTTCTAATATTACTACCACCACATATTATCCCATGTCATCCTCCTTCCCTCACCCCAACGCTTCCTTTGTTGAACCTGTTTGCGTCTCCGAGGTCATCGCGTCAGGCTAACCTAGACAGCGAGATCCCTTCTCCAACAATATGGTATGACTTATGTCATCCCATGAGTTTCCTCTCGATCCTCACATTTGAATCCTCCATTTAACTTCTGGGGTGAGACCTCTGGGTCTACGTGGATTGGTGGGTCTCACCTCCATGAATTACTATTTCTAACTTGACCAAGTGGCTACACTCTCTACCAAGGGAAACACTCCTTCACTTCCAATTTAATTGTCTAGTTGGCTCGACACTCTATCAACCTTGTGGTTATGATACACCACTACTTGCGGATGTTCTAGGGTGAACCCATTGGCTTGATTCGACATGTACACCATCTCCTAGCTAATAGCACCATGACAATAATGTGGGCCCTGCCATGCACCCACCTTACGTCATCCCACAAGGCCTTGTCCAACGCATTCGATTAGTTCGTTCCAACATTCCTCCAAGGTGAGACTTTTGAGGTGACATCAGGCGATGTCATCACGCCTTAGTGTTCTCAATGCTTCCTAGTGCACCTCCTTTTCATCCTTCTGGGCTAAACATTCAAGCTTAGGTGGATAGTTCATCGCCCCTCCAACCAATGGAATAGCCGCGGGAGACACTTCATCTTGCCGCCTCATCTTGACACTATGACCCTCCTCTTCTTTAACATGATATTCTGGGGTGAACACTCTGAGTTCCACCTCTGGGCCACATTACAATAACCTCATCCAATCGTGTTAAGGAAATATGCCCGTGCCAATGTAAATCCTCCATGACTAGGGATCCACCTAGTTAAGGGTAAGGTTTCCTGATTTTATCTTATAAGTTCAAGTCTCGTTCCATCCTACGTTACATCAAGTTCTCCTTCCATCTATGCCATGGCTCAGCTAAGGGAACCTTTTCTAGCCTTATGCAATGCACCTGACTTGGATTTTCCTAAGCATAGAGGGAACTCACTTCAACTCCTTATTGATTGCTTCTCACTAGTTTATCTAAATAGGGCTTTTTCACAGAGGTTCTATAAGCACCAATGTCAACATCAAGACTTGGCACCAAGGATGGAAGAAGTGGCTTGTTAATGCACCCTGCGTGTTACCCCTACTAAAATTGGGCAAAAGACTCTCTAATGTGTTCTTGGCCATCAAATATTCTCTTCTTTGGAATAAGGGCATTCTAGGGGCACTTGTGTAGTTGCTCTTGTAGCCCCACTTTGTTGTGGAACTATGGTGAGATCCTAAAAGGATCCACCTTTCCTGCCACACGCCAAGAGTTCTAAACTCCATTAGAGGCCTGCAAGCAACCCTGGGGTGCTACACAAAGCTTCTAAGACATGGCGAGCCATGTCTTGATGCTAGTGGGAGATATACATGTTATTGATAATGCATGTCTTATAAGCCATTTAGGTAAAGCATACGAGGTTCGATTGGGCCCAAAGGGGAACAAACCTCTTAGCATTAATACAATGCTTGTAGTGTGACTTCGCAACTTGTGATTCAGGAAAACAAATTGGTGTATAGGATTATAGACCATGCTAGGTAGACGGTCTCCCATGTAATTATTTCATGTTAATAAAAAGGTCTATATTGCCAAGGTTTACAAGTGTTTATTCCAGATCCTTATGGATCATTTCATTTCTTGTGGTAGTCATGGTGTCATTAAGCTATTCACATATATTCTATTAGCAACGTTGTTATATATTTCATCCAAAATAGAGATCTTGTGTATAGGAGTGGCATAATCTCTGTTATTAAGTTTATCCATTTACGTTCTCTTTCATATTGTAGGTTATGATGACATTAGCAAGTGTTTCACACAAAACCTATTTATAGTCCAGATGCACACTCTTGAGAAACTCATTTAACTACAACAATACTTTCAAAAATGCAACAGATACATACATACATACATACATACATACATACATACATACATACATACATACATACATACATACATACATACATACATACATACATACATACATATATATATATATATATATATATATATACATACATATTTATCATAATAATAAAATACATCTCCAAACAAAAGAGTAATCCACATACTTATTCCTTAAACAACACTATTATAGTCCAAAAATCCAAGACCATTTCAACCAAAAATGCATCATAAATGAATTAATTTGTAATCAAGAACATATGGTTACTTATATTTTAAACTTGCAAGGAAACTAAGTTTGGGACAAGGAATCTCCACCCAACCATAGACAACTGCAAGCACACTTATTTACAATTGTCACCCCCAAACCAGATTCGAGAGTTTGAGGGGGGTGCTTGCTTAAGGGAATCGGTCACCAGCTTCCAACTGGAGACAGGGAATACCCAAGGACCTACTCCTAAATCCCACAGTTGATTGTTACCATATTCTTCAGCACGAGGAGTCCAAAGGTTCTATACCTCACCCCAAGTGTGCACATAATGATTCACTCCCTTCCAAGAAGTCCATAATCCACCGTAATAGTAAGTAAATAACCAAAGGTCTTCGATCAAGTATTCCTTTGATGCTGCTTTAGGATTAGCCTCTTCCCAAGTTGTCCAGGGTTTCAGAGCTTGCTATCTCAACCCACAGCCTCCAGGGGACCCAAGCTATTACAGGTGTCCAAAGATTATGTTAGGGTCCTATAATCTATAGGATCAATTGATGATTATATGTTGATTTTTTATGTTATGAGATGTTGTAAATAATACTTCATTCTAAAAATTATTTCCAATGAAAAAATAGGAAAAGAAAAAGAAAAGAAAATAAGAGAAAAAATAAAATGAAAAGGGGATATAAAAAATAAATGATATATGTATGAAAAAATAAAAGAAAAAATGGATAAATATTAAAAAAATAAAAAATATGATGAAAAACCCCTTAGAAAATAAAAATATGTGTTGCTAGTTTAAATGCCACATTAGTTGTTTAATAATTGAGTTTGATTAGTTTAATCGCATAGTGTAATTGCATTTAATTAAGTGTTAATAAAGTTATTTTGATACGACACTTTTTGTCGTTATGTAATAATGCTCGAGATGAAGTCAATGGTTGTGATCTAACTCGCACATATCAACGGTGGAAGATCACTTCGAACCGCCCCCCCCCCCCCCCCCCCCCCACACCACCCCTTTGATAGTTAATCAAGGGGGGGTTCGAAAAGCGGTATCTTCCATTACAACTTTTGCAGCGTGGCACTCCCTGGTAGAGTTCAGACCCCCCACCCCCCCACCTAAACTACTTTCCACTCACCCCCCCTTCGAAATCTACCTTTCCCCTCTCCCACCTAAAAAATAACCATTGAATCGCTCCTCCCACTCCAATCCTCTCCCGCCAAGTGGAACATCCCTTCCGGCTCCACTCCAATCGAATTCCACCACATGGCACTTCCCCTTCTCATTTCTCTCCCGCTCCTGTTGCATCCCTACCTATCACTTAACCATTAAACTATCCATTTCAACACATAACCATTCCCAAAGTAATGAACTCGCTCCGTTAAACAAACAATTTTCAACGATACAATGATCTTGCACATAAAATGAAGTAAACCCCTGTTTATTCGACCTTTCCTTTGCACCCCAGCAATAGTGAATGCCTCCTACTCTTGTAACCATATCAAGACGAATACTCTTCTTTCGACCACTCTCGGGTAATTATTGTTTTTCACATCAAATTTCCTTAAAAATGTCTTCTAAAGGTAAATCAAAATCCACAGGGGAAAACCACATGCTTCCCCCTATAATTGACTTAGACCATCAACCTTTAGCGGATGAACACTATAAGATTTCTGAAACCAATTATGAAATCGACCTCTACGAACTCCAAAACTAGTTAAAACAAAAATTCCTTGATCTTAATGATGAATTGAGTTTGTGGGACTCCTTCCTACCTCAATTCATTTTTCCCCAAACCCATCATTTTCCAGAATTTTTGCATGGTGCCATTTCAGTTACATACCTAGTTAAAGGGAAATTGTGTCCCAGAAAAATGATATTGTTTTCACAATTATCCCTGACTCCATTTGCCAAATGTTGCAGATCTAGAATTCAACCTCTCTCAAACCTTTTTCAGTAGATTCCCTCATGGAACTCTACAAAAACCTCACTTTCCCTCACAGAGCCAAAATATTTGAGACATTTCTGCCTGAGGATGTCCAATTGTCGAAGACAAACCCTCCTTATCCATCCTCCATGTTCCCTGAAATGACAAAACAAATTATCTCTATAGTTTCTTGTTTACTGGGCTATCAAACCGATCAATGGGTTGATGAAGCCATCATAGGTTTTCTATCAGTGTTTTCAACAAAAGAGAAACCTTCAATCATTTTTAATTATAGTGAATTCTTAGTAGAGGTCATCCATGAACAGTTCCTTAAGTTTTCTACAGAAGGAGTCTTCAAACATGCTTCAGTTTTAGTGTACTTGTTCCTATTCCATCAGGAAAACATATTTCAATTTCCATTAGAAAAGCTAGATGAACAAGGAAATGCACAATCTGTGATTCATTAGACTTCCTTGGTAAGAAAGCATAGCAATGAATTCACCTTCAGTGATTATGTAGACCAGTTTTTGTATACATTTTCCTTCCTACTTAACAATGATGATGAACCTAGAATTGGACCTAAGATAATGAGAATTTTACGTTTGAGTGATCAAACCAAGGCATGTGACTGGTACCTGTTGTTAGCACCTAAATCTGCCTTAGGCCGAAGGAAGGAAAAATTCAGGGTAACCACAAACCACGCTCAGTCTCGTAGCTAGCCCTACTAGAACAGGAGAGGGCTCTCTCCGAGTCATGCTCAGCGAATAAGTAAACGAATGGCTGAGATGACTAATGGTGAAATATTGATCTTAGGCTAGTAAGTAAATATGGATACAAGAAGCAATTTTTTATGAATGACTGAGTTTCTGGGGTGGTATGGGACCAACGGACAACAATGAGTAGAGAATTTAATACAAAGGCACAGATTACTTCGTGAGGCAAGACAGGCGGAAAGTCTAGCAATTTAGTTTGAAATAATGCAGAATGGAGGAATTGCTTAGGAGAGGTGAAAAGGGCATAAGTACATGAATCCTTTTCAACAGAAGAAAAACACTGAACATGAAATTTTCCCATAGGCAGAGCAATAAAAATGAATTCTACCTTATCTAAATTAGAAAATTTCATTGGAAATGAATATGAAATGAACCGTGAAACATTACGAAATACATATGAAACATAAGAGACACATTTGCTACACTCACAACCACATGAATCTCATGAAACAGAGCCGCTACCTTTCATTAATCCTTTGTCAAAATATACAATGAAGAACTGAGTTTCTCTCCCACAGTCTCCCAGAAATTACAAGCCAACCTTTTGCAAATGGTTTGCATACAATAAATAGACTATGCCATGAGGAAATAGAACGACCAAGAGTTGGGGAGTTTTTCGAATCATTACAAAGTCGAAGTGGAAAGCCAACCATTAGTTACAGGTGCAGCGTTACAAAAATGGAAAATGGCTTTGGGTGACTGCTCGCCTTCCTTTGCCACTTGGATAGGAGCCCACCTTTAGTGAAAATGATTTTTAAACATTGCCTTAGTTGTCGAGAAAAATATAGTGTAAATGAGTGGGCCCACTTGGAGAAAGTCGCGAATCAAAATTTCGTGAAGCGGGCGTGATTTTGGCCTTTTTCTCTATATGCGCCATGCCAAAAGCTATATGCGCCGCGCCACTTTAGAGGCAATTTTGAGGTACCTGCAGGAGTCCAAATTGTGCCCAAGTGTGCTTGTTGGAAATCTTGGCCTGTCTACTTTCCAACCCAAGTGGAATTTCTGAATTTGGTGCTCATTTTCCCCTCCAAATCTTCATTCTCCCAAGTCTGCTTCCGGTGTGTCAAAATAGGGGCAGAGAGGTCATTTTTTGAGTGTTTTTAACCTCTTGGAGACTCAAATCATGCCCAAATTTCTTGTCCAAGCACTAGTAGTCGTGATTTTGCATGCTGAATCTAAAAATGCAAACCATTTGTCATTTGGAGCTCCCAATCCTAAGCGCTGCACCAGTGGCGCGACGCACAAGGAGAAAAAACCTGTGTTGTGACCAAAAATTTGCCATGTGACCAAAATTGCCCCAAATTTCTTGAAATTTGGGCTGGAGCTTCCTTATCAAGTGTTATGCTAGGCCAAAGAGGCTTCAGCCAATATCTGAAGTCGATCGAGCTCCCTTTGCCTCTTTTGCTTCTTGATTGCCTTCCTCAATTTCGCCTTCAAATTCCTGATTCGGACCTTGCATACTTTGTTTCGCACCATGTAGTGGAAAGCCATGTGTCTCAGTAGTGCATGGTCCTTGTCGAACTTGTCTAGAAGCCTCTCCAAGTGCATGTTAACTCTCTCGAGGTTGGCCTCCCGATCCTCATTAATCTCTTGCTCCAATGACGTGAGCTCAACTCTTCTCGTTTGTGCAGCTTGGCGATGCTCACGAATGTTTTGTAGCTCCATGATCACTTGCTAATCCTCAAGCTATTTTTTCCTCTACTCCAGATATTTCATGTTCCACTTAGCCCTCTCCAAGTCAAGGGATAAGGCTTCGATCTCTGATTGCTGCTCCTGGATGATCTCTTTGAGCTGTGCACTTGTTGGTTCTATATCTGTATCATCATCATGAAGGAGAACGAATTCAGTCTCTCGTTCACCTGATGGCTCACTTGAAGGCCCCTCATCCTGCATTGGCTCCTTACCTCTGTCTTGTACCTGTAGTGTTGATGTCGGAAGCGAGGCCCCTTCCATCCCTAGTGGAGATAACACTCGCTTTGCTGCTACAAACAAATGCATACTGCCTCTTTGATAGGTGATGAAAAGTGGCACACTAGCAGTCTCATGGCGCTCATACCGACAAGAAGGTTCACCCTCATGCTTAACCTCTGATAATACCTGTGAAGTGCTGAAGAGGTCACGGGAGATGAAATCATCCCAAGTAATGCCCTGCAATCCCAGCTGATGAATCACCAAAATCTTAATAAGAGCAAAGTGATAAACACTGTTAAGTTGCTGTTGAGGGGTCTTGTGCTGCATGAAGGTGTTCATCCTCTCTATGTTCCTGCAAGTGAAAAATGGGATGTTCATCATCCGTACCCTGGTAAAGTGCATGAGCAACCTGATGTGATAGGCATATAGACGAGAGAACCTCCCCTCACAGCTGAAGTACTTCATGAGTGGAGCATATTCATCTTTCAAATATCTGAATGGAAAGACTCTTGTGAGCTACCTCAAGCAACTGGCCTTAATGTAAGGCTCATAATGCTGCCGATCAACTTTCGGTTTCTTGTGTCATGGTTCTCCAACATTCGTTATACCGGTTTCTAATGAGACAGTTTCGGGTGTCAGTGTGAAGGTGACCCCGCCCAAGATAGAGTGATCTCCATGTAGGTGAAGCACAAAAAGACGGGCCAACTCACGATGAACTCGAATGTTAGCCACTCTTTGAAAAAATTCAAAACATGATAGATGCTGGAAGCATGACATGGCAAGAGGGCATGCCTGCAATTCAGTGAGGGTGGTTGGCTCATCCATAACATGTTTGCCACTCTTGTAATGTCTCCGGGGAGCTTGTTCTTTTGAGGATGAATCACTTTGTGTCTCCATCTCATACTCTGATGAATGCTCAGATGCCATGACTGCTGTGTGTACTATACTTGGGCTGCCCTTTGATGATGGTGTGAAACTAGGTGTTGTTGTGATATCTGCCACCAAGGGGAACAACGAAAAAAAGGGAGTATTAGGAGGGGAATAATATGATGGGAATAGGGGTTATGGGGAGAAGTTTTGTTTAGGGATATGTAGGGGGGTTTGGGGATTTGATAAGGTAGGGTTTTGGGGTTTTGATAAGGTAGGGTTTTGGGGTTTTAATAAGGTAGGGTTTTGGGGTGTTATGTTGACAAATAAGAGGAGGGGATAGGGAATGGAGTTTGGTAATATTTTAGGGTAGGGGTAATAGGGAAAAATGAGATAGGGGGGAAGGGAAAAATGGAGAGGAGGGAAAAGATGAGAGGTGAAAGAGGAGCCTTGGCATCAACACCACAATTTTGCAACCCTAGCAACAATGGCTTTGGTGTTTTCTAGTGGTTGGCTTTATGAATTTTAGTTGCCACTATAACTAGCCATGAACCAACATAACCTTCACAAAACTACATGAGCCATCGAGATTTAGAGCCTACCTGTCGATTTGAGGGGTTTCAAAGGCAACTTGAGGCAATTTGGCACGATTTCGGGCCTTTATGGGTGTGCGCCACGCGACAAACCCAATGCGCCGTGCTCTTTATATGCACCGCGCCCTTGTAAACTTTGCACTGTGGGGTGGCTCTATGTGCACCGCGCTCTGTATGTGCGCCACGCCCCTCTGTGTGTGCGCCACGCTCCTGAAAACAACTCCAACTCCCTCCAAACGCGGGCTTTGCACTCTCAAACACTTTTCTATGTTTCTCAATAACCTTGATTTGCACAATGACCTTGTTTCCTTGTGAAAAGTCTTATATAAAGACTTTGAAGTCATGGGTTAAATTTTTTTCTTCTTCAAAACCCACTTTGCTAATGTTTCCTTTTGACACTTTTCACTGACTTAAAGCAACACTGAATTTCTTTCTTCCCTTTGAATTTTTAGCTAGAATGATGAAATTTTCGGCACTTTTTGCAGGGGTTTCATGACAAGGCATTTTTCCATAGAAAACATGACTGCATCTGAAGAAATCAATTGGCAACCTTTTGAAAATTTTATCACAAATGACACACTGTTTGACTTTTTCTTCAAAACAAAGTTTTGAAGAACAGTCAAAATTTGTCCACATGACGATGAAACTCTCTGAATCATAACTTTGTAAGGGCCCCACTCTGGCCTGCATGGCTTTATTGGACATGGTTGAAGACCAAATTGATTAATCCCCAGACCTAATTATCGAAAATGACTTTTGTCCATTAAAGGACTAGACCTTGACTGTCATGGACTTTAGTGATCATTGACAAAAGACCTAAGCCAACAGGAGCCAGACATGAGGGGAAATGATACATGACCTTTTTCGTCAGATTATGGCATGCTCCTAGCGGAATTCAGCTGGGTAAATGGAGCGAGACTCCTAAAAATGAAATTCATAAAGAGTTTTGATCTCTAATGGAGGACTGACCATACCGACTCTAACACCTGTATCAAAATTACACTGAGATCAGAGTGTATGGGTGTGAATTGCCTCCCTATAAATTGCCTAAATTTGTTCCCATAAGAATATTTGCATTAGAGTATATTAGGAAAATGATCAATATGGATGATCTACACTTTGTAACAACCAAGAGGAAATCTCAGTTCAAAATAAAAGCACAGGTTGGACCTTTCATTTTCAATACCAGGACAACAACAAAAGAAGCAGATCTTTTGCTCAAACAAATGAAGTTTAAACTCAGTTTCACTTGGTCATATGATCCTTTGGGAATAATATCAAAGTTGAGAGTAGAGCAGAAAACTACTCCCTACACTCATACTCCCAGACCTGAAATTGAGCAATATAGGAATCAAGATCAATGGTAGGAAAACACATTGCAGGAGGCAGAAGAACGGGTACTTTCTACTACGACATCATAGACACTAGTGCTACTAGAAAAGAAGAATAAAAGACCAAGGGAGCATGTTTCTCCTCCAGTCACAGAAATCCAGGGGAAATAATTCCAAATATATAAAAAGAGGCAGAAAACCAATCCATAAAAGAGTTTTCATAGGAAGAAAATGTTCAATCTACCATAGTTTTGACAAGTCCTTATACTTCTACTTTCCATTAATTTGAAGACATTTTCATAGGGTCACCATCATCTTCAACTTATCAAGAACCACTAGAAACATCTCAGTAAGGAGAATTGGTTCATGATCAAGATGAACCAAGTATATTTTCTAGGTATAAGGAGATAAAGAAGAAAAATGAACTCCTGAAAGCAACCACCTATTCTCAGTTTTGGAAGCAAACAACTTCATCTTAGGATAGACTTCTCTCTGCTTTTGATACTAAGGAAGGGAAAATGCAAATGGATTTCTTAGAAGCTCAGGTTCCTTTTCCTAAAACTATAGATGAATAAAAGAAGTCCATTTTTTCTTTCAACATTGATCAAATCCATCCTATTGATCAAATGGATTTGCACAAGAAAACATGTGAGATGTTGTATTCCACCTTGAAAAAATCAGCAATGGTTTCCTCTAGACTTCATGCATCAATCAACAACATCTAGTATCAATTGAAATTAGAGAAAATACCTTCCTTAGCTAAAGACACTAAGATAAAGTCCTTATAGGATTTAGTAATCAAACTAAGATATGATCCCAATAATGTAAAAGTGGCTGAGGAAATTGTTAAAAGAAAAAATACTGACATTGCATCCCTAAAGAAGCAGCTCAAACTTCTATCTACTAAAGATCCACAAACTGAGGTAGTTGGTCTACTAGAGATGGAGAAAGAAAATATGTTTAAATTTATCATTGAGAAAAATGGATAGATTAAACAAATGGAGACTGAAATTGAGAAGGTGCTAAAAGAGATAGAACAATAAACTAACTTAGCATTCATTCCCCTCACAGCAATTCTAGTTGTAGGTACATCAACAAAAGGGGATTCTACTTCAGCAGCTACTACAACAGAGATACAATCTACAGATAAATCAGGAGAATTAAACAAAGCTATGGAAGACTTGTATATGAGAGGCAAAGAGATTGAAAATATGAAAGCTCAACTTAAAAACCTTCAAGAGCAAAAATAAAAAATTGATAATGTGTATGTGTTAGAGCTTCAAAAAACTCACAAGTTAACTCAGAGAATTGAACAACTAGAGAATGAAACTGCCATGGCACAGACAATAACACAAGAAAAGGAGAACATTTGGATAGAGATTAATGAAGCTATGACTGAAATTTTGCCTTCCATAGAAATTATTTTCGAGCAGGAGGAATTGGTGTAGAGATCAAAAGAAGTCATAGAGGACATCAAGAAAAGTTTGGGTCAGAAACCAGGTGAAGCTACTACCTTAATAAGAACTTTGAACTCAAAGACAAAGGAAGAGCTGGAGGAATATGACATCACTGACATAACTGAAACAAGAGGTAAGAAGAATTCTTACAAAAAGGAATTTAATGCTATAGTTAGAGAATAAGTGTCACAATTTGGAGTCTAGCATTCAGAAATTCCATAAAAAGTTAAACATAATGCACCAAAAGGTTCTTCTAGGTTTAAAGAGAATGGGAGATAAGTTAGTTCAGCTAGAGGATTCCATAGCAAGAGATAAATAAAAAATTTCCACCATAAAGGGAACCATTACAGGTAAAGATTAATGGAAGGATTGAAATTCAACTTGTTAATCAAACATGAAATAAAACATCTATTTTTAGTTAGGCCTACTTTCCAGAAATATACTGAGGTGGATGAAACCTACAAAAAGTTAATTAAATTCTCCACCCTAGATGAAGACAGATGGGATAAAATTTGTCAAATTCTTGAGTAAAACAGGTATTCATCTTCAACAATAAAGCAACAATTTTCTCAAGCCGAGTCATCACCAACAATCCTCGAAGTCAGTGCCAAAGCTTCAACAGTTTTAGTTTTCCTATATTCCTGTACTATTTTTGTAAACAATTTTTAGGATATTTTGTAGGAAAATCTTGATATTTTAAATCAAGATATTTTGATGAATTTGTATAAATACTTCATAATTCGAAGTACAAAGGGTTGGAAATATTGTGAAGAAAGCAGATCCTTGATGTAAAGATGTGCATATAATGAATTCATCATTTCCATTAATATAGAAAGTTTGTTCCAGGATTCATGTGTCAGGCAATTGGTGAAGTTTTCTCTCTTGTAAAGTTGTTATTTTTCCAGTTTTCCATATGTTCTTTCTCTGTCTATTGTTTAAAGAAGATTAAGGGTTGAATTTGTTTGAATACACTCTGCCCTGGCTTATAAACAATATTTATGTTTTCACTCTGATATTAAATATAGAATTGATCGTAGTATAATCTATGTTTAATTGAATCTAAATCTTTTCATCCCATTCACCCCACAAATGCTCTAAAGATCTAAAAACATGCCTACCTTGCCCTGTTACATCTGTTCTGAAATTCTTGCATATGATCACCCTAAGACTTATGACCCCATTTCCCAATGGACTTTCCTTGCAGTTTCAACCAAATATTTGAAAAAACCAAACTAGAACTCATAACTAGCCTGTTAGAGTCGGTTTGTTCAGCGCTCCGTCAGAGATCAAAACCTCTTTTGTTGCATTTCATTTTAGGTGTCTCATTCAGCTCGATCATCCGCATTCCATTAGGAGCATCGATCTTCTGATGAAAGGGTCTTGTCTCCATACTTCCCTCATGTCATGTACCTGTTGGTTTGTGTCTGATCATCAAAGTTCATCAAATCAATTTTACAGTCATTATGGATGGTCTTTTGGTCAGCCAAGAGTCATTTCAGTCATTAGGTCTAGGGTTTTGCAAATTTTGTCTTCAAAGTGTCCAATAACGCCAGCAGGCCCATGAGGATATCTCCAATAAGTTTTAATTCCAAAATTTTCATTATCAATAATGCTTGAGAATGATTCTTCTTCAAAACTCTGTTTTGAAGAAGAAATCGTCAAATGTATTTTTTGTAATAAATATGTAATTTTTAAGGTTTTTCAAGTTCTACAGTTCTTCAATGCAGCCCTGGTCATCCTTTGACGAAATCCAATGCCATCATCCCTGCAAAAAATTGCCAAGAGTTTCATCATTTCAGTCAAAGTCAAAGGAAACAACAAAAAATAGAGTTTGTATTAAAAAGTGGAAAGTGCCAAATTCCAAACATAAGAAAGTGGGTTTTTGCAAAATAAAAATCAAATCCATGACTATACAAGATATTTTCACCATTCAAATGTCATTTGCACACAAGAGGTTGTCAAAGACCCAAAGGAAAATCGTGGAGGAGCGAATTTTGTGTTTGAGGCTGGGACTGTGTGTTGGAATGTTGCACGGCGCATTGGGAGGTAGTTGTGGCGCACCGGGAGGTCGCAGCACATAGAGCCACCATACATAGTGTTGTTTTGAACGTGCGTGGCGCATATACGGGTCGCGGCGCATTGGGTTGTGCGCGCGGTGCACAGAGCCAACAACTGAAATTTATCATGCCTTCAACGAAAATTCAACTTTTTCCTCCCATTTGCATCGAGTAAGTCCGATTATCCTTGCACTTATTGTTGAAGAGTGTTTGGTATGGTTCGAAGCTTGATTTGGAGAAATTTGAGTGTTAAAATTTAAACCCTATCCTCTCATGAAAAACTTCTTTTAAGGTTTGAATTTGAATATCAAAAATTGCCTTTGGTGCTCCAATAATCTAAACCCTGTTTCCCTTTCCCATCATTGTAATCACATCGTCATTTCAATCCCCTATTCCCCCATTTATTCCTATCCCTATCCCTAAACCCTACAATATCCCATCCCTATCACTTTCCATGTCATTTGCAAAATCCCTAAATCCCCAATTCCCAACAGTCAAGTGATTGTTATTGCACACCTTAATTTCACTTGAAAAACTCCACTTTTCCCACTATTTCATATTCCTCACAATCCCTCATTTGCCTTTGGCACAGTTGGCATTGAAAACAAAGGCACCAATTAGTCATTCTCAACAAACCAAACATACACCTTTCTTGAAACATTATGGAAATGGAGACTGATTCATCATATGAACAAGACAGTGATTCTACCACAAAGCTTCATGCACGAGGAGGCCTCGTAAGGGTGGAAGACATGTTAGAGAAGAGCCCACCTCTTTGACTGAACTGCAAGCCTGCCCACTTGCCATGGAATGTTTCCAACAACAGTCATGCTTTCAGTATTGCGAAATGATTGCTCAGATTCAACATCATCAGGAGTTGGATCGGTTATTTGTTTTGCATTTGCATGATGGTCAGGTAACTCTTGTTGGGGTAAATTTCACCTTGACACCAGAGACCATTTCTCAAGCAACAGGAATATCGAATGTAAGTAAGGAATGGAAAAAAAGAATGCAGGTAGAAAAAGTACATTATGAACCATATATCGGGCCTAGCTATGTGAGACAGCTCAGCAGGGTGTTCCCATTCCGGTTTTTGAAAGAATCCTATGCGCCGTTGATGAGACTCATTATCAGATATTTCAGTTGTGAAGGCCGCTTCTCACACCTCTAAGCATACCATATCAGGTTATTGATGCATTTCACGAGAGTGAAGATGATGAACATTCCATATTTCATGTGCCGAAACATCGAGAGGATGATTACTCTTGTGCAAAAGAAGACTCCTGAACAACAGTACAACAACATTTATCACTATGCGCTCATCAAGATCATTGTTGTGCATCAGCTTGGTTTGCAGGGTATCACAGGTGAAGACTTCATTTCCCCTGAGTTCTTCACAGCTTCAGTAGCTCATCAGGAGGTTGTCCATCATACAGGTGAACCTTCATATCAACATGGAGGTCGAGAGGCAGAGACTACTAGTGTGCCGACATATGTCACCTATCAGAGAGGCATGAGAGGATTGTTTGCAACAGCCCGAAAAGTACTATCTCCACCTGGGGTGGAAGGGGTCTCGTTGCCATCATCAGCAGCACAGGTACAGGTACACGACAGAGGTAAGAGGCCTATGCAGGATGAGGGCCCTTCAGGAGGCCTAGACACTGATTTCATACTCATCGATGATGATGTGAGCTCTCTTAGCTCAAAGTTGAGGGAGGTCATTCAGGAGCAGAAAGCCGAGATAGATGCATTGACCAACAAGTTGTAGAGAGCTCAATGGGTCATAAGCTATTTGGAGCAGTGAAACAAACAATTGGAGGATCAACATATAGTCATGGAGTTACAAAACATTCGACAAAACCGCCAAGTTGCCTGAAGGAGGAGGATAGAGTTCACTTCATTGGAGAAGGAGATAGAGGCTGATCGAGAGACTTGGCTTGAGAGGGTCAATATTCATCTTGAGAAGCTGTTGGCAAAGGAAAACAAAAACAAGGACATGTTCAGGCATATGAAAAATCATTATTGGGCACGGACTCATGTTTGCAACGCAAGGATCAAAATCCTGAAGGCAAGACTAAGGAGGGCACTAAAATGATGCAAAAGGCATGATAGGCTCCAAATATTGGCCGAAATTTCTTTGGCTGAGCATGATACTTGATGATGGACCTTCAGTCCAAATTTCAACAAATTTGGAGAAAATTTTGTCAATTTTGAATTTTTTGGCTTCAAAACAGATTTTCCTGCCCAAC
The DNA here is from genome assembly GCA_031772625.1 of Pinus tabuliformis. Taxonomy (NCBI): domain Eukaryota; kingdom Viridiplantae; phylum Streptophyta; class Pinopsida; order Pinales; family Pinaceae; genus Pinus; species Pinus tabuliformis. Next base: position 1,331,413,572 of record CM062805.1, read on the forward strand.
GCGTAGCGCCACTTAGCGCGCGCTTATAATTGGGAGATCCTCTGGAGGAAAACTTTGCATTTATGGATTTTTTTATGAAAATTTGTGCATGCTCATGAATTACTTAAGGATTTCATCAAGTTCTGGGTTGCCTAAAGGGTCAAAAACACATAAAAAATGACCTCTCTGCCACCTTTTGCACCAACAGGAAGCAGTCTTGGGAGATTGAAGTTTTGAAGAGGCAAATGACATCCAAATCCAGAAATTCAACTTGGGTTGGAAAGTAGACAGGTAGGGCTTTCCAACGAGTTATCATCAGCTCAATTTGGATTTCAGGAAGGGCCTCAAAATCAGCCTCAAAGTTGTGCTACGCATACAGGTTTTTGGGCGCGGCGCATAGAGAATTTTGGCTTATTTTTCACTCTTTAGCTTAGAATTTCGGCCAGTTTTAACTAGTTTTACTTTTTGATGTTACTCTTGATCTAACTTGATGTAATTTCATGACCATGATGTAATTTTGGCACATTTTTACTTGTCTTAGTAGATTCATTCACCAAAAGGTGAAATGTGAGTGAATGAATCAGTTTCCTAACATATAGAGGCAAGTTGTTTCATTGCCTATTTTTTAGTTCCTTGTTTAGATATGGTTGAAACAGCTCCTAGAATGATGAGCTCGACCCAAGAGGCATGGGAAGGAGTTAGGCTTGTCTATATCATGTAATTTCTCAGTCATTTTCAGGGTTGGACACTTGGGATTGCTTGGCACTCCATTGTACATCTAATTTCTGCATTTTTTGCAAAGGAAAGACCAGGGTTTTGCAGCACTCTTTGGGATTCCTGTGGCTCTGTGTTTTGATGGTGTTCCTCTCTATGTAATTTGTGAGTTCACTGATATTTATGTGCATCATTTCCTTTTCTCTTTGCTTCTGAAATTAAACAAATGAGTGATAAAGGTAGAATTCATTAGCTTGCTGTGCTATGCCTGTTAGTTTTGTTTAATTTTCAATGTTTTCTTCAGTTTGAAGAGGATTCTTGGTACCCTCTCGCCCTCTTTAGCTTCTCACCAGTCTGAGCCCTCCATCTTTACAAATCAAAGCATCAAAACGATTGCATTTCTTGCCCCAATCAGAACTCTGCAAAACTGGCCTTCATCCCCTGACCCAAATCTGCCTTTCCCTTGATTCCAACAAAACTCCCAAAAAATCAAATCAAATCCTTGCACTTCATACCTAGCCTAACATTAGAAGATATTTCAGTCATCTCAATCCCCACAGATCATCATTTGCTGAGATTGACCCGGAGAGAGCCCTCTCCTGTCCTTGTAGGGCTAGCTACGAGGCTGAGCGTGGTTTGATGTTGGTCCTGGATCTTGCCTTTTCAGCCTGAGGTAAATCTAGGCACTAACATAGCCTAATGTCTTAAAACAACAAATCTAAAGCATATAAAGAGATCCCTCTCTGAAGCTGGAAGGGCTAGATCCCAACTTCCAAAGTGGTTTTGTGGTTACCTCTGGGTTTCTCTCACACCCTTGGGAAATTACGGAGTGATAACATATTACATCCCAACCCGCAGCCTCCAAGGACCCAAGATATTATAGGGATCCAGAGGCTTTGTATCAATCCACAACCTTGAGGGACCCACACTGTTATAGGGATCCAAAGACTCCAGGGGACTTGAGATCCAATCCCCTTCTCTTCTCTTCTCTTCTGTGTTGCCTGCCGCTTGAACCAAAGTTCTTTGTTTCTCTAATGTTTGAATTGTTGTTTCTTCTCCTGCTTCCTCCCCCAATTGGTGCTTGCTTCCTCTTCCAACCACTGCTCACTTCCCCTTTTTATTAGAATGCCTCTGTTGACTTTTTTTTCTTTTTTTTTCATGGATTATTCATCCTCGTCCTTAGTTCCTTCCTGGTCTCATCCTCCATAAATTTTCTGTCCTATTTTTCTTACTAATGTTCTTAAGTGTATGGGCATGTTTCCTTTCTTTTGAAGCTCATTTAATTTAAGATCCATATAATTAAAATCATGCACCCACCAGCCTTAAATGGTTGTCCCAGTAATTTAGGTTTCTTTCTCTGCATAAGAAAAATCAATCATCCCAAGAAAGAAATCCTCCTCCCCAAATCTAGAATCAATGTACCTTTGACTTAGTTTCCTTTCCATATTTCACATATTTGTAAAAATGTTTACAGTGCATTTTGTGAGAGAATCATGAGTGGGGTTGTCACACCACCCTGCTGTTGTTGCACTGGTCAAATATCCTATTATTTTTTGAACAAATTGCATATAAAATAGTTGGTCTCTACTAGCTGAAGATGAAAATCCTATAACAGTTTACTGGGCACCACTAGCAAGAAGGCCACCACCTCCTCTACTCACTGTATGCTAGCCTCTACCAGCATGAAGCCTCTATGCCTCCAACCCCTCCACGTGAACCACAATTTCATACATTTTCAGACCAAGTTCTACAATCTAGTCAACATGAGATACACAACACTCTCTTTGATTTGAAAATGAAATCTAATATGCACACTAATCATCTCCACTACAATTATATAATAGGCTATAAAAAGCATTGTAGCACACTCTGATAACTCTACCATTAACATGACATATATATAAAAATTCATCGTCATCAAACTCATTAATGTAATACCACTACTCTTGATAATATTTTACTCATGTTTTAGGCCACAACTGCAGGGACATAACTAGCTATCTACAATTATAGTCACACCCTTTACAATGACATTCCAATGGCTGAGATCCTACAACCATTCTACTAGACGCTATCTCTTAACATACGTGGAAGAGCATAAGATAAAAGCAACTTGGATTAGTCCATAAACTTGACACGCTACTCCTTAATTTCTCCAACACCTACAAAACTTTCAAATCATTTGTGACATGCCTTACAACTGGTAAGACAAGCCAAATACCATATGCACACTCATCTACCATAACATCTTCACACTCATCTACCATAGATCATCTTGAAAAACATAAATTGACAACCTCCAATCATTGTCAACTAGTTGTAGATGCTCTAGACCTTGTGTAAACAAATTCATGACCTATTCACACATCTTAGCACATCTCAAACCAAGGACCAAAGACCATCCAATTCCTGCACTAAGTAGTCATATTCAACACTAGGTCATAACTAGGCTGACATAAATGCCAACTAACAACACTACATCACAACATTAATGCCAATAATACCCCCCTTTGGCATTGATGGAAACTCCAGCTGATCTAACCAATTGATATTGACTTCTAAAAATTGATCTCTTCAATCTCCTTGCTCTTGCCCCCTTTAAAATCAATGGCAAAGGGCTAAAATCATTAATGGTATCAACACTTTACGGATTACCCTCTGATTACATACCTGAATAGAAAATACTCCCCCCTGGACACTAGCTAGGTCTGATCATAATACATCAACAAGAAACAAACCTTCTCGCTACCTTATGGGAATATGAAAACAAGCAACAACATCAATAAATAGGTCAAATTCTCTTTCTCTTGAAGACGCAATAGTAAATCTAATCATCAATACACAACAAATGTGGGTGTATGCATGGATCTGGGTTACACATTTTGGAAAAGTGAGGGTGCATTTTGATGAAAAAGTGATGATCGATTGAGCCTTTTTAAGCACTTGATCGATCTGTTTAAGGGCTTAAAAATAGCTTGATTGAGTGTTTAAACACCCTCAATCGAGCTCCTTTCTAAACTGATTTAGGAGCTCGATCAAGAGTTAGGGCTCAATCGAGAATATAAATATTTAATTTGTTGGTGTATGGTTGGCAGCGGTTAGATTTTTAATGGCTCAATCCAGTTATAAGCTTGATCTATCTCTAAAGCTTGATTGAGCTTATAGCTCAATCAAACCACCGGTTAACCACCTTCACGGATCGATCGAGGTTGACTTTAATGCTTGATTGAGCTATTTGAATTTTGAACTCAAGCACTCAGATCAAGTGTTTTAAGTGCTCGATCAAGCTCATGAGGTCCTACAAATCTCAATTTTAGAACCCCTTATGCATATTTCTCTGCAACCCCATTTTGTACCCTAACAGATTTACAATTTTTTTTTCCCTTAAGTGGCAAAGTTGATAATGTTGGATTCGTGAAAAACCCTCTATCCAATGGCATATGAGTTTGAGACTTTTGAATTCATATGATATTTTTTTATCTAATTTATTTTAAACATAATGCTTGAGTTTTTTTTGGACAATTTCAAAGGGGCTGAATAAAAAATCAATAACATAAAATATACACAACGAAAAATTTCAAAAAATACCACTATCTTTGTTTACAAGTCCTTTTTAAAAGGGTTCTCTTGGGTTTTAATTTATTTAAACAGTTGAAAAAAAACTTATGCGAACACATGTCTACAAAATGCAATTGAAATATTACTTCGCCAATTTTGAAAATTAATAGTGGGAGGTAATTTCTATGGATTTCATTACTGGATTACCTAGAAACACCAAGAAACATGATGCAATCATGGTGGTACTAGATAAGATGAGAAAGGTAGCACATTTTGTAGCAGTCAAATCCACTAACTCTGCTAGTGACATAGCACAAATATTCATAAAGGAGATTGTGAGACTACATGGCATCCCCAAGAAGATTGTGTTAGACAAAGATGCTAGGTTCACTTATAGGTTTTGGAAGGAATTGTTTGTGATATTGGGAGCATAATTGGCATTTAGTACAACCTATCATCCATAAACAGATGGGAAGACATATAGGTTTAACAAAATCCTTGAGGACATGTTAAGGATCTATGTGATGCACCAACCCAAGAAGTGGGAAGAATATCTTTCACTTGTGGAATTCACATACAAAAATGGATACCAAGAATCCATAAGGATGAGCCCATTTGAAGTGTTATATGGCAGGGGTTGCAACACTCCCATTAGCGGGAGTGATCTAGTTAATAGGGTCCATGCAGGACTTGATATGCCCAAGGATATGGAGCAACAAATTCGGATCATGAAACAAAATTGGAAGGTGGCATAAGATAGGAAAAAAATATATGCAGATCAACATAGGGTGCACAACGAGTTCCAAGTTGGGGAGCATGTCTGACTGAGAATTAAACCCAAGAAGTGCTCCCTAAGGATTGGAACATGTGCCAAGTTGGCACCACAATATTGTGGCATTTTGAAATCCTTGAGAGGATTGGAACAGTGGCATATAGGATTGCTTTACCTCCATCAATTATAGTTCATGATGTTTTCTGTGTCTCTTTGCTTAAAATATATTTACAGGATTCTAATCTTGTGATTGATTGGTTTGTGTTGCAGGTTGAACCAGAGGAAGAGTTCCAGCTAGAGCCAATGTGCATTCTATACCAAAGGAGTCTCATTCTCTAGAATCGAGCCATAAATCAAGTCATCGTGCAATCTAAGAACTTTGGGCCAGAGGATGCCACATGGGAAATGGATGATGCCATAAAAGCAAATTACCCCTTCTTGTTTTCTATTTAAAGCAAGTGTGTATATGATTGTAAATACTATATAGAGATACGTATATAAAGCTCGATAAGGCAATTTGTAATTTTGTTTTATTTCTGGTGTTGTATATGGACGAATGAATACCGAGGATAGTGTTCCCTGAAGTGGAAGGGGTCTGTGACAGCCCCACCCATGGTTCTGTCACAAAATGCTTTGTAAACATTTTTACAAATATGTGAAATTTGAAAAGGGCACAGAGTCAAAGGGACACAGATTCCATAACTGGGGAGGAGGATTGCTTGCTTAGTATGATTGAGGTTTCTTGTTCATAGAAAGAAACTTGAATTGCTGGGACATCCATTAAATTCTAGTGGGTGCATGATTTTAATGAGATGGATCTTAAATTAAATGAGCTGCAAAAGAAAGGACACATGCCCATACACTAAAGAAACTTAGCAAGGAAAAGAGGATGAAAAATTTATGGAGGACGAGACCAAGAAGGAAATAAGGACATGGATGAAGAATCCTTGCAAAATAAAAAAAGAAGGTAGGAGAGGCATTCTAAGAAAAAGGGGAAGAAAGTACCAGTTGGAAGAGGAAGAAAGCAATGGTTGGAGGAGGAAGAAGGAGAAGAAACAACAATTCGAGCATCAGAGAAATAGATAACTCTGGTTCAAGTATTAGTTAACACATAAGAGAAGAGAAGATAAGGGGTTTGGCTCTCAGGTTCCCCAGAGGCTATGGGTTGAGTTTCTAGTCTTTGGAGCCCTGTAAAAACTTGGGTTTCTGGAGGGTGTGGGTTGAGACAAGGTCTCTAGAGCCCTGTAATAGCTTGGATCCCTTGAGGCTATGGGTTGGGATGTAAGCTTTAGAGCCCTGGAACAGCTTGGGTACCTTGTAGACCGTGGGTGGAATAGCAGGCTTTGAAGCTCTGGAAAACTTGGGAAGAGGCTAATACTAAAGCAACATCAAAGGAAGAGTTGATCAAAGACATCTGGTTATTGCCTTACTATTACAATGGATTTTGGACTTCTTGGAAGGGAGTGAATCTTTGTGCGCACACTTGGGGTGAGGTAGAGAACCTCTGGGCTCCTCGTGTTGAAGAAGATAGCAATAGTCAACTATGGGATTGAGGAAGAGGTCCTTTAGGATTCCTTGTCTTTAGTTGGCAGCTGGTGACTAATTCCCATAAGCAAGCACCCCCCTTAGACTCTAGAATCTAGCTTGGTATTGACAACTACAAGTAAGTGTGGCTGTAGCTCTCTATGGTTGAGTGGAGAGTCCTTGTCCCAGACTCAATTTCCCTGTTCTTGATTACACGTTGAATAATTTATGATGCATTTTTTGTTGAACTGGTCATGGAATTTTGGACTGTAATAGTGTTGTTGATGCAAGCATGTGGTTACTATTCTATGTGGGGATGGATTTTATGGTTATGATAAATATGCATAGATATATTTATGTGTTGCATTTATGAAAGTATTGTTGTAGTTAAATGAGTTGCTCAAGCGCTTGCCTCTAGACTATAATGAGGTGTTGTGTGAAGCACTTGCTAATGTCGTCATAACCTATAATATGCAACATAATGTGAATGAATAAACTTAATAACAAATATTATGCCACTCCTCTACACAAGATCTCCATTCTATATTAAATATATAACAATGTTGCTAATAGTGTATATGTGAATAACTTAATGACACCATGACTGCCAAAAGAAATGAAATGATCCATAAGGATATGGAATAAACACTTGGAAACCTCGGGCATAAAGACCCTTTTATTAACATGAAATAATTACATGGGAGACCATATGCCTAGCAAGTTCTGTAATCATATACATCATTTCGTTTGCCTAAATTACAATCTTTGAAGTCACAAAACAAGCATTGTATTAACACTGAGGGGTTTGTTCCACTTTGGGCCAAGTTGACCCCTATATGATTTACCTAAATGGCCTATCCACCATTCCTTATCAAAAACTTATATATCTCCTGCTAGCATTAGGGCATGGCTCGCCAGTTCCTGGAAGCTTCTGTGTAGCACCCCAAGGTTGCTTATAGGCCTGCAATGGAGTCTAGAACTCTTGGCATTTGGTAGGTGAGGTGGAGCCTTTTAGGAGCTCACTACAATTCCATGATAGAGTGGGGATGAAATAGCAGTGCCTATGCCAGTGCCCCTGGAATGCCCTTATTTTAGAGCGAAGAATATTTGAGGGCCATGAACTCGTTGGAGAGTATTTTTCCCAAGATCAGGAGGGGTAGCACTGCAAGGTGCGTTAGCAAGCCACTTCCACAATCATTGGTGCCAAGTCTTGATCTTGACCTCAGTGGTTATAGAACCTCTATGAAAAATTCTTGGTTGGATAAACTAGTGAGAAGCAACTACTGAGGAGCTGAAGTAAGTTCCCTCTATGCTTAGGAAAATCCAAGTCAAGTGCATTGCATAATTACAGTCAAGTTTTCCCTACCCAGGCCATGGAAAAGATGGAAGGAGAACCTGATATGGCATAGGATGGACCAAGCCCTAAAATTGTAAGATAGAATTGGGAAACCTTAACCTTAACTAGGCAGAGCCCTAGTCATGGAGGATTCACATTAGCATGACCAAATTTCCTTAACACGATTGGATGAGGTTATCATAATGTGGTATAGAGCTAGAACCTTGAGGGTTCACCCCGAAAAATCATTTTAAAGCATTGGAGGGTCACAGTGTCGGGATTATGTGGAAAGATGAAGTGTTCCCCACAATGATGCCATTGGCTGGAAGGACAACACGATATCAACCTAAGCCCAGAAGTTTAGCCAGAAAGGATGAAAGGGCGATGCACTAGGAAGCTTCGGGAACACCAAGGCATGATGGCATCACTTGAAGTCACCCTCAATGAATGTTGGAATGGAAGAATAAAATGCGCTGAGAAAGGCCTTGGGGATGATTTAAGGTGGGTGCATGGAAGGGCCCACACTATTTCTGTGGTGCTATTAGCTGGGAGCTAGTTCACATGTTGAATCATCCCAATGGGTTCACCTTGGAACATCTGAAAGCAATGGCTTAACAAAACCATAGGGCTGACAAGCGGGCCACCTAGAGATATAACTTGGAAGCAGAGGATCATTTCCCTTGGGAGGGAGTGGATACACTTGACCAAGTCAAAAATAATAATTCGTGGAGGTGAGACCCACCAGTCCATGTAGGCCTAGAGATCTCACCGCAGAAGTTAAAAGGAGCCAAATGTGAGCATCGAGGGGAGACTCATGGGATGATGTAATACATACCATGCTGGTGGAGTGTGTATCAAGTTGGTGAAGATGAGGTCCCACTGGCCATATCAGCTCGATGCTATGACCTTAGAGAAATGAAGAGGTGTAGCAAAGAAGGCGCTGGGGTGAAGGAAGCGTGATGGCTTGGGGTAATATGCGGTGGTAGTGAGAGTGGAAAGGTAGAACAATGGGAGAGGAGGCCATACAACCCCACCATACTTGTAAGCCCTGAATATAGGCCCTGATGGTAGCTAAAGTGCACACTTTAGGAATCATTGGGAGAAGGTAAGCAAGATGTCGTGACCAGTAGGACCTGCTGAGGAGGGATAAGGAGAGCTAATGTGAATGCATGGGATCGAACAATGATTTTTGGATTCCAATGGGATGATGAATATGTGCCTGAGTGTATATATATATATATATATGTGTCTATATCTATATCTATATATATATATATATATATATATATATATATATATATATATATAATCACACAAAGTGAAAGCTCGAGTTGTGTGACTCAGATGATGTGTTATGCAACCAACTCACATAAAATATATATCAATGAATTAAAAATTATCCTCTTCGAGGGGGAAACGTCCTTTACATTACATAAATGAAAAATTCTTGGTCGATACAAATGATAAGACCACCTTGGTATATATATGAGTTTAAGGGGTCATACTATAATTATATCCTATATAACAATAATAATGAAAGGGCACAACAATAACACTAGTGTGCTTCTATGGGGCACAACAATAACAATATGGGGGCTACATGGGCACAAGAATAACAATAGGGGGCTACACTAACAATAGAAATAAGGGAGATAAACTAGTATTATAGGGGCCTAACATGCTCCTCTCATTCTAAAAAATGTTGTCCTCAATGTTTGAGTAGTTCTGGATGCTTCTGTAAAAAATTCTCACCCTCCCATGTAGAATATTTAGTGGGTACGTTTTGCCACTTAATGAGATACTCTAAAATCGATCAATTTCATAGCTGCAGGGTTCTTGTTTCTGTGAATGATTCAAGATATAGTATGATTTTTCCTTCTTCATAAAGTTATGGAAATAATGTTTGAACTGGGAGCTTGTCATCGATAACCTTCTTTGAGCATGAAACATGGAAAACTGGGTGTACTCAAGAAGATGCAGACAACTCCAATTTGTATGCCATAGTACCAATATTTTGCAACACCTTGTAAGGACCATAGTACTTGGGTGATAATTCATTATCCTTCTTAGCTTGCGTGAGGGAAATTTGTTTTTATGGTTGTAGTCGTAAAAATTCCCAATCGGCTACATCAAAACTTCTTTCACTGCGATGTTGATCTACCTATTGTTTCATTCAATTTTGCACCAGAGTGAGGTTATCCTTTAAGGGTTGGAGAAATTTGTGTTGATGCTCGATGTGATCTTCCACTGCTTGAACCTTAAAATTTTCTCTTAAAGATGATGTGATGGACGACGGATGATATCCATAAAGTGCCATAAATGGTGTCATTTTTGTTGCAGTATGGAAGGAACTGTTATACCACCATTCAGCAAGAGGTAACCAATTGACCCATTGTGTTTATTTATTACATAGAAAACAAAAAAGATATCATTCCAAACACTTGTTCAATATCTCTGTTTTCTTGTTAGATTGAGGATGGTAGGATGAGATATGAGCTAATTGAGTACCAATACATGAAAATAATTCTGTCCAAAAATTTCTAGTGCAAATGGGATCTCTATCACTTATGCTAATCTTTGGGTTTCTATGTAGATTTTGAATTGTCTCCATAAATGCAGTAGAAACAATACTAGATTTATAAGGATTAGATAATGCACAAAAGTGTGCTTACTTGGTAAGTCTATCAACTATCACCATAATGATACTCTTTCCTTCAGAATTTGGTAAACCTGCGATAAAATCCATTGAGACCTCAAACTTTATTTTGTTGAAAAACCAAACATTCTGGCACAAACTTTTGAATATCAAATTTAAGGCCATCCCTAAAAAAATTCCCTCTTCACCCTGTGCTAAGTTTTCAAAAATCCTGAGTGCCCTCCTAAGGGTGAAGTGTGCAATTCCAAAAGAATATTTTGTTTGAGTTGGGAGTTCTTACAAAGATATAAGAGATGTTTATACCATAATAAATCATTTTTCCAAATAAATGTATCTAATGTACTAGGATCTTCTTGCAACTGTTGAATAAGTGTCCATACCTCTTTGTCATTCTTACCATTCATCCCTTGCTTTAGTTATCCAATCAGGTTGGATAATATAAATGGCACAGAGCAATGTTTCCAAATCCTCATCCTTTCTTGAGAGTGCATCTGCAACAACATTTTTCTTTCCTTTTTTGTAGATGATTTCAAAGTCATAACTCAACATTATTGTGACCCATTTTTGCTGCTTTTCTAAAGATAATATTTGTTCCAAAAAGTATTTAAGGCTATCATGATCTTTTTTTACCTTAAGTGTCTTCACATTAGGTAAGGTTGCTTTTATTTAGTGCATGTAGTAATTCCAACATTTCTTTCTCATAAATAGGTTTGTGTAAATACATTCCCTTGATTGGATGACTTTCAAAAGCAATGGGTCTTCCTTCTTGCATTATAACAACACCAAGTCCATTTTTTGGGGGGTGGGGATTGGGGGGGGGGGGGGGGGGGGGCGGGGAACACATTCCACAATAAAGGTTTTTGTGAAGTCTAGAGTAGCTAAGAATGGTGCTTGGCACATTCCCCCTTTAAGATTTTCAAAGGCATTAGTTTCTTATGGAGTCCAAGACAATGAATATTTATTCAATAATGTTGTTAGAGGTGCTACAATTCTCCCATAGTTATTAACAAACTTGCGATAATACCCTGTCAAATAGAGAAATCCTCGAAGATGCTTTAGGGTTGTGGGAATTTTCCATTCCTTAATGGATTTAATTTTGTTAGGGTTTATCTTATCACCCTTGTGAGATACAATATGATCCAAATATTCCACCTCCTATACTCCAAATAAACATTTAGAGGTTTTTGCATATAATTTTTTCTCCTCCAATAATTTGAGCACCTTGTCAACATGTTGAACATGATCCTTCCAAGACTTGCTATATATTATTATATCAATAAAAAATACTAACACAATTTTTCTAAGGAAGGGTTTGAAAATGGAATTCATCAAACCTTGAAATGTGGAAGCTGCATTAGTAAGCCCAAAACACATGACAAAAAATTCATAATGACCTTCTTGATTTTTAAATGTTGTTTTCAGAATTTCTTCAATCTTAATTCTATTTGATGATATCCTAAACAAATATCCAGCTTGGTGAAGTAAATTTCTCCATGTAATTAATCCAAGAATTCATCAATGACAGGAATGGGAAATTTATCTTTAATAATGATCTTGTTGAGCTCCCTATAATCTGGACACGTACGCCATGATCCATCCTTCTTGTGCACCAACACTACTAGAGCAGAGAAAGAACTTTGACTTTGTTGAATTATACTAGCCTCTAGCATTTCTGTAACCATACGTTTAATTTCACTCTTTTGGGCATAGGGATATATGTAAGGCCTAATGTTTGGAGGAACAATTCCTAGAATCAAGTGAATAGCATGATCATAATTGGTGGGAGGCCTTTGGGAGTCTCAAACACCTTGGAATGATTATCCAAGAATTTTTGGAGATCTTGAGAAATAGATGTTTTTGATGTTTGAACCTCCAGTGAACATAATTGTGCAATTTCGCCTCGTTGTTCTTTCTTCAAAATCTTTGTCATGCCTTTAGAGTTGATTATCTTCCCTAGTTTCACTATGATACCCCTATGTCAGGTGCAACCCAACTTGGCCTAGATTTTGGCAAAGACTCCAGATTTTGTGGGTCGGAGCATGCACTAAAGCGTGTAGCAGAGCACATTTTAAATATATCGGGCGGTGTCGTAAGGGCTTTGGGGTGAGTCAAAGCCCCTCCTTTTTGTAAAAGCATGTGATTTTGTAAGGGATCAATGGTTTTGGGGCCATAGTTGCTTGTTTTAGGGATTCCATGGTATTTGGACCATGGTATTTTGATGATGTAACCCTACAATGTAATAGTATATATAGGGTAAAATAATAAGAAGATACATCAATAAGTTTTGATCCAGATCAGTGTTATGGGTGAATTATTATCATGATCTATAATTTGGTAGCAAAGGAGAGGCTCTGCAGCTGAGTGCATAGAGGCCTGGAGAAGAGTCTGCAACTAAGTGCACAAACAACCTACAACTTAGTGCGTAGGCCAAGAATTGGTTGTTGTTCAAATATTTATTATATTAAGAAACAATTCTTGTGGACGCAGCCCTACACTAGGGTGAAGCATGTTAATTTGGTGTTTTCATGTGTATATTTTCTTAATATATGTTGTAGAGTAGCAATTATTACAGTTGCATTTCACTTCAACACAGTGATGGTTTATGATCTTATATGGCATGTTTAAGTGATTAATCTAATGCGGAAAAGTGATTTATAAATACTAAGAATAAGATAACATAATAATACCACATCTCCTAGTCCTTCAAGGCTATAGAAACCTAGCTCTGCATCCTCCCATAATCAGTTCGAGTGAGACTGTGATATGCTTGCAAATAATTGCCGAAAGGGCCAGTGATCAAGAGGTTTTTTGGTGCACAGTATATCAAACTTGGGTTAGCCAAAATCAAGCCAAAAAATGGTCCTCCTGGAGGTGGTCGAAGCAACATGCTACAAGGTTTCGAACATTGATGTCCAAGAAGAGGACCAGTGGAGGACAAGGTCACGAAGCTCGGCCTTGGAGTAATAGGATACAAGGATAAGATTGTGAACATACAATTTAAATATGAGATGAAGATTAATGAGTTATAGATGAAGATACAACCAACCACACCAAAGGAAGTGCGAGAGCAAAGGGAGGCCGACCTGAAGGCTGCAATTGATCCAAATTTAAACATGAACGCAAAAAATTACAGATATAACCATAAATACAAAGATGCAACAGAAATAACAATTACTTTCATTAATATCAAATAATGAAATATGCTTACAAACAGTATGGAAATGAGACTAGCTCGAAGATGGTAGCTTATCATTGAGAAGAGATGTGGTGGCTACCTGCCTCTAAATTGTGTTACAATGAGGCTCAATGGCCTTTTTATTATTGAACAATAAGAGAAAACCATAAACAACCAAAACCCTAACCCGAGGAGATGTAACACCAAGAGTTTATGGGCCCCGTTGGGGTTAGTTGGACAGCCAAATTCTCGGGGTCGTGACTTGGTCATATTATGTCCATTTGACGGGCATGATACCCAATTGGAAATATATCTCCGAGGACTATGACAAAAAAGACAATTTTATCAAATTATCATTGGCGGCAGATTGCAAAAAGATGTCATTTAGGGCCTCAAAACGGCTCCAGAAGTTTAGGACTCGAAAAACTGCTAAAAATAGTAAGTTGTGCTACAATTAAGGAAACTGAAAAACTGAAAGAAACAATGGTGGGGGTCTAATTGGAATTGGCGGGTGGCCACCAATATCCACATGGATCAGCAATGGCCGATATATCAAAGTAGTGGTAGATTGTGGGAAGCTATTGGATGAGAGCTCATAGATTTTGACTTTGCCGTAGGAAGATCCAAATGCGCATAAACTACAAGAGGATATTCAGTAGAAGTAGCATCAACTGAAGGAGATTCGGGCAATTGTGAGAAGCTTACCAATCTCACAGAAGCTCGAAAAGGTCAATGAGGGAAATTCCCTCTAGAAGAAGATAGAGGAGTTGAGGAAGGAAGAGAAGACTGACATAGAGAACTCAACCATGGCAGTATGAGGCTCTCCAACTGTCCCAAGCAGTGGATGAGAAGCTTCAAGAAATTCGATAGAGAGAGAAGGAAATGATGCAGAAGGCTACGAAATTGGTGATAGAAGCACTGCTGGAGGAAGTGCGCAGCAAAGAGAAGCAGGTCACAAACATTCTGCAGCAGTTCAATAGCACCTACAAAAACATTGCAGCTAAGATCAAAGTCAAATTGGCTAAGTGAATTGGGATGAGTCACATGCTAGTGTTGGGGACATGTTGGGCGCAACCCAACTTGGCCTATATTTTGGAAAAGACTCCGCATTTTGTGGGGCGGGGCATGCAACAGAGCGCATTTTAAATATATCGCACAGTGTCATAAGGGCTTCGGGGTGGGTGAAACCCCTCCTTTTTGTAAATGTGTGTGGTTTTGTAAGGGATCAATGGTTTTGGGGCCACCATTTCTTGTTTTAGGGAGTCCATCATATTTGAACCATGGTATTTTGATGATGTAGCCCTACAATGTAATAATATATATAGGGTAAAATAATAATAAGAGATATCAGTCAGTTTTGATCCAGATCAGTGTTATGGGTGAATTATCATCATGATCTGTAATTTGGTAGCAAAGGAGAGGCTTTGCAGCTGAGTGCGCAGAGGCCTGGAGAAGATTCTCCAGCTGAGTGCGCAAACAAGCTGCAACTAAGTGTGCAAGCCAAGAACTAGTTGTTGTTGAAAGATTTATTATATTAAACAACAGTTCTTGTGGAAATAACCCTACACTAGGGTGAACCATGTTAATTTCGTGTTTTGATGTGTATATTTGTGTATTATCTGTTGTAGAGTAGCAATTCTTACAATTGAATTTTACTTCAACATAGTGATGGTTTATGGTTTTATATGGCATGTTTAAGTGATTAATCTAATGCAACGAAGTGATTTATAAATACTAAGAATATGATAATATAATAATACCACATCTCCTAGTCCTTCAAGGCCATAGAAACTTGGTTTTGCATCCTCCCATAGTCACTTCGGGTGAGACTACGATCTTCTTGTAGGTCGTTACCAAAAGGGACAATGATAAAGGGTTTTGTTGGTGTGCAGTATACATCGAACTTGGGTTAGCCCAAATCAAGCCAACACCATTAATTCAATTTCCTTTCCTTCCCCAAAAAATTTCAATAAATTTCTTGAAAATTATAAGATATCATCCCTAAATATTGTAACAATTGGATTCCTGCTACAATATCAACGCCACCCATTAGAATGGAAAGCATTGGACTATTCAATACATATTATCACATGGTTAGCTTGATATTATGGCACTTTCTAGAGTAATTTATAGTTCCTCCATTTGCAACCATCACTTGACACTCTAGTGTTAGATATAGAAAGAAATTTAATTCCTTGGCTATATTACAATGAACAAAATTATGGGTACTACCTGAATCAATAAACACTATTACCTTTTTCTTCTTGATATATCCTTCTATCTTAAGAGTTTGAGGAGTGGTAATTCCTGCCAACACATTACAAGATATCGTAAGATTCATTTCTTCGTTTTCTGGGGTTGATTCCTAGTGTATATCCTCTTCTTTTTATGCTTCTTGTTCCTTTTTTTCCTCCTCCTCACAATCTATGTAAAATAATTTCTTCTCAGCACACTTATGACCTTTAGTTTATTTTCTATAACAACTGTAACAAAGCCCTTTTTCTCTTTTTTCCTCCAATTTTTGTGGTGCCAACCTTGTAGGTTTTGGAATGCTTGTAGCAGCAACACTTCCATATTTATAGTTGTGAGTGGTATACTTCCTTGTTTCCATAATTTTGATTTCAACTTTTCTTGCCACCTTGGAAGCCTTCTCCAATGAACCAGGTTCCGAAAGGTGAAACTCATGTTGGATGTTATCCTTTAAATTCCCAATGAAGACATCAATCATATGCTCTTTTGGAATATCATTTACCTTGATATTCAATCTTTGGAAGTCCTCAATGTGCTTCGCTATTGAAACCTTTTGTTTGAGATTTATTAATTGGCTAAAGAAGGTGTTTCTTTTTGTATCCTCATAATGTGCTGCTAATTATTCTACAAAAATTGTCTAAGTGACAATTGATTTACAAGAGAAAAGCCATCGATACCACTCAAACTAGTTTTGTTCTAAATATAAAGATGCAATGCGTACCTTTTGTGTGTTCGACACATCATGTAGATCAATGAATTGCTCCATCTGTAGTATCGATGTCACCATATCCTTTCCATCAAACTTCCTCATATCGATATTTGGAATGTGGTTAGTCTTCAAAGAACTATGAGAGTCTCTAAAATCATAATTTGTATTCCTTTTACCCTCATCATGATTTTCATGGAGTACCTTGTCACCATTAGGAATCATTTACTGTAGCAACTTTGTCAAAACTACATTCAAACCTTCTAGGTCCCTTTTCAAATATGTTTTTAAGCCATCCTTCAAACCTTCCATCTTAATATTCATCATTGCTTCCATGTTGGATTTCAAACCATCCATCTTACATTCTAGTTCATTTTTGGTTACTCTTCGCGAGAGTGAAATTTCTTCACATGGTCTCGCAATTTTGATATATCATGCTGCATTTCTTCTTCTTCTTCATGTGTCATATAAGGGTTTTCTAGTTTCTTACTAGGTGTGTCCATTTTTTTTATTTCTAGGAATTTTGGAATCAAAAAATGATATCTATGCTTCACTATGCCCTTTGAATAACTTCAAACTGATTTTTCAAACAAAAGTTATGCAAAATTTAAAAAATACACACCTTTTTCTTGCGTTTTAGGAACTCAATATTGAAACTGTTGTATCTCTATAATTTTGGATCTCCAAGGTCTAAAAATTTGTCTTGTATTATCCCTCAGAGTCTTCTTTCCAACCCCACAAGCCAGGACACAATTAGATTCTTCATGAAAGAGTTATACCCAATCTCCCATGATGGATTAATTATAGTTTGGTTCAGTAGAGTGAACCTATATAGAGTGCCAGTGTCATTGTTTCAACTTTCAGCCCTAAACATTATATACGAAAAACTACAGTTTGTTCAATTTCCGTCACTTTTTACGAAATTCAAAGATGATGTTCAGAGAGAAATTTATGATGGTTTTCCCTAGGTCACCTATTTGAGATGGAATTCTGGAGCCTACAAAAACCCTAACTTCCTCGGATCATATCTCTGAAAATATAGCGAATCAAGATCTGAAATTCGTACACGACATTCACCAATATTTTATCTCCATGTGGTTGCAATTTCAGCTTCTGAAGCCTCGCATAAGAAAAGTTATAGTGAAAATTCCAAGATGACCTGTTTGAAGAAGCGAAACCTTAGAATCCAAAGCTCTGATACCAAATGTTATGCAACCAGCTCATAGAAAAGATAGATCACCAACTTAAAATTTATCCTCTTTGAGGGGGAAGCATACTTTACATTACATAAATGAACAATTCTTGGACGATATAAATGCCAAGACCTCTTTTGTATATTTAGGAGCCTAAGGGGTCATAATATAATCAGAGCCTACACAACAATAATAATGTAAGGGAACAAAAATAACAATAGTGTGCATATATGGGGCACAACAATAACAATATGGGGGCTACATGGGCACAACAATAACAATAGGGGGATACACTAAAAATAACAATAAGGGAGCTACACTAGTATTATAGGGACCTAAAATGATGAGTAAAGAAGCCAAAGAAAAGCTCAGATTACCAAAGCATAAAAAAATAAAAAAAGTTAAGGGGTTAACCCATTCCTATAAAGGTAATTGAGGGGTTGGGTACGTTATAGGTGATTTTTCTCTGGGAAGGGTTTCCACCAGAAACACCTGTGTCCTCTTGTGCGCATATCTTTATTGATGTTATTCATGGTGTTTATGTGTTGATTATGTGCTAATTTTACATGATATATATGTGATTAGATGATGGGTTACTAATGCTTGGGTGTTTTGATAAAGAGAATTAAAAAGCAAAATAAACCCTATCACTACTGATTCACCCCCCCTCTCAGTAGTGAGCTCTTTTCCAACACAAATAAGCTTCAATCTCTTCACTCAGTTGTTTTATGAGGTAACTCATATTCCCTGGCTAGCCTGATATATAATTTATGTTGTAGTCATTTGTGGGTTGAATTTAGGTTTTGGATGCTCTTTTTTCTATTTTTGGTGTTGGATTTTGTGTTCTTCTTTGTTTACTACATTTGGATTCTTGTGCTCTATATTGGTTAAAGTCTTGTGTGTTCAACCTAAAAGATAGGATGCATGCTACTGAATTTTCTTTTATCTCATATATCCTTCAATGGATTTGCATTAGCTTGGTCAGAGTGGCATTTTTCGTCCCGTGTCAGCTTTATCTTGTTCAGTGGGCTTTCTCCTTTCTCTGTTTCCTTGGGACCATGGAAATTCATAGCCCATAGACGTTGTTGGTGTAAAATTATCCTTACGACATTTCTCTTCCCTAGTGGTGGTGTAGGAGGCCCTTATCCTAAAAATATCCTAGGTTTTATTTGTGAATTCCTTAAGCTATGTTTCACTTCGTACCTGGCTAGCCTTACCATGCCATATTAGTGTGGCTGATCCTTTTGAGGTATTGGAGAGAGGGGATAGTCATGCAGGCCTGAGTTTGAGGTGCAGGCCTAGGCAGAAGTAGTGACTTTTCAAGTTGGAAATTTACCCAGCATGCAGAACAATACTCGCTGCTTACAGGGGATTGCTCGAAGAGAAGAAAAACCACTCTCTAATTTTGAGCTTAGCAAAAAAATTTCTTGTGGGCTCCCAGAGATTGGAATTACTAAGGGGAGTAGATTTCAACACCTCCATTCACTCACCCTACATAGATATCTAAAAACACTTCTGGAGTAGCTCCTAAAGGAAAGGCATGATGACCACAATGTAATTCTCTCTTTCATGAAAGCCCTTCAGAGGAACCAATGTGTTAGGTCCCTATAATACTAGTGTGACCCCCTTATTATTATTTTTGTGTCCCATGTAGCCCCCATATTGTTATTTTTGCGCCCCATAGAAGCCCATAGTTGTTATTGTTGAGCCCGTACATTATTATTGTTATGTAGGCCCTAATTATATTGTGACCCTTTAGACTCCTATATATACCAAGGAGGTATTTTCATTGGTATCATCCAATAATTATTTATTTATTTGATTTAAAGGATGTTTCCCCCTCAAAGAGTATAATTTTCAAGTTGTTGATCTATATTTTCTTCTGTTTTGTGATATGGTTGCATAACATTTGGTATCAAAGCTTTGGATTCTAGGGTTTCACTACTTGAAACATGTCATCTTGGAATTTTTACTATAAATGTTTTTCCACAAGGCTTCAAAAACTGAAAATTCGACCATGAGGAGCCGAAATCTTGGTGAACTTTGTGAAAACATTTCATATCTTGGTTCATTATATTTTATGAGATATCGTTAAAAGAAGTTAGGGATTTTGCATGCTCCAAAATTTAGTATCAAATAGGTGGCTTAGGGAAAATCATCATAATGTACTCTACAAGCATTAGATTTGAATTTTTTAAAAATTGAATGAATTTCCATGAACTATAGTTTTTCATGCATCATTTTCATGGTTGAAGGTTGAAACAGTGACACGTGGCATTCCGTAGAAGTTCGCTCTACTAAACTAGTCCATAACCAAGTCATCATGGGAGATTGGGCATAAATTTATCGCGAGGAATCCAATCTCGGTATAACTTGTGGCATTGGAAATAAGACTCAGAGGGCTACCAAAGGATGGAATTTCAGACCTTGGAGAGCTGAAATTACAAATATGAAAAAATTTAAATATTGAGATCCTAAAAGCAAGAAACATGTGTGCATTTTTTAAAAATTGTATAACTTTTGTTTTAAAAATCAGTTTGAAGTGATTTAAAAGGCATATTGAAGCATATATATCCATATTTTGTTCTAAAATGCCTCCAAAAAAAAGAATTCTACACCCTTTAAGACCTCAAAAAGCTCTACTATGATGCATGAAGAGGAAGAATTGCAACATGAAATATCAAAATTATGGGGCCAAGTGCAACAAATTTCGCTGTCACAAAGAGAAACCAAAGATGAACTAAAGGGGAAATGGATGGATTAAAAAGGGAAATGGATGGTTTAAAAGTATAAATAAAAGGAAACATGGATGGTTTAAAAGAATAAATAAAATGCGACATGAATGGTTTAAAGAAGACATGGAAGGTTGAAGGAAGGTTTGACAAAGTTTCTAGAAGAAAGGATTCCTAGTGGTGATAAGGTATTTCAAGAAACTCATGAAGTGAACATACATAATCTGAATCATGATTTTAGAGACTCCAACTTTGGTATGAATACCAACCATATTCCAAATATCGATATGTAGAAGTTTGATGGAAAGGATTCGGTAACATGGATACTACAGATGGAGCAATTCTTTGATCTGCATCATGTGCCACACACACAAAAGGTACGCATTGCATCTTTATATTTAGAACAAAATCGGTTTTTGTTCTATATATGGATTTTTTCTTATAAATCAATTGTCACCTGGAAAATTTTCACGGAACAATTAGTAGCACATTATGAGGATACAAAGAGAAATACCTTCTTTATCCAATTGATAAATCTCAAACAAAGGTTCAATGGTGGAGCACATTGATAAACTTCAAAGATTGAATATAAAGGTAAATGATATTCCAGAGGAGCATAAAATTGATGTCTTCATAGGGACATTAAAGGATAATATCCCACGAGGTTGGAATTTGGGAACCTAAGTCACTGGAGAATGCATTTAGGGTGGCAAGAAAAGTTAAAAGAAAAATTATGGAAAAAAGAAGTCTACCACTCACAACTATAAATATGGAAGTGTTGTTGATCCTAGCCTACCACAACCTACAAGGTTGACACCACAACAAATAGAGGAAAAAAGAGAATGTTGGATTGTAAGGGCCTGAACCAGGTTCAGAGGTGATTTAGCCAAACAAATCCTGGTACTATTTGCCCTTTCGGAAATAGTCTGTGGAGCGCGGATTGAGGTCTCACCCGAAGTAGTATGGGGGGGTGCTAGAACCAGGTTTCCACACCCTGGGGATGTCTGATGAGCTTTTTGCGGTCTGCGGCTTGACCTTGCGCACATGTCGCTACGCGAATCTATTAGTCCCTCGCAACCTGTGATGTTGCCTTCGCGCAGCCTTACTCGAGGCGCGATCCATATTATACCCAAGTTCCTTACTATTTAACCTATTATTACTTGATTACTTAACTTATCTGTGTAAGACTAGTGATAATTAACAGTATATTCAACAATCATATAAGTGTGTGCGATAAACAAAACAATATAAATGTAAAGAATGCAATACACAAGCAGATGCAAAGAAATTGGAATCAACTTCTCTTTATTATTCTTCGTTCAAGGTTACAGACTCGACACCGCCCTGCGCACTCAGCTACAGGGGTCTGTGTGCTCAGATGCGGACTCTATTAAGCCTCTATGCACTCAGCTGCAGAGCCTCTTCCTACTACTATGACCCAATACACTTAGACTCTTACTCTATGCTCTATCTCTTTCTTCGCTCATTCGCTAATTAGCTATTTTTACAACTTAGAGCCTCGCTCTATTTATACAATCCCATGGTTTGTGGACCATGGGTACGCTGACTTGACATTACATTACATTAAAAAACTTAGGGTGGAAAACCCTATGACTCAACCTATACCTCGTGCTTCGTGCCTACAATTCGCGGATTTTTACAATACAAATTACCAAAACTTGGGCTTTAAGCCCCAAAAAATGCTGTGGGAGGATTCCATGCCCAGTAGGCTCCCAACATAATCATCATGACTCACCCTCAAGTCACTCTGTCGGTGCGGCAATCTTGGCGCGGAGTCCCTCCAATTGGTCCTGTATTACTCGGAGGTCTGTAACACACTATTCTGCAGTTTTCTGGACCTGTTGCAAGCGCCCTTCTGATGCTTCTTTGTGAGGATCAAATCATTGCCTTAGCACGTAGAGCCCCTACACCTGTGCAAGCTTTCCCTCAATATCTGCCGTAATGGTGAAGGCCTCGTCAATCCATGGCTAGACGCGCTCTTTGAGAAGTGCCTATTTCTGTCTTGCGGCATCCACTTGCTCTTTCAGTGCCCTTGCTTGCTGCATCTTTGCGAGTCGTTGAGTGAGGATGACTGTCTGTGCAGTTACCCTTATACTGTCATATTTCTCCTGAAGCTCGCACGCCTCTATTTACAGGTGCTGTATGTTGGGGTCCTCCTACACGGATGTGAGGACACCAAAGGCTTGGTCCAACATACCGGTACAGTCCTGCACTGCCCGTCCAATTTCTTCTAACCCTGTTTGGATAGTGCTAACGCACTGCTCTCTAACTTCTGGGGGAGTGGAAGGCTGCGCCTTTAGCCACAGCTTGACAATATGGAGATTCAGCTCCAGCAGCACTCGCGTTGTGTCCTCGAATGCATTTAGGAGTCCACTTGCCAAACAGTGGATCCGAATTTCTGTTGGCAGGTTCGCGGTGATGGACAACTTTGGGACACACCGGCACGCTTCATCCACTGTCTATACTAACTGTTGGTTTTGTGACACCAGTTCGTCACGCTGCAGGCTAAGCTGTTTGATGTTGATCTTTTGCTCACTTATCACCTGAATCGTGCAGCCCTCCCTGGCGTGGAGCTCTGCTGTTATTCCATATTGCAGTTGGTATAGTGTGTCTCGTGGAAGGGCAGCCAAATTAAGGCCAAGTCCCTTGATCTTGTAAACCGCAACTCTGTCAATCTCACTCTCTACTGCTAGCGCCCCTTTAGGTAGCACTATGGTGTTGGCCATCTTTGCACGTAGCATCTGCTCTGCTTCTGATGTGCCTGCTGCGCCGTAAATGGCTACGGTTCCTTCCTATGGGGGCCGCATCCGTAGTTCCTGCAGCTGCGCCCTTAGGGCCCCCAACACAGTCTGCTTCTCCGACATGGCTTCTCGGAGCACTTCCTTGGTGACCTCGGGAACTGTGTCATCAATGTCATAGAGGTTGCCTTTCCTTAACGTGATCGAGTCGATGGCGAATTTGGAGGCCTTGACCTTTTTCCATTGACTTGATCTCTCTGTGGCGGACGACCTTTTGAGTTGGGTGGAAGTTGTGCTCGGGTCCACGCCTTCTTCTGCAAGATCTGTGTCCTCTTCCTCCTGTCTTGTAGGAAATTCCTAGCCCTCCTCTATCTATGTTGTTGTGGCCCTTGTGGTTTGCACTGCTGCTGCTACTTTGACAGTCTTTGCCTGCTCCACGGCTGCCTTTGCTGCCTCGCAAACTGCCCTTACTTTTGATGACATTTTTCATTGCGCCTCTTCTCAGCCAGCTACATGATGCATAGCTTGGCCTCATCCTTTCTTTTCTATGCTGCTGTCCTATCTAGCTCTGCTAAATCCAAGGTGTGCCACTTAAGAGGCCATGATTCTAACACTGTAAAAATTGCATCATCAGTGATGATGAAGGGGAGCTTGGTCCACTACTGCACTGGATCCTTTTACGCCTTTATGTAAACATTATGCATGTCTTCCTTGAAGTCTACAAAACTCTAGATTGTTGTGCATTGTGGGGGACAGGCGTAGTCTCCTATTAATCCACATCGGGATGCTCACCTCCATGAGTACCCAGAAGATCTTCGTATCGCGAATCTGCTTTACGTCCTTGGTAGCCCAGAGCGACACGTACTTTGCGGCCTTTGGTAAGTCATGCTCAATGCTTGGGAACTGACTATCCTATTGCAGTTCTCCCATTAATAGCAAAATGGACAAGAGAAACCATGCATAGTGGAAGGTCTTACCCTGCTCCTGGGCTTCGTTGCAGTTGATCAAGAATTCCTTGCAAAGGAACTTGGCCCAGTTGAATTGGACCCCCTTTTCACATTGTTCGGCCAACGTGACTACTAGTGCTGGTACTTCATCACCATGGCATTTTCTCATTACCTTCTCGGCCAGGAGTTGGGTGGCTACGTGAACCCCTTTATCTTTGATGCTGCTAATTGCGTAACCCCTCTTTTTCTTCTTGAGCTTATATTTTTTCTTCATGGCTTCTGTGATAGCCAAATTTTCGCTCTTTCCTGCTATCGTCGCAAGGTCCTTTCCCTTACAGGGAAGCTGAGAAATTCTGTGGATGAGATCTGCCATGATGGGAATAGGCTCTTATAACCATAAGTACCCATCATGCATAAGGAAAAGTAGCTGTCTGATGACAAAAATAGTGATGGGCACACGGTTAAAGTGTGGAATCCATAGTAGATGAAGCAATCCAGCCTTCTCCACACCGCACAACCATTTTCATGGCTCTGCTGTTGTGACTGGCCCCTCCGTGCTCTGCTTCATGAGGCTCTCCGTCTCTAAGTGTGGGAACTTCTCACTGTCCGCGAGGTCCCAATCTTCGAACTTCATTGTGGGCACGCAGCTCAGGTGTGAGCCCTCAAACACAATTCCATTAGGGAGGAGCAGGGTCTGGAGTGCACTCTTTGTGGCATCCAAATCCTTTGGTATCTTGGTTTTTCCTTTTCATGGAGGGATGTACTCGGGTAATTTCGCTGTAGAGCGCACCGACTTGATATCCTCTTCCATGTCATCTACTTCCTCTACCTCAGCAATGAGAGTCTGTAGGTCCTCCTCCTCTTCATCTGTCTCAATGGTGACAACCTTGCCCTTTTCTTCCATTGAGAGTTTACCGAACCGCAGATTCCTCGGGGAAATGCGGACTTGTCCCATTGCCTGCTTATCTTTTTTCGGTCTCGGTGTTCGAGGTGATTTTGGTATTTCCAGTGCAACCTCAGTACCTTCGGGAACCTTGTGTACTGTGGGGTTCTGTGCGGCCTCGTCAGCGGTTCCTTCTGTAAAGACCAAACCTCTCCTGGTAGCTGCCATCTTGTTTGAACTGTCTGTGGTCGATCACTAACATCGGGGCTCGAATATTGCTCAGCGCTCAACACTTTGTGCACTCATCAACTGCTCAAATCTCAAGTGAACAAGTGTTGTCTCATGGCTATCCCCTGGAGTTTTATAGCACCTTTTGAATTCAAATTCGACTATTCCCCCCAATTCTGGGCCATCAATTCTTTCTTGGTGACAAATTGTACCAAATCTTGCCCTTAATTCACGTCTTAAATGCCTGCTGCCCACTCCATTTGGCCTTAAATCAGACATCTCATTGTGAACAGTGACACTAATAGTCACTTCCCAGCCTACTTGCGTGACATCACAGCCCCCGTGCTCAAGCACGAACCTTGTGACATGCTGATTGTGCGCGCACCTCCCTTATCACGCAGCTCCCAAACAGACTCTTTTATAGTCGCACGCTCTCTTTCAACTGCTTGGAATGCTGAGACTGTGCTTCCTATGACTATTCAGGTGGTTGCGCCACCTATGCGAGATTTCAACTCGCCTTCTAGTATAGTCTGCAGAAAATCCCCAATTTCGCTCGCGATAACCGGTGTCGTGTGTTCTATCGTATGTAGTGCGCTCCCCTAGTTACTATGTTTGGTGAGATGCGGTCATAGCCATGGCAGTAGAGTCATATATTCTTGGCGACACTCTTATAATTCAGTGGTATGATCATCCGCACCTTGCCTTGTCATCCTTGGTTTATCGACGAGACATGCTTACTTGATCTCGTTTTCTAGCCTCTTGACCTCGACATCCATCAAAATGTTTTTCGTCCTCAATCGTACCCGGTCATTTTCAAGTTCACGAAGTCTAAGGTTCCCTCGCCGAATGGTTTCCTGGATCCTTATGTATTCGACCTTGCGTAGCTGTGTGATTTCTTCGTCTTAGTCTTCGCGCACTGTCACATCTGTGGGAGCTATTACGTGTGGATTCCTTCTTGCATTCTCTTTAGAAATTACAGTCTCTACTTTGTTTTTCATCTTTGGAATTGGTTCTGCGGTCAGGGTTTTGCATATGGTCCTATAGGCCCATCGAGCCGCTGGTACGTGTAGGTCCCAATCAGTGCGTCTCACGTGGTGAACCCTGTTCAGTACTTCGCACACCCTATCAAATAATTCTCCATGGATAATTGGTAGTGCGCATCACCTTTCCTGCTGCTGCGGTTTGTTCTGATTCTCTATTCTGGGAGTGGTGTGCGCTTGTGCGAGCTGTACAACATATGTACGTACCCATCGGGAAAGGTGGGCACGCAAGTTGTTCCACCCCTGCTGACTTGACCTTGTTCTAAGTTGGGGTTTTCCAAAGCATAGGTGCATCATCCTTCTGCATCCATGTCAGTCCTCAAAACTTCCTTGATGCATACCCCACCATTTTGTGGGCGTTGCGCGTAGTGCCCACTTCAGAGCATCGAACTGCTACTGTTCTGGTACTGTGCTTTCAAATTTGTTCAGGAATTCATCCACCGCTGTCAACCCATCATATGTAGACAGATCCCTTTCTTTTGTTCTCACGCAAAGCAATGATCTAACCATCATGTTGCAATTAAGCATTTTTACTTTTTGCAACATATTTTGTCATCACTCTATCTCTTTGTTTGAATCCGAAGTGCAGGAGCTTTCGCACTCCCACAAAATACTTCCAACTATAGTCGGGTTCACCCAATCCTCTTCTCGCATAGTTATCTTGTAAATACAATCGAGATCGTCGTCACTATCATCGTCATGCACTAGTTAGGTGTATCAAGCTCCTTCGGTGGGATCTAGTGGCACTACTATGCGTAGTGACTTTTTTTCAAAGATCAATTTGCACTTCTTCAGATTTATGACTCCGTTCATATTGGTGGCCCAGTCTATTCCTAGTAGCACGGGGTAGGGATTACTGTCATCGACAATCTCTATCACTTAAAAATCTGCCTGCACACTCGCACCTTCAATATTTACAGTTACCCCTTGCAATCTTCCCATGGACAAGATCTTTTGTTGGTTCACCATTCGTAACTGAATAGGAGACCACTGTAGCACGGGTCTGCCCATGCGTTCCCATGTTTGTTTTAGCAGTACATTCACGTCTGATATGAGATCTAGGATTACCTGATCCATTTCATACTCGCCGATTTGCACAGTCAACCTCATTTCCCTTCCTGTCCACAATGCATGCTTCCCAAGTTTCTAAACCACGTGCGGCTCTCTTGACCCCGCGCACCTAATGATAAGTTCCTGTAGTCCTTTTATAGCCTTGCTGTCGCGGAGCAGTTTCATGCATGTCTCTAGAAAGGTAGTGAGCATTGAAGGATCCATCCCTAGTTTTAGTTGATCCTTACTACCCGAAGTGGAGGCCTCCATGAAGCTCTTCTTAGCTTCCATGAATGTCTCCTTCACGTGTTCTAAATCAAATTCAGGTTCCTTTGTAGGAGCCTTGCGAACCCATGCACTTTCTTCTGACTGTTTCCCTTTATCATCGCTAGTGGTCATGCCACTCCTGAGCATCATGTTTACATTCGTCTCTTCTTCACGTAGTTCAAACCTCATCATCTGCAAATTTTGAGTCGGAAGGGGCTGAAGTACCCCTTTTTCGCACAGTCTTGCTATCAATGTAGGGCAGTCTTCTACCTCATGATCAAACTGAGTACAATACAAACATGATGTCCTTGTTGTGTTTGTACAGTCGCGGGCATAGTGCCCTGGCCCTCCACAATTGTAACAAATTAATTATCCGTGACCCCTTCCTGGTCCCATTCCACCTCGACCTCGACCGCGCCCCT
This sequence comes from Pinus tabuliformis, assembly GCA_031772625.1. Taxonomy (NCBI): domain Eukaryota; kingdom Viridiplantae; phylum Streptophyta; class Pinopsida; order Pinales; family Pinaceae; genus Pinus; species Pinus tabuliformis. Next base: position 1,331,441,763 of record CM062805.1, read on the forward strand.
GAAATCCAGTGTGTGCCATTCCTGCATTTGGGTTGAGGGCTCATGTTTCGGTCTGCACCTTGTAGGCAGGAGTTTGATCGATCATTAGTTCGTAGCTTCTGTAAGTGCATTCATCATGGCCTACCGACCTGCAAAAATTACGAAACAATTGCTGGGACATCTGCGTATACTACTGCAATAGATGACAATTATCTGTAGTGTGTTTTCCTCCTATCTAACAGACCGCGCACCATAATGTAGGCACCATGCTTGGTCCTGCCTATACCTCAGGTCTTAACGGCATCAACCCTCCTCCTGCCAAGTTATTCGCAAACACTAGATAGTGGTCCTTGTCATGCCCCTAGCCTTTGCATTTTATGCACCATACCTCTTTGCGTGCCTCTGGCCAAGGTGTCCTATGTTGTTTCAAACTATACATCTCCAGACATAGATTTTGTAGTTGCATGTGGATTTGTTGGACTCCCAGACCAGGGTATTGTATAGGGGTCTCATGTAATCTCATTGCCATCTCCAAAGCTTCGGCCTGGGTGGAAAGTTTTTGCTGTGACAGCGCCACCATTAAGTGCGGTGTTAGTGATGCTAAAAACCATGCACAGTGCTATCCATCTGTCAACGTCATGTTAGCTTCACGAATCATTCCCTCTAGTCTTTGGTCCAGATCCTAGGGGGTCTTGCCCAGGAGCATCACGATCTCCTTAAACTCGATGATTGATTGTGTTTCTGACTTTGGCCTGCTAAATTCCCTGTTCAGTACAATTTAGATTTCTATGATTCCTGCATTTGGATGGTCATTAGAATGCTTGATGCACCATGTTAATGCACGATCCTACAACGTGCTCACTAGTGTAGCCTTTTTGATATTTTCATCCACGACTCCTTGTGCTTCCCATACTACTCTTACCACGAACTAGAATTGGTACGAATATTCATTCCCTACTCCTCTGAATACTGGTTGTTTGATCGCACTCGCCATACTGAACTGTGGCGGTGGTGGAGATGGAGGTGGTAAGCGCAGAATTCACTGCCTTATTAGACTGACCGCGCTTCTCAGAGAAACCTTCGCCAGCTCTTCCTTGCTCTCCCGCGAGGGGTAAATCAAGGGACTGGTTTCTAATTCTTCACTACTTCCACTTCTATAGATCTTCCCACTTCGCACAGTCCCAAACATTAATTTATTCGCACAACTCGCTTTTCACACAATAGCATCTTAATCCAAGTGTTCACAGATTTTATATACTTACCTCGCGGTCCCTTGAGGAAATGTCGCTCTGCCTCACTATAGCTCATAGTCGTATCTACCGCAAACTCAATGATAAATCCTCCTATAATTCGGTCGAGCCAATGGTCCACAGCTCACAAGATCTTATCTCTTGACGCTTCTAGTTTGTGCACTAATTCCAAAGTCCACACGATTGGTTTATCGAGCCTACACCTTCCCTGACTGTCTGCTAGCTTCACGATCCACTCATACAGCTCTGAAGGAAAGGATGCAAAGAAAATTTCGTGGATTTCCGTATACAAGTAGCGCTCCAAGCACTATTCCTTAGATACTCGTGGATTTCTGTTTTCTTGCACCACGAACTCGTGAATCTTTTTGTCCAACCACCCTTCAATTTCTTTCTTTGCTGGATTCTAGTGGCACGACATCAGACATCCCTTATGTAGATCTCGGTCCCAGCAACAGATCCATTTGTTAGCTTGTATGGGCCTAACCCAGGTTCAGAGGTGATTTAGCCAAACAAATCCTGGTACTATTGGCCCTTTCAATAACAGTCCGCGGAGCGCAGACCGAGGTCTCACCCGAACTAGTATGGGGGGTGATAGAACTAGGTTTCTACACCCTGGGGATGTCTGATGAGCTTCTGGCAGTCCGTGGCTTGACCCTGCGCGTACGTTGCTTCGGACATCTATTAGTCCCTCGCAACCTGTGGTGCTACCTTCGCGCAACCCTACTCGGGGCGCGATCCATATTATACCCAAGTTCCTTACTATTTAACCTATTATTACCCGATTTCTTAACTTATCTATGTAAGACTAGTGATAATTAATAGTATATCCAGTAATCATATAAGTGCGCATAATAAAAAAAATAGTATAAATGTAAAGAATGCAATACACAAGCAGATGCACAGAAATTAGAATCAACTTCTCTTTATTATTATTTGTTCAAGGTTACAGACTCGACATCGCTCCACTCACTTAGTTGCAGGGGTTTGCGCACTCAACTGCAGACTCTACTAGGCCTCTGCCCACTCAGCTGCAAAGCCTCTTCTTACCACTATGACCCAATACACTTAGACTCTTACTCTATGCTCTATCTTTTTCTTTGCTCATTCACTAATTAACTATCTTTACAACTTAGAGCCTCACTCTATTTATACAATCCCATGGTTCGCGGACCATGGGTAGGCCCACATGACATTACATTACATTACAAAACTTAGGGCGAACAACCCTATGACTCAACCTATACTTTGCGCCCGCAATTCGCGGAGTTTTACAATACATCTGACCAAAAATTGGGCCTTGAGCCCCAAAACATGCTATGGGGGGATTGCATGCCCAACAGAGAAAAAGGGCTTTGTTACAGTTGTGATAGAAAATACACTAAGGGTCATAAGTTTGCTGAGAAGAAATTATTTTACATAGATTTTGAAGAGGAGGAAGAAAGGAACAAGAAACATCAAAGGAAGAGGATATACACCAGGAATCAACCCCAAAGAAAGAGGAAATGAATACAACCATATCTTGTAATTCATTGGAAGGAATCACCACTCCTTCAACTCTCAAGATAAAAGAATATATCAAGAAAAAAAGGTAATAGTTCTAATTGATTCTAGTAGTACCCATAATTTTATTCATTGTAATATTTCCAAGGATTTGAATTACTTTCTATATCTAGCACTAGAGTGTCAAGTAATGGTTGGAGGAACCATAAATTATTCAGGGAAGTGGCATAAAATCAATATACCATTGGGGGAATATGTGTTAAATAGTACAATGCTTTCCATTCCAATGGGAGGTGCAGATGTCGTATTACGAGTCCAATGTTTACAATATTTGGGGATGATAGATTTTAATTTTCAAGAAATTTTCTTGAAAATTTCCTTGGAATGAAAGGAAATTGAATTAAGGGTTATCATAGGGAAAATTAGGAAGACAATAAGTTATAATGGAATGACAAAGCTTTTGAAGAAGGAACAACAAGGGGTAATTTCACGATTATGTTCGCTAGATGTTCAAACATCTAAGTCATCCATTTCTTCAAATATCGAGAGTCCTTGACAATCATTCAAGTTATTTGAGATCCCAAAAGGTCTCCCACCTATTCACGATCATGATCATGCTATTCCCTTGATTCTAGGAAGTGTTACTCCAAACATTAGATTATACAGATATCCCTATGCCTAGAAGAGTGAAATTGAACATATGGTTGCAAAAATACTAGAGGCAGGTATAATTCAACCTAGTCAAAATTATGTTTCTTCTCCAGTAGTATTGGTGCACAAGAAGGATGGATCATGATGCATGCGTTCAAATTATAGAGAGCTCAATAAGCTCACTATTAAAGATAAGTTTCACATTCCTATCATTGATGAATTATTGGATGAACTACAATGATAAATTACTTCACCAAGCTAGATCTTCATTCAGGATATTGTCAAATTAGAATGAAGACAAAAGACATTCCAAAAACAACATTTAGAACTCATGAAGGTCATTATGAATTTTTGGTCATGCCTTTTGGCCTTACTAATGCACCTTCCACATTACAAGGTTCGATAAATTCCATTTCAAAAGCTATTGGAGGAGAAACAATTGTATGAAAAACTCTCCAAAAGTTTCTTTGGGGTACATGAAGTTGAATATTTGGGGCATATTGTATCCCATGAGGGTGTTAAGGCATACCCTAACAAAATTAAAGCCATCAAGGAATGGAAAATCCCTACAAACATAAGGCATATTTGAGGATTTCTCGGGTTGACAGGGAATTACGACAAGTTTGTTAAGAATTATGGGAAGATATCAACACTACTAACAACATTATTGAAGAAAGATGCATTTTCTTGCACTTAAGAAGCAACTATTTAAGGCCTTTGAACATCTTAAATAGGGAAGCATCAAGCTTTGGTATTAGCTACACCAAACTTTAAAAAAACCTTTATTATGAATGTGATGCCTCAGGAAACAAGATTTGTATTGTTTTAATGCAAGAAAGAAGACCCATTTGTTTTGAAATTCATCCAATCAAGAGAAAGTATTTACATAAAGCTATTTATGAGAAGGACATGTTGGCAATCCTACATGCATTGAAGAAATGACACCTTTACCTAATGGGAAGACACTTCAAGGTAAAAACAGATCATGATATTCTTAAATATTTTTTGGAACAAACATTATCTTCATAAGAGCAAAAAAAATGGGTCACAAAGATGTTGGGTTGTGACTTTGAAATTATCTACAAAAAAGGGAAGAAAAATGTTGTTGCAGATGCACTCTCAAGAAGGGATGAGGATGTGGAAGCATTGCTCTATGCCATTTCTATTATCCAACCTGATTCGATAGCTAGAGAAAGGGGGGAATGGAAGAATGATGAAGAGGCATGGGCACTCATTCAAAAGTTGCAATAATATCCCAGTACATATGATACATTTATCTGGAAATGATTCATTATGGTACAAATATTACTTATATCTATGTAAGAACTCGCAACTCAAACAAATATTCTTTTTGAATTGCACACCTGTCCTTTAGGAGGGCACTGAATATTTTTAAAAGATTACCATAGGGTCAAGAAGGGATTTTTTTGGGATGGACTTAACTTTGTTATTTAGAAGTTTGTGGTAGAATGTTTTATTTCCCAACAAAATAAAGTTGAGACAATTAAGGCACCAGGTCTGTTACAACCTTCAGCCATTCCAAGTTAGCGTTGGCAAGATGTCTCCATGGATTTTATCATAGGTTTACCCAGGTCCGAAGGAAAAATTGCCATCAGGTGGTAGTTAATAGACTTACCAAGTATGCACACTTTTGTGCACTATCTCATCCTTTCAAAGCCAATACAATTGCTACTACATTTATGGAAATAGTTCAAAAGCTACATGAAAACCCAAAGATTATTGTAAGTGTGAGAGATCCCATTTTCACTAGAAATTTTTGGACAAAATTATTTACTTTTCTTGGTACTCAATTAGCTCATAGCTCATCTTATCAAACTCAATTTTATGGGAAAACTAAGATAGTGAAAAAATGTTTGGAAGGATGTCTTCCTTGCTTTGTATCTAATAAACAAACATAATGGTTCAAGTGGTTTCCTTTGGCAGAATGGTGGTATAACACTTCCTTCCATGCCACAAAAAAAATGACCCTATTTATAGCACTTTATGGATATCATCCACTGTCCATCACACTGTGTTTAAGAGAAAATTCTAAGGTTCAAGCAGTGGAAGATCACATCGAGCATCAACAAAAAGTTATCTAACTCTTAAAGGATAACTTGACTCTAGCACATAATCGAATGAAACAACAGGCAGATCAACACGATAGTGAAATAAGTTTTGATGTAGGCAATTGGGTATTTTTACGCCTACAACCATACAAATAAATGTCCCTCAAGCAAGCTAAGAAGGATAATAAATTATAACCCAAGTACTATGGTCCTTGTAAGGTGTTGCAAAAGATTGGTACTATGGCATACAAATTGGAGTTGCCTGCATCTTTTCGAGTACACCCAATTTTCCATGTTCCATGGTTAAAGAAGGTTATACGTGACAAGCTCCCAGTTCAAACAATATTTCCAAAACTTGACGAGGAAGGAAAAATAATATTGAAGTATAAAGTAGTCACAGAATCAAGAACTCAAAAGCTATGAAATTAATCAATTTCAGAGTATCTCATTAAGTCGAAGAACTTACCAATTGAAGATTACACATGGGAGTATGAAAATTTTATATAGAAGCACCCAAAACTAATCAAGCATTGAGGACAACACCTTTTTGAAGGAGAGGGGAATGTTAGGTCTCTATAATACTAGTGTTTCTCCCATATTGTTATTGTAGTGCCCAATGTAGCCCCCATATTGTTATTGTTGTGCCCCATAGAATCCCACACTCATTATTGTTGAGCCCTTATGTTATTATTGTTATGTAGGCCCTAATTATATTGTGACCCTTTAGACTCCTACATATACCAAGGACGTCTTGTGATTTGTATTATCCAAGAATTGTTCATTTATGTGATGTAAAGGAGGTTTCCCCCTCAAAGAGGCTATTTTTCAAGTCGTTAATCTATATTTTCGTCTATTTTGTGATATGGTTGCATAACACAATGGCATATGTTGGAAAACTTGGTTCGTATTCAAAAAAACCAATGGCGCATGTAGGAAAGTCTGGACTGTCTAGATGGTTGATTGTCCCACATGGAAAAGCATGCACATTGTGAATTTTAGCCTCCGCCTCCCCTTGGCTCAAGACCAAAGAATCTTGTTTCGGTAACTTCATAAGAATCCTAATGGCAATTTGTTGTGTCTTGATCTTGTTGATATTTTGGTTTTGTGTTCCCTTTTGGTTTTGGATTCTAAATTCCTTTTGGCATCGCATAATAATTTTAGGAAACTACCTGCTAGCCAATAAATCTACTAAGAGTGAGGTTGGTAGGATTTTATAAAATAGTGGGCAATGATGTAATATTACCATATAAATGAAAAAAATCGACGTACAAAAAAATAATTTGTTAAATGAATATCTAAGACTATTTTAATTTATGGAATAAGTATTTTTTTACAAATTTTGAATGTTAATTTTGATTTGTAAATTGTTGCGGGTATTTCTCTAGACAGTTTGTCAAAACATATAAGATAAAATTATGCTTAAAAATATGAAATCTATACTGAGGGTTTATTTCTCTTTAAATTTTTATATATGTATTTTTTTATTTTTTTTATTGCGTATTTATGAAAATTATAATGATGCAAAAAATAGAGAATAGGGAAACAAAAACTCACAAACCAAAAGTGACACAAAATATATCTTGGGAAACCCTTTCAGGAAAAAAACCTAACCATAAGGTAAGGTCGCTTTGCTCTCTTTCTCTAAATAGAAAATGGATGCAAGTACAAAGAAGTAAGGCCCATGGCCCATGGTCTACTACAATGCACAAATTCTCTCTGTGTGCTCTCACCCTATCCCTCTTAGCCTCTCTTCTCGTCTAATTATTTTATATTAATAATTACTTTACACATACACTTTTACTTTACATTTTAATATTAATATTAATATTTAAAACTTTATATTAACAATTAATTTATACATATCTCTAATACTTAATATTTTTACATCGATATTAATATTAAAATATCTTAATACCCTTAGTTATCTTCACATTCAACCATATATTTTTATTTCTCCTTTTAGGGCTTTTTAGGTTTTTCTTAGTCGACTCTCCTCTATCATCCTTTAGGGTTTTTTTATGTCAGCTCCCCCTCATCATTCCCCCTTAGGTTATACATGTGTTAACTTTTGGTTAGATCAAACTTTCATATATTTCATTTATCCTGATGATGAACTATATATGATGGTTCGAAATGTTGATTAAAAACAAAACCAATGTGTTGGATCCAGAAATAAATTTTCAATAAGAATGGAACACATTTTCTTCTTAGTGACCTGAATATAACACACCTTGATAGCCTACTAGAGGTCAGGTTTGACTCCTTCAACTATTAACTAGAGTTACAATATTGACTCTTCTATAATCTTCATTCTTCATCATGGTCATGTGGCTAACCCCTTTTCCATTAGTAATGGGGGCTAAACTGGAATCCTCTTGAATTATGGTGGTCAAAATAGTAAGGTATTTGTATATAGACTTTGATTAAGGCAATTATTGCACTGTTGGAAAGGTCTTTGTGCATAGAATAGGAAAAAATGTATACAATATAGTGACAAAGTACTTCCCCATAAAACATTGTTTGATGCCTCAAAATGTTCCTAGACAGTTTGAAATCATAATCTACCAAACAAGGTCCTGCTGGTAAAATTGGTCATGTGAGTTGATTCATCCACATTTTCTATTATAAAAACATTGAGATGAAAAGAAAATAATATAATAATTTAATCTAAATTTTATATCTATATATATAAATTAATATAAATATAAAATTAAAAGAAAATTGTATTTTTAATTATTAAACTTTTGATAAAAATAATATAAATTTTATTTAAAAAATATAAAATATAAATAAATGAATTTCGCGAAGAAATAAAAAATAATCACAATGTCAAATGTGGCACCAAATAAGAATTATGAGGCCCTTACTAACAACTAATTAGTTCTTTTATTCTTATCAATATTTAATAAATTCATTAAAGTTTTAAAATAGGTTTATGTTAATGGTGATAACTGAATTTTATTAAATATTTTCACAACACAAACATGACTAAGTTATTGAATTTCATTAACCATTTTTAAAATATAAGCTTGACCTAAAAATAAGACACGGTTTCCATGCTCTGTGTCGTAAAGGAGTTATGTACTAAATATTTGAAATAATATAATTGATCAAAGTACAAACAATGTATATACGCAATTAATATGGAGTAGAACTCTTAAAAAAATAATAATAATAAGTTACACAGTAAGTCCTTAAATAATAGGAACATAATTAAAAAAAAATAATAAAAGTAAGTTACACATTAACCAGTTAAATAATAGTAGAAATTCTTTACTATTAGCATTGATAGTATAAATCTATGTAAATTATAGCATTGAGAAGTATTTACAACCATGGAAGTTAACAATTTACCTTAATGCCAATATTTATCTAGGAGTTTTTAAATACGAATAACACATCAGACACTGCATTTATTTCATAATGGCTAACGGAAAGCCTTATTTCCAACCCTATTAAATAATAAATGCGACCTGACATATGAGAAAGAAAAAAATAACGGAGTGTTATATCCACCCTGTCAAGCAACATTTACTATGCATAGGGCTTTCCAATAAACAACACACTAAATGATGATCGTCACCTTTAAAATGAGTAATGGTGGGTAGTAATATTCCATCATGCTTCGCACTCAGAGGCTATCATTTTGTCTCACTATTCCTTGAGGTGACTCATAAGTCATGTATGAGGAGGACTAGAGAATCGGGATGTCCATGGAAGCGTCCATTTTAGGTCGATTGTGATACAGTGCAATTCATGAACATAAAAATCCATGGCGCTGTGTATTGAAAAAGCAATGAGCAGACAGGTTGAAGCTTAGTCGGCGGGTGGGTCTTCGTCATGCTATAAACACGCACTCACATAAAGACACACACAAGGGGCCGAGACAGACAATCATTTCGTTATCATGAGTATGAAAAAACAATCCAACCCATTGACTGATTAGATTGGATTAGTGTGAGTGGAAACAAGTCGAAGTGTTTTGAGTTTGACACCGCACTACCATGATCTATCCCAGAGAAATTAATAAATTTATACTCTCAAAACACTGAGATTCATTTAGAAAAATGGGATTTGAGAAGTAAATTGCATTGTATCAGGTACTGGTATCTACAAATAACACAGTAAAAATGGGTTGTACAGTCGTTTTCTATGAGTGTTTGGAGCTTGAAAGGTAGTAGAAATCATAATAATAATGGGAGTCGTGATGAGTGCATGTGCTTGCATGTGCGTACGCCCCTATGGTCCACCTTCCGCTCCTTCATGCCCTCGTTTCCTGTGTTTCGTTTTTCATGGATTTCTCTTCTCAGAGTTTCCTCGGCCAGATTTTGCTCTGCTGCAATTCTCTGCTTTGCTAACTAGCAATACCATTTAAACACAAGAGGATTGCAAAAACACATCCAAAGGAATACAGAAAACAAGGAAAACAATCATTTAAGAAGACAAAACATTATTAAAGAACCGACCTTACTAAATGAAGAATAATGAGGAAGTTAACGAACAGAAAGGTCTCCTAGATGGAGCTTGTTGATGTAGAGGGGCATTTCCACTTTAGGTGTGTCATGGTTACAAGGTTGAAAGGATTTTTGCCATGTATTATGTAAATTTGGAAGTTGGCTATTCAATGTTTTATTTTATATAAATGTGAGAATATTTGGAAAAGGAAGTGATAAATGTCCATTATTTTATTTTATTAAGAGATTTGTCCTTAATTATCTTATTAAGGAACTAGTATTTGGAAATTTAATAATGAAAGTAAAACATTTCACCAAGAAAGAGGAATACGCATATTTACTATTTATAAATTAAAAATCATAAGAGTGTGAAACTACCCAACGGGGTCCTTTAAGAGATCAACTTTGAAATTATAAAAGAGAGCGCATCTAAAATCAAAGTGGTTCTTTTGTCTCAGATCTAAAGAGTACATACATCGGTTTGCAAGAATATGACTATATGTCTCGTTATGATGATGGTAGGAGTATGAGTTAGAACAAATAGAACAAGCTACATGAGCCCTTATTGTTGGATTCCATAAATGAGTGAGGTAAAGGCAAAGCAAAATAAGTAAAAAAATTCACGTATAAAAACTATATCTATAAAGAGTAAAACATCTGAAATCCATATATAGAAATTTAATAATGTTCACTTAACCAGGAAAATATTTCATCAATTATAAAATGTACTTATTATATTTATTATATTGTAATAAATTAATATATTTGTTAGTTTTATTTATAAAATGTACTGATTATATTGTAATAAATTAATACATTTTGTTAGTTTTATTTATTTATTATAGGGTTAGTTTTTGGTCTAAGAAACCACAATCTAAAGGTATCTAAATTTTTAACATTATTGAACTATTGCACTTAGCTTGAGTCATACCAACATTTATCTTGATTGGATTTTTTTTGGTGTCTCCTTGTGATTACTATGAGTATCAAACCTTCCTCTCCTTACAAAAATGAACTTGAGAATCTATTTACATCAAATATTGACCCGTGTGTGTGTGTATATAGCCCTAAAGGTTAGATCAAATGGTCAAGTTCTCCATGTTAAAGAATGGGAGGTCACAATGTTAATTATCCTCAACGCTCTCGTGATTAGGCTCTACTAATGTGCTAGTGGGAAGTGATCCCTTCAAGTGGATCTACCTAGATAGTTTCCATGGATGTAGCAATCACCGATCTTCAGTGTATATGAACCACACATTATATATATATATATCTATATATATATATATATATATATATATATATTTGGCAAGCCCATGTTAATTTTAGAGTTATATGAGTGATGATGTTTTATATTCAAATCCATTGCACTTAAACCTATATGTCATCTTTGGAATAGGTGGTTACACTTGGGATTATAAAAGTAAAATTATGTGTAATGTGAATATGAGTTTTTTAACTTTATATCATAAAAATACCAACCCAACTCATTTACCAATTTATTTAATAATAATAATAATAATAAAATATAATTATTCAAAGATATTTAAAAAATTAAAATTTTATAACTAACCTATTAAATATTCTTTAATATTAAAAAATAATTTTATAAATTATAAAAAAAAATTCCCCTAGGAAAATTCGTAATTTTCTATTATAAATGGAAAATTGCATGTTATAAATATTGGTGGCATATGCTATCTACGTGGCCATAGCCATCAAAAATATGTAGGACTGTACATAATTACCCATTCAGGGTATGCCTTCAGGTTCAATAAATATTTATACAAAAATTCAAAATGTTTGATTCGCAAAATTTCTGATATATATTAGGATCATAAAAAACTGTGAAATTAGGGCCTGACCGCCCTTTGTTGTATCTGGTCTATGTAGAGCTTGTGATAAAACTAAAATATCTCTGCCTCCCTCTGTTCTTGGATCAACCATTGTCCTCTGGGTTGATTCGCTGCCTCCTTGGAAAGTTGATCTACAGCCTGGTTGCACTCCCTGTAAATTTGGAGACAAGTAATCTATTCAAATTGTGATTTTAAATGAAATGAATCATCCAAAATGTTCATGAGAGAATGCACATGACATGAAGCTGTGCAAGAGAACCAATTAATGATGATGTTAGAGTCCCCAAATATTGGAATATGTCTACAGTTATGTGCCAATGTGAAGTATAATAAGTGTCGGAGTGAGATGAGCTCAGCGAAATTGTTTGTGCCAGCACCAAACCCCATGCAGATTTAGAAAGAGTTATTGTCTGATAAATGGAGAAGAATACCCCACATACCTGGTCTTGGGCAGATCTGTCGAAGTATACCCATGGATGGTCATGGTTAATGGCTTCAAGAGTTACGGTGCGAGAAGGTGGGGAATGTTCAACATCTGGTATTTCATTGAAATTATTGATGATTCTAGTGATTACCAAAGGCCACCGAATCTGTAGATTGTTAAAGATAATGATGTTGTTTGGACCTAGCCAAGTATGCCAACATATAATCAGGAGGAGATTACGATTCTTTACATTGGGGGAAATTGTCCACCAGTTGTTCCATGCCTCCTTGATGTTGCACCCTTCCCAACGCTGAGGTATGTCCAAAGAGGAGAGGACTTGCTCCCAAATGTGTTGTAAGGTTGTGCAGAACAGGAAGAGATGATCATTCGATTCCTCATCCTGTTGACAAATGACACACCAAGACGGACTGAAATGTGATCTCTTCATCAAGTTGATACCTATAGGAGTTTTATTCATGATGATATTCCACATAAAGAGCCGAGTTCGTGGGGGAGCCTTGAGTTTCCAAAGTGCTCTCCACCACCCCTCCAGAACAGGGGGCTTATGTGCAACATGTATAATGGGATATCCTACCTTGGGAGAGTATACTCCATGAGTTGCTAGAGCCCATATGAGATCATCATCACCATTAGATATTCAGACATGAGACTAAGATAATAAATTTGTGTAGTTCCCCCAATCCTGTATCCACTGATTTGGAATGATTGGTGTAGTTGCAGATTTCCAAGCTTGTAGGAAGATAGTAGTTTTATGATGACCCATTATTTGTGAAATAATGGATATGCCCCTACCATTTAGGAATGAAATAAGGTCCGGAGGAAGTCAATATAAGTTGCCACAACCTATCCATGATTTAGATCTAATGCAGATTGTTGTTCCATTATTAATTCGCCAAGTGAGGCTATTCCTAATGGTGGGGAGAGTTTGTAATACAACCCTCCAGATGACAAAGATACCATGTTTGTTCCAAGCTGGAAGGCGAACCCAATCCATGAGGTTATGGGGCCAAATGTATTTATTGATGACCACATCTGTCCATAGACTTCTGGACTTTAGGAGAAGCCATCCCAATTTGGCAGCCAATGCATGTGCAAATGCAGGAAGATCTTTGAGGCCCCATCCTCCCCATTTCTTGGGCAATGCAATACGACTCCATCTCACCCAAGTGAATGGCTTCCCCTCCTTGTGTCCATTCCATAGAAATTTGCAACATATTTTTTGTATTCTCGAAAGTATACCTTAAGGAATCCAAGCAAGGGACATCCAGTAAACCGGAGTGGCTTCCAATATTGATTTGATAAGCACCAACCTCCCAGCTCTGGATAAGAATTGGTGGTTCCAATTAAGCAACCTTTTTTCCACCTTAGTCACCAGCCAGGTCTAGTCAGCTATTTTGTATCCATGGGATTTTATGTGAAACCCCAAATATTTAAGTCCATCATCCAATTGAAGACTTTGGAAGGGAAACTTATGATAAGCATGTCTAGATTCCTGAGGAGAGCAAGCCGAGAAGGTGATGGTAGACTTTGGTCTGTTGGTTTCCATCCCAGTGGCTATACAGAAAAGTTTCATGGTATCATAAAAAGTATTGAAGTTTCATATGCCACCGCTGAGAAAGATAAGCACATCATCAATGAAAAGAAGATGGGATAAAATACACTGATCAATGATCTTGAGCCCCATTAGTTGCCCAATTATTCTTTCATGTAGGATCAGCTTGCTTAGCCCTTCCATGACAAGCAGGAAAAATAAAGGGGATAGTGGGCAGCCTTGTCTGAGGCACCTCTCAGCATGGAAGAAATTAGAGGCAGGTCCATTTATAAGTACACTAAAGGAGACAATGGAAATGCAACACATAATCCATCAGATGAAAGGGATGGGGAATCCAAGGTGTGTGAGAAGCATCCTAAGATAGAGCTAGCTAACTCGATCAAAAGCCTTTGATAGATCAATTTTTGAGAATGGATCCTTTTAGATGCTTCAATTTGATAGAATGGAGATATTCCTGTGATGTGCCAATGGCCTCATGGATCTGTCGATTGTGGAGGAAAGCAAATTTTTCATATGAGGTTTTGGCCAAGAGAATAGGCTTGATACAGCTAGTAATGATTTTAGCTATAATTTTGTATAAGCAGTTGCAAAGGGATATGGGTTGGAAATCATTAAAGGGTTAGGGGGAGTCCACCTTAGGGATGAGGGCAATGAAAGTGAAATTGATGAACTCATACATGTGCCCTGTAATCCTGCATTCCTCTACAACCTTGAGTAGGTCCATGTCTAAAGTATCAAAAGAAGGTAGATATAATTCTATAGACCATCCATAAGGGCCTGGACTTTTATCCTTCTTGAACCATTTCAGGGTGCTCTCCAATTCGCCCATAGATATAGGTTTGGTGAGATATTTAGTTTTTTCAAGTTCAACATATCTAGGGAAATGACCAGCAATATGAATTATTTCTATGAGAGAAGTTCCAGGTGGAGCCTTGAAAAGCTGACGAAAATGTGAATTTACCAAATGAGCTAGTTGATGGAGCATTTGAGCATACTATCCATGAACAGTAGGAATTTTTGAAATGGTGTTACAAGCCCTCCTTCCTTTGGAATCATTGTGGAAGAATTTATTATTGTCATCCCCTGCTTTTAGCCAGATGGCTCGGCTTTTAAGTCTCCAAGTCTCCTCTTGATCCTGTAGAATCTTGGACCTCTAGGTCTACAACTCGGTGAGGGTAGCTTTAGATTCTACTGAGATGAATCCCCGACCTTGGTCATCCATAAGATTAGCAAGATGGTGCTCAATTGCACATAGAGTCTGTTCATCTCTAGATCGTTTAGATTTGGCCCATTGAATGGAGAGATTTTTAAGTTCCATGAGGTTCCGACAAAATCCTTCAGCTAGGTTCTGCCCTTGGGAAGGAGGGTGGTCTCTCCAAAAATCGGTGACCAATTTGTGATATTTGGGGTCTTGTAACCAGGTTGAGTTGAACTTGAAGGGTGCTCTGGGCTTTAGGGATGGACCAACTAGTTCCAAATAGATGGGGGAGTGATCCAAAATGGATCCTAAAACCCTCTAAGTCTTCACATACTTAAAAACTATCGCAAGGGAAAAACATTAGAAAATGGCAGAAAACACTATCGGATGGGAAAAACATGAAGAAATAGCCAAAACAAAGTCTATCAGAGGCTTAAGCAACTTCGCACAAGAGCCATCGGATCTGGCCGATCAACGGTCTAGATCTAATCGACGTATCACAATCGGGGGTGGCAAGCAGACTCCATTGGAGGTGGCCTTATGAGAAATCACGATAGCAATTGGTGCGATTAAACGAGAGCCGTTGATCAAGCGTGCAGATCAACGACCTAGATTTACCTGTGTTATCACATTGCTAATACACACACAGAAGGACTTATCGGGGCCCGAGGACTATGCGATATGCAATTGCCATATATCGCATCACAAAATCGCATCGCAACAATACAAATGAGTGGGGCCAATACATATGCGATTTGCGATAGCCGGACCCGACGGGTTTTATGGGTGCAAAAATATATATTTTGAGTTCCGGAAGAAAATGGTTTTTCTATGTAAATTCGCATTTTCGTTAAATAAACGAAATACAAGGGAAATGCGCTTGGAGCGATAAAACGGACCCAAAAGGGTTTATACATGCAGCGAAATATACTATGAGTTTCGTAATGAGTGAGATTTCAGGCGGGCTCTAGGCGGTAAGTGGTATTAGATGGGCTCCGACTGAGCCCATACATTGGCTAACACATGGCTAGGCATCGGAGAGAGAACATCGCCTTTTCGGGCGGGTAATCTCCATGTGCATAAGCCACCTGAAATGAATAGAAACAGTTGGATCAACGATCACATAGATCAACAATGGACTTGCAATAGTGACCAAAGGTGGATCCAAAAGGATTATAGGGTGGAATTGATAATATTTGAAGTCTAATAAACGAAAGTTTGGTGGATTTTACAACGTTTCTATGTATTTCTCTGTGTAAACAGAGAAACGACATTTTTGGGATTTCAACGCACCGATGGTCCCTTTTGTTTCATAATAGGTGGCCACCATACCTGAAGACGTTACACCATGATTTGTTAACACTCAGAGGGGATTTGAACGGACAGAGGCCGGAAGCTAGAAAGCCCGAAAGGGAAAATGAATAGACAAGCGCCGATTGGCTTAAAAGCCACTAAATGACAGAGACAGGAGTAGGCAGTGTTGAGACAGAGAGATGACAGAGACAGAGAGCGAGAGGGAGAGTCTGTGTACTCAGAAAGGCTTGAGGGATTCAAGAAAAACCCCTGTTGTTTGTTCCTGTTGCGTTGAGACTCAATTTGAGCTCACATTTGTAAAAGCTCTGCTCTTGAAGACATAATAGAGAGGTCACCACTGAAAGTTGGACTAGGAGACGTAGTCCAAGAGTTTTGGGTGAACTCCTTGATTATTTGTTGTGTTATGTGTGTATCTGTTATGTTTCTCTAACTGCTTCATTGTATATATTATTCGCAATCTTTTCGATCCATTGCACTAAGTAATATAGGAAAATCCTGCACATGAGTATGTAATACCTTAATATTAGTCTAATATTTCATTTTTAGATCAAGTGGTATCAGAGCTTTAGGTTTGCTAAGGTTAAACAAGCTTGTGCCGACTTTTTGAATGCTAACTAGGTCAAAGCTCAAACTAGGAGAAGGAGAGCTTATTGAGGCTAATCCAGAGATTAAAAGAGTCTTTTCTCAGGGGGGAATGGCTAGAGAAGTCCCATTGGAATCAGAATATCAGTTCATGGACAACTTTATGGCCATGCGAGCCATGGTGGAAGAGATGTATCGAAAATTTAAGAAGGGTTGAGGTGAAAGCATTCAACACCCAAACAAGACAAAGGAGCAGAGGAACCTTCTCTAGATGCCCCTCTAGAGGGCAAAGAAAAAGGGGAAAAGCCTCCTCCATCATCTCCTCCACCATCACCTCCATCATCCTCATCTCCTAGCCCTGAAAGGAAAAAGAAGAAAACATCTTTGATTAAATTAGATGTAAAGTTTGATTTGCCAATTTATGATGGAGAATTAAATGCAGAAAATCTAGATAACTAGATTAGACAGATTGATGTATATTGTAGGGTGCATAACATTGATTCAGAAAGGAGAAAGATTTAGTTGGCTAGCCTTCGCCTTGGAGGAACTGCACTAGTGTGGTGGGAAGGCAAGACAGAAGTTGATCTGAAGAGACATGGTAAAATTATTTCTACCTGGAATGAATTTGTTTCTACCATTAAAAAACAATTCTATCCTCTAGCTTATATGCAGCAAGAAATGATGAGTTGGAAAAATCTTCGCCAATTAAAGGGCCAAAGTGTACAAAGTTATACCCAGGAATTTAGAAAAAGAGCTTTAACTCTAGGCATATCTCTAGACTCACCTGAAACTTTGCTGAAGTATATAGGTGGTCTATATAGCTATTTGAAGCACACCATTCTCATGTTTAATCCCACTAGCCTAGATGATGTATCAGTTCAGGCTACACATCTAGAAGCTAGAGGCAAGGATGTGAACCCAGAGATTGGGGGATCATTAAAACCCTCTGCAAGCAAGAACACGGAAAAGAAGAAGCTGAAATGGAAGGAGAGGAAGACAAACGTTGTACAGAAAGACAAACCTTCATGCACTCACTGCAAGAAGGATGGACACAATGATGAACACTGTTGGTCTTTGCATTCAGAGCTGAAACCTAAGAAGTTCGATGGTAAGAAGAAGAAGACTGCTACTGCTATTCAGAAAGACTTGGGGTCAAACTCAGGTGATGAAACAACAACCACAGCCACAAGTATAAAAGGTAAAAATTCTGAAGCATCTATAAGTAATTCTGCACAATCTATTGATATGAAGATAATGAGAGGAAAAGATATGAGCTTTTTCATATTAGAGTTATTTCCAAGCACCAAAAGATTGATACTTTATTTGATAGTGGATCACAAGTAAACTTGATTTCTGAAACAATTGTAAATAAGTTGGGATTACTAACAACACCTCACAAGAAGCCCTATCCATTAGGTTGGGTATGTGATAAAGCAAAGCTACTAGTGACTAGACAATGTAAACTTAGGTTTGCTATTGGGTCAACATTTGTAGATGAGGTTAAGTTAGATATAGTTCCCTTGGATATATGTGGTATTGTTTTAGGAAGTCCTTACTTGTATGATAGAAAAACCATTTTCTATAGAGCTGAAAATAAGTATCAACTCACTAAAGATGGAATAGAATATATTGTAAGAGCTCATAAAATAAAAAATAACTATTCTCTCATAAACTCAGGGCAGATGAAAAGTATTGTAAATTCGTGAAAGCAATTTTTACTAATGGTTGTAAAGAAAAAGAACCCTAATAAAACCAATACATTTGAAGGTTTTGATGCTAAACAGAAAGTTGATTTAGTTAAAGTTGTTTCAGAATATGATATCCTATTTCAAGAACCTAAAGGTCTGCCACCCAAAAGGGAAATAGTACATGATATTCATTTGCAACAAGATGCTCAATTACCTAACATCGGAATGTACATGTTATCCGCTTTAGAGAATGCAAAGATTAAGAAGCAGGTACAGGAGCTGCTCGATAAAGGGTTCATAAGGCCAAGCACATCACCATGTGGATCTCCAATCATACTGGTGAGAAAGAAAGATGGTTGGTGGAGGATATGCATTGATTATAGAGCACTAAATAAAATAACGATCAAGAATCGTTATCCTCTTCCTCGCATTGATGATCTATTAGATTAGTTGAAAGAAGCAGTTTATTTTTCCAAGTTAGACTTGCGTAGTGGCTATCATTAGGTCAGAGCTGCAGAACAAGATGCATGGAAGACTGCTTTCAAGACAAAGCAAGGGCTGTATGAATGGCTGGTTATGCCTTTTGGCTTAACTAATGCTCCTGCCACTTTCATGAGAGTTATGAATGATGTACTCAAACCTTTTATTGATGATTTTGTAACTGTATATTTAGATGACATTCTTGTTTTCAGTAAAACATGGGAAGAACATTTGAAGCATGTAAAGTAGACTTTAGATGTTTTGAGAAGAGAAAATATCTATGTGAAGTTATCAAAATGTGAATTTGGCAAAACATATTTAAATTATTTGGGTCATATTGTAGGGGGTGGTGAATTGAAGTTAGATCCCTCTAAGGTCGAAGTCATTGTGAACTGGCCTAAACCCAAATTTGCTACAGAAGTTAGGAGCTTCCTAGGAGCAGCACAATATTGGAGAAAGTATATTGCTAACTTTTCCTTGATTTCAGCTCCCTTACATGCTTTAACAGGATTGAACAAGGTGTTTCAGTGGGGAGGCAAACAACAGAAAGCCTTCGGCACATTAAAAGAAAAAATTAGTACAACACCAGTATTAGCACTGCCAAATCTTCAACGAACATTTGAGATTGAAATAGATGCCAGTGACTATGCCATGGGAGCAGTGTTGATGGAACACGGTAAACCCATATGCTATCATTCTGAGACATTTACTTTTGCAGTAGTTAATTATCACACATATGATAAAGAATTGTATGCATTAGTACAAAGTGTGAAAAAGTGGAAACATTACCTAATGGGCAAAGAAACAACCATACATACAGATCATCAACCGCTTCAATATTTGCACTCACAAACTAAATTGCAACAATCAAGACATTATAGGTGGATGGGTTTTCTACAACAATTTCATCTTGTCTTCAGATATAAGAAGGGCATACACAATAAGATTGCAGATATGTTATCAAGACCAATCATAAATGCATCTTCTATACTTAAGCATAACTCAGTAATGCATGAAAGCTACATTGAACAATATGCTCAAGATGTAGATTTTAAAGATGTATATGCAACTTTAAGTCATGGAAAACAAGTAGAAGAATTGGATTATTATGTTAAGGACCAACTCTTGTATCATTTGGGAAAGCTATGCATTCCACAAACTAAAAGAGTTAACATAATCCAAGAAGCACATACTTCTCTTATATTAGGTCACTTTGGTGTAAGTAAAATAGTTGCACAGTTGCAAAGGTTCTATCATTGGCCAAGGATGCATGAAACAATTTCTAGATATATTAAAGGGTGTACTATGTCTGCTAAAAGCAAGCCCAGTAATAGAAAATTAGGCTTGTACACCCCACTTCCAGTTCCTTCTCATCCTTGGGAAAGTTTTTCCATGGACTTTGTTGGGGGATTTCCAAAATCTAGAAAAGGTCATGATTATTTATATGTTATTATGGATAGGTTCAGCTAAATGTGTATTTTGATACCTTGTAACAAGCAGGTTACAACTGAACAAACATTGAAGTTGTTCTTTCAGCATGTATGTGTTCATTTTGGATTACCCACTTCTATTATATCTGATCGAGATTCGTGAATTGTTGGGAAGTTTTGGTCAAGTCTATGGGAGTTGATGGACACCAGATTGAAGAAGCACAACATTTCATCCACAAACAGATGGTCAAACAGAGGTGGTCAATAGGATAGTTATCCAGTTGCTCAGAGGCTATTAAGTAAGCATCCCAATCTTTGGGATAAACATTTGTGTTATGTGCAACATGCTTACAACCATGCCAAGCACTCTTCTACTCAGAGATCTCCTTCTGAGACTTGTTTTGGTTTTATACCAAAGTCTCCCTTGGATTTTGTCTTTGATAAAGACATAGCAATTGATGGACACAGTGATGTGGACAAAGCAACCAAGTTCACTTAACAGATCCAAGAAATTCACCAGGCAATGCAGGAATAGTTGGAAAGAAGCCAGGCCAAGTACAAGGCAAGGCATGACAAGCATCGAATTGAGCATAGCTTCCAAGTTGGTGATCAATTCTGGCTGTACATTAGTAAAGACAGAAGGCAAGGTGAAGGTAAGAAGTTGAAACCAATAAGGTATGGGCCTTTCAAGATACTTGAGAAAATTGGTGAAAACACTTTTCACCTTGATTTTCCAGTTTATATGCATATCTATTCAGTTGTTAATTATCTCAATGAGTTGCAAGAAGACACAGTTCTGGACAGGAAGGTGAGAACTATGCGCAGAGGGGATGTTGAGTACCTGAGAATCAAACTCAAAGGTTCAAAACTAAGCAGTGCACGATGGATAGAAATTAGGCAAGTGAGGAAGTTGTATCCTCACTTGATTGATGCTTAAAAACCAACTTTTGGTGGTCCAAAAGCTTTTTCAGTGGGAAGGCGTGATCCAAAATGGATCTTAAAACCCTCTAAGTCTTCATATACTTAAAAACTATCGTAAGGAAAAAATATTAGAAAATGGCAGAAAACACTATCGAACGGGAAAAACATGAAGAAATGGCCAAAACAGAGTCTATTGGAGGCTTAAGAAACTTCGCACAGGAGCCGTCGGATCTGGCCGATCAACGGTCTAGATCTAATCAGAGGTGGCAAGCAGAGTCCATCGGAGGTGTCCTTATGAGAAATCACGATAGCAATCAACACGATTAAATGAGAGCTGTTGATCAAGCATGCAGATCAATGGCCCAAATTTAACCGCACTATTGCATCGCTAATACACACACAGAAGGACTTACCAGGGTCCGAGGACTATGCGATATGCAATTGCGATATATCGCATCGCAAAATAACATCGTGGCAATACAAATGAGCAAAGCCAATACATATGCGATTTACGATAGCCGGACTCGATGGGTTTTATGGGTGCAAATATATCTATTTTGATTTCCGGAAGAAAAGGGTTTTTCTATGTAAATTCACATTTTCGATAAATAAATGAAATACAAGGGAAATGCGCCCAGAGCGATAAAACATGCCCGAAAGGGTTTATACATGCAGCGATATATATTTTGAGTTTCGTAATGAGCATGATTTCAGGCGGGCCTTAGGCAGTAAATGGTATTTAGGCAGTAAATGGTATTGGATGGGCTCCGCTTGAGCCCATACAGTGGTCGACATGTGACTAGGCGCCAAAGAGAGAAAACCGCCTTTTCAGGCGGGTAATCTCCATGCGCATAAGCCGCCCGAAATGAATAGAAGTCGTTGGATCAACGATCACATAAATCAACTGTGGACTTGTGATAGCGACCAAAGGCGGATCCGAAAGGATTACAGGGTGAAAATGATAATATTTGAAGTCTGATAAATGGCAGATTGGTGGATTTTACAGCGTTTCTGTGTATTTCTCTGTGTAAACAGAGAAATGACATTTTTGGGATTTCAACGTGCTGATGGTCCCTTCTGTTTTATAATAGGTTGCCACCATACCTAAAGACGTTACACCATGATTGGTTAACTCTCAAAGGGGATTTGAACGGATAGAGGTCGGAAGCCAGAAAGATCGAAAGCGAAAACGAACAGACAAGTGCCGATTGGCTTAAAAGCCATTGAATGACAGAGACAGGAGCAGGCAGTGTTGAGATACAGAGAAGACAAAGACAAAGAGCGAGAGGGAGAGTCTGTGTACTAAAAAAGGCTTGAGGGATTCAAGCAAAACCCTTGTTGTTTGTTCCTGTTGTGTTGAGACTCAATTTGAGCTCACATTTGTAAAAACTCTGCTCTTGAAGACATAATAGAGAGGTCACCACTAAAATCTGGACCAGGAGACGTAGCCCAAGATTTTTGGGTGAACTCATTGATTATTTGTTGTGTTATGTGTGTATCTGTTATGTTTCTCTGACTGATTCATTGTCTATATTATTCACAATCTTTTCAATCTGTTTCACTAAGTAATATAGGCAAATCCTGCACATGAGTCTATAATACCTTAATATTAGTCTAAGATCTCATTTTCAGATTAGGGAGTGATCAAATATACCCCCAGATCCAACCTATTGATGAAAATTGGAGAGGGTACCAAGCAAGTCCTCTTTGACGAGAAAGAAATCCAATTGCCTACGCAGAGTAGCATCGCCAATTCTCCTATTATGCCATGTTAGTTTCTTTTTGTTCATGGGGATGTCAATCAAATGATGTTGTTTCAGGAGATGTTCCATATAATCTGATAGGGGATCCAATTGTGTATGATGTCCCCAAGATTCCTCATGTCCAATAGTTAAGGTCTCCACCCAAAATTAGGTTATTAAAATTCATCAATGACAGTTGCAAGAGGTGATTCCAAAACTCCAGCCTACTATGATATGGTGCATAGACATTGGTGATACGAAAGTTCCTGCCCATCTCTGAGGAAAAGATATCCATTCCTAGGAATCCAGGTCCCCCCATACAGAAATAGGGTTGATGGATCGAGTATTAATTCCCAGTGCAATACCCCTAGATCATCCATTGACATCTAGGGCATGAAAGCACTAGCCAGGCATCATAGAGTGAAGAATTTGGGCAACCTACTCTGCCTTCCCGAGGGTTTCTTGTAAAAAAATAATGTCGGATGGCTCTGTATCCAGGAGCCTCTTGAGGGCTAGTTTTTTAGCAGGGCTAGCCAACCCTCTGCAGTTGAAGGACAACCACTTCATGGATCATCTTGATTAAGGGTGTTCTTTTCTCTAAGAACCCTATCAATTGTGGTATGTCTGCCTAGGGCCACATCTACCCCAGCAAGAAGGATAGCTCTCGAAATCCTAGAAGGGCGCCCTCGGGTGGGTTTGGTCTCAATAGGGAGGGAAGAGAGACCTAATCCAGATGGTCCAGGAGGGATGGATACCCAGGGTCAGAGGTTATATGGATGTGAAAGTTGAGAAGTGGTGGAGGGCTTAGGTGAAGTGATGGAGTCAGCTCCAGTAACAGAGGGTGGGGTAGTGGAGAAGATAGTAGAAGGAAGATCGAGCGAGTATGTGAGGGAATGTGGAAAAGCTAGGAATGGATACAAATGAAACATTTATATGTTGTGCAGTGCAAGTAAAAGAAATAGAGGAACAAAGAGAAGGAAGAGTACCCATGGAGAGAGCAGCTGTAGCAGAAAACTGAGATCTTGTCATGGGTGGGGATGCAGGTTGCAGAGAGGTAGAAAAAGTTGGAAGAGAGGTATCCCCATCCATAGCCATCGAACTGGTAGCTTGAGGAGACTTTTCTTCCACTGGAGGATCTTTAGATTGTGGATTATTAGTGCCTTTTTCCTTGTTAGGATATTCCGACACATAGGATATAGTTAAGTTCAACTTGGTCCAGTGTAGAGTTAGGTATAGAGTTAGGTAAAGTGTGTTTCTTTACCGTTGTACATTTTGTAACTTACAATCCGACGGTCACGATATGTAGTGATCCGACGGTTCATTCTCTCCTCGGTATTACCGACACTTGATCCGTGGCTTGACACCCGATTGGTCCATGAGTTCTATTTAAAGCGCATGGAGGGTCTTTGTTCGGGTAATCCGTGCATGAGAGAAGCTTATGTAAATTTTCATTCTTTGATTAATAAATTGCCTGTAGTACCCACGTTGGGACAGGCCGTGGACTGTTTCCCTCCTTGCACTTTGAGGGTTTTAACCACGTCAAAAATACTGGTGTATTGATTTGAGATCTGGTTGTGAGCGGTGTCCTTTTGGTGTTCTTTCTGAGGAACTTACCCTGTAAATTCCTACATGGTATCAGAGCTATTTGAGGGCCGCATCCGTTGGTGATCCAAACCTGAAGCCGGTAGAACTGCATGCGGCTGTTGTTTCCTAGATCTGCTGTTTTTGACTGCTTTCGGGCCGAGAGGACTGCTCTGTTGCGTTCGGAGCATCTGTTCCAGTGAGGAACCCCTTTCGTTTCACGCGAAAAGGTTTCCGGTAGCCCTAGCTGCGTCATTTTTCAGATCGGGAGGTATACAATGTTTTTTTTGCAGTTTACTGTTATTTTCTCTCTGCTTATTTCGGTTTCGGTTTATTTAGCCCTTTTTTTTAACCGGATCTATACCTTTCATTTCTGCGTATGCTCTTTGCCCTACGACTCTGTGCGATCTGGGCAAATCAGAAACAGAAATGAAGGATTTTTCTCATGCGTATGCTCTTTTCCCTGCACCTTAGTGTGATCTCGGAAAATCAGAAACATTGAGAAAAATATTTAGTTTTTCGGCTGAAGCTAACTTTGAGATTTTTTTTTAAATTTCTAGTTTTTTGGCTAAAGCTAACTTCAAGCCGCAAGGTTCGTTTTTCTTTGCATATTCGTGTTGGGTTTTGTGTTTTGTGTTTTGTAGGGAAAAAGAGCTTTCTCAAGGCAAACACGCAAACCAAGGCCCCCCCCCCCCCTCTCTCTCTCTCTCTCTCTCTCTCTCTCAAATTTTTTGTATAGATCAATTGGTTCAAAGCTATTTTAAGAGAGTAGAGGTCTTGGGTTCAAGTCTCCATTTTGTGGGGGCAGATTTTTTCATTCCCGCACATTCGCGCACTTTGCCGGCAACTTCAACAATTTTTTTTCAAAAAGCCATAACTTCTTCAACTGGAAGCCTTTTTCAGAGCCGTTTTTTTTAAAACCGCCTATTTTTTTGAGATCTATCCATTGGAACACTTACTTTCAGCATCTTCAGCTTCAGTTTTTTTTTAAAATGGAAAGTCCATGCCAAGTCATTCTTGACAGCACTAACTACTTCCAATGGGTAGCCTACATGGAAGATTTACTTAGAAGTAAAGGTCTCTTCAGAATAGCCACATACCAAGAGAAGAAACCAAAAGATGAAGACAAGGTTGCAAAATGGGAAAATAGACAAGATCAAGCACGTGGTTTGATAGGGATGTCTATTTCTCCTGATCTTAGATTCCACATTGCATACCTTGAGACTCCTCATGAAGCATTAGAAAAACTCGCTAAAGTTTTTGGGATTAAAAATGAAATTAGAGCCCATCAACTTGAAAATGAGTTGCTTACTTTGGATCCTAATAATTTTTCTTGCATTGAAGATTTCTTGTCCAAATTCAATACCCTTAGATATCTCTTGGAAGGTGTTAAAGTTAAGAAAGAAGATGGTAACCTTATTTATTCCATCCTTACTAAGTTGGGACTAGCCTACTCTGTATTTGTTTCCACTTTCCATTCTACAAGGGAAGCTTTCATTTGTCAAGGAAAAGACTACAAGGCCCCTTCCTTTGACTCCTTTTGTGATTCCTTAATAAGAGAACAAGAAAAACTCTTACACCTTGGTCTTCTTAATCTTGGAAACTCTTCCACGAAAGTGTTAGCCGCCCAGCAGCAACCAAATTCAAAGAATCCTAAGAAGTCATATCCTCAAAAGAATGGTCCTAAACCAACTCAGCCTCAAAATGAAAGATCATTTCAGCAAAATGATAAGACCAATAAAAACAAATGGAAGAAGACTGATAGACATTGTAACTTTTGTAATCGAGATGGCCACTTAGAATCTAAATGCTTTAAGAAGATGGAAGCCTTGGAAGCCGCAATGAAGAAACATAACATCCATGTGGAGCCTACTTCAACTTCAACTTCCGGAATGGCACTTTCTGCATGTCATTGTCAATCATCTCAGTCTGGTTATGCATTAAATGTATCTTCTTCTTCTTCTCATTCTCATGAGTGGCTCATTGATTCTGGAGCCTCTTATCACATGGCCAAAAACCAAGCCATGTTTTCTTCTTTAAATGATTGTAACACCAAAAATATATATGTTGGTGATGATAGATCTCTTAATGTTGTAGGGACTGGAACTGTTCATCTAGACAATGGTCAGTTTAATGATGTATTATGTGTTCCAACCTTATCCTGCAACCTTCTATCTGTCTATCAGATAACTCATTCAGGTGAAGGTAAAATTGTTGAGTTTTCACCTCATGATGTTGTAATCAAGAATCTAAAAGATCCTAAACAGATTCTAGCTACTGGTCTTGCTGATGATTCCACAAGGTTGTATAAGTTTCACAACTTTGGGTCATCAAATCTTCCCTCAGTATTTGTTGCTCATAATGATGAAGTGAACAAACTTTGGCATGAGCGATTTGGTCACTTAAACTATCGCTCCCTTCAGCATCTATGTAAAGAAAATATGATGACAGGTCTTCCTATGGTATCTTGCAGAGATGGTGTTTGTTCCGGATGTGTACTCGGAAAACATCATCGGGACAGTTTTGACAAACGTGCCTCTTGACACGCCTCAGCCCCTTTACAGCTTGTGCACAGTGATTTATGTGGTCCTCTTCCCGTTGCTTCATTCTCTGGCTGCAAGTACTTCTTAACTTTCATTGATGATTTCTCCAGATGCACTTGGGTATACTTCTTAAAACTCAAGAGCGAAGTATTTAACACATTTTTGGCCTTCAAAGCCTTTGTTGAAAAACAATTTGGACATCAAATTCTTAAGCTAAGAACTGATAATGGTGGAGAATATGTTAAAAACACATTCATCAACTTTTGCACCGAAAATGGAATTCAAATGCAACATACTGTTCCATACACTCCGCAACAAAATGGTGTAGCTGAAAGGAAAAATCGCACCTTAAAGGAAATGGCTAATTGTATGCTGCAATCTAAAGGACTCAGTCTTAGTTTTTGGGCCGAAGCAATTAATTGTGCAAATTATATAATCAATCGCACTCCTACTAAGGTTCTAGAGAATATCACTCCAGAAGAAGCTTGGAGTTCCATTAAACCAGATGTAAGTCACTTTCGTGTGTTTGGAATGAAGCATGGGCCCATATTCCAGATGAAAAGCATAAAGCTTTAGAACCTAAGAGTGAGAAATGTACTTTTGTTGGATATTCTGAAGATGTAAAAGGTTATAGAGTTATTCCATTTAAGTCCAAAAATGTTATCATTAGAAGAGATGTAAAATTTGATGAAAATAAATCGGCCTGCGAGCCTAGTCCGGCGGATGTGCCACCTCTTCCTATCTCTTCTACTTTTGAAAACATTTCTTCTTCAGATGATGAAAGCGAGGATGATAATCCTCCCCCACCTTCTCAGGATCCTCAACTTCCAAGATGGGTCCGTGCTACTCGGGATGCAGCAGGTGATCTTGCTAGTGATCCTACAGATCAGCGACGTACACGCTCTCAGTTTGAAAGAGCCTCTTCTTTACTGGCTCAAGCTCCAGTAAATCATGATCCTGACACTTTTGCAGAAGCTTCAGGCCATCCACATTGGGAAGCAGCTATGAATGAAGAATATCATTCATTGATGACAAATGATACATGGGATCTTGTTCCTCTACCAAAGGGACGCAAACTTGTTAGATGTAAATGGGTTTACAGAACCAAGTATGGACCAGATGGGAAAGTTGATAAACATAAAGCTCGTCTCGTTGCTAAGGGCTTTTCATAGGTTGAAGGCATTGACTACACTGAAACCTTCTCCCCTGTTGCCAAAATGAACTCTATTCGCCTTGTTCTTTCCCTTGCTGCCTCTTTAAAATGGGAAGTCCATCAGATGGATGTTAAAACTGCCTTCTTGCATGGGGACTTGCAGGAAGAAATCTATATGGAACAACCCATTGGCTTCATACAAACAACTCCAGCCTTGTTTGTCGACTTAAGAAATCCCTTTATGGCCTCAAGCAAGCTCCTCGGGCTTGGTATGCCAAAATGGATAGCTTTCTTTTAGAATCTAGCTTTTCTAGGTGTCATTCTGACAATACTGTCTACACCAAGAAAGTGGGCAACTCTCTTATCATCCTTGTTCTTTATGTTGATGATCTTATTCTTACTGGTAGTGATCCCAACCTTATAAACCATGTGAAAACCAGCCTTAAAAAGAAATTTGAAATGACAGACTTAGGACACTTACACTATTTTCTCGGTCTTCAAGTCTTGCAATCCACGGAGGGTATTTTCCTTTCCCAGTCCAAGTATGCTTGTGATATTCTTCGTCATTTTCACATGGAAGACTGTAAGCCAGCCCCTTCTCCCTTTCAGTCTGGAGTCAAACTTTCAGTCTCTTGTACTTCTCCTGAAGTTGATGCTACCTTATACCGTCAACTTGTAGGAAAACTCTTGTATTTAACCCATACTCGTCCTGATCTTTCCTTTGCTGTTGGCCTTGTTGCTCGTTTTATGCAAAACCCTCGTGAAAGTCATTGGAAAGCAGCTAAAAGAATACTTCATTATGTTCGAGGTACAGTTCAGTTTGGGATTCATTACAGTGCCAAAGCAGCTCCTCTATTAGTTGGTTTCACTGATTCTGATTGGGCTGGTGACCCTGATGATTGGAAGTCTACTGTCGGTTATGTCTTCACTCTTGGTTCAGGACCTATTACATGGGCTTGTAAGAAACAGGCTGCCATTTCTCTTTCGTCAGCAGAAGAAGAGTATCGTGGTGCCGTGGAAGCTAGTAAGGAAGCCTTGTGGCTTCGTCAGATCCTATCAGAGTTTGGCTTTGAGCAGCAGCATCCAACCACACTTTGGTGTGATAATCAAAGTGCCATTCAGCTATGCAAAGATCCAGTCCAGCATCAATGCAGCAAACACATTGAACTACACATGCACTTCATCAGAAAGCTCATTCATGACCATGTTCTTGAAGTGCAATATTGTCCAACAGATGATCAGGTTGCAGACATCTTCACAAAGGCTCTCACAGAGGCGAAGTTCACTAAACTTCGATATATTCTTGGAGTTCAGGAAGTTGTCACTAAGGGGGGATAGGCTCTAGTGCCTCCTTCCTTCTCCTATTGTGTCATATTTGTAAATCCTTCAATCCTATCCCAAGTTGTTCTTAAGGGGGGATGTTAGGATATTCCGACACATAGGATATAGTTAAGTTCAACTTGGTCTAGTGTAGAGTTAGGTATAGAGTTAGGTAAAGTGTGTTTCTTTACCGTTGTACATTTTGTAACTTACAATCCGACGGTCACGATATGTAGTGATCCGACGGTTCATTCTCTCCTCGGTATTACCGACACTTGATCCGTGGCTTGACACCCGATTGGTCCATGAGTTCTATTTAAAGCGCATGGAGGGTCTTTGTTCGGGTAATCCATGCATGAGAGAAGCTTATGTAAATTTTCATTCTTTGATTAATAAATTGCCTGTAGTACCCACGTTGGGACAGGCCGTGGACTGTTTCCCTCCTTGCACTTTGAGGGTTTTAACCACGTCAAAAATACTGGTGTATTGATTTGAGATCTGGTTGTGAGCGGTGTCCTTTTGGTGTTCTTTCTGAGGAACTTACCCTGTAAATTCCTACATTTCCGATGAAGAAGTCATTGACGAGATGAGGGGGCACTCCTTATATAGGTGCCCTACCTTGTGACACCTTCTACACCTGAAGGGGACTCCCTCGTAGTCTAGGGTTTGTTTGCGAGTGAAATGCTTCCAGTGTAGAGTAATATTTTCCTCCAATCCTTCTCTAGTGTCTAGGTGAACCAGTATGCAGGCCATAGATTTGTTGTTAGAAGTTGTATATGACAAATCATGATCCAAATAGGTACCCAGTGCATTTTCGATGCGAATAAAGATGTCCTCCAACCAAAAGTGCAGAGGTAGCCCTGGAAGACAAACCCAAATTGGACCAGCACCCAACTGCTCCCGTTCTGGATTGAAGAGGGGGCTCCATCATTTTAGAAGCATAGGGGCCATTTCAATATGCCAGTAGTGGGAGAGTATCCAATCTGTGTATTCTTCTTGATGGAAACTGAGGGCAAACCATCCTCGACTTAGAATGGTGATTGACGTAATTTCCTTGAGTAAAGTGCCCCAAATCTCTAAGGTCCAGAGGAGAAGCCTCTCAACCGAATATGTTCTTCCCCTCACATGCCACACCAGAACCCTATTTGTAGTATCCACCACTTTTACCATGGTGATACCTTCCACAAATCTAATATTGATGTCCTTGCTCAAGGCCTTGACACACTTACTCTTCTTGGCCTTACTAGTCTGTGGAGTTGTTCGATGGTCCCGAAGGGGGTCCTGATTGCCTTGTCAGACTGCCTGTGGAGAAGGGGAGGAGTTCCGAGGGTTAACTGCCAGAATATTGAAGCTTCCAGAGGGAATAGGAAAACTCCCCTAAAAAGAGGTAGGATTAGGGTTGTTGTCTAGTGTTGAGTGATGGATAGAGCATATCCCAGATTGTGACAACCCTAAAGAAATGGGAATTCCAGACGATGCAGGGTGAAGGGATGCCTCAGGAGAATTGGAATCAAAGGTAGGGGAGGGTGTAATGCAAGCAGCAGGAAGGTTGAGCGTAGAAGGAGAGAGTGGAGGGCAGTCAAGCCCAACAGATGTAATGGGGGGTGTAGAAGCCAACAGGTAGGGCACGGATGGCCCAGAAATCTTAGTGACAGATAGTGGGCCTGTCTGTAGGAGAAACGATGTTCAATGAGGACCAAAACCTGACACAATATGAGGGAGCGTCCAAATCGACTCGTTGGGATTCAAGTTGGTGAAATAATCGACAACGTCTAACTCCATTCCAACAGCTACAGATAGAATCAGGGATGATGGAAATGGTTAGAGAACGGGTAGGGAGCTAACCCATGAGCCGTCACTGTGAGCTCCTCACTGCAGGAAAATGATAACGACGATGGCAACAACAAAACGTCGGACCTCCTATTACCCTAGGCCCTACATTGTTCCAGTGCGGAGCGCCATCCTCCTCCAAGTCCTAGGATTCCGATCTGATTAATCCCAAATAAGTCCATATAAATTATAATTTTTATTTTTTATTTATTTTTTATTCTTCCACTATAACCATATTACTTGGAATAATCTCACACTAGGAATTTTAGGAGTTTGAAAGTTAAAAATCATTGTTCAAATTCTATTGGGAATTGATTCTTTATTCTATTGGGAATTGTTTCTTTATTTTATTGAAATTGTAATGATTTAATATTATTTCAATAATGAAAATAAGTATGTAATTTTCAAAAAATCCTCAGGCCCCCTCTTGTTGTTATATACATTTCATGGTGAAGTTTTAGAACTTTATTAATAGAAGTGTATAAGTTTTATATATGTATGAATAATATTAAAGTGTATGTAATAAAATGAGAATAATGAGATAATAATTAGATTAATTAATGTATTAAAATGTTCGATGGGTATCCTATAAATGATAATAGAGTTTTGTTTTGAGAAGTGTTATTTTAACAAATGTTTCAAATTTGTTATGGTATGGAAAAAGGTTGGTGGAGGTGCTGGAAGGTGTATTATAAGTTTTGTTGATTTAAATGTAAGTTTGTGTCTTTGGGGTGGCGATGGTATGTATTTTGTGGTAACGAAGGTGAGGCTGCATACTCACCTTCCTTTTCAATGACTTGGTTGGCGTCACATGTGGGTGGGACATGTTTTTCTTAGGAGTTTGGTTTCTTGTTATGACTTGCATTTGCACTCTGCAGGTTGCGAAGGCGCAACGAGTCATTGTGGTTCTTACTTCACCAGTTGTTACACTACTTTGTGAATCCAGTTCTGCATTTGTATCTCCTTGAGTGTAGTATAATTGTTGGTTGGATTGTTATTGAATTGCATTTGTGTTATTGTCTCTATCGAGTTTATTGGGGTTGCAACTAGTGCATCATTTCTGTGCATTTAGTATCTAATATGTCCTATCTAATAGTGTTTATATATTACATAAGGGTATTATTTCGACTGACAAAATGCTAGTTTTGTTGGGTATTACATGGTCTCTTTTCTGGAAACACTTGGTGTTTATCTTAGGGGTACTTTTGTCATTTTGTTTCAACCTCAATTTGGTTGGGACACACTATGTTGTGGGGGAGGAAATTGTTTTGATTGTGAAGTTGGGTATTGGTTTTTTTCTCAGTCTGGTTTGGCTCTAGAAATTTAAGAGTCTTATGTATTTGAATTGTTCATAGTTGAGTTATTTGCTTGAATTTGGCCCTATGTTGTGGCCATGGGGGTATGATTTTCTAGTTCTACGTTTAGGGTAGAAAGGGTCAGTTGTTTGTCCATCCTCTTTGTTTGTTGGTCATGGTGTTTGTACTTTTTTGGTCTATTATCCTATTTCTACCTTCATGTCTCTGCATCAGAGAAGGGGCGGTATGGGTAACGTTGGATTCAAATGAACTTAGATTTTTGCATTTGATTATGTTGGAATGGTCTTTGATGTAGTTCCTCTTGAAGTAACGAGATCAATTCTTCTCTTGAAGGACAAAGAGACTGAGGAGTGACCCTATCATTCTAATTTTGAGCTTCAGATGCTAGGTTCAGATCTGAAAAGGGTCTTGGACCCAAGTTGACTTTGTAAGAAGAGACTGCATTTCTTGTACTTTGTTGCTTTGCACCAACAAATGGACACTTTACTTCGCTTAATTTTCAAATATAAATAGTTTGAAAGCTATAATTTATTCTTTGGACTCGAAGATATCAAGCGCATGTTGTGTAAGCAATGTTTGTCTTAATAATGTGGATTCTAGACTGGCTCAGGTGGAGAGTTTCTTGTGTCGAATTCTGCCTCTAGTGATCTCAACAACCCTTCTGGTGATCCTAGTGATTATATTGACCCACTGGTGGACAATGTTCAGGATCTTACCATTATTTCATTAGACTGGGATTAAGTTTCAACAGACGTATGGTTTTGCCACTATATTGCCATTTTTTTCATAATGTTGTTGTTGGGTCTCCTAGGATCCTATTTTTTCTTTTGATGGTTTTATAGTGGTCTCTTTGCTCTCCCTGGCTAATGATATTTTTTTTTCTGCAGCTCTATTGTGCTAGTGGATGTTTCCTTTCATGTGGACTTTCTCGTTTGGATTATATGGTGCAGATTTGTTGGCACTCCTTGGCCTCTTGTTGGAGTTCTACTCACGTTGTCTTTGGGCAAAGTCACTCTGTGATCCGATGACTCATTTTCCAACCTATGAATTATGTAATTTGGTATTATATTATTATTTAATATTAACAAAATTAAACATTATGTTATTATTTAAGTTTGATTAAAAGTTTTGTTTTTTAAGATTTTCCATTCTATTACATTTATTAAAATAATTAAAAAATAAATATTATAATAATAATTAATATGAGATTTATTTGAAATTTTGTCATATTAGTAATATAATTTAAAGTTAAATGCTAGTTAAATATTAAATTGATATATTCATTTTTTTACTTAAAGTTAAATGCTAGTTAAATATTAAATTGATATATTCATTTTTTTGTTTGTAAAATTATAAATTTTTTATGTACAATAATTTATACGTAGATTTAGAAATTTTTGTTTTTTTTTTAAGATTAAAACTAATAAAATTTTATAAATATATATTTTTACTTATTAATTTCACTTTAATTAAAAAAATTCATAATTTTTAACCTATAAATAAAAAATAATTTTAAATTGAGTGAGATTAATAAAAAATAAATAATAAAAAATATTTATAAATTCACATACAATGTAAAATATAACATTAAATAAGAACCAATTAATCTTTATCAGTAATGATTTAATCTAATTATTTTCAAAAAATTTAAATGTTCACACAATTAATGGAAAAAAAAATATAACAATGATTCAACCTAATTACCTTTGAAAGAAACTGGATGTTCATACATCTCAAAATAAAAGAAATATATTATATCTAATAAATTAATATGCTATTAATTGAATTATAATTTAAAGGCATTAGTTTATATTAATTTTATTTTTTTAAATAGAAATGAATTTATAATTTTTTTATTTTTATTTTTTCTTTTGTTTAATAAATTTAATAAAGTTCACATAGATTTATAATATATATGATGACTTAATTCTATTTAACATTTTCACAACACACGCAAACATGAAAGGGTTATTAAATTACATTAACCATGTTCAGAATACAAGCACATGCGTTGAAAGGTATTTAAATATGGTTACCACACTCTATGATGGAAGGAAGGCTCGTTCTAGGTAGGAGGGCATAAAGATTGCATATACCATTAACTTTGACTGCAAATAAGGTTGATTCTAGAATTGGAAAATATTTAAAACCATAAAAGTTTACAATCGTATTATGGTTTGTTTTTTTGTTTTTTTATTTATTTTTATTTATTTATAAGAAATGAGAGATTGTCACAAGTAATTATGTGCATTGAAGAATTAAATACTTATCAGCAATATCTCATGGGACCAACCCTCATCACTTATGGCATATCATTAATTGTATGATTGAGTGGATGATTTTATGGTTGATTGGTTTTGTGGCGCGGTACTGGTGAGTTAATGTTATGAGGACAACTATCCTGTCCTCGGGTATTGCTTCTCCCTCCTCTTCACTATGCCAAAGAAACCCTAGCCTTTGTCATTTTATTGCTGTTTCGGTGCTCTGCTGCTCCGTCGAGGTGAGGTCTCTGCTACTGGGTTTAGGCTACTGCTCCTCGAGGGCTTCGGTTATCCTGTTCTTGGGATGGTTCTCCGTGAGGGTTTCTGTCTGCAAGCTCTGGTAATGATTATGGTTAGTTGTACGCTGGTCTCTTCTTTTCCCCGGCCGTATGGCTCGGCTGTGGCTGCGATGCTCCTCTGTTTATCAGTTCTGTGTATCAATTCGAAGCTCGGCTTTGTGGGCATGAAACCCTCGGCTTCTGCAAGGTATTCCACCCGTCTATGGGTCTTGTGTTGGCTGCCTACCTTGTGGCTCTGCGGGCGCTACTTCAGCTATACTCCTGGGTTGCCTCGGCTTTGTAAATTTGTTTTTTGTTGTGTGGTTTCAATTATACTTTTGTCTTCAAGGCTTTTGCCTCGCTGTTTGACTGTAAGCTTGACGTTCTGTTGCAGCTCATGGTTGTGGGGTGGCTCGACTCTCAGCTTTCATCCAGCATTCGAACATAGGTAATCTCTTCTTCCATGCTTTATGGTTCTGCTTCGTTTGCTACTGTTACTAATTTTTCTCGCTCCTTGTGAGCAATGGGTGCTTTGGCAACTGTGACTTGGGTCCACGGTTTCCTTCCTCCTTTTGCAAGGGCTCGGCTCCTTTGGTAATTGAGCTCTCCTTAACCCTCGTCCCTACTTCCAATTTCGTTTTTTTTTTTATGGTTCTATTTGTTGGGTTCTTACGACCTTGTTTGGTGGCCACTGCAGGTGAACAACTAGGCTCACCGGCCGCTGGTCTCTTGCCCTGACACCTACGTTCTTGTATCGGGTAGGGTCGCGCCTCATCGTTTCTCTGTCTGTTTGTTTCAAAGGGTTTGTTGGTTATAGCATTTACTTGGTCTGTTGTCGAGGGTTGTGGCTTCAGCCTCACCGTTTCATGGTTCTGTGTATTTGTGCCTCCGGCTGTTAACTTATGAAGTTGTAATTATGTCGGCTCTTATGAACTCGTAGTTACATTCGACACTGTTATGGATGACCTCTGTTTCATTGTTCTGTAGCTTGTTTGTGACTTTGTATCTTGGACTGTAAATTTATATATATATACACAGAGATTTTGAAAAGTAAATAGTAAATGGGAATGATGCAAGTTTGTTGGTACCTGTAGATGTTTGTTGTGTTTCGACTCTTCTGCAAACCCTCTCTGTTGATTTATGGAACTTTGTTCGCGTTTTCTTCTTGCCTCTACGATAATTGCTTCTCTCGTCACTATTAGGAAATGGATAGATGAACTTAATTAAATAATTTTAGGCTGCAATGTATGGACACAGAGTTTCTTGCTTCTCAAAATGATTGCATGCTTCTTTTCATTCAATACTATGATGGATTACAGTGGCCTCTTCCTTCCTTCTTAAAGATCACTGTACAGTTATTTAAACTGTCAGTAGTTATATTTTAGTTATTATTTGATAATTGTTCATCCTTGTATGTATTCTAGAGTTAAGTTAAAACAATTAAAATAAACAGAACAGTAAATAAAAATAAACAATGGCTGGGACAACTAACTAGAAATTTAAATGGAACTTAAAAATACTAACTGAACTCCAACCATGACCTCCCTTAGTTGGATGCTCCTGCACCAATATCCATTGATTACAATCATGCCAACAACACTCTATAATGTGGCCATGCCGTAGATTACCATTGTCTCACTGTCCAAACTCAAAGTTGCCCCAGTTACATTACCCATTAGTTGGACATCATGTGGGTGATATTAACTTCGACCGACTTTGAAAGGGAATGTACGGAATAACGCAACTGTTTCATTCGGTAAATGACAGGATATCGCACGGAAGTGTCCATTTTAGGTCAATTCTGGTCATGTAATTTTCAAGAAGCAGGGTTCTGTGCAAGAAAAACGGGTCAGCCATAACAATGAGAACATACGGGTCGAACCGCAGTTGGCAGGTGAGTCTTCATCATCTGATAAATACGGGTCAGAAGCGCAGTTGGCAGGAGGTGTCCGTTTTGGGTCGATTATGGTCATGCGCAATTCCCGAAGATGAAGAGAAAAACGGATCAGCCATAGCAATGAGAATAGACGGGTCGAAGCTTAGATGGCGGGTGAGTCTTCATCATCTGATAAATACAGGCTCACAGAAAGACTCATACGCAGACACACACATTCATTTCGTTATCGCTATGAAAAACAATCAAACGCGTTGATTGATTGAATTAGGATGGGTGAAAAGTCGAACGCGTTGATTGATTGAATCAGGATGGATGAAAAGTCAAAAGGTTCTGTGAGTTTAAGACCGCACTACCATCATTTCTCCAATGAAATTAATTAATAGATGTAAATGCTCAAAACACAAATGAAATTAATAGATGTAAATGCTCAAAGCACAAATTCATGTAGACTAATGCGATCTGAGAAGTAAATTGCAGGTTAGGAGATGCTGGCGCGAGAAAAAAGAAGTACGTTGTAGGGTCGTTATATGCAAGTGGTTGGAGGTGAAAAAGTATGAAGAGTAATAATACTAAGGGAAGTTGTCATACTCAAGAGAGTCGTTATATGAAAGTGGTCGGATGAAAAATAGGTCCCAAAAAATGATAATAATAAGGGGAGTTGTCACGATTCATGAACATATGTGCTCGCATATGCGTCCCTCTGATCCATCCTATATTACGTTAAATTTTAATTACTTTATTCAAATTTTATTTTTATCTGTCAAATTTAAAGATTATTTTGGTGGGCAAAAAATTAAATGAAGCTTTAAGGTTGGTTCAATGGGTGAAGCTCCGGTTGTTAAAGCATTTTGTTAATGGAAGATATGTATCTGATCTTTTTAGTGGCAATTAATCTCCAATATCTTTAAACAACCCATTAAATTTTCATTTTTGTTTAATTGGAAGTTTTTTGACATTCCACTTTATTTTCTATATTAATTTCTTCTTATTGTTATTAAGTCAAAAGCCCCATGATAAATGATAAATGCTAATTGAGAGATAAACTTAAACCTTCATTGAGGTTATTCAAATGTCGGGCTTAGTTTGTTATTAATCATGTTCATATATGTGGAGAAGTCATTTTATTTCTTATTTTTATTTAAATTTCATGTTTTGTTATAAATAAGTATATGGAGTCTTGTTTTGTTATAAAGAATAATATAAATTTTCAAATACAAAACAAAACATGATGAACATTGGCGTTGAGATAAATCATTGAATTCTATTGGAAAGTCAAGTTCTCAACTTAGAAACTACCGTAGCTAGAAATCAAACTAAATCTTGGGATTCCTTCTCAACTTAGAAACTACCATAGCTAGAAAGCAAACTAAATCTTGGGATTCCAAGGAGCCAGAAAGAGGATAATACACCACCCAATAAAGTTTAAATCCAGAGATGAAAGTTATATAAGACAAAGTCGACAAAAACTCAAACTCAAACTAGAGACCATAAAGTAGAGAAGAGAAAGGAGATGAAAATTCCAACCTAAGATCACAACCTCTCAAGATTATTGAAATATAAGTATAAAGCTTCATTGCATAAGTTTCACAACACCCCTAAACTTCCTCCAAGAAAATTCTATTATCCTACCTTTGTTATGACATAAACCTACGATTGAACATTTGTGAGAAAATGGAAAGTCTCATCAAATTAAGGGAAACTCTTGGAAATGTAAGCTATTTCATGGTGGACACATGTTTTCCTATATTTGATGTGTTTGTTAATTAATGATTTGATACATTTTACTCCATTACCTCATGAAATAATTTAATTTTTGGAAACCTTATCACTTGTTTTGCTATTCTGAATAAGAATATAACAAATTTATAGTTGTTTGAACTAGAAGATTTAGACATAATGATTGAAGAATCTTCAATCCTTGTAGGAGAGTGTAAGATTTTCTCTAATTTCTAGTGGATACTCTAAGGACTCGAACATAATACAACTCCTTCCCACCTTCAAGATCATAAAAGCTCCCATTCACGTCTTTTACCCTGTGGTTTCATGATAATTATGATTATGTTTATTATAACTTATTATAATTATATTGATAGGAATTTACTATATTTATTAAGTTCATTATATATTGTTATGGTAATTTCATTGATAGCACAACAATTGTTTATTATGGATGTTTGATAAAGAGTATAGAAATGGGCCCATTTTTAAGAAAAGTAATGTTTTATATGATTGAGTTTTATCATTTCCATGTTTTTGATAAATATGTTAATTTAAATTATCTTAAAAATGTACCAAAACTCTATGCAAATTTTCCAACTATAAGATGAAACTATTGATTTCAAACAAAAATTCTACCTAATTTGAAAATAATATTAGTGAAATGAAAAATATTATTAACAATTATTCCATATTATTATTATGTTTATTTTGTCAATTATAATAATTTACATTAATCAAATATTAATTGAAACATTAAATTAACACTTTATTAATTGAAACATTAAATTAAAGTGTTATTGGAAATAATTTTAGATATTAGTTATTTAAATTAAAGTGTTATTGGAAATAATTTTAGATATTAGTTATTTTTTAGTGTTTTGTTTGAAGTTTCAATTTTTAGAATTAAAGACAATTTGTTCTTAGACAAAGCATTTAATTTGGAAAAAATGTAATGTTTTGAAGTAGTTTGATTTTTGCATGAACATATACAGATTTATATTATGTAACATATTTATATGTTATAATGTATATTTTAATGGGATAGAATAGTTATTTAATAATTCGATTTGAGGTATATTTGAAAATACTAAATGTTATCAACCAATAAGATTGACTTTTTATGTAAAACATCTAAATAACATGAAGTGTAGGAACCAATTATATTTCATGGAAAAATAATAAATCTATTCTTTAGCATCTAAAAAATACATGCTCTATTATTGAATACATTAAATTAGTTTTCTATTTTCTTTTTATGATTGTAATAAAATAACATCTCAAAGCTTATTCAAATTGGTTTTCTATTTTCTTTTTATGATTGTAATAAAAGAACATCTCAAAGCATGTTGATTTAGTGCAAAATTATTAAAAATAAAATTGATATAGATCTCCAGAAATAATCCATTTCCAAATACATTGATAATGAAATGTTTATTAAAATTAATTCCAAATACATTGATAATGAAATGTTTATTAAAATTAATTTGTTTGAATTAAAAAATATTTAAGTGTAAAAAATTCGAGGGAGAAATAACAAATGCAAATATTAAGTCAATTTCCACACATAAGCAATGGACAATAAAAAAGAACGACACTAATAAATATATACACTTAAAATCAATTATAAAAACAAAATATTCACAAAACCCTTAAAAGATATCTAATAGTGACCTAAATATTTATGGCTACGGGTAGCTTAAAGAAATTATGATTAACAAGTACTACAATGCACACTTTCAAGGTTAAAAATGTACACCTGTATGAGAACATAGTTTGTGATAGTTTACAACATTATTTTAAAAGTTGTAACTAATGAGGGACTTATCTTAAAACAATTTACAGTTCTATTATAGGTATAATCAATCACAAAGGGTACAAGACTCATAAAGGTAGCTATTTCACTGCTTTTTAATTAACCTATACTATGGTTTCAATAGACAAATATACTTCAATAGACAAATATACTTATCCTTCACATTTGGACATAGTGGAATTGAGGCCAAAATGATGATTATGAGATGATTTAATTGGGCAACACTAATTAAGGAAGAACCAACCACACTCGATAAAAAAAAATCTAGGTACACATACTTCAACAATATACTATTTAGGTTTCGAGTCACGTTGCTTTGAATGTTACGTAATTTTAACAAATAGAACAAAATGGAACTAATGAAAACTAGTTAAACTTACTTCGACGTGGAATGATGTAAATGGACATACAAAGGTTTATATTATGTAATATATTTATATGTTTTAATTATATTTTAATTTAATATAATATTTATTAGTAATTAGATTTAGGGTGTATTTAAAATTATTAAATATTATTAATCAATAAGATTGATTTTTTGAGTAAATTTTTAGAAAAAAAGCATGTAAGTGTATCAATTAATTTTGTTTCATGTCAAAAATAAAAATCTATTCCTTACCATCTAAAAAATGCATGCTCTATCATTAAAGACATTAAATTGGTTTTTCCAAACTTTCATTGGTATTTTACATTTTTAATGATTGGGATAGAAGAACATCTCAAATCATGATGATTCAATATAAAATTCTTAAAAAAAATTTAATAAAATTCTCGAGAAATAATCCATTTCCAAACACATTGATAATGAAATGTTTGTTAAAATTCCACATTTGAAGTAAAAAACATCAAAGTGTGAAAAGTTTCAGGAATTAATAAAAAATGTAAATATTATGTCAATTTCAACACATGAATAATGAACAACAACAAATGGGGCTAATAAATCTCCACACTTAAATTAAATTATGAAAACAAAACATTCACAAAACCCTCAAAATACATCGAGTAGTGACATAAATCTTTATGGCCACATGTAGCTCAAAGAAATTATGCTTAACCACTAAAACAATTCACACTTTCAAAGTTAAAAATGTTCCCCTATGAGAACATAGTTGATGATAGTTTACAATATTATTTTAAAAGTGGTGATTAATGAGGGAGTGGTCTTAAAACAATTTACAATTTTATTATAGGTATGAAGTAATCACAGAGGATACAAGACTCATAAAGTTAAATATTTCACCCGTCTTTAATTAACCTACATTATGGCTTCAATAAGAAAAGTACACCTACCCTTCACATTCAGATATAGTGGAATTGAGACCAAAATGATGATTATGAGATGATTTAATTGGGGAACACTAATTAAGGAAGAAATAAACATGCTCAATAAAAAATCTAGATACACATACAACAATCTTTCAAGGTTAAAAATGTGCCCCTATGAGAATATAGTTGATGATAGTTTACAATATTATTTTAAAAGTGGTGATTAATGAGGGAGTGGCCTTAAAATAATTTACAATTTTATTATAGGTATGAAGTAATCACAAAGGATACAAGACTCATAAATGTAAATACTTCACCCATCTCTAATCAACCTACACTATGGTTTCAATACACAAAGTACACCTACCCTTCACATTTGGATATAGTGGATTTGAAACCAAAACAATGACTATGATATGATTTAATTTGGGAACACTAATTAAGGAAGAACCAATAACTCCCAATAAACAATCAAGATACACATACTTGACCAATATATTATTCACTATTGCGCTCAATATGTTGCTTTGAGTATGAGGTAATTATAACAAATAGAATAAAATTGAACTAATGAAAACTAGTCAAACTTACTTTGACGTCCAATGCACCAATTGCATTTTTGAAAACTTTTTTAAAAATTTAATAAGCCAAAAGAAACTCTAGTTCTAATTAATTTTGTACACCTTAATAATTTTTTTTTTCCCTATCTATTGCTTGAAATATTCAAATAATTCCAAATAACTAAAGAATTGTTCAGAAGAAATCATCTTAAATTTCCAAAAATTGCAAACCTAATTGGAAAAATGTTCATACAAATACATATATTATAAAAATATGAAATCCTCTTAGATATGCTATAGTAAATCAACCAAGGAATGGTGTCCTATGAGTCTATTGAAAGTTTAGGCACTGATTTTATCTAGTATTGGAATATGTCCCAAACTATATCCATTGTATGGACATACTCCATATTATATGATCAATTTTCTTTCTCAAGCATATTTTCTAGTTCTACAATTAGGCATTTGAATTGATAAAAATATTTCTTGTATGCTAAAGAATGAGATTGCGTCTAACTAGGCGAGAGTAAATTATTTCGAAAATCATGCCACATTAAATATCATTCATCTTCAACTTGAAAAATAAAACATGACATATCAATTGGGTTGTGTTTTAACAATGAATATCGTAGGATGTGAGGGCTTTCAAAGGATAATAGCTCAAGTGGTAGCTAAGGGTTTTAATTCGCTCTCCACCTGAGTTCTATTTTTTGAAGACATGTTAGCCTACATGGAAAAAATTTGAATATGCTGAAAATCATGATGAGTAATTCCTATATGAATGAAGCACCAGGGATAAATTATGGTAGGATGTTAGGGCACCCACTAAAGTTCTCTTTCCATGGGTCACAAATATGCGGTTTTTTGGCACAAGTATAGGATGAACTTAATGGAATCCCTATCATTGCTATTAAAATATGAACAAAGTACTCATGGTCAATGGTTCACACATCTAGGTAATTTTCATATCTGAATATTTGTAGATGATGTTCCTTTGCTACAACAAATTTATAGCTAGCAAGAAAATTAATTCTCTAAACATGTGAAATCCTCACATGAGACTAAATAAATATAGAAATCTATTTTTCAGAACATTTATCAGTTGTGGAGGGAGGCTAATCTCACTTATTTCACATATGGTAACAATGTTGAAAAAACTTCTACAAATTTCTATTTGCCAAAGAACCCATGCTTAAAT
Organism: Pinus tabuliformis; assembly: GCA_031772625.1. Taxonomy (NCBI): domain Eukaryota; kingdom Viridiplantae; phylum Streptophyta; class Pinopsida; order Pinales; family Pinaceae; genus Pinus; species Pinus tabuliformis. The sequence goes on from CM062805.1 coordinate 1,331,485,609, forward strand.
AATTTTCATGAAAATGTACTTATGAAATTTTAGTTTATAGGATTTTGTTACATTTTCTTAAAGATGGCTACCAAATCATGATAGTCAATTAGGAACCCACTATTAGAGGTCGAAGACAAAAGTGAACATAAGAAAACATGCAAAAAAATTTTAAGATGTCCAAAAAAATGGTTCATTTAACCATGAACTAATAAATTCAATTGTGTGTATATATATATACATATACGTATACATACACACACACACACACACACACCAAAAACAAAGATAAATTTGTCTGTTTGGATTCTGCAGTCTAAGCAATTGGTTGAAGACAAACCTTTTTCACACAACCATAGGTAGCTCACCATGGACACCACCCACTAGCTAGGCTATGATACTATTAGGGTCCTATAATTTTTTTATAGGATTTATTGATTATAGTTGATCATTATTATGATTGAGATGTTGTAAATAATATTTCGTCCTGCAAATTATTTCCAAAGCGACACCAAGTATTAGGATTTGAGGATTTTTTTTGCATGAAAATGTTTGGGTCAGATCAAACTGCGGGTGTTTTCATTAGAAAGTAGCTTTCCAATGGTATATCTTGTGCCCAAATATGATTCCTGGATTGAAAGATAGGCATGAATGAAGCTTGCACTTTAAAAGCAGATAAAGTCTTGGAAACTATTATGCTACAATTTCAAATTATATTTGCATCTATCCTTTGTGAAAAATTTGTTCCCCATTATGAATATGCCATATGATTTGTAACTCTAGCTGAAATCCCATTGTATATCCCTCACACCACATTTCCATGTTTTACTATAAACTCTAGCCATAATCCATTATTTAAATCCCAAACCGTAGTTGCATTTCCATAAACCCAACTCTAGCCACATCTCCATTCCATTCATATAAATCTAGCCACTTCCCATATAATTCCCAAATGATATTCCATTATCCCTTGTTTATTTAAATATTACCAAACTCTAGTCGCGTTTCCATTGACCGGGTTAATTTTCAAACTCTACCCATGAGCCATTGTTTATTAAACTGTCGCATTACATAAATCCCTATGCCACTCCAAAGGTATAGACCTGAGACCCACTAGCCACATGTTATCGCATATCGCACCATCCCGCAGTTAGCCCCCCATTACCATGTCCCGTCCACTGATTGTGATAACTCTCCCTGGTCGATTGCGATATCACAATTAGGGACCACACCAACTTTAAGTCCCTCCCACACAAAGTCCTTCTCCCGATTGTGATTGTGATGTGGTAAGACCCCTTTAGACACGATATTTTATATGTTGCGATTGGATGGGCTATCGGGTCCAGTCCATCAGAAAAGCATTATGGAACAAGGTAAAGGTCTCTCTCGCTGATTGCGATAACCCCTCCTGGATGCGATAATTTATAAATTGGATTTTGAAAGTTTTTCGGGTCTTGATTTGTGGTTAAGCCCTCCAAATGCGATAATTTATACGATGGATTTGAAAGGGTTTTCGGGTTCGAGTCTATATTTCCACTCCCATGTACCCTCACCGATTGTGATAAGCCCTTAGGATGTAATAATTTATATGGTAAATTTAATGGATTGTCGGGTCCACCCATGGTTAAACACCACACCTCTCCCCGCACCCTATCATGATCCCGTTTTAATCCAACGACTCTAAAGCCTTTTCGGACCCCCCCGATATATTTATCTTTAATAGTGAGGGTGGCGGGGTCCAGAAAGCCTTTTCCCCTACGTGTCCTTCCCTCGCGATTTCGGAGCCCCCCTCTAATACCATAAATTGCTCCGATCCCCCTTCGAAAGCTGTTTTCCCCACTCCCGTCACGTCCCTGCTCCTCCTCCTCCACTGCTATTTTTTTATGTGCCTCATCCCACCATGATCCCTCTCCTGGTTACCGTTCCATCTCCCAACCTCCATTCACACAGTTGTATAACTCACTATCCTGATTATATTGCTTTCCCCCAATCCCCAACTGTCACGTGGCCCCTCCACGTGCATTTATTTATAATCCAAAAGAATTTCCCCCTTCGCGCCGAATATATTATGATTAAAGGTTATTTCCCCAAATAGTATATAAATGGATAAATTAATGTAAAAGGAAAAATTATTAGATTTAAAAAGCAACAGAAGCAACAAAAGGACAGAGGACAGCGAGGACATAGTCAACACATTTTAATCAGCAAGCAGCAAAAGGATAGAGGACAACATCACATATTAAGCACAAAAATCATCAAACAAAATGCAGCAAAAAGTGAGACAACACATCACATCTGCCAGCAAGACAAACAACATTGCGCATTTAAGGCCTAGTCACTACCAGAATGCCCAGAAACAACACCAATACTCAGCCCACTGATATTTTTTAAATCAGGATATTCGTAACAAATCTTGATATTTTAAATCAGGATATTTTGTAATAAATTTCTATAAATACTTCATCATTTGAAGTAATACAGGTTGGTTTTTGTATAGAAGAAAGTTATTGTATATTTTTCAAGCTTGAGTGGGCTGATCAGTAATAAAAAGGACATTATTCACAGGATTCATGTGTTGGACTACTTGGTGAAGTGCTTCTCTCATTGTCTATGTGTTATTCCTTTGTTTCCATGCTTATGCTTTCTTAAATATGAATTATTTTACAGAAAATTGACGAATATAATTTGTTGAAAAATACACTCTGCTTATCGCTGTCGATAATTTCTATGTTTTCTTCTGATATCATGTTAAGGAATTCTTAATTTCTCTTTAGCTTCTATTAAAATTATATCTTTTCATCCATTCCATTTCACTTAAATATAAAGGATCCATTTAGTTAAGCTACATTGCCGTGTGAAACTCCTTTCTAAAAGCTAAAACAGACCCCCTTTAAACTGTAGACTCCATAGCCCAATGGAAGGTCCAGGCACTTAATAAACCAATCAATTTAAAACAAAACTTCGAACACTCATAACTAGCCTAAGATATAATACAACAAAGTTAAATCTTATAGAGAGAGCCCTGTCTGAAGCTGGCAGGGCTAGATCCCAGCTTCCAAAATAGGTTTGTGGTTACCTTTGTGATTTTCTTTTACAACCTTAGAAAATTACAGAGTGCTAACAGATACCACAACGGTGAAATAGGAAAACAACATTCTAAGTTTAACTTAAATAGGTCTAAACCAATTAATCTTCATAGCTAAGTTACTTAAAGATAAAAAAGCTCTTAGGTACCCATACTATGTATCTCACATAATGCAGGAAGTACTTCCTTCTTTGTCATATAATCCTTTATAAGTCCTTCACTCCATTGATTTTTAGTATGAGCATTACAGGGACAAGATAATATCTCAATCCTTCTATAGAATTTCTTTGATTTCTTAGCTCTTGTACTAGGCTTCATCATTCCTTCTTATAGATAGTTTTTTCTACAATAAAATCACTTTGTTTTTCTACTACTGCATTATCCGTAAAACTTCCTCTCTATTTTCTAATAAATCACCCCTCCCTTCAAATTTCTACATGTATAAATCATAACAAGAGAATCCCAACCCAACTTTTTTGTAATTCCAAAAATATATATAAAAAACTTCCTAATTAAAAAAAAATAATATTCTAAACTAAAGATTTATTTTTTTCAATCTTCTTATCTCTCTTAATTTACAAATTAACTTTTAAATAAGCAAAGGTTCAAGGCAACATAAAATACATACTTTTAGACCTAAATTATTTACCCCTCTTATACCCTTTTAGACACCGTGGTTCCAACAACTTTAGTCCTTTATTTTATTAACTAAATACAAAGTATACCCGCAAATAAAAAATTAAAAAATCAAATTATGAAATTACAAATTGGTTTAATAAAAAATTAGGAAAAAATCAATCTATAAATTAATTTATTTTAAATAAATTTATGTTTATATAAAATTTAATTTGATACATCATTTGAATTTTATATAGTAACTATTCAATGTACATTTTGGCTTTGGTCTAATTTGTTTTATGGTAGTCAGTGCAATGAATTCATTGTTGTACAGACAATTTTAATAGGAAGTAAATTTGACGAATCATCTTTCATGATTAAACATAATGATGTGCAAAATGATGATATTTAAACTTAATATTTAATCTTAAAATTAATTATAATAATAAAAAAAATAACTCCATTTTAAATTAACATAAATATATGGAGTAGACATAATCCCTTCTTGTTTTCTCTGAGATATTTAGACTTTGCTTAACATATATAAAATTAATATTCATGTCATTTCTTATTATATCTCAAATATTTACACCCTAAATATATAAGATGTTTAAAATAAACGTTGGAGTTTTATTGATGTATATTTGGATTATTTAACAAATCAACTCTATCTCAATTTAACTTCTTATTTGTGAATTTTGTCACTTTACAAAGTGAAAAAAAAGAAAAGAATTAACTAAAAAACATTAGTATAAATTTAATTTTGAAGTTTTATTGATATATATTAGGATTATTTAACGAATCAACTATATTTTAATTCAATTTCTTATTTGTGAATTTTGTCACTCAAGAATAAAACAAAGAATTAACAAGACATTAGTAATTAGATTAAAAATTAATTAAAAAAATAATATTGGTTCAATTAAAAATATTAAAATATAAAAGAAAGTAATAAAGCTTAATTTAATTTATTATTTTAAAATATTATTTTTATTAATAAAATTATAAATTATTTATTTGGAAAATAATTTATAATATGCATGTCATATTAAAAATATTTAAATAATAATGATTTATATTTCTAAGTATGATATTTTAGAATTTTATATTTAAATTTAGTTAATAATTATATAAAAATTTAATACTCATAATATTTTTTTAATTATTAAATACATGCTTTTTATTTTTCTGTATATAACAAATTTTATACTATAAGAATCATATTAAAAATTAAAATATAAAAAAATATGAAACTTGTAAAAATAAAATATCATATATATATATATATATAGTTTTAACACCCAATGGGGGTGGACACATGGTTAACCAGAGGACCTCGGGGTTACTCCCTCCCCCACACCACACACCATGACCATTAACACACGACTCCAAACTTTAGTGCATTTGTTGGGAGGAGTGTCCAGAAGCTACAACAGGTATGTAAATAGGCGTGATGGAATTCATTCCACTATTGGAATTCTGGGCAATGAATTTTGGTTAGAGAGAGAATAGCAGGGATTGCGACGGTTACCATGAGTGCTCACTGGGGTGTTAGCTCAGTGGGCACAATGCAGTGGTTTACCAGATCATAGCAGAATTGATTGATTGTGATTTTAAAGTTATTATATGGGACCAAGTTACGACCTTGAGAGGTGAATTGGTTCTTGGCTCAACATCTGGCTGGGAACTTAGGCACTTTTTCCCTAATCTAGATTGTAGTTTCAAGGTGGATTATCCTTTTTGTGTCGAGAAGGTAACCTTGCTACAATATTTATATTTTTCTAGTTGGTCTGTCAATAGTTTTGTGGGTAAAATCTAGGAGAACTTCAAAGGGGATTTTGTTGAGCTCTAAGGTTTGTGCCTTGGGGTGTTAAGTGATCACGCTTTGGTAATTTCTCTTGATTATAGTATCTGTTTATGCAAGATTGGTTTCATTGTTTTCCCTTGTTTTGGCATAGCATTGGTGGCCACCCTGGTCTGTATCTTGAACAAGTTGACATTCAGTCCCCCTTTAAGTCCGTTGTGTTTTTCGGGATGTTGTTGTTTCAGGGTTGGTGCTTTGTGGGTAGATTCTCTGATCAATTGGGTGGAGGAATTTAGCATTTGGGTGACTGTGGGCTTCATTAACACGTTTATTCTTGGAAATTTCTTTGTTTCGGGAAATATTATCTCCTCTTGTTATAGAACCTCTCACCATGTGGTATTCACCACTTTCAGGAAAGGCAAATTTCAATGTTCTACTGGTCACTATTCCTACTTCTATCCATCTAGGAGATTTGGGGATCGCTCAAAGACCTCGTTTGCCAATCCTTCAGGTTCAAGGGCTATGCCATGTCATAGAGGGAGGCTATGCCGTGGGGTGGACATCACTTCAATGCTAGTCGTTAAGCCCACAATCATAACTCTTCCTCTGGAAATTCTACAAGTATGGAACTTGAAGGTGAGGTGGCTCACACCGTGGACCATTCTCAAAGTCATATAGTTTCTCTAGCCTCCTTGGACTCTATAGCAGGGCAACTAAGAGGCATCCAGGCCAACATCGATATTATTCGTGATCACAGGTATGAGGATCACAATGAACTGGTTGCATGTATGAACGACATTCAATTCAACTAGAATGAGATCTTGGAACAACTAGATAGCCTCCGACGGAGCCATCACTGAACTAATGATCGTCTCTTCGATTTGGAAGCTCGTGTGGAACACATTGACTTTCACATGCATGAATGTGCTAGTTATTATGTTTATCTACCTGTACTTCCCCCCCATCCTCCTCCTTGATATATTGTTGTTAGTATTTTTTTCTTTTTGTCTCCTTTGTGCGATGTATGGATTCTAAGTCTGGTGGAAATAATGCATGTAAAGGTCTATCTGTGGCATCCTCCGACCCCCAATGCCAACAACTATGGTCAAAATGAGGTAATGGTGGTTGTAGAGACACCTTTTTTACTCCTTGTTTTTATGGAAATCTAATAGAAGAAATTTGATTGACAATAAATATATATAATATAAAGATATAAATCGTTTATTTATAATTGATAATTATTATTTATATTTTCTCTCTCTCACACACACACACACATATATATGAGAAAATATAAATAATAATTATCAATTATAAATAAACGATTTATAACTTTATATTTAAAATATAAAAAAATAATATTTAAAATAATTTTATTTTCTAAACACACATATTTTCTCTCTATACATAATATTAAAAAATTGATAAAACATGTCAAAGAGAAATACCATGTGTATATTTATGTAGTTTTATGTATTATGAAGATTTTGATAAAATTTAAAATAAGAATATATATCTATATCTATATCTATATATATATATATATATATATATATATATATATATATATATATTTGTGTGTGTGTGTGAAATTGATATAAACAAAATTATAAAAATCAACATAGATCCACATTAACTCAAAATTTTATCAATTTTTAAGAAAATGAAATGTTTTGAATTATAAACTTTCTTCAAATTTTACGTTAAGAAAAATCTATCTTAAAAAAAATCCAAAATTAATATAATTCAAAGCTAATATTTATTTTAAATTACAACATATAATTATTTTAGATATGTATATTTTTAATTCTTAAATCACTTTAATAAAAAATAAAACCTAAATTTTTTTGACATGCACGCACAACAAAAAAGAAAAATCTAAATAAAAAAAAATTACTATATTTCTATACATTACCACTAATCACAACTCAACAATATGGTTTCAATCCTAAGAATATAAATTATACTTGTTTATAATGTCAACATCAATGCCCATTGGGCTTTGGATTGACGGTGAATGGGTGCACTGTTAAGGCACTCCTTGTGATAGGTCACTAGTTCAAATCCCCCGTGGGTGCTTACCTACCAAAAAAAAGATAATGTTAAAGATAATATTATAAAAAAAAAAGGCCCACGGGGCTTTGGATTGACGGTGAATGGGTGCCTTGTTAAGGCACTCCTTGCGATAGGTCACCGGTTCAAATCCCCCGTGGGTACTTAGGTTAATCTTAACTTAGAAAAAAAAAAAAAAATGTCAACATCAATACTTAATGACCCTACCATATTTCCTCTCTTATGGCATGATACATTTATAGTAATCCTCTAGAGCCAATTTATATAGATAATGAATGTTTTATATAATGTTTGTGGTACCATTAGTGATATATATATGATGTTGAAATGGAGCTTGGTATAAAGTCTTGATGATTTGACCATCCCCTAAGCTAAGGGTTTTAGCCTTAAGGTTTATATGATATGTTAGTCATATGTAATATGACCCTACTACTCATTAAATTTGAGTTGTTGCTACTAGTTAATTCTTTGGATTATTTGATGGGGCATGTGGCATCTACTATCCCTTTTGTGGTGGTAGAAATACATCCCTTGATCTGCAAATCCACGATTAGACAGTCTACAATTTTGTGGTGGTAGAAATACAACCCTTGATCTAAAAATCCACGATTAGACAGTCTACAATGTTCAGGATGGTTATGGGGTGTAACCATCCCACTAATCCATTGCATCCACCGGTTAGTCTCTCACTCACGGTTTCTAGCGGTGTTAGGCTCTATGTTTTGACCCCTCGTTGTGGTGCCTCTATTGATTTTGTTCATTCTTGACATCGTGGCATGGAAGGAGTAGATGGTAGGTTATCGAGTTGTACTGGAATGATATTATTTCTCTTTTTCTTTTTCTCTGTAATGTGGACCCTTCCATGATAATTCGGTTTGGATTTCCTCGTTGAATTTTCTGTTGATGAGGAAGGAGTCATCATTCAGCCCATAGGGTTTCGCTGCGGAGACTGCTTGTCACATTTTATCCACGAAGAACCTCCAGGTATCACATCCCTTTGTGTCGTACAATTTTATGTTTAGAGTTTAGACCCCATTTTCTGTTCATTGTATCACAATATTCCGGGTGTCAATCTACTTGCAGGAAGAAGCAGTCCAAGGTATTGACCCCCAAGTATATTTTGTTGTGTTAGTGTTCTTCCAAGCACTCTGGTCTTTTTCTATGTTATTTATTGGTACGAGGTTCTTAACTAGGATAACTGTCATATGCACAAAATTTTCTTCCAATTCTCCCTTCTTTTTCCAGCATATGGAATTGTATGTGGCCTAAAGTGGATCTCCTCTTTCTAGGTCCTCTTAATTGTTTCTTTCCTTTTTCGAATAGGGTCTCACAAGTTTCAGCTAACACCCAATTTGAGCAAGGTTATCGATGATAGGGTAGTGAATGTAGTCTTGATATATAGATGTGAAATTTGTCTCTTAGGGTTCTACTACTTGGATTTTTAGTTTTGTTATGTATTTGAGGGTTTGAATGACATAATTCCTGAATTAGGTCTTTTTTCCATTATGTTTTTTTTTTTAACAAGGTCGAGTAGTTGATATATTATTAAAAGCTTTGTTGGAGCAATCTCCTATTACAATCGACTGCAAAAAGATAAACATATAATCCAGGAGATAGGAACGTAGTCTCTTCTCCTAGGCTAGTGTTCAAGACTTCATGTATTTTTATGGATAATCTAGTGTACTGCCTAACAAACTGACCTACTAGAAAGAGAAATTTGCATGTCATGGATTCTCTGATAGTTTTTCAAGGCTTATATCCTGTTTACTCCTGAGTTGGTTGTTTCTTCTTTTCATATTTGACCGAGTTCTCTCCCTCATTACTTGTGCTACTGATTTTTTTATATGCCACTGTAGTTCCATTTGAGTTGATTCCCTGTTCTTCCTTTGGCTTTGCATTCTGCTCCTTGTTTTGCTGTGCTTCCTTGGATTTGTAATGCCTGAGTTGCTTTTTCTTCTTTTGGTGTTGACCGCTTTCCTTTTGTTGGGCATGGGGGCCATTGGAATCGACGAATGGGGTTTTCAGATTAATAAATGCCAAGTTTAAGTCGCAAGGTTCAGAATCATGGGATGGATGGTGGAGATTAACCAGAGGCGCTGCAGTCTGGAGGAACCATCGCAACTGTCAATGAATAAAATAAACAGTCATCAGGCACGAAAAGGTTCGAACGATAACTAATGAGAGGGGTGGGTTTAAAAGAAAAGATGGTATTTCTGGTGGAGAAAAACCATGAGTGGTAAAAAGGGGAGGGCACCCGATTCCATTGACCGGGCGACACATAGCAGTAGAGGAGAGAGAGAAAACCACTTTTCGGGCAGGTAATCTCCGAGCTTGTTGTCAGCTCGATATCGATAAGAACCGTCAGATCCGATGGGGATAGATCGATGGTGGGAGAAAGTCACACAAGTTTGAAAGGACGGGTTGATCGCCAACCGTCAGATCAGGTGCCAAATCAATGATCCAGATTTGATCGGAGATCGGAGAGAGGAGAGAAAAGCGGTACGATGAAGGCATGGGGGGGTGGACTCGGCGATATATTTAGGTGCGAATGAAAGCTTATTTGAAGTCCGTATTAAGCACTCAGTCATGATTTTCCATTGTATTTCAGTAAAAATGAGGTCCCAGAGAGAGGACCGAAATTTGGACATAACAGAGGCTTTACGCTGCGATGGGGTGCTGGGTGGAGGGAGTGGAGGGGATGGGGGGAAATGGGGTGAAAAAGCTGGGTAAGAAGGAAGCCAAAGAAGCATTATATTGACCTGCAAGGTGAAGATTTCTTCACTGAGGTTGCTTCTGTGATGATTGGACCCTTTGTTCTTATAGTGCTTTAACGCCGCCCGATCCCTACCTTTAATGAAATAGTTTGCAACAAGGTTCTTGTGACCATCGTTGTAATATTCCTTCCTGCTATTTCTCATGCTAGAGTCTAAATTTTCATGGATTTTCTTTTGCATTTCCGTGACTTCCTGGTTGATACTGCAGTGATGAGTCCTTTGTTTTCTTTTGACTATTATTTTTTGATTTATTGCTTTTATCCTTGTGGTTCTTTCTTGATTTTGATGAGCTTTATACTTGTGATTTTTGCTTCTCATTAAGGAACAGAGTTATGATATTCTTCCTGGTTTTCACGAACATGCCCTTCATTTTTTTCCACTGCTTGGTTTGCAAAAGAATCCGCGTGTTGATTGTGAATTCTCAAGATATGTCTGAAGATTACATTGCCAGTCCCTTCCAAGTTCTTCCTTATTCTTCTAAGAATTTTGTTCATGAACTCATTGCTTGGGTTTTTGTTTCTTGCCATTGCCTCTATTATTATTTGCCGAGTCTCCTATTATGATAGGATTTTGAATTTCTCTTTTTTTTTATTATTCTTGTTCCCATCAGCAAGTTGTATGCTTCTGCCTTATTATTTGAGATTTGCCCCAATCCCCATTCATATGTGACATTTTCTTTCCCATCAGGATCTAGGATTATTCCCCTGCCCTTGCCTTTCCTGGGTTATGCTTTGAGGCCCCATCAAAGTATAGATAGTATCTATTCTGATTTTTCCTCCAGTTTGTCAGTTCCTCTTCAGTTATTCTTATTTTCCATATATTTCCTGAGTTTATCCTTCTATTTCCTTTTTGTCCATTATTGTTTATTATGGCTTTGTTGAGCCAATCTCGCTCTTCCTGTTGAAGAGTGGTATAATCTGTTGGTGCTGTTCCTTTGACATTGAGGATTTCATAAGTTAAACCCCACGTTTTTTAGAGGGTCTTCCCTATCCTTGGAATTTGATTTTTGAATATGCACTTGTTTCGTGTCAACCAAATTTGCCAACATAGAACTATTGGAATGAACTTCCATATTCTTTGAATTGTTACTTTCTTCTTTGTTGTATATGGATAGGCCTTCTTGAGGGTCTAAAGAAAATCTGGCAAGGGCTTTTCAAAATTTATTCTTATTTCCAATGGCCTTATCAGCTACTGCCGACATTCTTTGGCAAAGGTGCATTCTTGGAATAAATGCTGAATATTTTCTTTAGCCTGCATGTATAATGGCCATCGTATTGGGCCTTGGAAGACCTTTTTTTTTAAGTTGTCACTAGTCAATATTCTCCCTTTTAATAGTGTCCAGATGAACATTTTGATCTTAGGTAGACTTTCTGATTTCCATGCTATTTTCCAAGAATCCCAGTGTTGTTGATTTGGTTGTTCCTGAAGGATTTTATATCCAGTCCTAACTGCATAATGTCCACCGCCAGGGTCCCAAAGATAAGCATCTTCCTCATCAAAGTGGATTGGCGCTGCTCCTTTTAAGATCTGCCTGATTTTGCTCCATTGCCCTTCCAGATCTGTCGGGATTGCTAAGCTTTTCTAATCTTGCCACTCCTTTTGATTCCAAAGAGATATAGAGTGTAAAATATTGAAACCTTTAACTTTCATCCACTCTTGTATGTCTTCAGTTTCTGGATGAGTCTGTAGTGGTTCTTTTCCCATGATTCTATCCTCCCAAATTGAAATTGTTTTTCCATTTCCTGGGATTTTAGAAATATATCTACTCATTAATGGAATTATTTTTTTAACCAGCTTCCATACTTGGGCACATGGTCTTATTGGGATATTTCCATTAAGCAGTCTTTTCCTGGTGCCATCCATATATTTTGTTATAAGAGTCTTTTTCCACTAGCTCTCTTTTCCTATAATTATTCTCCATACTATTTTCATTCCTAGTGCTGCATTCATGAGCCCAGGTATCTGTATTGATATGCCTCCTTGTTCATAAGGTAGTACTACTTGCTCCCACTTGACCAGGCTAAATTTTTTGTTTTCTTGCTTCCCACCTTGCCACAGAAAATTTCTTAAGATAAGCTCCATTTGTTTGTGGGCACTTCCTAAGGCCATGATTATGGCATATTGGTAGATCGGTAGTGCTGCGAGGAGTGCTTTGATTAGAATTACCCTTCCTTCCATATTTAGCCACATCATACCCCAAATTTGTATTTTTTTTTTCATTTTTTCAATTTGTTTAGTCCATATTTCTGTCTTCATGTTCTCTTTTGAGATTGGAAGTCCCAGATAAAGAAGTGTGTCCATTTTTCCTGTATAGGGATGTCTAAGATTTGTGAGATCCTTTGCATAGTTCTAGGAGGGGTATTCCATCCATATATCCTGCATTTTGTATTGTTTAATAGCCCACCTAAAACCTGTAAAAAGTCATCCAGAACTTTTTTGAACCTCCTTGATATTATTGTTGATGCCCCTCCTAGCAGCAGTGTGTCATCAACAAAGAGTACATGGTTTATTGTTTTTACTCCTTTTGCTATTTTGATCCCTATGATATTTCTTTCCTTTCTTTGATTTTCCAGAGCCCTGCTTAATGTTTCCACCATTATAATATATAGGAAGGGGGAGAGAGGACAACCTTGCCTAAGGCCTCTTGTGCTTTGAAAGAAATCATTGGGCCTTCCATTTATAAGGGGGGAAATCCATGGAGTAGAAATGCATGCCTGTATGATTTCCACTATTTCTCTTGAGAAACCAATTTTCTGGAGGATGACCACTAAATATGGATGATTGACCCTGTCGAATGCATTTGCATATCTAGTTTGATTATGAGGCCTTTTTCTTGCCTTAGCATACTGGAGTGAACCACTTCCTATACAATAATTACATTATCTATGATTTTCCTATTGGGCATGAATCCTCCTTGATTTTTAGATGTGATTATTGGAAGTACATCCTTGATTCTATTTGCAATTATTTTTGTTATTATATTATACGATGAATTGCAGAGAGAGATAGGGCAAAACCTGTTGAAAGTTGAGGGGTTTGCTTCCTTTGGGATAAGAGCAAGATAGGAGGATTTGGTGTTGCCTCCTATTATTTTTTTTTTGAAAACATTTTTCACCATTCTTAAGAAATCCTTTCTAATGGTATACTAATGAAATCTGTAGAATGCTATTGTGAAGCCATTTGGACCTGGGGCTTTGTCTGGATGCAAGCTCCATATGGCCGCCACTACCTCTTCTTCTGTAGGATCCTTGCACGTTGCTACATTTTGATTTTTTTTTTTCTTGTGTGCTATAAGAAGTCTTTACTTTCAACCATTTCTTTGTTAGCTGAAAGTAGGTTTTTAAAGTGCTGATAGGCTACCTTTTTTAGTTTCTCCACTCCTTTGACCTCTTGGCTTTCAAATTGAATTTTTTCTATTTGGTTTCATGCTCTTCTTATCTTCATTGTGTTATGGAAAAATGATGTGTTTTTATCCCCTGCCTTGAGCCACAAACTTCTTGATTTCAATCTTGCCTCTTCTTCTTCTTTCCTGTTTTCCCTATATATTTCGCAAGAGATTTCCTTCTCTCTCAGATAATCTTGCTTGCTTTCTTCTTTGTTTTCTTTTTCAGTTTGCATGCTATCCATTTTCTGCTGTAACTCTTTTCTCTCTCTCTTTTTTTTTAATTCATTTTCTCTTGCCCATTCCTTTAATTTTTTTCTTGCGATTTTTAATTTTGTTTCCCAAATATACTGTGGTGATCCTATTACTCTTGTCTCCCATGCTTCCTTTACTAATTCACTTATTTCTCCGTTGCTGTCCCAAATTGAGCTTTATCTAAATGGGAGCGGACCCTGGTTTTCCATTTATCCCATGACTATTATCACCGGTTTATGATTAGATGTTGTGGTATGTAAAATTTTTGATTTTATGGACCTGTGCACTGCTACTATATTTTCTTGTATCAGAATTATATCTAGCCTTTCTTTTATGTTACTTTTTCCCACCCTTTTATTGCTCCAAGTGTATTTCCCATTGTTTGGAGGGATATCTATCAAGTTGTGTTGTTCCATTATTTCTTCTAGATTATCCTTGAATGGGTCTGTGTGATATGTTCTTCCAAAATTTTCTTCTATGCTTCTTACCAAATTTAAATCTCCTCCTAGTATTATTTTCCCATCTTGCACTTCTTTCAGTGCTTCTTTTAAGGTGTTCCAGTATTTCTCTTTTTCCTTATAGTGGTTTGGGGCATATATATTTATGACACTATACTTCTCTTTTGTACTGATTTGCATTAGGTCCGTTTGGATCCAGTGCTGATCTTTTTTGTATTTTATTAATTCCCAAGTTCCTTTTTTCCATATTGTACATATGCCTCTTGACACTTCTGTTGCTTGTATTGCTTCCCCTTCATAAGTTTTGATTTTTTTTTTTTATATTTTCAATTTCTTGGCTGTTTGTTTTTGTCTCCTAAATCATAAGGATGTCTGGGTTTTCTTTTGCCAAAATGTCTCTTGTGGCATTTTCTTTGATGGATGATCGCATTCCTCTACAATTCTAGGAGACCACTATCATTATTTGCTTGTTGGGTGGTTCATGGCTCCTTTCCCTCTTTGCTGACTTTTTTCGTTGTTTCATGAGCTCCTTCCTAAGAAGGTTTCCATAGGTTATTGTGTTCCTAATGCCATTTCCTTTGCTTCTACTTCATCCCTGATTTCTTTGTTTGTCTTTCTTCCTGATTTTTTTTGGAATTCTACATTTGGGGGTACTTCCTTTGACTGCTTTCTAGTTATGATTTGTCTACTTGGGGGGGGGGATACGAGTGTTTGAAACCAAAGGGGATGAGTGGGGATTGGGGGTATGTTGTGGGGATCTGGATTTGGATCTGGATCTTGGTCCAGGAGATGGGGGGCTGAAGGATCTAGAGGTTCAAAAGGGTTAGGGGTGGCTAGAAGGTTATTAACTTTTGGTGATGGAGGATGGGGGTCAGAGGATGAGGAGGATTGCGAGGAAGAGAGATTTCGTTGTTTGTGGATTGTTTTCTTTCTTTTTACCTGTTCCCATTTGTTTTCCAGATCTTCACTCTTTTCATTTTCATTTTCTTTTTCTTTTGTACATCTATTTTCAAAATGACCTTATTCATGACATACCTTGCATTTGAAGGGGATTTGTTCATAATCCAGCTGTTGTATGTGCGTCCACTGGTCCACTTTGATTTTGATGGCTTCTGGTAGCCCTTTCCCAAGATCCACTTCTACACATATTCTGGTGCATGCATGCATATTCTCCTTTGGATCGCACTTGTCTATATATTTCCCAACTGTGTTTCCTATTGCTTTCACTGAATCGTCCCCCCAGCAGTGAAGGGGAAGGTGTGGCACTCTAACCCAAATGGGGATGGCATTGGGAACATCCATTTCTGGGTCGAAATCTGGTGTCCATCTGTTGAGACACAAACCCCTAGTATCCATAAAATAAGGTCCATTCCTAAATATCAGATCTCGATCCTCCTTGGTTTCAAAGTGGAAGGTGAAGTAAACTCTTCCACAAAACCTGATTGAGATTTTCTCATCTATTAACACAGTCCAGTTCTTTTCTACCCATTTTTGCATAGTTTTGGGTGATGGCCATAACCCAGTGAATTGCCCCACCAATCCATGTGCTGCCAGAGAAAGTGTTGCTCTACGGGGAAGGGTAGGAGGGAGTGAGATTTTAGGGATATCTTCTAGTCTTTTAACAAACTTGGTGACTAATGGTCTATTCTTTGCTGAGCCCATTGCAGAAATGAGAGAGCCAAAAGCTTTTGTTGTTCCTTCATTTTCTTGTTGTTGATATGAAGGAAGCTTTCCATCCTCTAATGCGTCCATGGAGGTCAAGCCCCAGCAGCATGAGGCTGCTGGGGGGCATCTGCATGCTTCTTGCTACATTTTCTGGCTAGGGTTGCGCATCTCCTTCAGTAAGCACGGATTCAGTATTAGTCTCGTTCCTTCCATTATGTTGTACAAAAGAAAGAATCTGTATTTTTTTGAAGTGAAAATGACATGATTGAAGTTATAACTGACTAATAGTATTACAGATACTCTTTGTTGTTATGATATATTCAATTTTTTTATTTTTTGTTAATTGTTTCTCATGTGGCAAGGTCTATTTCTCAAATACTAAGAATAATGGTTTCTGCATGAAATTTACACAAAAAATTTATATTATATTGTCTTCTTAGTAATTTAACATTGGTATCTAGGGTTTTATTTGAGTAACTTATATATTATTTGATCCATGTGGATATTGGTGGCCACTTTCCTATTACGCTTGGACCTCTACCATTATTTCTTTCAATTTCCTTAATTGTAGCATAATTTATTATTTTTGGCATTTTTCGGGTCCTGAACTTGCAGAGCCCTTTTGAGGCCCTATACGACGTTTTTTATTTGGAAAATGGGCAAACCAATAGCTTGGGGTAGAGTTTTCCTGTTGAAAGTTGTATTCCTCAGATAGATATTTCTAACAAGGTATCATACACATCAAACATAGATCATATGCCAAAGTTACAACCCCTCAAAGTTGGTATACTAATTTACCTCAACGGGGACCACAAACTTTTGGTGTTTCATCTCCTAGAGTTAGGTTTTTGGATGTTTAGGGTTTTCCATTCTTTCTCAATAATAAATAGGCCTTCAATCCTCATTTTAACATATTTCAGAAGACATGTAGCCGCCACATATTTTCTCAGAGATAAACTACCATCGCTTAAGCTAGCTTATTTCCATTCTGCATGTAAATAATTTTTAGCAATTTGTTATTAATGAATTGAAGTTATATTTTCATTGTACCTCTATATATCTATTTATATTCGTATTTCATTTTGTTCCTCCATAAATCTGGATCATTGGTATCAAAGCAGTTTTCTCTTTCTCTATTTTTTTGTGCATGTCCCCAATGAGGTTATGGTATAAGGAGTTGGAACTTGAATTGGTTGAGCCTTTGTAAGACTATCCCTGCTGACACCAATGACCTCCCATGGTGGAAGAAAATAAAGACGAGGGAGTAGGATATACTAGCAAACTATTGCTTGAAGAAGCCCTTTCATGGCAAAGGAACAAGATGATGGAAAACTTTCCCTAGATCCTTCGAAAGATGCCCACCAATGAATCATCTTCAT
The DNA here is from genome assembly GCA_031772625.1 of Pinus tabuliformis. NCBI lineage: Eukaryota > Viridiplantae > Streptophyta > Pinopsida > Pinales > Pinaceae > Pinus > Pinus tabuliformis. Next base: position 1,331,503,081 of record CM062805.1, read on the forward strand.
CCATTAGTCACTTTGGAGGCACTTCCCCCTTCAAGGTAAAAGTGAACTTCGATATCGGTATATTCAAATGTCAAATAGATGCAAATGTTTTAGATAAATGGTTGAATATGTTGGAAGGTTATTTTTTTGTCCATAGTTTCTATGATAGAGAGAATATTACTTTTGCACTACTTAAGGTTTCCCCCCATGTTAAGGATTGGTGGGAAACTTAATATGATAAAAGGGCTAAGGAACCCTCTTTGTTTACAATTTCCCCCTCTTGGAACTCTTTTCGAGACACTGTCAACAAATAGTATTACCCCATGGGGAGCTATGAGGGCAAGTACATATAATGGATCACACTATGACAAAAAAGGAACCAATATGTGTATGAGTTCAAAAATATTTTTCATACTCTATGCACAAAGTTGGGTATCAAATAATTTGAGTGACATTTGGTCCTCAAGTACTACGAATGTCTACACAAATAAATTTAGGAAGAAATGGAGTCCCAGGACATCTTCTTGCTTGGTGCAACATAACGATATGATGCAAAGATAAAGTAAAAATTAAAAAAAGGAAGCACAACTTTGTATATGTGAATCAGAAGTAGGGCAAGAGCACCCTCAAACCACAGAGAAAAGGAAAAATATAAGGTGGAGCGGCCCAAGACAACCCATCGAATCTGCAAGAAAAAAATGTCACCATGAAGATGAAGAAGGACACAAGAAAGTGGTGTGAGTTCCATAAGATCCCCACTCTGAGTATCACACCAAGCAATCATTGGTGGCTAAGTTGAAGGATTCATAGTTTGATACATGTTTTGATTTTGAGCCAGAACTTGACAAGGAGAATGGCAAGGGGAAACATATTATTGATGCAAAATCGAGTGCCACCATTGCCACCACCAAGGTCGAGAAGATTGAGCCCAAATATTTTGAGGAGGGGGAGTGTCTCTTCCACTCACAAAAGTGGGTGAAGGGTTCTTTGAGTATGCAAAATGATACTTGTTTCTTGTAGCCTGGCATTGTTCGAAGAGAAAGACAATCATTGTCTGATTCTGATCTTATCAACAACAAAAAAATCTTTTGGGCTCCCAAAGATTGAATTACTAAGGAGCACATATTTCAAAACCTCCATTTGCTAACCCTACATAGGTAGCTCACAACACTTCTGGAGCAACTCCTAAAGGAAAGTCATGATGACTACAATGCTATTATCTCTTTCATGAATGCCCTTCAAAGGAACCAATGACATATGTTGGAAAACTTGGTTTGTCTTCAATTAAACCAATGGGGCATGTAGGAAAGTATGGAACGTCTAAATGGCTGATTGGCCCACATGGAAAATCATGTGCATTGTGAATTTTAGCATCCACCTCCCCCTCGCTCAAGACCAGAGAATCCTACTTTGGTAACTTCATAAGAATCCTAATGGAAATTTGTTGTGTCTTGATCTTGATGGTATTTTGGTTTTATATTCCCCCTCGGTTTTGGGTGCCAAACTCCTTAAGCCATGGTGTAATCATTTTTGGAAACTACCTACTGGCCAATAAATATAGTAAGAGTGAGGCTAGTAGGATTTTACAAAATAGTGGACAACGATGTAATATTTCCATATAAATGAAAATTTTCAACTTATAAAAAAATGACTGATTAAATTATATCTAAGAATTTTTTAATTTATGGAATAGGTATTTTTTACAAATTTTGAATGTTAATTTTGATTTGTAAATTTTAGTGGGTAAATCAAATAGATAGTTCGTCAAAACACAGATTAGATAAAATTGTGTTTAAAATATGAAATCTCTAATATGAGGGTTAATTTCTCTTTAAATTTAAGGATATGTGAATAACTACTTATTGTGTATGTATGAAAATTATAATTATGCAAAAAATAGAGAACAAAGAAATAAAAACTCATAGACCAAAATTGACACAAAATATATATTGGGAAACCCTTTAAGGAGAAAACATAACTAGAAGGTGAGGCCACTTTGTTCTCTTTCTCTAAATATAAAATAGATGCAAGTACAAAGAAGGCCCGTGGCTCATGGACTACTGCAATGCACAAATTCTCTCTACGTGTTCTCTCCGTATCCCTCTTAGCTACTTTTCTCTTCTAATTACTTTATATTTATAATTATTTTACACATACACTTTTACTTTATAATTTAATATTAATATTAATATTTAAAACTTTATATTAACAATTAATTATACATATCTCTAATACTTAATATATTAACATCAATATTAATATTAAAATATCTTAATACCCTTGGTTATCTTCACATTCAACCATATATTTTTATTTTTCCTTTTAGGGGTTTTTAGGTTTTTCTTTGTCAACTCTCCCCTATCATCCTTTAGGGTTTTATTTTATCAGCTCCCCATCATCATTCCTCCTTGGGTTATATATATGTGTTACATTTTAGTTGGATCATGATTTCATATATTTCATTCATCTTAATGATGAGCCATATATGATGGTTTAAAATGTCGATTAAAAACAAAACCAATGTGATGGATGCAAAATCAAATTTTCAACAAGAATGGAACTCATTTTCTTCCTAGCAACTTGATTATAACACATCCTGATAGCCTACTATTGGTTATGCTTAACTCCTTCAACTCTTAAGTAAAGTTACAATATTGTCTCTTCTAGAGTCTTCATCATGGTCATGTGGCTAGCCCCTTTTCCATGAGCAATGGGAGCTAAAGTGACATCCTCTTGAATTATGGAGGTTAAAATAGTAAGGTATTTGTATATAGACTTCGATTAAGGTGATTCTCACACTGTTGGAAAGGTCTCTATGCATAGAATAGGAAAAAATGTTTACAATATAGTGCCAAAGTACTTCCCCAAAACATTGTTTGATGCCTCAAAATGTTTGAGACCCTAATTTATCAATGTGAATTCTAATGATAAAAATGATCATAACAGCTAATTCATCCACATTTTCTATTATTAAAACATCAAGATAAAAAATAAATAATATGATAATCTAATCTAAATTAATTTTATATATCTTATTTTTTTTTTAAATTTAAACCTAAAATAAAAAAGAAAAAATTATATTTTTAATTATTAAACCTATTTTTAATAAAAATAATATAAATTTTAATAAATAAGGAAAAATAATTTATAAATGAATGAATTCCATGAAAAAATAAACATTGCAAAATAATCTAGTCTTAAATGTGGTACCAAATAAGTGTTATGAGCCCTTCCTAACAACGAATTAACCAAATTACCTCTTAAAAAAGTGAGGTATTTTTGCACCTTAGAGAAAACAAATATATCACTTTGTAATAATAAATTGTAATGATAGTGTTTACTAATTAAAAAAAAAAACCATTTTAGTTTATTTTGGTTTATTAAAATATTAATAAATTTATAGTTAGATTTTTTTATTTTGATCTATATTTAATTAATTTATTAAAATTTTAAAATAAATTTATGTTAATAGTAATAATTAAATTTTATCTACCTGGATGCGGGTGAAATAAATAAGACTTAATGATTTATCGGATAGACGGACGAGCATGGTACTGCCAGATGCAGACCAGCACGACAATCGAGAAATTCATTTGGTTCATGAGCGCGACAATCCAGAAGTTCATTTGGTTCTTGATGGATATTTTGCAGCGCAAAAGATTTGGCATGCTTTATGTATTTACTGCTTGCCTCGTCCAAGGTAAGGCGCTGGCTATTATAACCATGGCATTCTGGGCTACCCTTCCCACTACTAGTGTTCCACCTTCTTGTCTCTGGCTGGAGCTGGATGCGGGTATGTGGGGTAGGCTTGTCTCTGAAAACAAAGGTAAATTCTCTGTGTGCAATCTGTTCTCTGTTTATCTCAGGCTTGGGATAGTTGTGTGTTTCGATAGTAGATTTGTCTCTGGAATCATTGGTCAGCTCTCAAATGCCCCTTCCATTCGACCTGTGCCACTCTCCCAGCACTTACTAGCCTGTTGTCTTTGTCTAAAGTCATTTACTGTGCTGTATAACTACTTTCTTGTATCTACCTCCGATTTCCTGTGTTGTATAACTACTCTCTTTTATCTGCCTCTCCTTAATCTCCTCATCATGGTACGCCATAGTATGAGAAGCCATTTTGGGGGGAGTCGTGGAGGGTGTAGCAGACCGCAGGCGGCCCGCTCTGTGAATCCTGCTCGCAGACCATCTCTGTATCATGGGTTTCAGACCAATCATTTTACTTTTCAAAGCAAACTTATTAGGCCTGTAATCACTGCCAATATCACTATTCTCTTCTCTGAAGAAGAATCTCTGCCTCCAATTAGGGTGCGTATGATTTCTGAGCCTCCTCAGGGGGCTTTCAGAGAGGCTGGTAGTCATAGCAACATGCAGGTAATGGCAGGGGAAAGCCTGGAGAAAGGTAAGGGGGAGAGGCTTGAAAGGAGCGACACTCCCAGCGCCTCTCTGCCTCCAGAAGCCGTTGGCCAGAGGAACAGGGAAGATAATGATAGTGATTCGTGTCCCCTGTTGAGGCACCCAGGCGATGAAAATGTTGGATATGATGATGAATGGGAGGATAATGCTTGCTCGGTGGTGGAGGAGCCTCAGAATGAGGACGCAGCAATTTGAGGCCATCTGGGCCCATTCCATTTCAGTTTTGTGGATGACTAATATGATCAAGTTCAGGCGGTTATGGATGCAGTTTTGGTTCGGCCTCTTCAGACAGGCGGTCTTATTTCTCTCCATGATATGCGGCAATGTAAAGATCTTCTGGAATTTTGAGCAATGTCTTGGTCTAGCTCTCTGGTCATGCACTCTAGACAGATGGTTATATCACCTCTTCTTCATGTTATCTTGGTTAATTCCTGGTGTCTATATCTGCACTCTTGCTTATGTATCTGGTTTTCCTTCACCTAGGACAGTTTCTGATGTTCTGAGTGCTCTCGGATGATGATTCCCGAGGCCTCAACCCCTTGTATTTTTACTTTGTTTTACAGTTAATAGAATTAGCATTTGCCGAGAAAAAAAAATAAAAATAATTTTTTATTTAATATTTTAGAAATGAATTAAAATTTTAAAATAAATTTATGTTAATAGTAATAATTAAATTTTATCAAATATTTTACAAATAAATTAAAATTTTAAAATAAATTTATATTAATAATAATAATTAAATTTTATCAAATATTTTACAAATAAATTAAATTTAAAATAAATTTATGTTAGTACTAACAATTAAATTTTATTAAATACGTTACAAATAAATGGTTTATTGAATTTCATGAACCACTTTTAAAACACAAGCTTGATATAAAAATAAAATACAGTTGTCATTCTCTATGTTGTAGTGGAGCTATGTAATAAATATTTGAAATAATATAATAAACCAAAGTACATATAACATATATAAGCAATAATGAATATGGAGTAGAACTCCAAAAGAAATAATAAAAACAAGTTAGGTAATAATTCCTTAAATAATTGGAGCATAAATTTAAAAGAAATAATAAAGATAAATTACTTATTAATTTTTTAAATGATTTCAAAAGAAACAATAAAGATAAATTATATATTAATAAGTTAAATAAGAGTAGAAATTATTTGGAATAATGTTTATATTAATATATAGATAAAATTGGTTTGTTGGTTGTTGGAGTTAGACTTCATGAACACTATTTATATGGCTTGTAATTTGGCTTTACAAAACATATACAAATTATTTTGAGTAAATTTATACCTCATATCTTTTTTTGATATCTGAGCAATCCTGACTTAATTCCCCTTTCAAAGAACTAGAAAAATAGAATCATAATTTTTTTTTATTACGTCTGAAGATAGGGTAGGAGAGTGAAGTGTGATTTGTTTGACTGAAGATTTGTTTTGCAGCTAGGGTAGGAGAGTGAAGCGTGATTTGTTTGACTGGATATTTGATTTGTTTGAGTGAAGATTTGTTTTGCAGGTAGGGTAGGAGAGTGAAGTGTGATTTGTTTGAGTGAAGATTTGTTTTGCAGCTAGTCCTATGTGCTAAGAGCAATTGTGAAAGTCACGACGCTCTTGGACAATGTGGATCAACAGATAACTGAGCTTTCACGTGCATAATTTATATGTAGCAGATTTGTCATCGAAGCAGATTGTTCAATCTGAAGTTTCCTTTTGATCCGCTGCTTCAGCCTGTAGCCTTCGTATTAAATCGATTGCGTTGAAATCTTTTGCACAACGGCTGATATAATCTCGCTGCTTCTCCAACACGGTTGGCTTGTTTCATAATTGTTGCAATTCACCGAGCTGCAGTATTCAGTATAAATTAATATGCTTTTACTTTTTCCTTTTTCTTGATGAGTCGCTGGAGTAGGCCGTAGGGTGTTGATTACCATACGATGAAATTTCAAGCTTGAGTCGTGGAGTTTCATTGCACCATGGGCATTAAGAATCCATGAATATATTATATCATACACATCAACACAATTGAAAAGAGTTTTCTTTTAATAATAGAGTGGAGGGGTACTTATGGCACACGCATTTGAAAAGTCAAGTAGAGATTTATGAAAGGTCAAATTTTCACCCAGGATTAATGCTGCTAAAAATTGAATTAATGTTGTATCATGGAATTGTGCTTCCTGCCCGTCGACGATAATATGTGAGAATTTGCTAGGGTTACAATTTTTTTAGCTGCAGCTTTGTTGCAATGTAGAGGAAGCTCGTTTCATGAATTTTGTTTTTGTTGCTATGATATTTGTTAAATTCTTCATAGTAAAAAGTGCAGAACTAATTTATCAAAAGAGGAATAATTAACTGAGTGGTTTTCAATGTTTTTTGGGTTGAGAGAACACATTACTAGATTAATTGTGTGAATATGTTATGTGTTGATGCATCTTGTTGTGTTTCGGGTTTCAAGAGCATCTGTTACACATTATGTTATGAGATCCATATGTGTACAAAGGTCAGTTACATAATTGACTATTGGAGCATTTGTTACACATTATGTTATGAGATCCATATGTGTACAAAGGTCAGTTACATAATTGACTATTGGATATAGTCCAGTGTCGTGATTGTCTTTTGGGAGATTGAGAAGTGTCAATAATACAAAGTTCATCAAAGATGGTCAAAGGTGATTATGTCTTAAATGAGTTGAATGGGAAGCTCGAAGATTGTGGTGGTGAAAAGAGCGTTGTCCGTGATTATGTCTTAAATGAGTTGAATGGGAAGCTCGAAGATTGTGATGGTGAAAAGAGCATTGTCCAAGAGACTTCAGATTGGGGATAAGTGCGAGAAAGACAAGTCAGAAAGATGTGACATGTGAATTGTAATTTGTCATTTTTGTATTAATCTTTGTAATGATGTAATATAAGCATTAAAGGGGGGACTTGAAATAATGCTTACAATAGTATATAGGTAGGATTGAGTTGTTGATTGTTGGAGTTTTGTTGAGAGATTTTCTCAACAATATTCTCTTTGTTTGGAATCTATTGGATCTCATGAGCACTATTTATGTGGCTTGTAATTTGGCTTTGCAAGGAATATACAAATGGTTTTGAGTGAATTTGTGCATTATGTTTGTTCCTCTAATTTCCTTTTAAATTATTTACTATTAGCCTTGATAGTATAAATCCATGTAAATTCTATCATTGAGAAGTATCTACAACCATGGAAGTTAACAATATTCACATGGTTTATTCATTTCATAAGGATTGCAACCAAAAATTGTGTGCATTGTGCATTAAAAATTTAAATACATTTTGATACTATGCATTGATTAAGTATATATGTATGATTATGCTAGTAGTAGCTTGTTATTATGTGCCTAGATATCAAAATACAATCATGAAGAAAAATATCATAAACACTCTACACTTTATTAATAACCAAACCTTTCAAGTAAGGAAACATTTTACAATTGATTGTTTTATGGAAAGAATTCAGTTGCCTCTTAGAAGGGGCAAGCTCTGTTAGCTTAATAATGATTCTATTATGCGGAATAAACACTTAAAAGAATTAATTAAAAAAAAACTTTAATACCCAAGAAAATATACCTCCAGCCATTGATGCTTTCTCACACTCTGATCTATAATGAAAAACAAGATTGCCAGTAACTTGATCTTTCACGGTTAAAAATTTCTTTTACCCCAATTTTTTGCTTCAATAACTCTCCAACAAAATTGGAATGGTTCACTGTTGCAACTTCATCTGATATCTCGTAGAGTTCTCTGACTATTTGTATGTTTGTATTCGAGGCTATTATCCTTTTGAAGCTTCAGGTTCTTCGGCAAGAACTGCTTCTTTTAAAGGGAGACGCACCAAGAAGCTTAAAATAAGCCATGTGAAGAATTCCGAGAATGATGTCAGTCTTTCTGATGGATTTAATGTTGCCATCGATAGACAATTCAAGAAAATTGGCTACTTTTGTTGTATGACCTCATTCACCAGTCGCCATCAAACTAAACAATATAAAAGAGGAACTAAGCAGATCATTCCCAAATCTAGTTTGGCACTTCCAAGCTCTGCTCACTCTAACTTGATGGTGTAAGACTGAAGGGGATTAAAAATGAATGAGTGAGCTTGGGGACCAAACATAAGTATATATAGCCAAGCTTCCATCAAGATTCTGTTAGCTATGTGTCAAGTGTTCCACAGATCATGGTAGAGAACTGCAGAGGGAGTAATGGACCACTCCAGGAGCTCCCAACAAGAAATTAATTAACTGAAGATAGTTTCCGTAATTGAAGGAAATAACTGCAGTTGGTTTCCATAATTTAAGGAAATGACTGCAGTTGATTTCCATAATTTAAGGAAATAATTGGTAGATGGTTTCCAAATCAACTACGGTTGTTATGGGAGCTATCGGCAACTGTTATGGGAGCTAGCATTTTCCCGCTTGGTCCATACTTCCAATATTAATGTCTCATCTTAAAACCCATTGATAATTTGTATTAAGTAATAGATACATGAATCATGGCGATAAGTCCTCTAATGACAAGTATTATCTTCCATGTATTACTATGTATTTATTCTTATTATAATTTATGTGGCAACAATTTCTTAATGAATAAACCTTATGTTTATTCTTGGTCCTACACAGATGAATTCTCTGAAATCAAATTAAGGTGCACATAAATATGAGAAAAACATCACAATAATTAAGAATTTCATTAACATAACATTGTCCATACAATGAGAAACTACATAATGGAAGCAAGTCCCATATTCATTACATGATCCTTGAATTTAAATGGTGGCATGCCCTTAGTCAAAGGATCAACGATCATCAACTCAGTGCTGACGTGCTCAATGACCACTTTCTTTTCTTTAAAACATTCCCTTATGGCTAAATACTTAATGTCGATGTGTTTATTTTGACTCCCACTTTTGTTGTTTTTAACCATAAAAACAACAACTGAATTGTCGCAATATATTCTCAATGGCTTAGAAATAGAATCCATAATTCTAAGCCCAAAAATGAAACTCTTAAGCCATACACCATGTAAAGTAGCCTCAAAATAGGAGATGAACTTGGCTTCCATAGTGGAAGTGGCAATCAAGGTCTGCTTGGCACTCCTCCATGATACAACTCCACCAGCCATCATAAAAATGTATCATGATGTTGATTTGCGTGAATCAACACATCCAGCCATGTCAGAATCTGAGTAGCCAATTACTTCCAAATTGTCTGTCCGTCTATACATAAGCATGTTGTTTTTGGTTCCTTGAAGGTATCTCATTACTTTCTTTGCAGCTCTCTAGTGGTCTAAACTTAGATCACTCTAATATCATCCCAACATTCCCACAACAAATGTGATGTCAAGTCTTGTGTAGACCTGAGCAAGGAAAATTTTAAGGATGGAAAAATTTCTTGAAGTTTAAAAACATTGGCGAATCTCACTAATCCCTAATATGCAAACTATAAAATGTTTATTGATATATTTGTAAAATTATTCAAATTTATAAGGATTTTATATATAGCCTCTATACAATGTTGGCGATTTTTAAGGTAAAATAATTTTATATTCTAAAATTTGGGCGAATCGTCTTTTATAAAATTGGAAATTGGCGAATCTTTTTTGTGGAAAAATCATGGAAAATTAGCCCACTGTGCGAACATTAGCCCCTAAAATTTTCCATGGACCTGAGCATACATTAGGCTTCCGACAACAGAAGCATATGGAATGTTCTTCATTTGTTCCCTTTCAAAGTCATTCTTCGGGCATTGGTTCAAATTGAACCTATCACCCTTCACAATGGGAGCTACACTTGGTGAACAATCCTTCATCTGAAATCTCTCTAAAATTTTATTAATATAGGTTTCCTGAGATAGACCCAAGATGCCCCGGAATCTGTCTCTATGGATCTTAATGCCAATGACATAAGATGCCTCACCCATATCCTTCATATCGAAATTCTTAGAGAGGAATTGTTTCACCTCATGCAGCAAACCCTTATCATTGGTTGCTAGCAAAATGTCATCCACATATAAAACAAGAAAACAAATTTTACTCCCACTGACTTTCAGGTATATACATTGATCCATAATGTTTTCTACAAAAACGAAAGAAGAAATTACATTACGAAATTTCAAATACCATTGGCGGGATGCTTGTTTTAAACTGTATAATGATTTCTTGAGCTTGCAAACCAATTGTTCACCATCACTAGAGGGGAATCCTTCAGGTTGTTTCATGTAAACCTCCTCCTCTAGATCTCCATTGAGAAATTCCGTTTTCACATCCATTTGTTGCAAGTCCAAGTCAAAATGGGCTACTAATGCCATAATAACACACAAGGAATCTTTCTTGGATACAGGAGAAAAAGTATCCGTGTAGTCGATTCCTTCTTTCTTAGTGAATCCCTTAGCAACAAGTATTGCCTTGTATCTCTCAATGTTGCCCAATGAGTCTTTCTTTATCTTAAAGACCAATTTACATCGAATGGCTTTTGCACAATTAGGCAACTCAACAAAATCCCAGACTTCATTACTCTTTATAGAATTCATCTCTTCCTTCATGTCATCGTACCATAATTCTGATTCTTTGTAACTCATGGCTTGTGAAAAGGACTCGAGATCATTTTCGGCTCCAATTTTGTCGTCAGATTCTTGCAGATACACAACATAATCATTAGGAATTGCTAATGTCTTTGGTCTAGTAGATCTTCTTAATGTTGTACCATCATCTTCTTGAGAAGTATGTGGTTCAAATCGTTGTTCAAAAGTTCTTGGCAACTCTTGAAGTACCTGATCTACTGGAATGTCATCAGCAGCTTGTGGAACTTCAACAATTGGTTGTTCAACACCAGTTTGTACTTGAGGGGTGTTGTGAACACTAACCAATCTATCACTTGAGGTGGAAGGTTGAGATTATGAATGATCCTTCTTAGAAACTATGTTCCTGGTTTGATCGCTCCCACTGATCAAGTAATTTTCAAGAAACTTTGCATTTCTTGATTCCACAATCCTAGTGCTGTGATATGGACAATAAAATCTATAACCTTTAGACCTTTTAGCATATCCAATGAAATACCCACTAATGGTCCTTGGGTCCATCTTCTTCTCTTGTGGATTATATATTCTTACTTCAGACGGGCATCCCCAAATGCACATATGTCACAAACTTGGTTTCCAACCTTTCCATAATTCAAATGGCATTTTAGGAACAACCTTGGTTGGAACTCGGTTTAATATATACACTACCGTCTTAAGTGCTTTAGTCCACAAGGATTTAGGAAGATTGGAGCTTCTAAGCATACTCCTCACCATGTCCAATAATGTTCGGTTTCTTCTTTCAGCTACATCGTTCTGGTCGGGTGAACCAGGCATGGTGTATTGGGCAACAATCCCATGCTCTTGAAGAAATTTTGCAAATGGCCCAGGGGCTTGTCAATCTTCTGTGTATCTACCATAATATTCTCCACCTCTATCTGATATCACGATCTTAATTTGCTTGCCACATTGTTTCTCTACTTCAACCTTAAAGATCTTAAAGGCATCTAATGCTTCGTTCTTTTTATGAAGCATGTAGAGATACATATATCGTGAGTAGTCATCTATAAAAGAGATGAAGTATCTATGACCACATGAGTCCATGTTTGGACTACATATATCAGTATGTATGATCTCTAATATGTCCGAACTCCTATTGGAACCTTTCTTTGACTTGTTGGTCTGCTTTCCCTTTATGCAGTCCACACAAGTCTCAAAATTAGTAAAATCCAGAGTATTAAGTACCCCTTCATTTACCAATCTTTTAATTCTTTCTGTGGAGATATGACCTAATCTTCGGTGCCATAATTTAGAGGAATCTTCATTAATAACACATCTTTTAGTGCCAGTTTGAACATGCATTGAATCATAAGTGACATTGTTTTGTAAATTAATGCAATAAAGACCATTTGACAAAATACCATTCCCAACACAATTAGATTTATAAAATAAATTGAAGGATGTTTCTGAAAAGTTAAAGGAATATCCAAAAGGTACAAGTCTTGAAACTGATATCAAGTTTTTAGAAAAACTTGGAACATAAAAGGTCTTTTCTAATTCTAAAACAAAGCCACTACTTAAAGTTAAACAGCATGTTCCTATAGCTTCCACATGCGAGCCCATCTTGTTTCCTGATAAGATGCTTTGTTCACTTCCCACTAGCTTCCTTAGGTTTTACAAACCCTGCAAGGAATTCGAAATGTGAATTGTTGATCCAGAATCAATCCACCATGTGTTAATATTGACATTAACCATATTAGATTCATAACAAACAAACGAGGTTAGATTACCTTTGTCTGCAAGCCATTTCTGAAATTTGACGCATTCCTTCTTCATGTGTCCCTTCTTTTTACAGAAGAAACACTTGGAATCATTCTTGATATCGGCTTGGGGAGGTAATTTACCTTTCCCTTTCCAATTGACTTAAGATTTTCCCTTTCCACGCATTGCCAACATTGCACTTTCTCCCAGTTCCATCACCAATCTCTCTTCGTTTTGAACACACATGGTCATGAGTTCATTAATTGACCATTTATCCTTATGTGTGTTGTATGAGATTTTGAAGGGTCTGTATTGGTGTGGAAGGGTGTTCAAGATGTAGTGCACCAGGAAGGACTCCGATATTTCAACTTCGAGTTTCTTCAATTGAGCCATAGTGTCCTTCATTTGCATGATGTGCTCGTGCACACCTTTCACACTGGTGAGCCTTAGGGATGAGAACTTCATGATTAGGGTGCTTGTTAGTGCCTTGTTTGAAGTGATGAATTGATCATCAATGGCTTTTAGCAAGTCTTGGACCTTTTCATGCTGATCAATGGAACCACGAATACCAGCTGAAATTTTAGTCTTAATGAACATCATGCTTAAGCGATTAGATCGTTCCCATTGTTCATAAAGCATGATGTCCGCTGCAGTACTGATATTGGTGAGTGTTGGTGGTTCATCTTTCCTAATAGCATAATCTATGTCCATCCACCCCAAATGAAGGAGAACTATTTCCTTCCAGACCTTATAGTTATCTCCCTTCAGTTCAGGGATATCAAAACGAATTTCAGAGAAATTTGCAGGTTGTACAACTGCATAAAATTAAAGATCACATGCTTATGTTAAATTTGAGGTCTAAAAATAAAATTCCATGCTTTACCAATGTAAATCATGCTTAAAATTGAATCCAACGACATAAAAATTGCCTATGGGCTAAATTTCCAATTCAGGTAGATTCAATTATTCTTTATGATAGAATTTATCAAATTATTCACTTAATTCATAATTCTAAAGGGTATATTATGATTATAATTTGATATAAATTCTATCTTAGATTTGAACTTTATGATAAAACTATTAATTCATAATTCCTGTCGGTAAGTTATGAATATTTTATCCTAATTAATTATATCAATATAATAAAAATTCTTGTGGGATAAAATTTATTATATTCAGTATAATTAATTACAATTAATGTCTAAATATTCTTTATGTGATCCTAATCAATCATAATATATAATATTATTTAATTAGAGATGTTGTGGCTATTATCTAATCAAATAAAAATTATATGGATTACTTAGAAATTATTTCTTTTATGCATAAAAATTAACTTGATATGACAATAATTATAAATTGTATAAATAAAACTATAATATTCATGCAGAACATTCAATGATGGGTCTCGTATACTCATCCAAAATAGCATGTATTAATTAGAGCAGAAATAATCGATTCATGCAAATTAAATATGAGCATAATTAATAAATTTGCACAACAATTTTCCAAATTACATATAATTAAACCCAAACAAATATTATAAACATGTAAAAATAATTGAACAAAAATTAGACATATTTCTAAATAAATGCCTTAATTCAAAAAATTCTCAAAATATGACATCTAGCCAAATAGAGCATGTCTATAAACACCAAGGCAGAGATAAAAAAATGCTCTAATACCAAATGTTAGCTTAATAATGATTCTATTATGCATAATAAACACTTAAAAAAAAAAAAAAAAACAACAACAACAACAACTTTAATACCCAAGAAAACATACCTCCGGCCATTGATGCTTGCTCACACTCTGATCTAAAATGAAAAACAAGATTGCCAGTAGCTTGATCTTTCACGGTTATAAATTTCTTTTACCCCAATTTACTGCTTCAATAACTCTTCAACAAAATCAGAATGGTTCGCTGTTGCAACTTCATCCAATATCTCTTAGAGCTCTCTGACTATCTGTATGTTTGTATTCGAGGCTATTATCCTTTTGAAGCTTTAGCTTCTTCGGCTAGAACTACTTCTTTTAAAGGGAGACGCACCAAGAAGCTTAAAATAATCCATGTGAAGAATTTCGAAAATGATGTCAGTGTTTCTGATGGATTTAATGTTGTCGTCGATAGACAATTCAAGAAAATTGGCTACTTTTATTGCACGACCTCATTCACCAGTCGCCATCAAACTAAACAATATAAAAAAGGAACTAAGCAGATCGTTCCCAAATCCCATTTTGCACTTCTAAGCTCCGCTCACTCTAACTTAATGGTATAAGACTGAAGGGGATTAAAAATGAATGAGTGAGCTTGGGGACCGAACAAAAATATATATAGCCAAGCTCCCATCAAGCTTGTGTTAGTTATGTGTCAAGTGTTCCACAGATCATGGTAGAGAACTGCAGAGGGAGTAATGGACCACTTCAGGAGCTTCCAACAATAAATTAATTAACTGAAGATAGTTTCCGTAATTGAAAGAAATAACTTCAGTTGATTTCCGTAATTTAAGAAAATGACTGCAGTTGATTTCCATAATTTAAAGAAATAACTGGCAAATGGTTTCCAAATCAACTGCAGCTATTATAAAAGCTATCATCGTGTATTATGGGAGCTAGCAAGCTCCTCATGAATTAAACCTGAAATTCAATAATATTCCACATATTCTATTCTTATCCATAATTATCAAGAAAACTACATTATTCAATATTAATTATTATATTAGATCTTATTTAATAATATAAAAAGATCTTAACCCCATCTTACATTAAGCTACATTTATTTCATAAATACATCAGACACTACATTTATTTCATAATCACTATTCTAAAATAAAACACTAAAACGATAATCGGCACCTTTTAAATGAGTAGTAATATTCCATCATGCTTCGCACCCAAAGGCTATCATTTTGTCTCACTCACTATTCCATGAGGTGACTCATAAGTCATGCACGCAGATACCGCGAAGCAATTGCAAAAAGAGCCGTGTATGAGCAGGACTAAAGAACCGGGATGTCCATGGAAGCCTCCATTTTAGGTCGATTGTGATCATGTGCAATTCATGAACATAAAAGGATTCATGGCGCTGTGTATTGAAAAAGCAGGTCAGTCATAGCAATGAGCAGACAGGTTGAAGCTTAGTCGGCGGTTGGTGGGTAATGGTAAACAAATAGAACCTTCAAGCTATATGGCCACCAGAGTGCAGTGTATCCTTAGGATCCAATGAACCTTTTCAAAACTAAAGATTAAAAGTGAAAGGAGATAAAGGACAACTAACCTTTTCAAAGAGCTAAACATCATGCGGATAGACCATGATGAGACCATTATCATGTACTTAGACTATAATAAAATCGCTTGAGAATAAAAGTAATACAACATAAATAAATAAATTGTTGCAAGGACAAATGGAAAGCACCTATTGGTAGTTTACATTCCATAAATGAGTCAAGGTAAAGACAAAGCATAATGAATACTCCCAATATTCACATATAAAAATATCTAAAAAGAGTGAACATGTGAAATCCAATAATGATCACTTAATCAACAAAATATATCATTAGTTATAAAATGTACTTATAATAAATTAATAAGTTTGTTAGTCTTTTTCGATTTATAGGATTAGTTTATGGTTTAAGAAATCACAACTTAAAGATATCTAAAATTTCAAAATTGTGTAAGTGTTGCATTTAAATTGAGCCATATTCACCTTATTATGATTATATATATATTTTGGTATGTTTTCGTGATTACTATGAATTTCAAACTTTTTCCGCCTCATAAAATGGAATTCTGAGAATCTATTTACACCATATATATATATATATATATAAAAGCTTCAAGGGTTAACTTAAATGGTCAAGTTCTCGTCGCTAAAGAATAGGAAGTCATGGTGTCATTTCTCCTAGACGCTCTCGGAGTTAGACTTTGCTAATAATCCAACAGGAAGTGATCTCTTCATGAATGTACTTAGATAATTTTCATAAATGTAGTAGTCCCCGATCTTTAGTGTATGTTAACTGCACATTACATATATATATTTATATTTGACAAACCCATATTATGTAGAGTTATATGAGTATTGACATTCTTTATTCAAATCCATTACACTTAAACTTATATGTCATCCTTGAGATAAGTGGTTGCGCTATATGAACCTTTCAAATTTATTTCACATGAATACAAACTCAATTTATATACCAATTTATTTAATCAAATAATAATAATTATGGTTATAATATAAAATAAAATTTAATTATTTAAATATTTTTAAAAAATTATAAATTTATAATTAAAATATTAAATATTTTTTAATATTAAAAAACTTTTTTATAAATTATCAACTGTAAAATTTATTTATATTTATATTTTTTAAATTTATTTATTCATCCATTATAACCATATTACTTGGGAATAATCTCACACTATGAATTGTAAGGAGCTTGAAAGTTAAAAATTCATGGTTGAAATTATTGTGGGAATCGATTCTTTATTCTATTGATGTTGTAATGATTTAAGACTATCTCAATATTGAAAATGAATATAGGATTTTGTGAGATATTGAATACATTTCATGGTAAAGTTTTAGAACTTTATTAAAACACGTGTATACGTTTTATATATGTATGAATAAAATTAAAGTGTATGTAATAAAATAAAAATAATGAGATAATAATTATACTTAAAAATTTTGATAGGGTGTTATTACAAATGATAACATAGACTTGTTGTGAGGAGTTTTATCTCAATAGATGTTTCAAATTTTTTTTTATGGCATGGCAGAAAGTTGGTGGAAGGCAATTTTGATAGGGTGTTATTACAAATGATAACATAGTCTTGTTGTGAGGAGTTTTATCTCAACAGATGTTTCAAATTTTTTATGGTGTGGCAGAAAGTTGGTGGAAGGCATTGGAAGGTGTATTACAAGACTTTTTGATTTAAAAGCAGGCTTGTGTCTCTAGGGTGGCAAGTTTGTGTCTCTAGGGTGGTAAGGTTGTGTCTCTGGGGTGGCAAGTTTATGTCTCTAGGGTGGCAAGGTTGTGTCTCTGGGGTGGCAAGGGTACGTAACTTGTGGGAAGGGAGGTGAGGTTGCATACTCGCACTCTTTTTCTTCGGCCTGGTAGCATCACTATTACTTGAGCATTTGTTGTGTTGTTGATTCTAGAGACGACCTCTCGATCGCAAGGAGACTAGTGCATAGTACATCTGAATCTGGTGCATCTATGATAATTCTTAGAAAGATTTAAAGAACCATTTACGATATTTCTTACAAATTGAATTTAGTTGGTTCAAACAAACATGGAAAGACACAGTGCATGAGTTATTTATACATAAGA
Organism: Pinus tabuliformis; assembly: GCA_031772625.1. Classification (NCBI taxonomy): domain Eukaryota; kingdom Viridiplantae; phylum Streptophyta; class Pinopsida; order Pinales; family Pinaceae; genus Pinus; species Pinus tabuliformis. The sequence continues at coordinate 1,331,521,108 of CM062805.1, forward strand.
GGTACACAGTGATATAAAGTATCAATCAATGATAGCCAAAACCATCCAAGTACTCACAACTCATTTGCTTTAATATGAATGCGACAACAATTGGAATAAACGAAGAAACCCATCATATAGAGCTTGAGATATCAAGTATTCTACACATATCTGGATTTAGAAAGAAATGAAAAGACTCATAGAGCGCATTTAAAGATCTAGCTTCCAAAATTCATAAAGGCATTCTTCATTAAAATCTTAATTACAATGAATCTATATAAGAGAGGAAACATGTCTAGCAGCTACTTAACGCAAAATTTGAGAAGAACATGAACATTTATGAAATTACAAAAGAGAGGAGACATACTATAATCTCAGAATGAAGGAATCATCATTGATAGGTATTAGTATTTTGAATAACACATACATCGAAAGAACCAGAACGTTCTAAAAAACAATACAGAGTTTCTTTCCCAAAATCATGAACCTTTCTTTCTTTATCAAAAGTTCTATATATAGGCCTCTTTGGATAGAGTGAGGCTGTTAGAGAGATATTCCTTCTTGATTTGCTTCATTATGCCAAAACAATACTTAAAATTCCAGCATGTGCGAATGCACAACTATTTTAACCATAATGTACTGATATAACAAGATAAAGTGGAAAACATGAGTAAAAATAACACTAAAGTAAATAAAATGCCAAGACTGACATAATTTGGATGATCTTCATGAATGATGAAGCGTGATGAGGAGCATGTGGAGGGATTGATTGTACAAGTGGTGGATTTACAAACTGCTCGACCCATTGCCATAAGGTTGGAGGGGGCTGAGGAGAAAAACTAAACCACTTGTAGCTAAGATTTAGATCAATCACCCCTGAGTAGTCCAACCTGTGATGAAAAAGACTCCTAACCATCCCAAGTAACTGAAATTCCTTCTTTAGGAAATTTACCATAGTTGTACCCTTAAGTGTGGTTATTTTCTCGTGAGATGATCCTGCCCTGCTCTTTGCCTCTATCATTTTTTTATTATATTTCTCCTGAGATAGTAGTTCCCCATGTGGACCCTAGAGGTTAGGTAACCCAGCCTGTATGATCCAATCAAACTCTTCATTGAAGGAAGCCACGCCCTTTTTTACTCTCGCTAAGCTATGCTCTGTTCTAGCTTGGGCTTCCTGTTTCGAAATCACCTTAGAGACCTCCTCCACTGCCCTGATTCTATCTTCTATGTTTGTTCGCCTTAGGTATTCAATTGGCCTCTCATTTAAGAAATTAATGAACTTCAGAGAAAACTGGGAATTCCTTATACTCACATCTTTAGCCTTTGTTATTTGTGATCCACACTCTGCACTAAGGAACTTTTGATCATGCATCAAAGTCGCATGTTCCCAGCTATGATTCATTTCCTCAATGATCTAGTCCCACACCCACTTCCTGGCTTCAAGGAGAGACATGTTCCCCTTCAGTTTGGCCTTCAATTCAACTACCTCTTGAGTGAAATCTTGTAGCTTTTAAGTTACCTATTCAACATTAATAACCGATTTTTGCAGTTGTTTCTCTTTCTGGGCTAGCTAGGCTTTGGCAGTGTCCAAGTCCCTTTGTATCTTTTTTAGTTCACCTTCAGAAAGTTGAAGCTCGGTCAAAGAATGAGTGAGATGATGAGAGGGGTTATGTGGATCTTCAGGAACTACTATTGTACATACATGGGAATCAATCTTCTTTTTCAAATTAGTCACAGTTTTCTCCAAAGTTGATACTTTATCTTTACTGTCTTCCAACTCCTTCATCATCTTTTCTTTCTCCATCTCTACTTGTGCTAGATCCTTTGTCTGAATATGTTCACCAGAGGAATCTTTAGCCGATGCCTTGGCTCTTGATTTTCCTTTTGAGTTGACTGTAGAATGACTTCTACTGTTGATCTATCATTTTGGTTGATACTTACTTTAATTATCAATTCCTAGCATGATTCTTTCTGGAGATACATATCTCTAGAGTTGGCCTTCTCTATTTTCATTTTATTAGAGACCTTTCCTATATATGTCTCAGCTCTATTGATAGGCATGAGGTTTTTACCCAAATCATTATATAACATTTCCCTAACTTGCTTGTGTAGGTTGACCTTATCTAACAATAGGACAACTGCTAGGTTCAGGGAGACATCAAAGGTCTTCAACTGAGGTCATGTAGGAAAGACCTGCACTAATGGGTGCTGTAGTGAAATTCTCATTTCATCCTTCTTGAGGTCCATAACAACCAGCCGTCTGGTGTGCTGAGGAGTTGATTGGGCAGCCATTTCTCTATGCATTCTCTCTTTTACCTTTTTGTTTCTTTTAATAATAGATCTTCCTATAGGTCAATTGGATCCTTTAGCAACAACAATGTCTTGAGGATTGGGAATAACTACCTTATCTGTGGGAGAAGATGTGGCTGCTGGTGGATTTTCCAAGTTGACCTGAAAACATGGATGATCTAGAACTAGTGCTTCTAGTTGTATGCCCACTTTCTCTTCCTTTTCCTCTTCTTCTTCCTATTCAGGACCTTGAATCCTAGATTTTATATTTACATGGCCCTCCTCGGTGTCAGTATCCCTTGCTGAGTCAACAATTGCCTTTGATGCTTTTCTCGTGCTGACTAGGGATTCCGTCTCCATCTCTGTATTAAGAGGCCATGAATCAAAGTTAGTTTTTTCATTTAATTTTAGGTTTTGAGTCACGCACGTATGTTGATGCTTTAATATTTTCTCTCCTTCGGTCAATGATGTCGTGGGGATCATAATGCCAAGTGTCTCCCTTTTCTAGCTCCATGGATTCAAGTAGGGCCTCGGCTATTTTAAAAGCTTGCCTTATGTTTACCACAAAAGGACTTGCTGGTTGTCACATTTTGAATATGTAGCCCTTCTTGGTTGGTACAAAATGGAGTAGGTCTACACCGAGGATCTTTCGAATGAATTTAAGGGCAAAAATCATCATTGGCATGAATACTAGCAGATGGTATGGATTAAGTTTATAACCGTTAAACTAAATTTATGTGTAGTCCTCATAAAGTTACTAGTAGCCTACTATGCAATCCTTGCTGAGTTGGAGAAACTCTTTTTGCTATGGGAAGATTTTAGGTGGCAGGGTTTCATGGATAATATGGTAAGCAATAGCCATGAAGGTCGAGATGAATTGTGAATACCCACCCAACCAAGGCCCTTTTCTCACTGATATATTCCAATCAAAGACATAATTTTGCTGCTTGTTGGGAGAAAACACTTGAAGATCTAGACACTGGAATTCCTCAACATGGGTGTATAGGAACAGGTAAAATAGAAGGGAGTAGCGGCAAAAATAAGGAGGGAATAAATAGATTTGAAGGCATATAACAACAGATATGTAGAGTGGGATGTTAAGTAAGAAATCTGGTTGCCTCATCTTGTGCAGAAACCCCAGGGTGGCTTTGTTTATTGTTTGTGAGTCATCTTCACCCATTAAGTAGGCAATTGCAGTTAGGATGGGTCGAACGAGTTTTTGGAAGAGGGTTATTGGGAACCACTCTTCTGGAGGGATGAATTTAATTCAAGGGACCATTATTTCATCCAAGAAGTACTCCTTCTCATCAGGGTGGAGTGTAATGAAGCGATGGATGAGGGTAGCATCGGTGAAAGGTTGAGATGTGGAAGAAACAAGAAAAATTAAGGCCCTTTGGATCAAGGTGGGAGTAATTTCTAGGATTTTAGTCCCTGAGGTAAAAATAAAGAAATTCTTATCCTCTTGGTATGTTGTGGCTAGCCAGTATATGAATTCAATTAAATGATGAACATGAGGTGCAATTTGAAAATAGAGACCAGAGTTGACAACCCTAAACGGGTCTTATTTCCTCACAGGGTTACAGAACAACTCAAAACAAAGGTCAACAAATGAATAAGGACAAGCAGGGTTTGCAATTTGACTCTCTGCATCCACCAAGGGTTCGACACTAGTGGATTTGGCCTCACAGGTTTTGGGGGTTGCGGGCACTGTTTTCTTCATTTTATAGAGTGAATAAAAGAAAATTATAGGTGGTTAGGATGTTGGGTTACCTAGAGCTCACAGGAATGAATGAAAGCAACGTTGGGGAGTGGTCCTTTTACATTTTAGGGACACGAAGTAGTAGACCTTGCACAGGCGACTAGGCGGGAATATTTTCACCGGGATTGTATAATATCTGTCGAGAGGAGGAGATCTGGGGTGACCAGTCAGGAAGCAGAGATCAGATATGAGAGTAGGTGAGTATGTTTCATCCTTACCTCCAAGATGTTGGACCCTAGACCATGAGGAGCCAATGGGAGGAGCCCATGTGGCTAATGGCCTCATCGTGCTATGATAGGGAGTACCTCGAGTGGAGCAGGTTCTATGTTATCCACCAGAACCAATCAAGGCCACCCATTCACTCGTTTACATTTCAATGTCGACGTTGTTCACTAGATTAACCTTTGTGCACTTTAGCCACCGAATCTAGTTTTAAGGGTGTCGGGGAGGTTGATGGATGGAAATGCAGGTGAAAGGAGCGTGTTATTTACTCTGCTCTTAAAACATTTATGGAGGGTCTTGATTACCCCGCGCCTTAGTTAAACTCAAATTTTCGGTTCACTGTGCAATGGATCAATGCTTAGAGAGGTTAGTCTTCGAAATCCCTGGCAATGAGCTTATTTATTTTAATTCTCGATGGTCATCACCATCTATGCAATATTTGGAAAGGCTTATGAGGTAGGGAGATAACATTGGCTCCAACTGGGGACGGGGTATTGACATCAATGTGCCGAGAACTTGCAGCTTGACATCTTCTCCTTGGGCATGGAGTCTTGAAACAAAAACTTTAGGAAAATAAAGAAACAATAACTTGGAACATTATAAAATATTTACATACATCACACCAATATTTACAATGAATTAGGGAAAAAGTACCTTTAGTGCTAGAAATAGAGTTTGAGGAACTGCCCATTTACTGGTAGTTCCAGTGATTCTCCTTCCAAATTTTCTAATAGATAAGTATTATTTCCTTTTGTTTCAGAGATTCTGAAGGGGTCGAACCACAATGGATCAAACTTCCCATGTTTACCCTTTTCTTCCCTTCAAACATCCCACCTCAAAAGTAGATCGCCAAGTTGAAGTGGTCTGTCCCTTGCCTTTTTGTCAAACATAGATTTCATTTTCTGCTAATAATTAACCAATTTTTGGCTAACTTGTTCTCTGCTTTCGTGAAGTTCCACCAGCTGGTTTATCCTTCGGGTTAAAGCATTCAGTTCTTCCTCTGCATCTTGCAATATTCTCGTGATTGGCATTGCTAGTTGTATTGGGAACACTGTTGCTTTTCCATAGACTAATTCAAAAGGTAATTTTTTTGTGGAACACTTAGGAGTAACCTTGTTAGCCCATAGAGTGAATTTTAGTTGAGACTCCCAATTTCTCTGATTCTTGAGAATCGTTTTCTTCAATATCCTCACCACAGTCTTATTGGAGGACTCATCTAGCCCATTTCCTTGGGGGTAGTATGTAGTATAATGACCAACTGTAATATTAAACTCTTGAAAAAAGATGATTTGGCTGACTTAAAAAATTGAGCATTACTTGTTACAATCTTCACATGGCAACCAAATCTGGACATGATATTTTCTTCTGAAATTTTTATAACCACCGAGTCAATTGCATTTCCGGCTAAGACAACCTCCACCAATTTTGTAAAGTAGTCAGTGGCTGTGAGTATCCACTTATGTTGACCACTGGAAGGAGGATGTATCTCTCCTATGAAATCTAGTCCCCACTGCCTGAAAGGCTCTTCAATACACATCAGGATCAAAGGGAGGGGAGCTAGCTTCTACTTTTTAGCAAAGATCTGACATTTTTGATAAGCTGGGACTTGAGAGTGAACCTCTCCAAAGAGTGTGGGCTAATAAAAAGTAGCATTTAGTATCTTGTAAGTAATGGTTTTCTAGCTATAATGTCCCCCAAAAATTCCATTATGGAATTCTTCCATTACCTCTTGAATTTCAGCCTCCATCAGGCACAACAATAGAATCCCAATGGGGTCTTTCCAATAGAGCTGACCATTAGATATGACAATTTTTTGAGCCTGTAGTCTTAGTGTTCGGTACTTGGATTTGTCCATTTTTAAGGGGCACCTTAGAAACAACAGATAATGGACAATGTTCTTATACCAGGTTGACGTTTCATATTTGACATGAATCTTTTGAATTGAAGTTTTGATGTCTGATTGTTGCATTTATTCTTCATCCTTTTCTATCAATAAATTAATCCTGAGAGCCTGGCAGTTGGATTTTGATAGGATTTTGGCTAATCCTTGCCCTTTGATAAGCTTTGTAGGTTTGATTTCTAAGTCATATTCTTTAATCTTAGTGATCAAACATCGTCATTTTCCCTTGCTGTCTCCTTGCACCAAAATGTATTTGACTACTACTGTTGGAACATATGCTATAAGTCTGACTGAAATACATAGACTTTGAATGCCTTTAATGCCTTGACTATAGCGTAGGCCTGTTTCTCCAAAATGTTGTACTTCAGTTTTGTGTCTCTCAATACTTGACTGAAAAAAGAAATCGGTTGTTCATAACCTTCCTTATTCTTTTGTAACAGCACAACAACGATAGTATGAGGGGAAGAAAAATAAAAGATATAAAAAGGTGTTGAATAATCAGGGCTGACTAGCATGGGTGCTTCTGCAAATGCTTCTTTGATTCTAGCAAAGGATTCCTGAGAAGTTGGGCTCCATTTTACCTCATTCTCCTTTTTCAGCATGTCAGTGATACCTTTCACTATTTTAGCATAGTTAGGTATGAATCTTCTTAGAAAGTTGATCCTTCCCAAAAACACTTGAATCTCTTTCTTATTCCTAGGCAAGGGAATGTGACTAATAGCCTCCACTCACTTAGGATCAATTTTTACTCCCTCCTGTGCCACTATATGTCCCAACAATTTTCCTTCGCTTAGAGCAAACTGAGACTTCTTTGGATTTAGAGATAATCCATATCTCCTGCATTTTTCGAAGGTGAGTTTTAGGTGCAAGATATGTTCCTCATCAGTCTTGGAGAAGACTGTGATGTCATCTAAGTAGACCACTACAAATTTATCTTGTTCTCCCACAAATGCTATATCCATAGCCCTTTGAAAAGTCTCTTCAACGTTTATAAGGCCGAATGGAGCACGAGCATACATGAAGGTTCCCCAAGGTGTGGTGAAGGCAGTCTTCGTTTGGTCATCTGGGTGTATTTCTACTTGGTTGTATCTTGAAAATCCATCCATCATGGACATCCAAGTAGAGCCAACTACCTTTTGTAATATGTAGTCCATCTTAGGCAGTGGGTAGTTGTCCTTTAATGAGGCTCTGTTAAGGTTCCAAAAATCTACACACAACCTTATTTCTCCATTCTTTTTCCTAACTGGAACTAAGTTTTCCACCCACTTAGAATATCTCAAAGGCACTATGATTTTGGCTTGCATAAGCTTCCTCACTTCTTTCTCAATAGATGGGAGCAGGAGAGGATTGATCTGCCAGAGATTTTTCTTACAAGGTTTCATCCCACTTTTTAGAGGAATCTTATGTTGGATAATGTTAGTATCAAATGTATTCAAATCATCATAGGACCAAGCAAAAACATATTTATAAACTTTAAAGAGATTTAAATACCTTTTTTTATATTGAGAGGGAATCTCTTTTGACAATATGACCATCTGGGGTTCATCCTTTGAGACAATATTACAATCTTTCACTTGTTCATCCATTCCTTGTTTTGTGAGTTTTGAGGCTACATCATTCTTATTGAACAACCTTTCCAGTGGGACTAAGCCATGAGGAATAGTATTCCCCTTTAGTTGCAAGACTCTGTGTCCAACAATAGTTTCTTCCCATGCAGTTGTCTTTTCTTCTGTCATTTTCTCCTCTTCTTGGTCAATAGTTGAATTTGAAAATTCTCCAACAACTTCTATAAAGTGTTTGATTTTCTCATCATCTTCAAATACATTTCAATTCTTTACATTATCGGGTATAGAGGTTTTGTATCTGACTTCAACCTCATACCTGAGAAGTGGGTTTTGAGGAGGCTTAAAGTTTCTGGCAGCTATAGCAAGGGAGTCAGTCATTATATTCCCTTCCTTGGGTAGGAATTGAACATTGAATGCCAAGAAGAAGTTATCCATTAAGTCCCACACCTCATTCCTATAGGCTCTTAATCTAGGATGTTTAGTCTGACACTGATTTTTTATTTTCTTTACCACTAGCTTAGAGTCTCCATATACTGTCAGGCAATCAATATTCATATTCCTTATTGTTTGCAGCCCAAGGAGTAATGCCTCATATTCTTCCACATTATTTGTTGCTTCAAATTCTAGTTTAAATGAAAGAGGTATCAAGCTACCCTTTGGGGATACTAACAATACCCCTGCTCTGTTACCTTATCTAGAATTTGCCCCATCAAAGTATAACTTCCATACTTGCCTTTGGCTTTGTGTTGATCATCTAATTGAAATGTTAGGAGTACCTGAGTTTCTTCTAAGATAATATCATCTTCTTCCAACAGTAGACAATAAAGGTCACTCTCTTTCCCATACACAGGAGAGTTCTTAGAGCCCTCAGCTTTGGTAACTATCTTCGTGAACCTTGACTCTCTATATAGTCTTCTTTCTTCCCCTCCAAAGGTAGGGATGGTGGCATAGGTCAGATCTAACTTGATAGAACCTCCTATTTTAGAACCCCAGGATCTAGAAAAGAGCATGCCAAATCTTGTAGGTATATCTCCTACCACGGTGTCCATTACTATGGTCTTGACTGGGATATGGGAAAATTTCACTACTAGGTCCTTTATCATTCCCAAGAATTTTACTCTCTTAGAATCAAAAGAGGAAAGGTGTTTATAGGGTCTAGTTATCTGCAAACCAAGTTGCTCCATTACAATTAATGGCATGAGATTAAGAGAGGCTCCTAATTCTAGTATATAGTTGTGAAGCAAGAGGTCATGTATTACAAGAGTCACATAGAAGGGTGTGGTAGAGGGATCTTTCTCTTTGACATGAGGTCCAAAAAAAACCATAGGCCTTTCTTCTTGAAGGTTTAGATAGTCATGGGATGGTGTTGAGGTGGATGGAAGCATAAACTGGGAGGCTTGGGCTTTATAAGTGGGTTGTTTTAGGATTCCAGTTAAAGGAATAGGTATTTCGACTTTTTCGAGTTCCTTCTGAAGATTGAAAACAGTTGGAACTTTCTCCATGCTACGAGATTTTTTTGGTTCTCTTTCTTTTTCACAGGTTTGCTTTGAAGTGATGGGTAGCTTCTCCTCTTTAGGTTCTTAATGCTTGTGTAAATCTTGATTTAAGGAGTCTTTCTTTGACACATTTGGATCTAAGGGTCCTTTTCCCTTGTCAGAAGATCTAGGGGTCTCTTGGGGAGAAACACCTTCGTGCTGGTCTTGTTCTCTTGACCTTTTCCTAGAGGACTAGAGATCATACTTCCTATGCAGCTGGGCCTGCATGAAATCTACAAACTATTTACAATAGTCACCTATCTCTCCATCATTCACCGTTGCATCCATATCATGACCCTTGTCTAGATGAGTTCTGATTTTTTGCTCTTCCTCTGAGAAAGAAGAGTACAAGTTCCCCTACATTTCATGAGTGCCTTGTGACTGCTCATCTGGGTCATCCTCTATGTACAATGGGGGGGATATGGTCAAGTTGTTCCTTCCTTTCTCTTTGTAGTATCTGTAATGGTTGTCTTCGGTACTGGGGATTAAAGCCTCGATTAGGAACTTGAGCATTCTATCTGGGGAGGCTTTTGTTTTCCAGTTCAAGCTTAACCAGTTTATGTGATAATATTTTTATTAACTTATCCATTTCTTCTAACTTTTGTTCCTGTGATTCTTTTCCTTGAGTAGAGGAAGACACTTCTTCTTTTCCTTTCTTCATTTCCCCAAGATCAATATTGCCTCTCAACTTTCCCATAGATGTGAAATTTTACTCCATCTCGAGGGCATGAATTTGGATATAATCCAATGTGTGAGACTTCCTATCCCTTAGTGTAAAACCAAAATCAGATTCAAAAGCCCCAACAAAGACTACCCGGGTAGTAGCCTGGGGAGGTTTGATTTCAATGGGTAGGTTGTTGTATTGCTTGTTAAGCCTCTTTACAAATTCTAAAATATCTTCATTTGGTTTTTTCTCTATAGCCTTAAACTATGCTAGGATATATCTATGATCTCTCTTTTCTCCCCACTTGTGCATAAAGGAGTTCTCCAGCTATTTCCAAGTAGCAATGGAAGAATCTGGTAAATATTTAAACCACTTTCTGGCCTCTCCATCAAGGGATTGGACAAAGAGCCTCAATACCACATCTAAGTGTTCAACATTTATATTCTCTACAAATGCACAGAAAATATCTATATGTCTCTATGTTGAGATCTCATCCTCTCCATTGAATCTAGGTAAGGGTCTTGTGGCATGGCACTCAGAGGTTGAGGCAAGTCTAATGGGGCATAATTGTTCAATAGGAAGCCTAGGACTGCCATCTGAATTAATGGAGGTGGAATTTTTTATGTGATGAGTATGACTGCGAGTGAGGATGGCTTTTCCCTTTCTGATCTCAGGGGGAGGAGGAAACGAGAAGGAAGGAGTATTAACTGAAACTTCTTCTTCCTTGACTTCTGAGGGAAAGATATTGTGTATTAGATCACTTTAAGAAGGATAGGTTAAGACTCTAGGAGTAAATTCTGAGCAATGAATAATGGCATGCTGAGAGTTGGACGAGGAGGCTTCAAGAAATGAGGAGACAATGGAATCAGTAGCTGGGGATTTTTCCTTCCAAACTCTCCTGAAGATTAACTTCTTTGGATCATAGACAGATGGAGTTCTTCGTTGAGATCTATCTTAATCAGTGTGGGGTCTCCTAAAATACAGAATGATATTCTTAAGATTTGGATAGTGGAGTCTCCAACGTGATGAATCTACAATCTAGACGTCTTTTCTCACCTTAACATAGGGTGCCTAAATGTCATATCCCAGGGGAAAATTTCTCTATTACGTTCCCCGATAACAACACCAAAAGATGTTTTTGATTCTAGAGACAACCTCTAGATTGCAAGGAGACCAGTACCTAATACATTTGAATTTGGTGCATCTCTAATAATTCTACGAAAGATTTAAAGCACCATTTGCAATATTTCTTACAAATTGAATTTAGTTGGTTCAAACAAATTCAGAAAGACATAGTCCATGAGTTCTTTATACATAAGAGGTACACAGTGATATAAAGTATCAATCAACAGTGGCCAAAACCATCCAAGGAATCACAGCTCATTTGCTTTAATATGAATGTGACAATAGAAGGAATAAAAGAAGAAACCCATCATATAGAGCTCGAGATATCAAGTATTCTACACATATCTATATTTAGAAAGAAATGACAGCTATGGAATAATGGTGGATGCGAAGACTCACGGAGCACATTTAAAGATCTAGCTTCCAAAATTCATATAGGAATTCTTCATTAACATCTTAATTCAAATGAATATGTATAAGAGAGGAAACATGTCTAGCAACTACTTAGTGCCAAATCTGAGAAGAACATGAACATTTATGAAATTACAAAAGAGAGGAGACATATTGTAATCTTGGAATGAAGGAATCACCATTTATATGTATTAATATTATGAATAACACATACATCGAAAGAACCAGAATGTTCTAAAAAAAATACAGAGTTTCTTTCCCAAAATCATGAACCTTTCTTTCTCTATCAAAAGTTCTATATATAGGCCATTTTGGATAGAGTGAGGCCATTAGCGAGATATTCCTTCTTGATTTGGTTCATTATGCCAAAACAATACTCAAAATTACAGTGTGTGCGAATGCACAATTGTTTTAACCATAATGTATGGATATAACAAGATAAAGTGAAAAACATGAGTAAAAATAAAACTAAAGTTACTGAATGAAATGCCAAGGCTGGGATAATTTGGATGATCTTCATGAATGACGAGATGATGAAGTGTGATGAGGAGTATGCAGAGCATGAGGAGGGACCAATTGTATGAGTGGTGGATTCACAAACTGCTCAACCCGTTGCTGCAAATCTGGAGGGGAAAGATGAACAGAACTGAACCGCTTGTAGCTAAGATTTAGATCAATCACCCCTGAGTAGTCCAACCTACAATGAAAAGACTCCTAACCATCCCAAGTAACTGAAATTCCTTCTCTAGGAAATTTACCACATTTATACCCTTAAGAGTGGTTATTTTCTCATGAGCTGATCCTACCCTTCTCTTTGCCTCTATCATTTTTTTATTATATTGCTCCTGAGATAGCAATTCTCCATGTGGACCCCAGATGTTAGGTAACCCAACCTATATAATCTGATCAAATTCTTCATTAAATGGAGCCACGTCCTTTTGTACTATGATTGAGCTCTTCTCTGATCTAGCTCCTCCACTGCACTGAATCTATCTGCTATGTCTATTGGCCTCAAATATTTGATTGGTCTCTCATTTAAGAAATGAATGAACTTCAGAGCAAACTGGGAATTCCTTATACTCACCTCTTTAGCCTTTGTTATTTGTGATCCACACTCTGCACTAAGGAAATTGTGATCATGTATCAAAGTCACATGTTCCTAGTTGTGATTCATCTCCTCAATGATCTCATCCCACACTAACTTCCTGGATTCAAGGAGAGACATGTTCCCCTTCAGTTTGGCCTTCAGTTCAACTATCTCTTGAGTGGAAGCCTGTAGGTTTTTAGTGACCTATTCAGCATTAATAACTGAGTTTTGCAGTTGTTTCTCTTTCTGGGCTAGATTTTCTTTGGTAGTGTCCAAGTCCCTTTATGTCTTTTTTAGTTCACCTTTAGAAAGTTAAAGCTCGATCAGAACCTGAGTGAGACGATCAATGGGGTTCTATGGATCTTCAGGCACTACTATTGTACATACATGGGAATCAATTTTCTTTTGCAAATTAGTCATAGTTTCCTCCAAAGCCGATACTTTATCTTTATTGTTTTCCAACTTCTTCATCAAATTTTCTTTCTCCATCTCTAATTGTTCTAGCTACTTTGTCTGATTATGTTCACAGTAGGCATCTTTAGCTGATGCCTTAGCTCTTGATTTTCCTTTTGAGTTGACTGCAAAACGACTTGTACTACTGATTTGTCATTTGGGTTGATACCTAGCTTAATTATCAACTCCTTGTATGATTCTTTCTGGAGATACAAACCTCTAGAGTTAGCCTTCTCTATTTTCATTTTATTGGAGGCATTTCCTATATATGTCTTAGCTCTATTGATAGTCATGAGGATTTTACCCAAATCATTATATAACATTTCCCTAACCTTCTTGTGTAGGTTGACCTTATCTGACAAAGGGACAACTGCTAGGTTTAGGGAGACATCCAAGGTCTTGAACTGAGGTCCTCTAGGGATGACCTGCACTGATGGGTGTTGTAGTGAAATTCTCATTTCTTCCTTCTCGAGATACATAGCAACCAATAGTTTATTGTGCTGAGGAATTAATTGGGTAGTCATTTCTCTATGCATTCTCTCTTTGACCTTTTTGTTGCTTTCATTAATATCTCTTCCAATAGACCCTCTGGATCCTATAGTAGTAGTAATGTCTTCAGGAGCGGGAATAGCTACTTCAGCTGTGGGAGAAGCTGTGGATGTTGGTGGATTTTCCAGGTTGATATGAAAACCTGAATGATCTATAATTGGTGCTTCTAGTTGTATCCCCATTCCTCTTCCTCTTCTTCTTCCTGTTCGAGACCTTGACTCCTAGTATATTTATTTACATGGCCCTCCTCAATGTTAGTATCCCCTACTGAGTCAGTAGTCCTCTTTAGTGCTTTTCCCGTGCTGACTAGGGATTTGGTCTCCATCTTTGTATTAAGAGGCCATGAATCAAAGTTAGTTTTCCGTTCAATTTCGGGCTTTGAGTCATGAACGTATGTTGATGCTTTAATCTTTTCTCTCCTTCAGGCAATGACATTGTGGGGATCATAATAACAAGTGTCTCCCTTTTCTAGCTCCATGGATTCAAGTAGGGCCTTGACAATTTTAAAAGCCTACCTTGTATTTACCACAAAAGGACCTACTATCTATCCTATTTTGAATGTGTAGCCCTTCTTTGCTAGTACAAAATGGAGCAGGTCTATACTGATGATCTATTGGATGAATTCAAGGGTGAAAATCCTCATAAGCATGAATACTAGAAGACGGTATGGATGAAGTTCACAACCGTAAACCTGAATTTCTGTGTAATCCTCATAGAGGTATAAGTCACCTATCATGGAATTCGTGCTGAGTTGGAGAAACTCTTTTTGCTATGGGAAGATTCTAGGTGGCGGGGTTCCATGGATAATATAGTAAGAAATAGCTATGAAGTTCGAGAGGAATTATGAATACCCACCCAAGCTAGACCTTTTTCTCACTGAGAGATTCCGGTCAAAAGACATAATTTTACTGCTGGTTGGGAGAAAACACTTGAAGATCTAGACACTGGAATTACTCAACATAAGTATATAGGAATAGGTAAAATACAAGGGAGTAGCAATGAAAATAAGAAGAAGGAGGGAATAAATGAAGTTGAAGGAATATGGAAGAAAATAAGTAGAGTGGGATGTTAAGCAAGAAATTTGGTTGCCTTATCTTTTACAGAAACCCCAGGGTGGCTTTGTTTATTGTTTGCGAGTCACCTTCACCCATTAAGCAGGCGATTACAGTCAGGATGGGTCAAACGAGTTTCTAGAAGATGGTTATTGAGAACCACTCTTTTGGAGCGATGGATTTAATTTCAAGGACCAAGATTTCATTCAAGAAGGACTGCTTCTCATATAGGAGGAGTGTAACAGAGTGATGGACCCAGATAACATTGATGAAAGGTTGATTTGTGGAAAAAATAGGAAAAATTAAGGCCCTTTGGATCAAGGTGCGAGTAATTTCCATGATTGTAATCCCTCAGGCAGAAATAATGAAATTATTATCCTCTTGGTATGCTATGGCCAACGAGGATTTGAATTCAGGGAAATGATGAATAGGAGGCGCAATTTGAAAATAGAGACTAGAGTTGACAACCCTAAAAGGGTCTTCATTCCTCACATGGTTATCGAACAACTCACAAGGGAGGTCGACAAGTGAATATTGAAAAGCAAGGTTTGCAATTTCACTCTCTGCATCCACCAAGGGTTCGACACTAGTGGATTTGGCCTCATGGCTTTTGGGGGTTGCAGGCATTGTTTGCTTCATTTTATAAAGTGAATAAAATAAAATTATAGGTGGTTGGGATGTCGAGTTACTTGGAGCTCACATGAATGACTGAAAGCGATGTTGGGGAGTGGTCCTTTTACGTTTCAGGGACATGAGGCAGTAGACCTTGCGCAGACGACAAGGTAGGAATATTTTCACCGAGACTATATAATATCTGTCAGGATGAAGAGATCTAGGGTGACCAACTATTATATAGTTAAAGGGGGCACATCCGACCAAGTGGCGGGGTTAGGAGTCAAATTAGAGGATACGTGGTGGTGGGGGGTTGGTCGACCAGTCGAGAAGAAGAGATCAGAGACAAAAGCGGATGAGGATGTTTCATCCTTGCCTTTAGGTCGCTAGACCTTAGATCATGAGGAGTTAATGAGAGGAGCCCATGTGGCTGATGGCCTCAACGTGCTATGGCAGGGAGTACCTCAGGCATAACGGATTCTCTATTAGCCCTCGGAACCAATCAGGGTCACCCATTCACTCATTGACATTTCGAAACCAACGATGTTCACCAGATTAACCTTCGTGCACTTTAGCCACTGATGTTGTTCACCATATTAACCTTCAGGTACTTTAGCCGTTAGAGTTGGTTTTAAGGGTGTTGGGGGGGTTGATGGATGGTGATGCCAGTGAAAGGAGCGTGTCATTTAATCCGCTCTTAAAAACATTTAGGGAGCCTCTTGTTTTCCCTGCACCTTAGTTAAACTTAGACTTTCTGGTTCACTGTGCAATGGATCAACACCGAGAGAGGTTAGTCTTTGAAATTACTCCCAATGATCTTATTTCTTTTAATTCTTGATGGTCACCACCCTCTGTGCAATCTTTGGAAAGGCTTATGGGGCCCAGAGATAACATGTTACATGTGGGTGACATTCATTTTCCTTAGGAGTTTAGTTTTTCGGTATCACTTGTGTTTGCACTGGGTAGGTTGTGAAGGCGTAACAAGGTAGTGTGGTTCTTATTTAATTAGTTGTTACACTACTATGTGAATTTGTTTCTACATTTGTATCTCCTTTAGTGTAGTATAATTGTTGGTTGGACTGCTATTAAATTGCATCTATGTTATTGTCTCTGTCGAGCTTATTGGGGTTGCAGGTGGTGCATAATTTTCGTGCACTTGGTATTCATTTTTTTTTTATCTAATAGTGTCTATACATTTCATAAGGGTATTGTTAGGCCTATCATAGTGCTAGTTTTATTGGGTATTACATGGTCACTTCTCTATAAACCCTTGGATTTTATCATAGGGTTGGTTATGTCATTTTGTTTTGACCTCAATTTGGCTGGGATGGATTGCATTGTGGGGGATTAAATTGTTCTGATTGTGAAGTTGGGTGTTGGTTTTTTTCTCAGTCTAGTTTGGCTCTAGGAGTTTTAGAGTCTTATGTCTTTGAATTGCCTAGAGTTGAATATGGTTACCACACTCTATGATGTTAAGACTATATATACCATTAACGTTGATTGTAAATCAATGTTCATTTTAGAAATGAAAGCTATTTAAAACCATCAAGGTATATAGTCTTATTATGTTTAATTCATTTTATAAGAAATGAGGGTTTGCCACAAGTAATTGTGTGCATTGAGGAATTAAATATTTCTTGGAAATATCCATTGATTAAGTATATATGTACAATCATACAAACAACACTCTATAATATGGCCATGGGCACATTACCATCTTATTAGAAGCTCAAACTATGAAAAAATAGCATTTTCAAAATTTTAAATTGTTCTGATGGCCAAGGGAAACATAATGCCATATGCATTCATGTTTGACCACCATAAACTTGTTAGGATTACCATAAACTTGTTAGGATTAGTTGAACTGTTTGACCATCTTATTCAAAGTGGGTTAAGAAGTTTTTCCTTAACACCATTCCTAATATATCTTATTGCTATACCTAAGTCAATACTTACTAAAAATATCCAACCATATGACAACATTAATAATAACTAACACCCAACCATATAAAACAATACTAATGCTTACTACTAATAAAATATCTATGTGTAACACAAATGATATAACACAACAAAACGCTAATCCCCATAATTATATAAATTGCACATCCACAATATTAATAATAACTTACATCTAAAAATATAATACAACATTAACACTTCCATCTAAACATGTAATACAACATTAACTTGCATATACCCTGCACCCAAGACGTAACCATGACTCACCATTTACATCATCGTATTAATATGAATTTTAATGTCAATATTGGATTACTGGGCTTTAAATATGGAAAATAGCTCATAGGCCACATTTATATCACAATTAATAATAAAACCATGGAATTATTGAAAACGTTAAAAATGCTAATCATCGCTCATCAAATGTGAAGGGTTGGTAGTAATATTCAATCATATCCGTTGTCTCACTATCCAAACTCAAAGTTGCCCCAATTACAGTAACCATTAGTTGGGCATCATGTGGGTGATAACAACTTCGACCAACTAAGAAAGGGACTGTACAGAGTAACGCAACTGTTTCATTCGGTAACTGATTGGATATCGCAAGGAAGTGTCCATTTTGGGTCGATTATGGTCATGCGCAATTCCCGAAGACAAGAGAAAAACGGATCAGCCATAGCAATGAGAATAGACGGGTCGAAGCTTAGTTGGCGGGTGAGTCTTCATCATCTGA
The DNA here is from genome assembly GCA_031772625.1 of Pinus tabuliformis. Classification (NCBI taxonomy): domain Eukaryota; kingdom Viridiplantae; phylum Streptophyta; class Pinopsida; order Pinales; family Pinaceae; genus Pinus; species Pinus tabuliformis. The sequence continues at coordinate 1,331,539,005 of CM062805.1, forward strand.
TAAATACAGGCTCACAGAAAGACTCATAACCAGACACACACATTCATTTCGTTATCACTATGAAGAAATAATCGAACGCGTTGATTGATTGAATCAGGATGGGTAAAAAGTCGAAAGGTTCTGTGAGATTAAGACCGCATGACCATGATTTCTCCAATGAAATTAATTAATAGATGTAAATGCTCAAAACACAAATGAAATTAATAGATGTAAATGCTCAAAGCACAAATTCATGTAGACTAATGCGATCTGAGAAGTAAATTGCATGGTATGAGATGCTGGTGCGAGAAAAAGGAATTACGTTGTAGGGTCGTTATATGCAAGTGGTTGGAGGTGAAAAAGTATGAAGAATAATAATACTGGGGGAAGTTGTCATACCCGAGAGTCGTTATATGAAAGTGGTAGGAGGAAAAATAGGTCCGAAAAATGAAAGTGGTAGGAGGAAAAATAGGTCCGAAAAAATGATAATAATAAGGGGAGTTGTCATTACTCATGAGCACATGTGCTAGCATGTGAGTCCCTATGGTCTATGGTCTGTCTTATATTAAGTTAAATTTCAATTTATTTATTTATTTATGAATTTTAAAGATAAAAATATTCTTAGGGTTAGTTTAATTGATCAAGTTGTTGTTAAAACACTTTGGTAATAATAGGTCATGAAGCTATTTCTCTTAGACATGATTGGGAATGTGATCGTCAATATATTTAAACCACACATTAAAAAAAGCAAATCCATTTGCCCTGAAATCATACACTGATATAACAAAAAAGAAAGCAAAGCCAGCATACATTATTCTTTGAAAGCAACATTTTTAAAGAAATAAATGAATACAAGTATCTTGAGATTGATTTCAACAACAAGCTTAATTGGGAGGTTGTAGACAGAAGAGAATTTTAGGAGGGTGGAGAGCATTATATGCACTTAAAAACATGTAGAGAGTGAGAGTTATGTGATTGGAAAGTGATTAAAGTGTTTTTTGGGATATGGGTGTGCACTGTGGGCAATAGCATCTTTGTTTCAAAATGGAAACAAATTGAGAAAATCCAAAAAACTCTTGATCATGAGCAAGTTCAAAATAAAAAGTTTGGTTCCTTATGAGATAATGTTGAATGAAATAGGAGCAGCGCCCATTGAACCAAGTGTTTCTTATAAGGTATCTAAAAAGAATTGAGCAAATGGGAGTAGGTAGATGGTCAAAAGTTATCTTCAATGAAGGCATGAGTGAAAGAAATAAATCATGGATGAGACAAAACAACAAGTGGAAGCAAAAATGGTATAATGGAATATTTACCTCAATGCATGTCCCACAAATAGAAAGGAGTTAAAGAATTTTATTATGGAGAAGTACAGTAAGCTTATATGGGGAAAAGAGTTGGGTACAAAGAAGAAGGACTATGTTCAGAGACTCGACCCCATTTGTGATCTCCAACAAAAAGAGTACATAGGAGCCAACATTCAGTGGAGAGCAAAGATTCTTATTGCTCAATTAAGAATTAACTCACATCAACTTCGGTGTGAAATGACAAGGTGGAAGAGACCTAAAGAAGCTTGGGTGGGACGGTGGAAGACACCTAAAGAAGCTTGGAAAGAAAGGGTGTGTACTTTTTGCACTTATAAGTTAGTGGAACCGGAAAAATCATTTCATTTTGGAATGCAATACTTTCAAAGACATCAGAGACAGTGATGGCAGTATGTTAGTCTCAATTCCTTGACATTGTCTTTTCGGTAAAGAGATTGTTAAAAAATTGAATCAGCGCATATCAATTTGAATAAGAAAAAAATTAAATTACACAAAACAAAAAACAAAAAAATTAATTTTTAATTCCGTAAACGTTAAAATATCATTCCCAAAAAAAGAAGAAGAAAGAAACAAACCCATCACGCCTGAAATCATAAGCTGATATAACAAAAAAATTCTATCCGTCAAATTATTCGCGTCGTTGGCACCAAGCCCAAGCCCAAGCCCAGCATGGAGTCATAAGCTGATGGAACAAACACTTTCGTGATGAGTAGAATCAAACTTTCACAAACAGATGCTCCGACAGAACGTTCCCAGGAGCGATGACAAAGAAGGCCACGATTCTATTTTTACTTTATAATTGATTCTCTTAAAAAGGATTCTGTAGGCCGCTAATCAATTATGTTAACAGTGTTCACTATGTTAACGATGGTAATAAAAAAAATCAGTATTTTTAATGGTTTTTAGGACAGTCATAAAGTATTTTTACAATGTTGATAGTGGTTTTGATAATATTTCTTTTTAATTGAAATTGATAATAGTTTTATTAAGGAAAGGATAGGGTTAATAGAACTAAACATGGTTAGCAACCATACTTAAAATTTCTAAAATGGTTTTAGTGTAATTTTTTTTTTTTTTCAATTCATAAATATTTAGTAATAAAAGTTTTTTATTATTTTATAATATTTATTTAATATAAATAAAAATTTATTAAAATGAGAAATTTATTTTACAACTTCGTGTGAAGACGATGTTTTAGTTTGTGCATGTTCAATTTGGAGTTAGACATGTGTCCTCAAAATAAAAATAAAAATACAATATTTTTTAATTAGAAAAGCAATATCCACTACAATTAAAAAATATATATGTTATGCACGTTTAATTAGTTGTCCATATTATCTAATATGTAAAGTAGTTAGAAGTTAAAAAAAAATATGTGTGAGTAAGATGTTTAAACCTTATACTTTTCAAAAATATTTTAACATGGTATTTAAATCGGCTACAATAATGAAAAAATGTTATGCATGTTTAATTAGTTGTCCATATGACTAATATAATTTCATGTAAAATAGTTAGAAGTAAAAAAAATATAGGAGTAAGATGTTTAAACTTTATACTTTTCAAAATTATTTTAAAACATTATTTAAATAAATTATATGAAGATCTATGTTAACTAATGTGAATATCAACTTCATATATATTTGTATATAGAAAAAAATATTAAAAGAAAATATTTTAATATTGTATAAAATATTTAATGTAAGTTATGAATAGAATAAATTAATATTTACTAAATAATGAAAAAATACACATTGTTTATTTGCATTTTAAAATAAATTTACACTTAAAAAAATTTAGTATTTCCAAACTCAAATTAAATCTTAAAATAAATATATACTAATAATACATATTACTAATCTGTTTAGAAAATATTTCACTTAATAATTTAGTTTAGTTTCATCCCTGACAACGTTTATATTTACCAACTTCCATTAGTTCAAAGGGCTATCATACAATATCTTTTTCCTTGGGTTTTTCTTGCCATGAAGTGTCGGGTTCGTTTGATGTGAAGCGCCTAAATTTTCATTTTTATTTAATTAAAATTTCTTTGACATTTCACGTTTGTTTTCCAGATTAACTGCGTCTTATTGTAATTAAGTCAAAAGCTCCATCCCAAATACTAATTAAGAGATAGACCTAAACCTTCATTGAGGTTGTTCAAATGTTGGGTTTAGTTTTTTATTGATCATGTTCATAAAGGTGCAGAAGTGATTTCATTTCTTATGTTTTTCTAAATTTCAGAAGCATATAGTCTTGGTTTTTTATATGGAAGCGTATAGATTTTTATATGAGAAAACAAAATACGATGAAAAATAGGATGAGATAAGTCATTGAATTAGGTTGAGAAGTTAATTTTTCAATTAAAAAAGTGTGATGGAAAGACAATCAAATATTGAGATTCTAAGGAGTTCGAAAGAAGAGAATATACTAGGCCAAAAAAATTAAAACTAAAAATAAAAGACATATAATACAAAGTCGACGTAAACTCAAACTCAAACTCAAACTTAAACTACAAACTATAAAATACAGAAGTGAAAAGAGATGAAAATTCCAACCCAAGATCAGAACCTCTCCTCAAGATTATTGAAATATAGGTATAATAATTCACTGCATAAGTTTCACAAACGCCCTTAATATTCTCCCAAGAAAATTCTATTATCCTACCTTTGTTATGACATAAACCTATGATTATAATAATTCACTGCATAAGTTTCACAAACGCCCTTAATATTCTCCCAAGAAAATTCTATTATCCTACCTTTGTTATGACATAAACCTATGATTGAACATTCACGAGAGAATGGAGAGTCTCATTCAATTAAGGGAAACTCTTGGAAATGTAATCTATCTCATGGTGGACATATGTTTGGCTAAATTTGATGTGTTTGACATATGTTTGGTTAAATTTGATAGGTTTGTTGATTAATGATTTGATACATTTTTCTCCATGAAAGAATTTAATTTTTGGAAACCATATCACTTGTTATGTTATTCTAAATAAAAATATAGCAAATTTAAAAATGTTTGAACTAAAAGATTTAGGCATTGCTTGGATAGTGATTAAAGAATCTTCTATCACAATGAAGAAGTAAATTTGATGAACTTATGGTAAATCCTTGTAGGAGAGTGTAATTATTTGTTCATATTCCAAGGGCTCCAACATAATACAACTATTTCCCTCCTTCCAGATCATTGAAGATCTCATTCTCATCTTTTAACCCTGTGGTTTCATGATAATTATGATTACATTCATAATTTGATTATATTTATTATAATTTTTTATTGTTATGTTGATAAGAATTTACCATATTTATTAAGTTCATTCTATATTGATATGGAAATTTTATTGATGGCATAACAATTGATTATTATGGATGTTTGATAAAGATTATATAAATCGTCTTATTTTCCATAAAAAATAATGTTTTTTATATGACAAAATTTTGTCATTTCCATGTTTTTGATAAATATGTTAATTTAAATTATCTTAAAAATATATCAAAACTCTACACAAATTTTTCAATTACAAGATAAAATTATTGATTTCCAACAAAATTTCTACCTAATTTAAAAACAATTTTAGTCAAATAAAAACTATTATAAACCATTATTCCATATTATTATTATGTTTATTTTGTTGAGTATAATAATTTACATTAATCAAACATTAATTGAAATGTTGTTGGAAATATTTTGAGATATTAATTATTTTTTCTTGTTTTGTTTGAAGTTTCAATTTTTAAAATTAAAGACCATTTGTTCTTAGTGTTAAAATATTTAATTTGGGAAAAATGGTAATCTTTCAAAGTAGTTTATATTTTGTAACATATTTATATGGTATAATGTATATTTTAATGAGATATAATATTTATTTAATAAATAAATTTGAAATATATTTGAAAAAACTAAATATTATTAACTAATAAAATTGACTTTTTGTATTAACCATCTCATTAACGTAAAGTGTAGCAATCGGTTATGTTTCATGAAAAAAATAATAAATTTATTCCTTAGAAGCTAAAATAAATGCACGCTTTATCATTAAATTGGTTATATCAAACTTTTTTTTATCATTGGAATAAAAGAACATCTCAAAGCAGGTTGATTTAATGCAAAAATATTAAAAATAAAATTGATACAGATTTCTAGAAATAATCCATTTCCAAACCTATTGATAATGAAATGTTTGTTAAAATTTTATATTTGAATTAAAAAACATTAGAGTGTAAAAAGTTCGAGGGAGGAATAAAAATTGTAAATATTATGTCAATTTCTATACATGAATAATGGACAATAATAATGAATAAGACTAATAAATATCTACACTTAAAATTGATTATGAAAACAAAACATTTACAAAACCTTTAAAATACATCTAGGAGTGACCTAAATCTTTATGGGCACATGTAGATGAAATATATTATGCTTAATAAGTACTGTTAGCCCTGAAGTGTAACGTTGCTAATTTGAAGGCTAAATAAGGGAAAGGGTCTGCTCTGCTTTCGTAGAAAATTTCTCATATGGTCCATCACTTCACTTTTCTCACTTGTCCACTCTCATCCACTCTCATCTACGTTCATTCATGTCCTAAACCAACCCTCACATCATAACCAAACCCACTTTCGCCTTGGCCCTAGGCAAATTAACCCATTTTTGCCCCCGAAAACCTTACCTTTCCACCCATATGTGCCCTTTGCACATTTCTCAAGGTCATCCCATACCCTCGTTTCCCCCGCCGTCAATCTTCTCACTGATTTGGCGGTCCGCACTTCACCCAACTAATGCTATATGCTCGATCAATCATCGCTGTTAAATCATTCCGGCCAGATCTAATAGCTATCACGCATATCGCTCGGCCAACAAGTGAGAAGGATACCTGCCCGATAAAGGCGGTTTCCTATCTCTCCTCCGCTGCTACGTGGCACCTGATGAATGGAATCAAGCGGGCTCTAACCTTTACCGCTTACTGCCCGACGATGGCCCGATTGAAACCGTTCCCGCTTGGGTAAAACCACTCCCGGGCATTATCTCTCGAGCACCTCCTCCGCCTAATAGTCATCCAATCTACGCACCCAAGATTTGATGGCTCGGATTTATTCGACTCCCGCCACGACTTCAAGCCTCTAGTTATCGATCTCCTCCATGAATTCCTCCCGATCTAATGGCCCTCGTTCACAATCGCCACAGTTCGTCCTCAGCCGCCCGACTAACATCCTGACCATCGATCCATCCCACCCAACAGCCCACATGATGCCGTACCCCACTTCCCATCAGTCACCCTGTGAGGAAAGTTGTTGGCTCTACCAGTGTTTGTGACAGTCAGACAGTTGAACTGAAATAACGGAATACAAGGTCGAAAGGGGAAAAAACAACAACATGATGCAGCTAAACTAACAGAATTGATCATGGAGCATCGCTGGCACGAGCGAGCCACCTGACAGCGCGACGAAATTACCAGAATTTGGTCACTGCGTTTGTTAGGAAAAGAGAACTCTGAGCTCACGTTTGTCTAGTTATAGCATCAAGTAGTTAGAAGACAGAGGGAATAGATTAAGACATCTCGAGCCTCAAAGGGTTCGAGAGCATTGTAAAAAGCCTATAAATGGCTGAAAGTTCGAAGTATTAAGGGTTCAACTTTTGGAGACTGTGGATACTCTGTTCCTTCCAGCATCTCATCTTCATTCCAGTAATGCAAGCTTCTTTTGCTGTTACATGTTCAATTGCCATCTTCTCCTCTATTCTAAGCTTGCACTTGAATAGGTTATTCAGGTTTTCTTCTGTGTCTAATGCCATATAATTGTCATCTTATCTCCGCGTTGATAAATTAGATCTGCAAGCTTCATTTACTTTCTGTAGCTAGCCATTCATATGTGTTTATATATGTATCTACTGGTATAGTCAGGATGCTCCATCTATTCATTAAATCTATAAACTATTGAGCATTAGTGGTCTAAAGCCTTGTCAAGCTGAGGATGTTCATGCATGTCTTGAGTGGAAATAGAGTTGAAATAGTCATCTAATTTGATCCAAACCCCAATCCATTCCAATAGTTCAGAGAACGATATTGAAGATTTATATGTTACTAGGCATCTCTGAGCTACAACCTAGGAGAGTTTCTTGGAGTGATAGCAAGTACTGCAAAGCAACTTTCAAGATTAAACATGTACCCCTCTATGAAAACATAGTTGATGATAATTTACAACATTATTTTAGAAGCGTTGATTAATGAGGGAGTGATCTTAAAAAAATTTACAATTTTATCATAGGTATGAAGAAATCACAAAGGATATAAGACTCATAGAAGTAACTATTTCACCCCTCTTTAATTAACCTACACTATGATTTCAACCTATAAAGCACACCTATCCTTCACTTTTGGATATAATGGAGTTGAGATCAAAATGATAATTATGAGATGATTTAATTGGGGAACACTAATTAAGGAAGAACTAACCACATTCAATAAACAATCTAGGTACACATACTTGACCAATATACTATTCATGTTTCAACTCATGTTGTTTTGAGTGTGAGGTAATTTTAACAAATAGAACAAAATGGAACTAATGAACTTTAGTCAAACTTACTTTGACGTCTAGTGATGTACATGAACATATAAAAGTTTATATAATATATTTATATGCTATAATGTAGATTTTAATTTTAATGGGATATAATATTTATTAAGTAATTATACTTGGGGTATATTCGAAAATACTAAATATTATTAACCAATAAGATTGAATTTTTGAGTAAATTCTAAAAAAAACATCTAAGTAACATAAAGTGTATCAGTCAATTGTATTTTATGATAAAAATAACAAATCTATTCCTTAACCTCTAAAAATTGTATGCTCTATCTTCAAAGACATTAAATTGATTTTTCAAACAAATAAGCATTTTCAAACTTTTTTTGATGATTGGAATAGAAGAACATCTCAAATCATGTTGATTTATTATAAAAAAATTTAAAAATAAAATTAATAAGTTTCTCAATAAATAATCAATTTCCAAACACATTGATAATGAAATGTTTGTTAAAATGCCATATTTTAATTAAAAAACATCAAAGTGTGAAGAGTTTCAGGGAGGAATAAAAAAAGTAAATATATGTCAAAAGTTCCACACATGAATAATGAACAACAATAATGAATGAGACTAATAAATCTCTACACTGAAAATATGAAAACAAAACATTCACAAAACTCTCAAAAAACATCTAGTAGTGACCTAAATCTTTATGGCCACATGTAGCTCAAATAAATTATGCTTAATGAGTACTACAATGCACATTTTTGAGGTTGAAAATGTGCCCCAATCAGAATGTAGTTGATGATAGTTTACAATATTATTTTAAAAGTGGTGATTAAAGAGGGAGTGGTCTTAAAACAATTTACAATTTTACTATAGGTATGAAGCAATCAGAAAGGATACATGCCTTATAAAGCTAAATATTTCACCCATGTTTAATTAAACTACACTGTGGTTTCAATAGACAAAGTACACCTACTCTTCACATTTGGATATAGTGGAATTGAAACCAAAACGATGACTATGAGATGATTTAATTGGGGAACACTAATTAAGGAAGAACCAACCACACTCAATAAACAATCTATATACACCTACTTGACCAATCTACTATTCACTATTGGGCTCATGTTGTTTTGAGTGAGAGGTAAATTTAACAAATAGAACAAAATTGAACTAATAAAAACTAGTCAAACTTATTTTGACATCCAATGTACCAATTGCATACTTCGAAAAAAAATTAAACATATAATAAGCCAAAATAAACTCACATTCTACTTAATTTTGTGCACCTTCAAAATGTTTTATTTTCCTATCTCTTACTATGAAAGATTCAAGTAATTTTAAATAACTAGATAATCATTCTAAAGAAATCATCTTAAATTTCCCAAAATTGCAAACCTAATTGGAAAAATGTTCATATAAATAAAGTGACTAAAAAATTATCAAATCCTCTTAGATATGTTGTAGTAAATAAACCAAGGAATGGTTTCCTATGTGTGTATTGAAAGTTTTGGCGCTGATTTTATTTATTGGAATATGTCCCAAGCTATATCCATTGTATGGATAGACTCTATCTTATATTATCAATTTTATTTCTCAAGCATATTTTCTAGTTCTAAAATTAGGCATTTGGATCGATAACAAATATTTCATGTATGCTAAAAGAATGAGATTACATCTAACTAGGGGATAGCAAAGTATTTCAAAAATCATTCCATATTAAATATCATTCATCTTAAACTTGAAAAAGAAAATATGACATATCAATTGGGTTGTGTTTTAGCAGTGAATATGGTAAGATGCAAGGATTGTCAAAGGATAGTATCTCAAGTGGTAGCTAGGGGGTTTAATTCCCCCTCTGCCTGATTTCTATTCTCTAAAGACATGTTAGCCTATATGGAAAAAAATTGAACATGTTGAAAATTATCAGGATGAGTAATTCCTATATGAATGAAGCATAAAGAATCAAATATGGTAGGATGTTAGGGAACCCACCAAAGTTCACTTTCCATGGGTCACAAATATGTGGTTGTGTCAGCACAAGTAAAGGGTCAACTTGATGGAATCCCTATCATTGCTACTAAAAGATGAACAAAGTGCTCATGGTCAATGGTTCACACCTTTAGGGATTTTTCATATCTCAATATTTGTATATGATGTTCCTTAGCTACAACAATTTTATAACTAGTAAGAAAATTAATTCTCTAATCATGTGAAATCCTCACTTGAGACCAAATAAATATAATAAATCCATTATTTTAGAACATTTACTAGTTTTGGAGGGAGGTTAATCTCACTTATTGCACATATGGTAACAATGTTGAACAAATTTACACAAATTTCTATTTGTCAAAGAACACATGATTACTTAAATAATTTTCATGAAAATATACTTATGAAATGTTAGTTTATAGGATTGGGTTACATTTTCTTAAAGATTGCTACCAAATCATTATAGTCAATTTGGAACCAATTAGTAGAGGCCAAAGATAAAAGTGAACATATGAAAACACACAAAATATATTTAAGATGTCAAAAAAATTGGCTCAATTTCCATGAACTAAAAAATTCATATATATATATATATGTGTGTGTATATATATATATATATATATATATAGGAACTTATATTCTGAGTTGGGGTGGAGGAGACCAGGCGACTCGAACCCAAAACCTGCTATTCTATGGCTCCCGCGGTGGTTACAATCTCCGGTCTGTATGAGGGTTGCAGGAACCCTGAAACATATGTGACGGATCCGATATCGACCCCCTCCTTTTCTCTTTCCGCAGCGATAGAAAACGTGGCCAAATCTTCCAGGCAGATCTGGAACGACAAAACGGCAGTGAAACAGAGAGAGCACGAATCCATGGTGGAGCTATACAACGGCTTCCGTCGTGTGGCAGATCTCAGGCGGGTCTTGGAATTTCTGGGGAGTTTGAAGAGAAATACGGATCTGCTAGGGTTAGAACCCATAACGGATTCAGAGCCAAGGGCGACAAGGAGCGAAAGGATTGTAGACGGAGGCGAGGCCTTGAATGAACACGTTTTCTGGGTTCTAACGAGCACACTCAGCCCTACATTCACAGCTGAAGCAGAGTTTGGACTCAGATCTGGATTGATCGTTCACGCCAACATTGTTCCTTCTCCCAGGACCTTTGCATGCAAAGATGGGGGACTGCATGATGCAGATCTGCCCCATCACATAATTGCATGGCCCAATCTCTGCAGATCTGGGCCGGATCTGCTCGAACTGAGGCCCAAATATTACAGATCCAGGCCAGAACAAACTTCTTGGAGCAAGCTTCAAGAACCCAGGCAGCAGATCGGCGAGAATGGGCATCGATTGAGCAGAGGGCACGCAGCAGATCGACCCAATAGGAGGCAAGATCTAGAAGAATGCACACACCTGGACCATTTGGCAACCAGCAAAGACTCCGGTTCAGACAAAGCTCAGCCAAAATGCAGACATCAGGTAACTAAAAATCGATTTCAGATCTTTATTAAAACCCCTGAGATGAAATCTCTCTTAGTATGGGTAAGTGCAGATAACTCTGTTTCGCAGCTAAAGCAGCAAATTTATGCATCCACTGGCTATCCTGGCCAGACCCAACACTTAGTCAGTGGCAGGTGGTCCCTACAGGACAACAGAACCCAGGGAAGTTACGAGATTAGTCCAGGAGAAACCATTGTTTTGAATCTCAGGCTGAGAGGAGGGGCACCATCTCAGGGACAACCAAGCAGTTCAGGAGGGGACAAGGGGAAAACAGCACCCCAGCACAAACATAAGGGAGCGTCATCCTACAAAAACATTCTCCAAGGCAACAGAGAATCAGGATCCTCCCCGAATCTAGGTGGATATTCACCCCGACCTTATATAGTTGACCAGCTAGGACAAACTCCAGCCTTTAATATTGAGGACACAGGGCTTGACGATTATGTAAAGTCTTATGAAACACAAGCTCTAATATGTCGTTTCAACAGCTTCTGGCCAAAACCAATGGACCTATTTCATTGGATCTTTACCAATTGGACCATGGAATGCGACATTCATCTATGTTCCAAAGGGTTTTTCATAGTCAGATTTACATCTAAGGAGGTAAGAGATACTATCATCAGTGCTGGGCCCTGGTTCTGGGGAACTGCGGGGCTGTTCATGACCCCATGGTTCAAATATTTTGACCCAAACAAAATGACTGTCTCAAAAGTGCCGGTTTGGGTACGCCTACATAACCTTCCCCTTCATTTTTGGAGTGAAATAGTTTTGGAAGGAATCGGGAACAACATAGGGAAATACATCAAAACAGATCTAGAAAGGATTGACGAAAGGATTTTCACTTCCGCACGCATCTGTGTGGAAGTAGATCTAAGTAAAGGGCTGCCAGATAACATAAGGCTGATCTACAAACAACAAGATTGGCTGCAAGTACTAGACTATGAAAATACCGCCTTCAGATGTAGGATGTGCAGACAAACAGGACACTTGCAAAGCACATGTCCAGAGGCCAAGAAAGTTAACAGTAAAAGAAAGCAGAAAGGGAAGCAGAGGAAAGGATGGAAGTTCACCCCTGTTGACTCAGAGGAGGAAGAATCAGAAGCAGAAGAAGACGATACCCCCACGGAGAATGCTGAGGTACCCCAAGCAACGGGAACCCAGAAGGAAAATACATCAGAAAACAAGACACCTCAGTCCTATCCAAATCAGGCAGAGAAGACAATCGAAGATCAGAGCATGGGAGGGATTAAACGACTTCACCAATCAGATACTTCAGATTGAGACAAGGAACTAGGCCCGTAGAGAGCAGAAACACAGTTAGTCATAGCCTCGATCGAGCCTACTCAAGGAGAGTGGCACAAGGTCGAAAAGAAAAAGGGAAGGAAAACCTGAAGACCAAATTCGGTTTTCCTTGTTTTTTTTCCCATCTCCCCTCTTCTTCTCTCTCTTTTTTCTTTTTTTTTTCATTTTGGCACGCTAGTAGTGTATTATTGTGAAGAGTGCGAAAGCACTTGAGCCCAAGGGGCAGCTTACGGAAATGCTTAATGCATCTGCAATTGTAACTTTTCATTTTTTAATAAAAGGTTACAGCTTTTTCCACTGGATATATATATATATATATATATATATATATATATATATATATATATATATATATATATATATATATATATATATATATATATATATATATATATATATATATATATATATATAAAAACCTGTTGGGACCAACAGGGCAATCTTCTTTCATGGGAGCAATATCAATCACTTTTAGTAGAGGCAAAAAGTAAAGTAAACTCATCACATGAGAAAATTGCAACTTTGAAGGGCTCGACCATAGTGAATTATTTGCAAAGAGATTTTCAACTGCTTTGGAAAATCAAGACTTTGTTTACAGAAAATCCAAATTATGCTAAGCTGACTAATCTGAAGATGGCTTATAACAGAATGGTCCAATCTCCTGTTCCTGATTTGGCACTCTGGAAAAAGTGCCAAAATCTTGTGGTTCCATTAAACATTTGAGTTGTAGAACCTGGGGCTACATCAAGAGAAGGAGCTACATCAAAGGAGAAAGAGTCTCGAAAGTCTAAATGACTTTAATTTTTAAGAAAATGAAATGATCTCATTTTTGTAATTTTGTAATAGTTTTTAGTGTTTTTAAAGAACTCAAATAGTTAAGAAGTAGTTAATACAATTGAAAATTACTCATAACTATATTTGGATGTAACTTTCCTTTAAAAAAAGATAGAGGGACCAATGTAGGGGTTTTGAAATTTTTCTTGGAGACATTGTATTTTATGTGTAATGTGTAGAAACAATGAGGTGGATATTGGTGGCCACCCACCTATTCCACCTAGAACCTCCAGTTAGTTTCATATGTTTCCTTGTTTATTTCAGCATTTACTATTTTTAGTAGTTTTTTGGGGTCCTAAACTTCCAGAGTAGTTTTGACCCCCAAAACGACATTTTATTGAGGTCCGTTGTAGGCCCATAGCCGAAGGCAGGGGCCTGTGGTGAGACTGTAGTACTCGGAGACCTTTCCAACAAGGTATTGTGCGTGCTAAACATAGATAATATGACCAAGTTACGACCCCATGAATTTGGTTGCCTAACTAACCCCAACGAGGCCCACAAACTCTTGGTGTTACATATCTTGGGGTTAGGGTTTTCTCATGTTTTTCAATAATGGATAGGCCCTTGAGCCTCATTGTAACACATTTTAGAGGCATGTATCCATCACATTTCTTCTTAGAGATAAGTTATCATCGCCCGAGCTATCTTATTTCCATTCTCTTTGTAAGCATAGTTCAATATTTTTCTATTAATGAAACAAAGTGTTTTTCTGCTGCATCTTTTTATTTAGGATTATATCTGTAATTTGTTGTGTTCCTTTTTAAGTTTGGATCAACAAGTTTTCTTGGAAGATTAATAAAGGTTTTTAAGTGATCCCAAATATTCGTTGGCTATAGTATGTGTTATCTTTCTTTGTAGATCGTTTATTATGTTACTCTTCTAATGGAATTTGTGTTAAGAAGAAGTTGTTGTCTATTTTTATATACAAGTTTATAAAGCATATCAGTTTATTGTTATACATAGATAACTTAATCAATCACTCCACAAATCCATCCCTTCACCTTATTTCATTCCATATTTTCTGCTAAGATTCTATGCAATGGATTCTTTATTGCCCTATGCATTGAGTATCTATTCTTAAAATTTCACCTACTGCATTATAACTTCAGTAAAACTATAGTAACAAAATATGTTGACCATCTTGAAGGGTTTGTTTACCTTTCCAAGAATTAAAATCACATTACACCTCAAGGTTTGTATTTGAGAAAAGATGTTTGAAATACTTTTAAAAGAAATACCTTTGTTTAAATTGAGTGGATGTCCTAGGCACTAAACTCCTTTCAGCTAGACGTTGTCCCTAGGTTACAACACTTCCAATGTATTAGATACAACAATCCTTTGTTGCATAATATAAAATTATAAATGATTTTAATGCTTGTATTATTTATGTTGAAGGTAATAACTAAATAGAAATTAAACATGTAAGAAATGGGAAACACCATAAGATCACAACTACATGTATCCCTCATCTTGTTACTCATGATATCAACCATGTTCCATCACTTTTGACTAGATAGTGACAAATAAAAACAAATAATACACCTTTGAATTACCATTGCTCATACCTTCTTCCATCCATGGCAGTATGTTCTTGCCAATTTGAATAAATTTGTAAGTTGGAATTACCAGGTTGTACAATAGATCCCTTTAAAATATAGAAGAAATGTCAAGTTAGTTCAAAGATCTACCACTCATATGACTACAAATACAGTAAGTAGTGTAGTGCATTATGCAGAAGAAAAAAGGCATCAACTTGAATGTAACTTACCTTGAACAACTCTAGCAATTAAAGTGGATAGAGTTTTTGCAAGAATCAGGTGTTAAGGTTATCGGATTTTTGAGTTAGTTAAGGCCTACAACAAGCTTTTTTTCATCACTGTCTTTGCTCCAAAATCAGTTCAGAATTTGGCGCCAATAGCCTCCATTTTGAAACCCTGATTCAAAGCTATATGAGGGCCATTTGAATCCAATTGAGTGTGGATTAGAGGGAGGAATGTCCTTGTAATAGATCAAAGGCTTGGAAGGTGTTTTTGTGCTAAAATTTGATGGTAGTATCTAGTCACATGTGTGTGAAGATTGCAAAAGGATTGAGGATCTTGTAGTGAATTGTTTGGAGGGGCCAAAATTCCTTAGATAAGTTTAGACCTAGACTATGAATCAAGAGAAGACACCTTGTAGTAGGATCTAAACTGCTAGATGGAGAAGCATTTTTCTCAAGGTCTATGCAGTGACTGTGAAAAGCCCTAGTTGGAGGACCGAAAGGCTTCGATAGTATCAAGATTTATATATAAGAAATAGGTATCAGACCTATTGATGAAAAACAAGAAATTAAGGAAAATGAAAACTTTAGTGGAAGCATCAAGCATTGACATATTAAAGTAGTTCTTAAGATAGTGAAAAGGTCACCTTGAAGAGGATGGAAGACTGAAGTTTGCCAACATAGTCTGAGCTAGAAAAATGAGCTATTTTGTGCTCAGATTTGTGTGGCTTATCTTCCTTGGATAGACCAAATAGGTAGTAGACCTATGGTGACTAGGCCGAGCTTCTGAAGTGACTATTAGGAGGGATGAATAGGCCTAAACAAGGTGTTGAAGAAGTCTCTTTCGAAAACTATTTACATAGGCTAATAGAAGGAAGAAGGTTTATCCTTAGATGAAGGGCTGACATAGGTAACTGGTGTCCCCTAACCAATGAACATGGAAGACAAAGGTATGTGAGCTTTGGGTATGTATATTTTTTTTATAAAAGGTCTACATACAACAAAGATTTAGGGTTTTGTTGCATGTTTTGAACCTTGCATTTTTAGATTTCATCTAGTCAAAAGTTTTTGGCATCTAGGGATTGAAAACCCTAGATGGAACTTAAATAGGAAAAACCTTAGTGAGAAACCCTAATATGTTTGTTCCCTCATAGAAACCCTAACATTTGACATCTAGGGTTTGCTAAAAGAATCTAGGACATGGTAAAGGTGGAATTGGTTGAAATCTAGGGTTTGACATCGAAACCCTAGGATTGATGTTTCCTAGAAAAGGATCAAGGAATTTAGGGTTTGTACTTAAGAACCCTAGGAGTCTACCTTCTGGGAAAACCATGGAAACCCTAGATTGATTGGATTGACATCATGCTCTTGTATCTGTATACTTTTCTTGGTTGTACTTGCTACTAAAGATTGCAAGTGAAAGCAAGATGAGGAGGAAAAAAGAAGAAAATCAACTATCATGCTTGATGATGACTCCTTGGAAATGATGAGCATGATGGAGGGAGGGAACTATAAGGACCCTGAAGAAACTAATGCTAACAAGGTCATTAAAAGAGTAAGCATGTATCATTGTGTGGTTTTTGCATGGCATCATAGATAAAAGTAGGTGATAGTAGCATATTTAAAGTCTACTTGTTTGAATTGCTTGAAATAATCTAGTCCTTTAAGAATGAAAATCTTGGGGACCATTATGCCTGTGTTCATCCATAGATTGTCTAACTTCATGTTAGAGGAAGTCATTTTGCTAAGATGGATTATCATGATCCTATAAGAGTCATCATCTTAGAAGACTCTTGGAAGAAGCATTATGATAAGATTAGTATGTATTCCATATTGTATGGAAACGATACTTTGAAAAGGATGAAGGAATGTAGTTGGTAAAGTTGCAGGCTCATTGTTGAATACATTTAGCTAGATGATTGTGTATAAGATTAAGAATGCTTGCTTGAAATAACTTTTGGGTTAGATTCATATAATCTTGGAAGAAAATTTAGTGAGAAGTTATGCACAATGAATATTTCATTTGGTAGTTTCCTGCCATCCTAGGGCCAAGCACCCACGACCAGTGATTTTTAATTTTTTTTTAACACACACACATATATATAGTTATTAATTTTTAAAATGTTTTAATTTTTTTTTGTATATAGTTATTTTAAATTGATTTTTTATTTCTATTTTTTTAAATTATTTTAATTTTTTATTTCTATTATTTTAATTTTTGTTTTTATTTTTATTTTTTTAATATTTTATTTTATTATTTATTTATGTAATCTTTTTATCTTTAATTTTAATTTTAAAAAAATAGTTGTTTCTGATTTTTTTTTGTTTTTCCTTTTAATTATGTGTTTTTTCCCTTTTTTATTAATTTATTTTTACAATTTTTATAATTTAATGTTTTTAATATATTTTATATTTGATTGTTTTTGTCATTTTTTTTAATTTTTAATTTTTTAATCTTTTTTATAAGTTTAATTTTTTAAATGTTTTGTTTCCTTATTTATTTCTTTTAATTTTAATTTAATGGTTTTTTATTGTGTTTTTTTAAATATTTTTTTATCTTATTTTATTGCTCTTTTTGTTTTTTTTGTTTTTTAATTAATATTATTAATTTATTTTTTATTTTTTATTTTTATTTTTTTTCAGAATTTTTTTCTTAAATTATGTTTTTTTTTTTTTAATATTTTCCTTTTTCTTTAATTTAATTTTTTATGTTTTTATTTGTTTCTTTCTTTAGAATATCCTCAATGCAACAATGAATTACAAAAATAATTTATGTTATATTCAATCTACCAAAGTTGATAATCTGATTTAAAGTAAAAAAAATATATTAGAAATTAATGTTGAATTTGTAAGTTATGCAGTGATATTGCCATGATATTATTTATTGTTATCATTTGTTCATATTTTGATTAAAAGTAAAAAAATATAAGAAATTAATGTTCAATTTTTAAATTATACAATGATATTGTCATGATATTATTTATTGTTATCATTTGTTCATATTTTGATTAAAAGTAAAAAAATATTAGAAATTAATGTTCAATTTTTAAATTATACAATAATATTGCCATGATATTATTTATTGTTATCATTTGTTCATATTTTGATTAAAAATAAAAAATATTAGAAATTAATGTTCAATTTTTAAATTATATAGTGATACTGCATTTATATTATTTATTGTTATCATTTGGCGTAAGATACTTTTAAAAATGTTGAAAGTTTAATGCCTCATTGAAAGGGGGCACTTCGTTTTGATGGTGTTGCATAAGATAAGTTCTCTTAGGCTAAAAATTCAAAAGAGTTATGCTTTTAGCCTTTAAAATAAAAATTACTCTTGGAATAATGAATCTTCCATTTACTTGTTCATTTTTAAAAATTGTTTTAGTCATATAATTTGCCAATAATTTCATGGTTCAAATATGTTAAAAACTTAAGGTTTTCAATTCCATGGTTGAAAACTTGTCAAAATATTAAGGTTTTTTCTGAGTTATGATATTTAATCTTTAATGCTATGGTTGAAAACAATTACAATTTTAGGGTTTTTTAGAGTCAAGATGTTTTATCTTTAATAAGATGGATGAAAATTGTTGGAATTTTACGGTTTTTCAAAGTCCTAATATTTTA
Organism: Pinus tabuliformis; assembly: GCA_031772625.1. NCBI lineage: Eukaryota > Viridiplantae > Streptophyta > Pinopsida > Pinales > Pinaceae > Pinus > Pinus tabuliformis. The sequence continues at coordinate 1,331,557,856 of CM062805.1, forward strand.
TCTTTAATTACATTGTTAGAAAGTACCTGATTTTTTTTGTTATTCCAGCATCAACACTTTTTGTTTCAAGGGTGTTTTTCCAATCCTTTTTGCAAAAAAAATTGGTTTTTAATAAAATGTTGAAAATTTACCCTTAAAAAAAACATCGTTCTGGAATACACACTTTTTTGTTTTTGGGTTATTTTTTCATGATTTTTTGGCATTTTTGGGCTAGAGTTCTCATTTTGAGGTAATAGTTCTCGTTTCATCTGTAACTTTGTTAATTATCATTTGACTCATGTCATGATGTAATTTTTATGTAAAAAGGAGAAAGGAAAATAATCTAAAGAATAAAAATATAATTTTTGGAGCATGGGTTTCATGCTCAAGTTATTTGTCATTAGGTCTCTTAGGTTTTTCATGAGTCAAAGAGTACTTGTCATTGTAAAAAACCCATTTGGGCACTTGTACAAATTTTCTTTATGTGCATTTCAAGTTATAAAGGGTATGTTTAGTAATTAGGGTTTTGTAAGACTAGAATCTAGGGTTTGAAAGGTTTTGGCATCTAGGGATTGAAAATCCTAGAGGAGACTTGAATTAGAAAACCTTGTTAAGTAAGTAACCCTAACCCTAATTTGGTTGTTCCCTCATAGAAACCCTAGCTACTAAATTTTAGGGTTTGCAAGGAAGATCTAGGGGCTTATGGTAAAATCTAGTGAGGGTGGAATTAGATCAAGTTTAGGGTATGACATAAAAACCTTAGGGTTGACATTTCAAAGGAGAAGTCAAGAAATTTAGGGTTTTTGTATAAGAACCCTAGTAATGCGCTCTTTAAGAAATCCATAAAAACCATAGAATGTCATCATGTCTTTGTTTTTGTATATCCTTCTTGGTTGTAGTTAAAGTTGTAGGTACATAAAGAAAGAAAGATAAGGAGGAAGAAAGGTCAAATCAAAGCATGATGGAAGGGGGGAATGGTAAGGACCCAGAAGGAACTAATGCTAAAGGAGTAAGCATGCATCATTGTATTAAAATCTTGTTTTTGTATGGCATCATAGAAAGAAGCATGTAGTATATCTAGAATCTACTTGATTGAGTTGCTTCATAAAAATCATTTAGTCTTTCAAGAATAAGAAGCCTTGAGGACCATATTGCATAAGTGTTCATCCATACAGTGTCTAACATTATGTTAGAAGCAGTCATTTTGCACCTAAATTGGATCATCAAGATCCTATAAGAGTCATCATTTTGGAATACTCTTGGAAGAGATTTTATGACAATATTAGTATACATTCCATATAGTATGGAAATAATACTCTTGAAGGATGAAGGAATGCAGTTAGTCAAGTTGCAGGCTCATTTGATGTAGGATAGTTGGTCAAGGACATATAGCTAGATGATTATATGAAAGATTGAATGCATGTTTAAATAAATTTTGGATAGGATTCATATACACATAATCCTGTAAGAAATGGTTGGTCTTGAATTATGCATGATGAATCTTTCATTTGATGCCTAAAAGGATGAATTTGGCTTACTCTAGAATGGATAAAATGCTAAAACTTTCTCGAATCAACATCAAAAGAAAATGGTAACTTGGTAATCAAGTTCGATCCTTGGGCACTCTGATGCAAGAATGAAGATTCGAGTGGAGATGGATCATGAGAATGTTTTCATGATGAGGTAAGTCTAATGTTAATATTTTTATTGGTTATCTGGTTAACATATTATTTTGCTACTTGGAAGAATGTTGCAGGAATTCATGATGAGTTGAAGCAAATTCAACTATATGGAAAATATTGAGGGAAGCTCAATGATAGGCAACTATGAAGTCAAGATGTGCTCATCTTCAGTAGTAGTGCGAGAAGATAACAAAAAGGTCAAAGGAATCACTTTCTTGAGAAGGCTTCAATTAGTTGAAGGTATGGGAAGGATGGATTGATGATTACAAGATGAAATAGTTGAAAGAAAGACATTAAGATACATAAAGAAACAAACAAAAAACTTTCATTCATTCATTCGTACATCCACAAAATATTTCATCTCAATAAATTTTATCACAAAAAATATGTTTACATAATATGAAACAAGGTCGTTCTAATTTTTTCCAATGGAAAAATTACAACTTTTGATTAATATAGTAAAAATTTTCATTTGCACATGCCATGAGGCATTCAACCTGTTAGTAAAAAATGTGGTACTCAAAAAACTAGGATCTAAATAAACAAGTACAATCATTTATTTTTCAGTCTCTTTCTATTTTTTAGGTATTTCACAAGGATTTCATCTTTCCCTTTAGCTGTTATGGGCTTTGTATGCCTTGCTTCAGACCTAGTCATACATTTATGTTTCTCCAAGGGGGGTGGATCATCACCTGCAATAATAAAGAAATGTTTAATTCATATTTATAGTTATTATTATTACAAATGTTTTATTAATAAAAATATTAGTAGAGTGTTCTTTACCTTCTTCAATTTTGGAGGGACGCGGAGTACTATTGGATGTGGCCATATGTTCCTCCTCTTGTATGGCCTCATCATGTACATGATCTGGAGTAGAAACAAGGAATGTTATAATTAATACACCATTTGGATTTAAATATTTTTAATTGTAATCCATACTACAAATTTTTTATAACACATGAAATACCTCCAATACTAAGTTGAACACCAGTTTCAAGAGGCACTCCACCGTCAATAGGCTCATGTGTTGTATCTTCATTGCTTGCATTCACAAAAAATAATAACCATAATAAATTGTACAAGTAATAATTTATAAATTCTTTTTGCTTCTTTTATTTACCTGAGTGTCAAGTTGGGTGTTGGAAGGCCATGTAGACCCTAAGCTTGTCCTATGTTCAACCACAACTTGATATCTATACTTGAAAGAGAGTTTTATGTATTCATCCATGGGAGGCTCTTTAAATTGTCACCCCTGCAATTTTGCATGAGAACATGAATTTTTCTTCTTCTTTAATATTAAACTAAAATTGTTAAGAATTTATAATTTGTATGCAATTTTTTTTATAAGTAACCACCTGGGCCAATATGATCTTGCCCATGTTTAGATATTCTAGCCTTTGTGGATTTGGATGTATATGGGAGCCTATATTTAAAATATCGAAAAACTTAATTAGATGTTGCAATGATGATAAAGCATCATAATTACATTATTAAAAGTTTAACATACCTTCTTGGTCTAGGTGGTGTCTTCCCTTCTTTTTGAGGCACCTTCTCATTTGCATCTAAGATGAGGGATTTCCACTCCCTCTCTGGAATCATTGGAGGGCACTCATACGACTTGGTCCTTTCCAAATGACACCTATACTGGTCCCGAAGACATTTTAAATGTAAGACTGCCTTGGAGGTAACTCCAGTTTTGTTGAAGGTACCCTCACCGAATATGCCAACCATCTTGTCCATTTCCACTTGGAACATTGGGATTTCCAGTTTGTGTGAATGGTGGGCCCAAATAGTTCCAAGGTTAGGTCATAAAAGTGCTTATAGAATACATCGTTTTCTGCAAACAATTATCATTAGTTTAAAATAATCATAGACTATATGTAAATTTCAATTGGATTGTACTTAATATTTAAGACACTTCTTAAATACCTGAAGACTTCTCTAATTTCATGGGGAAATGGTCATCATCTACTGAAAATGAAATCGATAGTGTTCTCATGCTAGTAACATGGGAAGATCCAGGAAAGCTTGCTTCAAAATCCGTGATGGGATCACGCTCTACATCCATAACATCATGTGCAGATCCTAGCGTATGTTGTTCAAGGGGTGCAGATCATGGCGTGTGTGGTTCATCGGGTGTACTGGGATTAATTATTTGTGCGTCACTCATAAGAGGAACATCAACGATGCTACCAATGTCAGCCACCCTAGTCGCACAATAATGAGGATCGTACTCCCTCAAGAACTCCTACAAAGTAAGGAGTTTTTTCTATATATATAAAGGATGAGATAATCAAAATCATAAATAAATAAATGGGATAATTAAATGAGTTTCTTACCCCATAGTGATAAATTTGGCCCATCACGGTTTTGATTTTTCCTCTTATCTCTTCTATCTACAACTCAGTCATAATTAAAGAACTGAGTTGCTTGCTTAATTTTGTTTGAAGCTTATTTTTTGGATTGGATCAGTGGACTAAAAAAATTGCTTCTTCATTGAGCATTTCCTCAAGAGCCTTTGTGGACTGATTTGAGGCTGGTGCCTTCCCCTTCTCACATTATTGATCAAATAAGTGTAATTTGTAATTTTTTTCCACCATACTCAACTATAAACATTCAAAGATTTGAATTTGATGAAATATTTTAGATCAACAAAAATTTCTGTTTTTTTACATAAGAGGGGAAGTTTATCCTATTAAATACTTGCTCGTGAATATTATGATATCTTGAAAGTTCATTATGACACATTAAAAAAACAAGAAAATCATCTACAATTAATCATGATTATATTAATAATAAAACCACTACTAACATATGTCTAAATTTGGATAAAATATAATACATGTTGCCCCCATAATAGTAATGTTTGTATCTATTCGATTCAAACTGCAATTAATGAGAAAATCTTCCCCTGTAGCTATTGATTTTATGACACTTACGAATACATAATTTCCTTCACGCCCCTCGAATATGAAATTGGGTTGCTTATTTGTGGTCACATGTCATGTACTATTTATAAACCCTGCAATATTCCCTATTGATTTTGGTCTTCCATCAATATACATAGTTGCACCTTTATTTTGAACATTGCCTTTTTGTTTTATATAACTTGCGGCCATGATATGTCTTCACATACTTTTGGTATATTAGACTAGTCGTACCCAGACATTGTAGATGTAACAGAGTCTGGCATACTCCATCAACTAAGTTAATCCATCGTAACATACCTTTACGTCATCCACAACAAATAGTGCCAAACCATGTAATGATGATGGGCCAATGCAATATATCCTTTCATTGACAGAAAAATCAATGTTTATTTCAAGAAGATCCCTAGGTACCCATTGTTTCACTAGATGTTTTTACCTCAAGGGAACCTTGATGTCATCTATGCTCTCATTGTCATAACAACATGATCCCCCTTAGAGAGAAAAAATTCCATGCATCCATGGAATTTTTTTCTAATATTTTCACCTCTAATTTATCTTCACCTGCTAAACGGTGTAACTGATGTTTGGTAAATTTCTTTTATCCTACCTGAACTTTTGTCACTCAACGAAGATAGAACTAAAAAATACATGTTTGGTTGAAAGTCCTATAACACTCCATCAAATGAGAGCAACTATTAGCAAGTTTAAATTTTTTTGTTGCATTTCATCATCTACTTTCACAGTTAGCAATATCATCTAATTTCTTATAATTGTGCTCCTAAAATCTCAAACATTCCTCTTGTCCTAATTAGCAAATTTAATAAGTGAAGGAGTAATCATAATAATCACATATAAGTAATCAAGAAGCATTGCTATCATAACTTCATTAAGTAATTTTTTTTAAGTGTCTCTTTAAATTATATTTGGATATTTTAATATTTCTTGATAATTGGAAATTGAGATATATCGGTTACAAATGATTGTTCCCTGATAATTTTTAAAATTTGCAATTTGGTTGAAGTAATTCCTAATTTAGTCATCTTGCATTCTCATCCTAGACTAGATATTGCATTTCTCCTTGCATTTTGATCCTCGACAATTGGGAGTGTGAGCTTAATTCATAATTGCAAGTTTCACACTCCTATATCTTACCTTCCTTATGTATTTTAATTTATTTGACATTTCCCTATTGTCCATTGGTGCTAACTCATCTTTGCAAAATTTGTCTATCTAGTAACTTGAATACACTAATCACTATTACCCATCCGAAAATTGCATAAGTTACATTTCAAGACTTACTGTCAAGCAAGGAAACTTAAGACCGTAGGAAAAGCCTAATTTTACAATAAAGGACTGTCATATAATTCTCGTGAAGAAAATTTACCCTCATTACAATCCTCCGATTTTCACAAGTGGAAATGAGAAGCATGTTGCATCGATATTTGGATTCAAATTCAAATTTGTGAAGAAAGTATGCTTGGTTGGAAGAAATTGGTACCAAGATTGAAGGATTATGAAACTACAATTAATCACCTTCGGTATAACATTTCTATTGAGAAGATATTGACATCAATGAAAGTTGCAGTACCTTTGAGGGTGGTCCTTGACCTCGACATATTTAGAGTATTCATTCTTAAAAAGCAACAATAAGATCATAGTATCTTAAAGAAACCACTACAACAAACTTCTTGTGATCTTGGAGGACTAAGGTATGTAGTCCTTGAGGTACATATAATTATTTTTATCCATATAAGGTCTAACCTAAATCAGATTAGGGTTTTGAGATTTCCCTTTTTGGTTCTAGGGTTTGTAGTCTTCATATTGTTGGAAGTTGTTGGCATCTAAGTTTTTTTGTAAACCCTAGTTGGTATTTGGAAACCCTAGTCATAATAAAAACCCTAACCCTATTCTCTTATAGAAACCCTAGCTTTTGATCTCTAGGGTTTGTAGGGAGTGTAGGGTGAAATGGAAAACTCTAGTGAGGGTAGAATTGGATTTGAGATTCAAATCATAGGGTTGATGCTTATAAAAGTAATATCAAAATAAGTAGGGTTTGGATATGAAATCTCTAGGAATTATCCCTCCCTAAAGTATCCTAGATTGTTTAGTTTTCTATATTTTTCTTGGTGGTACTTGTGTGTGAATGTTACAGGTGCATAACAAAGGAAGAAACAATAGAAAATATATATTGATCTTATGCCATGAAAATCATGATGAATAGAGAGAATGGTAACTTGGTAATCAAGTTTGATCCTTGGGGACTGTTGACGGTGTTGAAAATGCGTCAACCAAGGGGGTCTCCCTAATGTGAAGTCCTAATTAGACCTCATACCATTTGGAGTAGGAGCCCATCCGGAGTATTGACCCAACTGCTATGTATCCTTATGGATTTTCCTTGGCTACAAAGTTCATCACAAGAGAATAATACATAGGTATTTTTGGATCAGCAAGTGAGTATGCCTTGTGAAATGTTCATTTGTGGAAAATATCAATGTCTTTCTACCAAAAGGGAATACAAAAGTGGGCCCTTGAAACACAACTAATAGTAATAATCTAGAAAAGGCACATGAGAATATACATATGAATGAATCGTTGATCAACCGGTGAAATAGTTCACAAGGAAGCAATGATTTTTAAAGCTAATACAACACACCTTCAACAAGATAAGTACCAAAGCCACTGAAATAATTCAATTTCCTTAGTACATATGAAAACAACATACATCACAAACATTCAAAGAATATATTACAATACTCATGACATATGCATGAAAGCATGTTGGCTCAATGAGCTTCTAAATTAAGTAAAAGTTCAAAGATACATCAAGATAATGAACACCACTAGCCCCAATAGTGGAACATTAGAGTAGTCACTCGCTCCTCCAAAACTACTATCTTCCTCTCCAATGTCTAGTAGGAGGAGCCAAGGTGAAAAGTCTTTTACATGAGCGATGAGGGTCTATATATAAGAAATGGGGTGATCACTCACCTCACTTGTGACTCTTGGGCTACCCTCCTGTCTGTTTGACTTCTCGGTGACTTTTCCACTTCCTACATGACCTTTCACATTACATAGATGACTCTTGGACTTCCACTTTATATTACATTTCTCCAATATTGAATTTACATAATCCACAATTGATGTGGCAAATGATGACTCATGATAGGACATGACATGACACTGATGACATGAACTGCATGATGATGTGGTAGTGCTAAGCTATCTTTCTTGTTGCTTTATCTTCAATAAAAGATGTATCCAATACTTTATCTTCATGAGAGATAAGCTTTGTTCTTCATATCCGCCCTCCAAAGGGTTGTAAATCATTATGGAGTCTTCATGTGGTCTTGGCCTTTGATCTTTTGTTGTACTCCAGTGTTCCTTCATCATCTTGTCTGATGATCATCTTATCTCTTCAGCTCCATAGGTGTCTTCTAGCATGGTCTCCTTCTGATTTTCCTCCATCACCATCCTGTCATGACAAGATAGATAATATGAAACTAGAAATCACTCATGTCAAGCAACATCAGCCCCAAAATATAACATGTTTCATGAAATCACTTGTTAGGGATGGAACCAGGTGATTGATTGAGTGCTTGACTCAATAATTACGCAGTTCTAGAGGCCAAGGTACAAGATTGATGCTTGCGACTACACAATGCGTAGTTTAGGATGACTAGGGTCAAAGGATTCCGCAGGTGAGGGGTTTAAGAGCTCAACAATGGAGCTTGAGGCTTGACGTTTCCCAATGCATAGTTATGAGAGGGAAGATTACATGACTACGCAGTTGAGGGACTCGAGAGCTCCAGGTTAAGGCTTGTGGCTTAGAGTTTTTGAACGCACAGTTCTAGAAATAGAACAAGTTGGGAGATTGTGTATTTGAGGGGTTCAAAGGCTCAAGCTTGAGGCTTGAGCACTTAGTTTTCACACTGCATAGTTGTGAAAGGATAGGCAGCCAAGTGTTTTCAAATTTGTGAGTTCAGGAGCTCAAGGCTAAGGCTTGAGGACTGAGACTACACAATGTGTAGTTCAGGTTGGGTTGGAGATAAATATTGCACATTTTTGGAGCTTAGGGGTTGGGCTTGAACACTGAGATTGCATAATCTGAAATTTTGGGAGGCAGAGATTGTGCATTGTGTAGTGTCAAGAGACAAAGTTTCTACTTGAGGACTGAGACTGCACAATGCATGGTTCAAGAGGGTTTGAAGAGGCTGAGTGGCCCGGTTAGGGAGTTTTCCCAATTTTGACTAAGTGTTAGATTAGTGCAATGAAGATGAACAAAAAAATACTCTGATTATGATCTCACACTTTTTTTACTTATCGACTCAACAAGGAACACTCAAAACACATGAATAACACACTTTCCTTAATGCGACAACTTTGTAATTGCTAACACCAAGTGCGACACTAAAGATACACTTTGCAACAACATTTGTGCAACAATGCTCACAATTTTGGAAATGAGTGTGATGTATGTTTACATGATAATAACAACTCATTAACACAAAGATTACCCCTTGAAACAAATGAAAACTCCAATTTACACGATAAGAGACAACTTCCCATGCCAAAAGATGAAATTTGCTATATGGAAAGAGAAGTGTGAACGACAGTTGCGATATGCGAATGAAGATGGAAGCGACACATGCCAGAGAAAATATAACATGAAAGAGACACTAATTAAGGTGAAAGCAAGCAAAAATGATAGTTAATAACATGAAAGTGACACTCGCGAAAGCGAAGGTGCGAAAGAGTGATAGTTTGAAAACTCACTGAAATAGAAGTACAATTGCAACCAAAAGTGACACACTTTTAATGAAAGAATGCACATACTACCGACATAGGTTGATCCTCACATAGGCACTGTCTTGATGGACCATTCTATGCTTGTTCAAAATTGCATAACAGAAGGCACTCATGAACTTGTTGAAAACTGAGCATGTGTAAGTAGGTGGCTTCGACCACAATTCAAGAAGGGAGCTCAAGGAATTAACAAAGAATCAGTTGACCAAGAAGTGACTATAGAATGACTGATCTTAAGAACCAAAATAGGCTCCAAAATTCAAGTGTAGAATTTTTTTTGGAATATTCTATTTTTTTTTTTTCGCTTTTTCATATTATAAAAATCCTGAAAATGAATGAAAGAATGCTTCTAGTACAATGGATGGAACGTGTGTCAGAGAAAAGAAAAATAGTTCCAAAGCTTGGAACATTCCTATGCTCAATTCAAAGATAAAACATGGAGAATATGGAAACTTAAGGGATGTTCCCTCTATGTATAAGGGTGTCGAGTTGCTAAGACTATAAATGTATAGTTTTGACTTTAAGAAAAACATTGAAAAATGTGGGTTACACAAGAGAAAAATTGGAGTCGGCTTAAGGCCAAAAGCAAAAGCAGACAATATGCAATGAAATAGTAGAACTCAACACATGGGAGCCTCTTATGTATAGAGTTACAAGTAAGAGTGAGGAAGAAGAATGTGGCTTCAATACATAGTCATGACATGACTTAAGAGGTCTCCCAAGCCTATGAAGAAAACTTCAGCATGGGTGACAAGTGACAATAGGGTGCTATATAGAGTGCCCATGATAAGGTAGGCTCTACCACACAAATTATGACACTTATAAACAATAATAAGGTTCCAAATTTCAACATCACAATTTGGTGGGATCTATCTTAAGGTCAAAATGGAAAGGGAAATTGATAATGCACAATACAAGGTGAACCTAATCTATATGCCAGTTTCGAAATCCAATACCTGTCAAAGTGGATCAAGCATGGAGATACTAAAAAAATATGTATTCAAAGGATTATAGATATAATTAGGAACACTAGGCCAGAAGTTAGTACATCCCATATATAAACTTTAGGTAAAAACTTGTCTTTAGAAAACAAAACATGAAAACACGTACCTTATATGTACTATGGTACAGTGAACCACACTACCTTGCATCTTACACATAATATTTCTTCAAGGAAGGCCCCTTTAAAGCTCAAACCAAAGACTCCTTTGGTAGTTAAAACCCATAATTTCTAGTTCCAAAAGAAAATATGATCGATCAACCATAGCCATGGATTCAAGGAAATCCTTTTATGAAGGAAATTCAACATCTAAGAAATCACGAGAACCAAAAGGATTAATAGGTGTAAGCAAGGGTTACCATTCTCCCAATGGATAAATCACTTGATAAACTATTGGGATCAAGTTCTGACAAGGAAAAAATGAGTTCAAAGGGCCTCTCTCAGTAGCAACTAAACATTGAGAATACAATTCCACATAATTCACCCATGGCTGGGTATAGTCTACTTGCAGTCCAAACATACCAAGGGGTATTTAATTTGAGCTAAAGTTGAATTAGGATGGTGGTTGTTATATGAAAGTTGATCAATAGTGACAATGCTTCCATTGTGAGGAAAATGCATCACTTGAAAGAGCGTAGACACCACAACATTCATAACATAGAAATAATCATGCCCAAGGATCATATTAAAGTCAAAAGGGTCATCTACCAATATCATATTAACTAAGATAGTCTTCCCACATAATGTAATACGAAATTCAGGAAGTATACACAAAGACTCACTAGGTATTCTATCATAGGCCAATAACTAATTAGCAGATATCAACAATATTGGAGAACCCAAAGCCTTCTAAGACAACAAGGATAAAATACTTGCAGAGGATCCTTCATCCATTATACATTGATACATATTTGTAGAATTAACTCTAAACTTTATTTGAAAAGGTGTAGAAGAAGGAAGTCAAGGCTCAATAAGATTGTCCCAATCAAAGGAAACAATCCTAGAACTTGGAGGGGAAACACTCTAAGAGACTTGTGTATCCCCTAGTCAAAAAGACTCTAAACTATAAATGAAGAAGACTTAGTTGGTAGACACTTAACCCCCTGAAAGAGGAGTGGTATCAACCAAATATTGCATTGGATCAATCACTTCATCAACTAATGGTTGAAAAGGTTGTTGAGAAACCATAAGAGTTCCAGGAGTAGAAGAACTTTTAGACTTAGACCACAACCTTTATACCACTGAAATATCAAGGCATAAATAAGTAATATTATCTCCCTTATAAAGCCTATAAGGGAAATTCGGTTAAAAACTTCTATTTCTAGGTATCTTATAAGCATCAATGGCCCAAGAATGACCCGCATCAGCTAGTGGTAAGTCTCTAACATGACTTGTAATGGTTGTTGATAGGTATCCAACATGACTCGTAGAGGTTGGTGACACTTCTTCGATAGACACATGACTCGTGCTTTCAACATGCCCTATAGAGGTTGGTGACTCACTTCCAACATGAATTGGAGAAATCAATGACTCTTTATCAATATGACTAGCAGTGACTAGACTTGGTCACCCAACATGGCTTGCAAAGGCTAAAGGTTCATCACCAACATGACATGTAGAGGTTGGTGATGATTAACAAATAAATTTATTCTTTTCTTCTTATTCCTTGTCTTTTAATTCCTTTTAGACTTCTCATTACTAGTAGCTATACTTTCACAAGATGGGGTAGAAAGAGGAAGCCCATATTTCTCTGGCAAAGAGGATGCATATTTAACATCCATTTAATGCTCTTGAAATAAATCTCCTATTTGAGAAGCTTCAATAGCATTTATAATATTTGGAGTGGACCCACAACTAAATTGGCAGTCCAAAATTCAATCGAGGAATATTCAAGGTGGCCATCAAGGGGGCACCGACGTTTCTAAAGAAAGGAAAAGCACAAGGATCCCCTTTTGGAGGGGTCCCTTGGTTGGAATCCTTCAGAACTCTATCCATACCTAACTTATGCACATGTTCTTGCCTTGCGGGATTGTTCAATGCAAATTGAGTCTCTTTAACTAGCTTTCAAGGAATAAGGTTAATACAATCAAATATTCACCCTTAAAGAGGCTTATCCACACTTTTAAGTGAGACCAAGAGCCTTTCAATATCAGTGGAGTGATTTTTCAGCCACCCATAGTTAGAGATTCAAGAGTGACAATACAAAAACAGCCTAAGGCCAACTAAATGTAAAGAGCATAAAGCACACCACTAAGAAAATCCTAAAGAAACAAAAATAAAATAACCCTTTAATATTCTCATTTCGGGTGATTAAAACAAGACACTAAAATGTCAAAGAGTAGATAATGGACCTTCCAAAGGTAAGTTTGGGATGATGAGGGCCTAATTCCTACTAGTGAAGGTAACATAAATAGTTGAGCTGATCCCCTGACAATAGCCTTTTTCAGTGCAAGTACCCTTGCTTCACCGGGCACCCTCTAGAAGTACTACGATAGTGATACAACATATGCCTCGGGAACCATGGGTATTTCCCCCCATAATCACCTAAGTAGTACCTAGGACAGGTAACTAGAGTTACTAGTTTGTAATCAGAATCTGAGGGGGATAGTTGTTGGTAGGTACTTTAAAATGTAGAAGAGGGGGCATCTCCCTTTCCTTACCATTACACGACCTAGTCCTTAACTCTTGTGTGAGAGTAGCTTCCCTGAAAACCTATACGACACTATATTTCCACTTTTTGTTCAACTTCTATAATTTTATTTGAGTGGCCTTAGAGAGTTTTCTCTCCATACACCTATTCCAAGGCCTAAAGATTCCCTAGAATAGTTGGTGTTTTATGAAAAAAGAAAATTCTAGTTCATTTTAGTTATGCATTCATTTTTTTCTTTGTTGTTTAAGTTAGATGATATGGAAGTGAAAATAGTGATGTTTTGACACAAAATAAACCAATAAGAAAACCTAGGCTACATGTGGCGCAACTCTCTTTCTTCACTGAAAAGTGATTTCTACAAGGTTCTATGAGAATCTAATAAACAAAAGCCTTCTACTTTTACTTTTATAAGCACTCATGCATTCAAATTATGTTAACATTGATGACCACTAGGTTAGCTATGATGGAAATTAGGCTAGCATTGATGTGCTTGGTGTGTCAAGATCACAGGTAGTCCCATGGTTATTATAGTCTTTAGTAGAGAACCATCATAGTAGTAGGATGAGTTTAGATGCTAAATTATTGTACCTATGATGGTTAGGGAGACCTAGGATTTGAAGGCATTTATGCCTCAAGATACTAGCTCAGATGCTTATGGAAGTGGCATAGTTGGATAGTGTTTAGAAATATCTTTGCAATGGTATGCTAGAGTCTGCAAATGGCCCCCTTGATCAAAATTTATTTCTAGTCAATGTAAGGATGCCCAAAGTCATAGTTGTAGTGCCCGGAAGCCCTAAAGCCTAAAAATTTATTCAATAAGTGTCATGGATAGTTTGGAGGCGGGCTAGTGGGAAAATTGCCCAAAAGGTCGGAAGCCCGGAGAGTCTAGAAGATCGGAATCCCAAAAGTCTGTAACTCTATTTATAAGTGACATGGGGTAGTCTTGAGGTAGGCTAATAGGAACAATGCCCAAAAGTTCAGATTCCTAAAATCCCGAAAGCCCGTAACTCTATTTATAAGTGACACATGGTAGTCTTGAGTTGGGCTAGTAGGATCAATGCCTAAAATTTTAGAAGCTTGAAAGCCCAGATTTCCCAGAAGGTTGAAATCCCAAAATAAACTATAATATAGAGTTAGACATTACCAGTGGGACCAACAGGAAAAGGTCTTCATTACAAGAAGTTGATAGGTGGAAAGTGGGCTAGCCTGGGGGGATGTTATTGGCTCTCATTAGAGGGAGAAGACCCCACCTTACAGTGCATCCTGCGAAGAGGAGCCTAGAGGTTTTGAAAAGAGGATTATGAGCTAAATCACTGGCACAAGGTCATACCTAATGTAAAGAATCAAGGGCAAGAAAGGTTATAAGATGAATTTAATCCCTACAAGCCAACAAAGAGGTTTAGCACCTAGACGCCTAGTTGGAGGTCACAACACCTATTACTATGTTAGGAAACAACTAAAGGCGCCATGGGAAAGGTGATAAGGTATAATCAGTGGTGCACATTGTTGAGAAATCAATGCTAGTAGGTTTTAGGGTTTGATTCCTCTTTCTTGATAATTACTTATGAATTATGTTGGCCTCTTTTACTTTTATTTAGTTTATCTTTCATCAATAAATTACCAAATTATATGTGTATGAAGATCACAAGAACAAGAGACACAAGATGTAGGCACACAACCAGGGAAAAACCCTCATAATGGAAAACCCAGTCAAGAAATCTCCCTTCAATATATTCAAATCAAGATGAGACACTTCCAAACTTCTAGACCTAGAAAAAAGCCTCCTCCAATCACCAATTCAACCCTTCCTCCTTGTAGATGTCTTTTTCTCATCCTTTCAAGTGTCAACACTTCAAGGTGTAGCTTCATATCATAATTTCAGACCCAGAAGCAAATTTTCAGCCCCCCAACTTCAAAACTTCAACCCTGCAATAGATACAAAGTTTCAACCCCAACTTCATCCCAATATCTTTGCATGTGTGAGAGAAAGGTAGCCTAAAAACACGATTTTTTCTTCCTAGCTACTTTCATTTTACACTAGTAACTTTACACTCTTGTCTAGCTACTACTTCTTAGAGATTGAACTTGTTGATAATTCTCTCCAAATGAAGTTGAGTTACTCAATATATAGGCCTCTTATGAGGTTGAATTGCCCTAATCTAGGCCAAATTGTTGAGGGCAGAGCCAACTTGGTGTGGAGGTGACAATATCTTTTTGACTCAAAAATAATTATTTTTACATGATACAAAAGCCCAAGAAGGGTATAATGATAATGAAAATGACTCTAATGACTTAATAAAAATCATATAAGCCCTCAATGTGGGATTTGACCTAGAAAACATTAACCCAAGCATGAAACCCATGCTTTAATAAGTAATTTTCTTTAATAATAAATTTTCTTTTGACAAGTAAAATTATGAAGTCCAAAGCTAGTTATATTCTTCAACAATCCCTCTTAACTAGGGAGGTATTCATATTTACATATATATACAAGTGCGTGGAATATTTCAAAATGATCTTAAACTACGAAGAGTTATAGCATAATTAGTGTTGCAGACTGGATTCCTGACCAGGGTAATATACCTGGGTGGGACTAAGATGGACTCAATATTTTAGCCAGTCTAGGTACCATCAGGCTTACTTACTAACCATCAACCCAAGGATCTAGGTGGGTATCCAAGGTTAGAGCTCCAACACCAACACCACCCTCCCTCTTTGAGATCTAGACATCAACACCAAGGCCAACCAAATTTCCTCCCAAGAATTGGCCATTAGATGCTTCAAATCTCCATATAAAACTAGATATATCCATTTGTCCAAGCATGATTCAATAGTTGTTCAATATTCTCGTGGAGAGATTTTACATGTACAAGCACAAACCCCAATCAATAATAAACTTTCAAATATACAAGTAAGCACAAACCTTCGGGGTCCTCAATTATTTAGATGCTACTAATATCATCATCAAGTTATCCATATTCAATTTGTTAGAAGCCTTCTTCTTCTTTAATTTATTCAGTAGCACCAATTCATTCTCTAATTTCTTCTTCAATGTATACATCATGACTATCATAATATGTCCTCCCTCTCAACTGGGAAGATGTATTCTTTCTTCTATCTAGGCTCCCTCTTAACTTACGGAGATCAACCACTTCCTTCTTTTATAACATCGAATAACCTTTTATGGCTTCATTCCTTGATCATCATCATTCATATGCTTGCTTCATCATGCTTATACAAACATCTTTATTATCTTGAAGATTATGTACCTACAAAACTTTAATAGTAAGTACAACTGAAAACAAATATACAAAAGCATGAAGTTAGCTATATCAAAATCATGTCAGTACTATAATGGAAGCATTATAATTTGGACATTAAACAACTAAACCTAGTTAGGTTCATGAGACAAATCGTTTTACATGCTAGACATCAATTTCTTGCTAGGGTTTTGTCATAAATCCTAGAATTCATCTTCAAGTCTTTGAGCAACTCAATCAAGATATCAGTCTCATTATATCTAGGGCCTCAATATTACTTTTATAGATATATGATAGATTCTACCATGACTTAATGTAAACCCTAGATTCCATGTTCAAGACATAATGCCTTAGATATCAATGACTTAATAATAATCCAATCATAGTACTATCTAAGTTTTCAACAATATGCTCTTACATGACAGACTTTTACTAGGGTTTGTTCCAAACCCTAGACTAAATAAATATCTAACATGCATTTCACATAAATATCTACTAGGTAAACTTAAGACACAAACATCAATACATCGAATTTAACAATTTCATTTAGACTAGGGTTTCAATCATATAGACAGGTATACACCTAGGGTTTCATTCCCAGGACCTCCTTTTTAGCAAATACGAGGTACTTTCTTATAAACCCTAATTTACCAAACCCTAAACATATAGGGTTTCAATACATAACTTATACATTAATAGAAAACCCTAAAGGACTAGGTTTTATAGATTTCATTAACAACCCTAAGTAGACTAGGGTTTCATAATCAATATTGACATACCTTTAGGTTAGGGTTTTACAGTAAACCTTTTAGGGTTCATAAGAATGATTAGATGATAATATAATGAAGTTATATTTAATCTAATGATTAATCACCCTAATAAGAATATTTACAATTCAAAACCTTAGACATAATGATGTCAGTAATGTAAAGGAAATTTTAAAAGAAGAATGAACGTACCTTTTACAGGAAAAGAACTTTATAAAAGAAATTATAGTTTGAGACATACCTTGAGTTGTTCCTTAAAAAAACTTGTAAGACATTAATTTTTAAGGGCTTCCTTTGCTACATAACTTCTTCCATGCTTCAAGTCTATCCTCTGGAGTCTTCTCCATAACCTATGTGTATTATGAAATATTTCCTACCTGAGTTGTCCCTTAAAAAACTTTGTAAGACATTAATTTTCAAGGGCTTACTTTGCTACATAAATTATTTCATGCTTCAAGTCTATCCTCTAAAGTCTTCTCCATAAACTCTGTGTATTCTACAATCTTTCCTACTAAGGAAAATATAAAGAGAAAGATATTAGCATATAATATAAACAAATATTGATGTGAGAGGGAAGCCAAACATAACAAAGGAAACAAGGAACAAGATACTTATCTTTTGGTAAAATGGTTTATGCATTCTCCAATGGTTTTATTCTTCCTTTTGCAATTCCATTCTTCTCAGGGTTGTAGGGAACAATGAGCTCCTTCTTACTACCTGCTTCTTTATAATATGCAATCAATTATTTTGAATTGTATTATATTTTATTGTCGGATCTCAAAGTTTATTTTTTCTTTCTTTCGGTTAAGGTCTCCACTTCAAATCTAAATTCCTTGAACTTTTCAAATACTCCATCCTTGTCTTGAGAAGATAGAGCCATTTATTTCTAGAGTGATCATCAATGAAGGTCACATAAAGATGGTTTCCAAGAGATTTGAAAGACATTGAACCACACATCGAAATGAATGAGGTCTAATATTTCTTTAGACCTTGTGTCACTACTTGTAAAAGGATTCCCTGTATTCTTTCCCAAAGCACATCCCTTACATACTCCTTCATGATTTTCTTTGATATTGCAGATGCCATTTACCATTTTACTAAGTGAGGGAATTAACTTGTAGTGTATATGCCCATATCTTCTATGCCATGATTTGATAGGATTGATCTCCATGTGAACTAGGGATTGAGGAGATTGTGTTATAACTCTATATAGTCTTCCTTCATGACCTCCAATAACTTTTGCCTTATCAATGGTTGAATCTTTTCCCATACATAAATTTACCATCTACAAAGGAAACCCTATCTCCTTTATCGTCCAAACAATAAATTGAAAGTAAATTCTTTTTTAAAACCTAGAACATGGAGCATATTTTTGAGGTGTAGCTTTTCTCCATTTTCCAACTTCCATTGTGTAGATCCAATGCCTTTGACTGCATAACTGTTGGTGTCTCCTAATTCCACTGCATGAGATGATGGTTCCTTCGATAGAGTATTAAGTTTTAAACTTTCTCCCATGATATGTCTTGATCCTCCACTATAAATGATCCATGCATTGTCATCATCAAGAGTACCTGCAAGTGCAGCCAAGAATCCTTCACTCTTGACTCTCCTAAATAGATTGTATATGATCATTCCAATCCAACTTCCTGCAATTCTCATGATATTGATTCCCATCTTCAAGTAACTTTCCATAGAGGGAGTAACCTTTTTTTCCAAAACTACTTTTCCTTTCTTCAAGTAATTGCCAACAAAGTGATCTTCAACCTTATTTTAGCTTAGCTTCGATACCATGTTGAGAAATTAATTCTAGTAGGTTTTATGGTTTTATTCCTCTTTATTGATAGTTACTTGTGAATTATGTTGGAATCTTTTACTTTTATTTAGTTTATCTTTCATCAAGCAACTACCAAACTATATGTGTATGAAGATCACAAGAACAAGAGACACAATATGTAGGCGCACAACCAGGAAAAACCCATATAAGGGGAAAACCCAGTCAAGAACTCTTCCTTCAGTGGATTCAAATCAATATGAGACACTTCTAGACTTCTAGACCTAGAGAAAGACCTCCTCCAATCACCAAGTCAACCCTTCTTCCTTGTATATGTCCTTTTCTCAGCCTTCCAAGTGTCAACACTTCAACGTGTAGCTTCAGATCAGAATTTCAACCCCAACAATAGATTTTTGCCCCCCCCAGCTTCATAACTTTGACCCTGCAATAGAAACAAAGTTTCTACCCCAATTTCAACCCAGTATCTTTGTATGTTTGAAGGAAAGGTAGCTTAAAAACTTGATTTTATTCTTCCTAGCTTCCTTCCTTTTTCTCCAGCAACTTCGCACTCTTTTCCAACTATTGCTTCTTAGAGATCAAACTTGTTGATAATTCTATCCAAATGAAGTTGAGTTACTCAATATATAGGATTCTTGTGAGGTCAAAATTCCCTAATCCAGGCTGAATTTTTGAGGGCATGACCGACTTGGTGTGGAGGTGACAAATTATCTTTTTGACTCAAAAAAATTCTTTTTACATGATACAAAAGCCTAATAAGGGTCTAATGATAATGAAAATGACTCTAATGACTAAATATAAAACCTATAAGTCCTGAATGGGGGCTTTGACCTAGAAAACATTGACCCAACCATGAAACCCATGATTTAATAAGTCATTTTCTTTACTAATAAATTTTCTTTTGACAATTACAAGTATGAAGACCGAAGCTAGTTACATTATTCAACACACATAAGTGGGCCAGGCTTTAATCCCGCAAGCTCGTATGATCTTAAGGAGAATTATTAAAAAGAGACCAGGGCATATAGGCTCCAACTTTGTAACAACATATGTATATGAGGGGGATGGGCCCAGTGATCACTTAAGCGATAGTTTGCGTGTTTTGGTGACCAAGGGTTGTGTGCAAAAAGGAGAATTCAGCCTATATACATAGCACTGCGAGCTTGAGGTCTAGAATTCCAAACCATGGATGAGTTGGTAGCTCCTTCGTAGTATGCCATGGGTGGAAGTAAGCCATAATCCTACTTCCATTGAGTTTGAATAGGTTGGCATCTCTTTGGCACTGTGTGCCAAATTGACCATGGCCGTAGCTGGGATAAGCAAGAGCTTGAGCAACTGAGTAAATGCACATAGTAAGGTTGGTGCCATTGGATTAATGGAAACTGCATAAAAGTGTTGGTTGAAGATACAAAGGACCATGGTTTCACAAGATGAATTAATGGGCTTGTCTTGAGTAGAAGAAAACAACCCCGATTCTTCCATGCAGACCATGAAAAGTTAATTGAAAGAGATTACTGAATGTAGAAAGATCACACCTCAGACCGAGATAGCCTTTATTGAAGTACAATCTGAGCTCTGTGGGAAATTAATAACGAATGTAGAGCCATGTTATTTTTGTAGACAAAATTCATGAGTGGCACTCCTTGAGTGTGTAGATTAACTGAGATTTAATTCTCAGTATGGAGAATCACACATGTGCCCATTCTATGATTTAATGTAGCTACAATGGTTGAGTGAACAAAACCCATTCCAAGTGTTTAGTGTGGTTGCAAAAGCCTGGAAATTTTATGCAACAACAACATAGACAACCATGCATTTAGGTACACTTTTAGGTAGTATGGAGGACATCAGAGACAACATCGACCATTGTGCAACAAAGGAACAAAAATAAGGATTGTAGTTGTGCATATGGGAAGAAGCAACATAGTTGAGTGAGATGACTGGAGAGCTCTCAGGGCGAGAATTGTTGATAAGAGGCCAAGTGTGTCTGTGCTACTGTGAAAGGCCGATAGTGCCTTTGTAGAAGAGAAAGGCCAAGTGTGCATGTGCTACTGTGAAAGTTTGAGATTTCCTTTGTAGAATAGAAAGGTCAAATGTGCCTATGCTAATGTGAGAGGTCAAGAGTTCCCGAGGAGGAGGGATGAGAGTAGAGAAAGGAGTGTTGAGTGCTGTTATAGAGTGTGTGAAAGACAAAGTGCTGCAAGGGATGAGTATTAGTGTATTTTGTTGAGTATGAATGAAGTTTATTGAGAAGAACAGAGGGCCAAAGGCAGAGGAGAACAAAGAGATGAAAATAGGTAGAGAGGCTTCCAGTTATAGTGAGAAATAAAGTTCCTTATTGAGTGTGGGTTGGAGCCTACATATAGAAAGTCGATGCTTCCATCTGAGTGTATATTTGAAGAAATATTAGGAGTTGGTGCCTCCTGTAAGTTGGTGCTTGCATAAATCCAAGGTGCTACAAGTTGGTGCTTACAACAAATCCACGAATTCAGTGCTTTAATTGGTGCTTCTGGTAATTAGATTAGGTATCCGAAAAAGAAGGGAGTTGGTGCTTCTTGCTAGTGGGTGCTAGAAAACAATCAAAAGGATTTGGTGCTTCGTGTGAGTGGTGGCTTACAAGAAATTTGATGTAATAGAGCAGGATATTTGGTGGTTTTTCTCCCCGAAGGGTTTCCATGTTAAACCTTGGTGTCCAATGTGTATGTCTCTCATGGTGTGTATTTATGTGCTGACTTACTCATGTGATGTTATCATAATTGTTTGTTGATTGCTCACATGAATCATTACCGAGTCTGAATGATAAATATAATTGGCATAAAAGTAAAATTAGCCTTAATATTGGTTCACCCTCCCTTCCCCCTCTCAGTATTAACAATGTTTCCAACAATTGGTATAAGAGTTTAGTTCCTTTAGGAGCAACTCAACCACTAGAAGGTATATCAAAGGGAAGCAATGGCTAACCATGTTTGGCTAACACCAGAGGGAGTTCCATACTTGAATGGATTAGATTGTGAACTATGGAGGATTACAATGGAAGCATATTTAATGGATTTAGATGTTGATGTATGGTGCTCCATAGTAAATGGAGAAAAGAATGAGCTTAATGAAGAATCCAAAAGAATCATCATGAAAGGGATATCAAAACCAAATGCTGATAAATTTAGTCATTGTGAGACAAAAAAGAAAATATTGGATAGATAAAAATGTTTGTATGGAGAAGATAGAAATGTGGCTCAAGAGAAGGCCGAAGAACCTTATTGCTCAAGCAGTGAACCAAAACCTACAAATGTAGCTTCTAGAGATAAGGGAAGAAGGAAGAAGATGAAGAAAGCATCCCAGAGAATATATCCTGAGAAGATTGAATACCTTCCTCTTAATGCTCATGTTTCTACTCATCACTCTCAAGAGGATGATGAAGCATCATATGAGAGGCCATGATGCTCAGAAGGTAAGCTATTGTTCTATGATAAATGTAAATAAATAGGTCACTTATCTCCTAGATGCTCACAAGAACTATCTGAAGAAAATGATAGATGTGCATCTAGTGTTGATTTAGATAGACCTAATTTAGTAGAGATAGAAAATGATGGATCCTATGAAGAAGAAGAGAGTACATCCCATGAAGAGAATAGGGGTATCCTTGGTAGTGATGAATATTTAATACACCTCAGACCTATGGAAGACTCCATGAACATAGAGAGGAACTTAGATCTTTGTGCTGACTCTGTTAGCACCTCTAATAGTGAGGAAAAGGATCTAGATGAAAGGATCTATTTTAGAAAAAAAACTATCTCTACTCTAAAAGAGATAAAGGAGTTATCAAAAGAAAATCTCCAGCAGAAGGAGTAGTTGCACAAGTATGAGCTTGAGAATGAGAAGTTGAGAAAAACAATAGTTGATCCAAATTCTCAATAAGAAGAGGCTAGCAGACTAAATGGGATGTTGACTAGTCAACAACATGATAGAGAAGCCCTTTGTGAGAGACTATAAGCTGAATATTTCTCATTGATACATGACATAAGAAGGGTAAGCAAAGAGCTATATCAATATTAGAAGCTTGAGAAGAGTAGAAAGGCCTTGAATGTGATGCTTGCTAAGAAAAGATCCCTTCTCATCAAGGATGGTTTAGGTTTCAAAGAAGAACTAAGCCCCAAGAAGAAAAATGCTAAAGGGTCAACTACCCAATTAAAGGAATTTGAATATCCTGACAACAATAAAGGGAGAGAAGTTGTTGGAAAGGAACAACAACAACAAGAGAAGAAGCAACAATAGGATGTTGAGTAGCAACGTCAAGGAAAAAGAATGAACAAGCAAAAGAGGTAGTAGAAACATAGAATTGCTCGAGGTAGCAATTAAAAAAACCATGGAAGGCACATGAAGAACAAAAAAAATTCATTTCCATCTCAAGGACAAAGTCTTAAAAGAAAAGGTATCTTATGTTATCAAAATCCTTTTCATAGTTATTATTTTCCTTGCAACAATTATGGGCATAAAGCCATAAATTGTAGATGGAATGAAAGAAAGCAAAGTGTGATGGGGGGAAGTGACCCAAGAAGGCATAAGATGCCTAGGGAAAAACATGCTGAAAATAGTAGTGGGTTAGACCATAATTTTGTTAGATACAAAAATCCTTTTTCCACGTTCCTAAGCCATATCGAATGCTACAATTGTGGAAAGTTTGGGCACAAGGCATCATATTGCAGATATAAGAAGACAAAACTTGTTTCTTAGAATATTCTTACAAATGTTTTTTCTCAAGGTTTAAACACAAAAAGGAACAATAGATCGTAGGAGTATGAGTTTGTCTTCAACACTTTGTGCCAAAGCGACATGCTGAAAAGAGGAAGAAATAATCAAGGAGCTAATGTTTCTTTGAAGGAAAATCAGTGAAAAATCAAAAGGGATTATCCTCATATATCATTAGTGAAACCGTTTGTAATTTCTATTTGCATTGAGCGCAAACCTCGAGTGATGAATGGGAGTAGCAGCTCAATCAATTTTTCCTTGGAGACAAAGAAGAGAGGCAATGAAAAGAAGATTTGGGTGAAGAAAGAAGGATGGAAGGAGAATTTTCCTCTAGCCCTACATAGGCAAGATAAAACCCAAACAATGGCAAGGAAGAATTTGGAAAGAAGTGCTCCTGTCATAACTTGACCATTGAAGGTTTAGAAGAAAAAGGAGGTCAGTCTACTCTATGCGAGTACATCCTCTATTTCTCTTCATTGAAAGAAGAGAATAGCCTCAAGGGAGGCCAAATAAGTCAGATGCAGACATAATAAAGCTTATATAGAAGAGATGGATCTAAAATTTAGAAGTATGACCAAGTCTCCATGTCTATTATAATAATAATTTTTTTATATTTCAAATGTATCAACATTGCAAGAAAAAGGAAGATACAACCAACATGGTTTCAGGGGGTGTACACAACATGAACATTTTATGTTGTGAGAAGAAGATGAGCTACAACAAAAGTGTGGAATGACAAGAGTCTCGTAGTTGAGTTAGCAAGATCAATCCCTATGTAGATGCAAGAAGGTATATGTGAAGAGATCGTAAAATGGAGAGAGCATTGGCTCAAGGGTAGCTGCTTTAGTAAGTAGTAGCAAGCAAAATTTTTTAGTCTCAAGAGGAAATATTGTTTGGGAAATAAAGGTTTGCATCTTGGGTGAAATACTCATATTTCATTTAAGATCGTGAGCTTTATTATTCCTAGTAGTCTTGTGTTCATGAAACACAATTGGTACAAAATTTGCATGTCCCTTAGTCGTCAATTGGTAGTCTTAGGTTCAAGTGGAGAAACTTTTTTGTGTAAATGAACATTTCTTTTTGAGAAAGAGTTATAAGAGTTTTCTAGGTACAATATCCAATTTGTATCAATTTCTTGGTGAAATTGGTATTATTTGATAATCAATCCATATCTATAGCAGTATGGTATCAGGGGGTGAAGCGATTAAAATGCTCAGGAGAAGTGAGCATAGAGGATGAAGCAACAACAATAATGAAGGGCAAGATAAAAAGAAACACTAATGGTTGGTATTTTCAGCAACAACAATACCATGAGAATTTTGTTTTGGTATCAAATTCATTTAATTGGTACAAAAGATGCAATAGCAAAGTGAGTATTTAGCCAATAGCCTAAAGAATTCAAAACTGGAGAAATTCAAAGAAGAGGAAGTATATGTTCAAGGGGAGCATATCATATATTTCTAGTTTATAAAGTAGAAGAAACTAAAAGGCACAAGGACTTGTTTTCTTGTGTTTAGCTTTGCAGGTGTCTTTGTTGTTGATGAGTGTAGTTGATCTTGGATTGTAGATTTCAAGGGCCTCATTAGAGATATAAGCCCTTGAGAAGAGAAGTATACAAATAAGAATGCACATCAACAACTAGGCCCTCTGTCATTGATAGTGAGTGATTGCAAGGGAGAGAAGAAGCAACTTGTAGCTCTTTTCCATTGATGTCAAAGGGGTAGAGAAGCTTATTGGAGAGTAAGTTTTGATGGCCCATGCAGAGGAGGGAAATCCATTAATGGCTCATGCTATGAGAAGTGTGGGAGAAGCATGAGGATTGGCCATCAATGTGGAGAAGTGATGAGGTGTTGCCACCAATGCCAAAGGGGGATATTGTAGGATAGTTAGCATTTACTGGATGGCTAGTGGTAGTGAGTGTATTGGCATTGATGTCAACAATCATAGGGGATATGTGTTGGAAAGTTGGCATTGTCTCAGGGATGGTGACATCAAGTGTGTTGACATTGATGTCAACCATAATAGCATGGATTTTGGTGGTTGTAGATGTGATAGCATTGATGTGAACCAATTTAGCATTGATGTCCACTAGGCTAGTTTTGATGGCAACTAGGCTAGCATTAATGTGCTTGGTGTGTCATGTTTAGGGGGAGTCCCATGGTTGTTGCAGTATCCAGTAGAGAAACATCATAGTAGCAGGATGAGGTAAGAATCTAAAATATTATACCTATGATGGTTAGGGAGACTGAGGATTTGAGGGTGTTTCTGCCTTAATAGACTAGGTCAGATTCTCGTGGAAGTGGCATAATTGGATATTGCTTGGAAATATCTTTCCAAAAGTATGATAAAGTTTGAAAATGGCCCCCTGGATCAAAATTTCTTGCCATTCAAAATAAGGATCTCCAAAGTCATAGTTGTAGTGCCCAGAAGGCTGAAATCCTGAAACTTTATTTAATAAGTGTCCTGAATAGTTTGGATCCAAGCTAGCGGAGAAATTCTTGGAAGGTCAGAAGCCTGGAGAGCTCGGAATTTCGGAAGATTGGAGAGACCAGAAGATCAAAAGCGTATAAGCCCTGAAGCTAGTAACTCTATTTATAAGTAACATGGGGTAGTCTCAAGCTAGGCTAGTGGCAATAATTCCCGGAAGATCAGAAGCCCGAAAGCCCATAACTCTATTTATAAGTGACATGGGGTAGTCTTGAGTCGGGATAATGGGAACAATGCTCTAAAGGTCAGAACCTTGAATTGCCTAGAAGGCTAAAAGCCCGGAAGCAACTATAATATAGAGTTGGGCAGTACCGGTGGGGTGGACAAGCGCAGGTCTTCATTACAAGAAGTTGATAGGTGGAAATTGGGCTAGTCCGAGGGTGATGTTATTGGCTCTCATTAGAGTGGGAGGACCCCACCTTATATAAAAACCTACTAATAGGAGCCTGGAGGTTTTCAAAAGAGGGCTACAGACTAAAGCACTGGCACGAGATCATACCTACAAGAGAAATTCATGGGCGTGGAAGGTTATAAAGGGAATTTACCCCCTGCAGGCCAGCAAAGAGGTTTAGAACCTAGAGGCCTAATAAGAGATCACAGTACCTGGTCCTACGACAGAAAAAAGGTAAAAGCACTAGGGGAAGGTGTTAAGGAATTGTCAGTGGTGCACACAAGTGGGTCAGGGCAAAAACCCACAGGTGATCTGATTGGGATAATTATTTTGTTGTACTAAATTCCTTTTTAGATTATGTAAAAAGTGCTTAAGGATTAATGAGGTTAATTTCAAGTATAAAACATGGGCATTGAGTGTTTTTATGTAAATTTTATGTGCAAATTAACACAAACAAATGACTAAACAACAACATATAATAGACATAAACATCACCATAAATAGTATCACAACAACACATGATGAAGGAGTTCACCCCTCATGGGCTACGTCTCCTTGGTCAAGCTTCCAATGGCTTGGCCCTCTCTATTATGCTCAAAAGTGTGAATACAACAGTTTACAGTGCTCAGAAAGCTCTGAAACATGTTCCAATGGCTCCAGAATGCCCAAAAATGCCTATGTAGCATCTTTCTGCTCCTGATTTGGTAAAAAAACTGAAGAAGTTATGGCCTTTCCAAGTTTTCTACTAATCGCACCACAAATTCCCAAAAAATTGGCACCATCCTACAAATTTTCCCCAAAATGTGCTAACGGAGTGACAATTTCATCGATTTTTGGGAAAAATTGTTAGACACTTTAAATGTCCTCTAACGCCTATAATCCAAAAATCGTGGCCATATAGGGGTCACGTGCTCGGGGCTAAGGCCAACTACCCGCCCCCATCGACCGGGCCCCCTGCTCCTCTCCGCCAGTGGCTATATGCTGGTGGTGCATCCAAGGACTGGTCCCCATGGGCTAGCTGCTCCCTCGGAATGGCGCACACATTGAATTCAATTAAACGCTGCAAAGTATAAGAGTTAAGACCTTTGGCATGGCGTGTTGGTATAGCTCTTGACTTGTGCCTTGGTGGTCGTGAGCTCGACCCCCATTGCTGCTTCTCGAAATTTGACCCAAAAATTTGGTGGCCCCTAGACTACCACATGGCAGTGTCTAGCTAGGCCACGTGTCAACACGTGGTTGGCCACCAATCCAACCAATCAAAACTACAGAATTCGAACCAATAACAAACTACCACCTGTCAGCCTACCATTTTCCAAAGGAGCTCGTTGACCAATCAAAATTCCACATAGACCTACACAGTTAGTGCCACGTCAGCAGTATGGACTGCTAACTGGGCTATCAAATTTTTGCAAAAATTCGCATGTTTGGGAAAGTGAACATAACATGATTCTAGGAGAATACCGTGTATGTTACATACAAAACAAGTTGCACCAGATTTGGGATGATGAGCACTACGCGATCATTCAGGTTCCACACTGATTTGATAATTTTTAATTTTGAGCTATTTTTTTGAGCACTTGATCATTCCTCCCCACTAGAAGCCTTTTGGACCCCAAAAGATCGCTTTCAGTTGTCCAGCAAGTGAGGGTATAGTTCCCTCACCTTTCCAATCTCGATCCATTTGGCTTTTGAAGGATTTGTTCCTTTGAGCCCTTGTTGGCTTGGTGGGCCTAACCCAAGTTTTGCATTATTTAGCCAAACAAATCCCTACACTACTGGCCCTTTCATCATCAACCCACGGGGTGTGAACCAAAGTCTCACCTGAAGCAATATGGGGGGATGCCAGAACCAAGTTTCTACACCCTGATATGGTTGTGATGTCAGTTTATTCCTTCAGTTCCTGCTTTCACACAATTCGTTGAGTTCTTGGGCTTTATCTATCTAGCCCCTTATTTTGCCTTTAGTACCTCCATGAAAGGGTACAATTGACCTTCGCGTAGACCTAACCTATGGCTAAGGTACTTTCGCGCTGCTAGGGAAGCGTATTGTGTAGATTCCCAACTAGCTCAAGTGTCTTACTTATCTTATTAGAAAATCACAGTTAGCACCACGTAAACAGATATCCTTATTTGCATTCAATTATCCAACGTAATTACATACATTCACGCATCACATAAGAATTATAAATGAAATTCATACATAATATGACAAGATGCCTTAATCGGAAACAAAGACATAGAATTTGCAGAATAATTCTCTTTATTTATATCTTCAAGTGATTATAGACTCTATCCACGTTGCGCACACAGCTACAGGGGTCCACGCACTCAGCTGTAGACTTCTACCCTAGATCTCTGCAACCTCAGCTACATAGTCTCTACCTACACTAAGACTCGAAACTTAGACTTCTCTCCTTATCGCTCAAGCCTTCATGCTTCCACTTATGACTCTTTCTTCTCTTCCTAGAGCTTACTTACTTAGCTCTTTTTATACAATCCCATGGTCTGCGGACCATGGGCAGATCTTTTACAGCCGACTTTACTTTACAAAATAAGGGTGAACAACCCTTCATGACTCATGACACCTTCGCACTCGGTGACCACAAAATGCAGAGACTTTACAACTTTATTACAAAATTCGACCCAAAACATGGGCTTTTAGCCCCAAAACTGTCCTTGGGGGATCCCCTTCCCAATAGGCCCCCAACACAAACATCGTGAATCACCATTGAGTCACTTGATAGTCGCAAAGATCTTAGCACAAAGACCTTCTAGCTCGACCTATATGACCACAACCTTGGCAGTGCATTGTGCTGCCATCTACTTCGCATCTTCTACCATCTGCTCGGTCACTGCTCCTGAACTGTCGGCCTGAAGCTTTTGTTGAGTTGCTTGCAGAGTTGCAAGCTTTCCTTCAATAGAGGTTGTCACCGTGTAAGCCTCATCCAACCAGGGCTTCAGTCATGCCTTCAGCATTTATTCCTTGTACAGTGTTGCATCAACCAGTTCCTTCAGCTGCTTGGCCTCCTGCAGCTTTGTTAGTCTCTATGTGAGCACAATGGTTCACATTGTGCCTTTGACCTCATCATAGCATTGTTGTAGCTCGTGCGCTTCTGTCTCCAGTTGTTGTACATTGGGGTCCTCTTGCAAGCTTGTCGGGGCCTCGAATGACACTCAAAAAAATGGGTGCAGTCATGACAGCGGTTGCACGTTGCTCCTTTATCTTTGGCACAGTTGAAGGCTAGGCCTTCAATGGTAACTCAGTGATCTGCAAGTTCAACTCCAACTGAACCCTCACCATTTTTGTACGTGCGTCGCACACCCCTGTATCCAACTTGCAGACGCGTACCTCAACTGGTTCTTCCTCAGGAATGGCAAACTCTAGGACCATTCGGCATGCCTCCTCGACGACTTGCATAATATGCTTGTTCTGGTTGGTCGCCTCAGTCACAGTGGTGATGGTAGAGTCTCGTTGTAGTGCCATCTGCTCATTGTTAATTTATTACTCACTAATCACATGGACGACATGGTGCTCATGGGCCCTCAACTCTGCAATCACTCCATTCTCCAAGAGGTGGAGCACTTCACCAGGGAGCTTTGCCATATTCAACCCTAGTCCCTTTAGGGTGCTGATAGTGGGCCTGTTAGCTTTGTTCTCCTTGATCAATGCTCCATCAGGTAGTACTATCAAGCTGGAGGCCTTTGCGCACAGCATCTCAGTAGCTTTTGAAGTGCCAATAGCAAGGTTGGTGGACACCATACCAGCTTGTGATGCATAGGTCTACAGCTCCTGCAAACCTGTCTGGATAGCCCCCAAGATTATTTGTTGCTGCTGCTCAAACTGTTGTAGGGCCTCCGCGGTGACATCCTCCACCGTGTCACTGATTTCATGTAAATCACCCTCTGTGAGGGTGATTGGGTCCAGGGATGTCTTAGTAGCCTTGGATTTCTTCCTAGACCCTCCTTTCTCTTACTCCCTTGGACGCTTGATGCAGGCGGACGTCGCCTATGGGTCTGTGTTATGTTGTTCTGTCTGCTCGTCCATCTCTTCCTTTGTCTCAGGTGAAGGTTACCTTGCGCCTTTGTTAGAGCCTCGCTCTGGTCCACCTGTGTGCTTCGTTGTCTGTTGAGTGGCATCGCGCTCAGCCTGGGCCTTGTCAATGACCTCATTCTTTCTCTTTTCGGCCAGCTACATCATCTTTATCTTGCCCTCCTCCTTCTTCTTTTGCACAGCGAACTTGCTCCCTCCCACTATTAAGTCTGCTGTAGTGCACCACTCTGTCAACCATCTATCAAGTACTGCATCAATGGTGTCATCTGTTTTCAGGTAAGGCAAGTCATACCATTTCTGTGCAGGTTCCTTCTGCGCCCTGATGGTCACATGGTGAAAATCTTCTTTGAACTCTGCGTAGCCCTATAAGTTGGTAAACACCATAGGTGACAACTGCAGTTTGTGATTGATGGCCATGTGGATTTTCATCTCCATCAAGATCCAAATGATCTTGCTTTCCTTGATTCGCGACGCATCCTTGGTCGCCCACAGTGAAGCGTACTTCGCTGCTTTTGGTAGGTCGAGCGTGACCAAAGGGAATTAGCTGTCCTCTGGAAGCTCCCATGCTACCAGAACAATAGACAACAAGATCCATGTGTAGTGGAACGTCTTGCTGAGCTCCCATGCTTCGTGGTAGTTCGCAAGGAACTCACTGCGGAGATAGTCTGCCCAATTGAACTGAACTCCTTCGGTGCACTGGGCTGCTAGCGCGATGACACGCGCCGACACCCCATCGACACAACACTTCCTCATCACCTTCCCTACTAAAATCTGTGTATATTTACAATAGGGTCATAGATATTAGATATGACATAGCCATGCGACTTCTTTACCAACTTAAAATTCTCTTTCATTGCCTCCGCAAGGGCCTGCTCACCACCTTTTCTGCTAAATATCGTGGCCAAATTTTCTCCTATGTAAGGCAACTACGTGATCCTATGGATCAACCTATCAGTGATGGGTATTGGTTCCTCCAGCCACGGACACCCATCATGCACCAAGCATAACGGCTACTTGATGACCAACTGTAACTGAGGTGTAGTTGTAGTGTAGCACCTAAAGCATATTGAGTAGACCTACCTTGTCCACTCCTCTAATCCACCTCTGCGGCTTCACTGCAGTCATTCTGGTGGTTTTATCAATAATACGATGCGTCAACTGATCAATCGCTAGGTGTGGGAGCTTCTCATGATCATCCAAGTCGCAGTCTTCAAGTTTTAGCAGAGGAACCCGCCCCAAGCGTGGTCCTTTGAAGACAATTTCATCCGACAGCAGATGGGTTTGCAAGGGGACCTTGCTCTCATCGATATCTTTCAGCACCTTGGTCTTGCCCTTGCATGGAGGAACATACTTAGGCAACCGACATGGAGGAACATACTTAGGCAACCGAGTGATTGGGTCAGCACCCTAGGATTCAACTTCCTCCACATCTACTCCCACATCCTCATCATCCATCAGGATGTCTTCGATTTCTTCCTCCTCCGATTCTAGACTGATGACTTTTCCCTTCTCCTGTGAGGTGGGCTTCGTTGGGTTTCTTCTTAGCGATGCACGCATCCATATTGCAGGATGCTTGCCCTTCTATCCTTTGTAGTCTCCTTAGTTGGGGTGGGATTTGGTCTCAACGTCCTTGGTGATTTGGGGACTCCTGCTAAGATTTCGACAACCTTGTGAGTAGCTTCTTCGACCTCCATCTCAATTTTCGGCACCGACTCCTCTACTTCAGTATCTATTGTTTCTGTGGGCACGAACATGATGTTCTATAAGAACTCCTATGTCTCCTTCAACAATGTCTCAAATACTAAACTAGTTATCAGAAGTTCATAGTGCTCACGATTCATGTGCGCTTGAGAGCTCAACAACTCAATTCTCAAAATCCCAAGTGTTTTTCACTGGACAGCCACTTGTAATTTATGGGGCATTTTGAATTCAAATCCGACTATTCCCCCCAAATTCCGTTCATTAATGTCGGATTGGCGGCATATTTTCAAGGATCTGGCCCATAAATTTTGTCTTAAATGCCGGCCGCCTGCTCCATTTGGCCACATTTCTACTATCAAATCATGAACAATGACTTTAATGATCACTTTCCGGCTAGCTTGCGTGATTTCTCCCTGGGTAGTGCAGCTCCCTTCATGCTGTCACGAACCTCGTGACACTTCCTTGCTTCGCACAATCCTCCAATCGCGCAGCTCCCCAACCCGGGCAATGTAGTTTATAGTCCCGCACCTCCTTTCAGCTGCCTGGAGTGCTAAGACTGTGCTACCTTCATAGAGTCACATGGCTGAACCACCGGTGTATGGATTGAAGTGACTGCCATTCACCTTTCCTGGGAAGGGATCTCCATTAAATTTGACCATCTCTACTGCTCCTCCGTCGGTAATCTCCTTAATGACATAGGGCCCTAACCAGTGCATTTTGAATTTCCCTAGAAATTTATCAAACTTGCCGTCATATAACAAAACCAGGTCATTTACCTTAAAAGCTATGCAACTTAATGTGCTGATCATGCCATGCTTTTTTGCGTTTCTTTTGAACTTGTTGGTTAAATCTAGCTAGAAATATCTCTTCCTTGAGCTCAACCAATTGCGCGAGACTCTCTTCTAGGGCTCCGTGCTCCGTCATACTCATGAGCACCGCTATGTACAGACTATGCACAATGTATTCCATGGGCATCACTGCTTCAACACCATATACAAGCCTAAAGGGTGTTTGTCCAGTCAACGTCTTGCACGTCATACGATAGGCCCATAGTACTATGGGTATGCGTAGATCCCAATCACTTCGTTGAGCATTGCAAACCTTGGTCAGCACATCCTCTAGCACTTTATTGAATTATTCCACCATCCCGTTAGCTTGCAGGTGATAAGGCATGCTCTTATGGTGATATACCTAAAATTCCTCCGCCAGCGCGCTAATCATCTCATCCAAAAAGTGTGTACCGTGATCACTCATCAAAATCTTTGGATAGCCAAATCACGTCACTACATACTCAAAGAGGAACTTCACAGCAGTCACGCCTGTACAATCCTTTATAGGTTGTGCCTTCGCCCATCGAGTCAAATAATATGTCGCGGTGATAATGTACCTCACTCCCGTCTCTCCTTAGGGCTGAATAGGTACCACAAAATATAATGCCCATTTCTCAAAGGGTTGTAACGTCATCTATGGATTCATAGGCAACTCATCCCTCTGCAATCACCTGCTAGTCCTTTCACACACATCACACACCTTGCAATACGCTTTTGAGTCTTGATGGAGGGTTGGCCACCATAACCCTACACGTAGAATCTTCTACGCGGTTGCTCTCCCTACATAATGTCCTCCCGCGATGCCCCCATGAGTGTCCACAAGGATGCTACTCCTTTCAAACTCCGGTGCATAGCATCGCAATATTTCATTATACCCCATTTTGTATAGATGCCCAGCAATGACAGAAAATTTTATTGCACACACCATTGACTCCTTCTTCTGTTGGACGGTGTATCCTTCTGAGGCAGTTCTTGTAGTTAGCAAGTGTATGATATCTTCAAAATGACCATCCGCGAGGTGCACTGCAAAGAGTTGCGCGTCAGGCAATCCTTCTTCAAAATTAGTGAGCTCTTCCCCTATGCTGATGGGCGACAGATGGCCTGGTCCCTCGTTAAGTCATCCAGGCTTCACAATAACTTCAAAATCATACTCCTGGAACAATAATAGCCACCTACAAATTCTACCCCCCAACACAGGCTTATTGACCAGGTACTTCAACGTGGAATGATCTGTATACATCTTAAAATGGCCACCGAGTAAGTAGTGTCTAAACTCTT
Organism: Pinus tabuliformis; assembly: GCA_031772625.1. Lineage (NCBI taxonomy): Eukaryota > Viridiplantae > Streptophyta > Pinopsida > Pinales > Pinaceae > Pinus > Pinus tabuliformis. The sequence continues at coordinate 1,331,592,199 of CM062805.1, forward strand.
GGAGCACGTATATTATGGCTAGCCCTTCGCGCTTGGTGGTGGAATAGTTATTCTCCACCTTGGATAACTTTCTTCTTGCAAACGCTATAGGATGGTCTAGGTCTCCTCTGCTAGCCTGTGTCAGTACTGCTCCTAGCACTATGTATGACGCGTCAACAGGTACATGAAACTCCTTCTTCCAATCTGGGAAGACTAAAATCAGCGCAGTGACCATCTTTTCTTTTAATACATCCAAGCTTCTCTTACAGTCCTCATTCTAGCAGAATGTGACATCCTTCTTCAATGACTTCTCCACAGGTGCAGTGATTTGGGCATAACCTTTGATAAACTTTCTGTAATATACAGTATGTCCTAGGGTAGCGCGTAGCTGTTTCACACTCCTCAATGCTTCTAAGTTAAGTATCATTACGATCTTCGCAGGATCTACCATTAATCCCTGTCTACAAACCACATGACCCAGCAAGGTCCCAAAAGGAACACAAAATAGGCACTTCTTCAGATTGAGCGCAATCTGGTATCTTCGATAGGTATAAAGCATCAGGCACAAACTTGTGACATGGTGTTTCACCAGTCCAAACACAGTCCAGTCATCAAAGTACACTTCTAGGAACTTATGAATAAATTCCTTGAACGCAGCAATGACTACACATGAGAAAATCGCAGGTGCATTCTTTAATCCAAAAGGCATTACAGTGTATTGAAAACACCCCCACTCAATCACAAAGGTTGTCTTTCTCCTATCCTCTGGCGTGATTTTGATCTGATGGTACCCGAAGAACCCATCAGTGAAGGAATAGGTTTCTTGGCGACCTACATTGTCCAACACTTCATCAATGAATGGAGTCAGGAAAGGATCATGTACGCAAGCGTCATTCAACTTTCTGATATCTGCGCATATCCTTATTTCATCCTTCTACTTCTATTCTTGTACCACCATTGGGCTTACCCAATCATATTCTTCCATAGGTTCAATGATGCCTGCTGCGAGCATCTTGTCTAGCTCTAAGCAGACCTTCTCCTTATACTTAGGATTGAGATGGTAAGGTCTTTGTTTAACTAGCTTCATGTCGGGCTTCAACATGATCTTCATAACACCTAGGACTCCGATTATCCCCTTTAGATCCCTAAACTTGGTAGGGAATAAATCCTGGTATTCGCAGAGCAATTCAGTGACCTTATCCACCATCGCGTCATCCCAATAATCTCCAATCTTCGCGAATTTGGGTTCTACCTCCATACCAATGTTTACCTGTTTCATTTTCAGTGGCGTTGTTATATGGAGATTCTCAATCTGGAGTCCTTCAACATCACAGTGACCTTCTGTTTCAAGGATGTTAATCTTTCGCAGATCCTCATCTTATTCTTCAGCAGTTACATTATAGCATTCCAGCATGTGACTCCGCTGAGTAGTCCAATCAGGTTGAATCGGGTCCAAAGGATCCTGCAGTATCTTAAAGATCACTACTTTTACTTCTTGTAGTGCTTCGTCAATACAGTCAAACTCATCTTGAAAGTTGAATGTCATTATGAATCTTTCACACAGAATATCCCATTCACCTCTTCCATGAAGAATCTCTATTTCTAAGTACCAGTTCATTAGGATGAAATCCAGGGTGTGACAGAACAAGTGCACCCATTCAAGTTAGCGCTTTTCTCCATAAGCCTATGCCCATTTGGCCAAGTGCACGCATGGATCATCTTTCCCATCATAATTGTCTATCATTCATACCTTCGGCTTCCCAAAGCATGTTCTCATCATTCTTCTACACTCGCACCAATCATCAAAGCTACCCTAGTGCATACCCCACAACCTTGCGGGCATAGTGTGCAGTGCCCAGTCCAAAGCCTGGAAGCACTGCTTCTCTGGTACCTCCCTCTCAAATGCATCCAAAAATATATCTGCATCATTCAAGCCATCATAAGTGGGAAGACTTCTCATCTTTGACGACACACAGTGGAGCAACTGAGTCATCATGTTATAGCTTAGTGTGGTTACTTCATGTAACTGATTCTACCATCACTCTAATTCTTCATTAGAGTCCAAGGTGCAGGAACTATCACGATTCCATGTAATTCGTCCATCCACTGTTGGATTCAACCAATCTTGATCTCGTGTTTTTATCTTATAGATACAGTCCAGATCGTCATTGCTCTCATAATCGAGGACTGGTTCAATATAGCGCGATCCTTCAGCAAGATCTAGGGGTACTATTACGCAAAGCAATTTCTTCTCAAAGATCATCTTTCGCTTCTTTAGGTTGATTACCCCATTCATATTAGTAGCCCAATCAATGTCAAGGTGCGTAGGATAGGGGTTGTTGTCATCCATAGTTTCTATTACTTCAAAGTCAGCCAACGCGCTCGCATCTTCAATATCTACAGTCACCCCTTGCAGTCACCCCATGGGGATTATTTTTTGCTGATTTGCCATCCTTAACTGAATCAGAGACCATTACAGGGCGGGTCTTCCCATTTTCTCCCAAGTCTGCTTTGGTAGGATTTTTGTGTCTAACCCCAAGTCCAAAATAACCTGATCCATTTCATACTCTCCTATCTGCGCGGTCAGCCTCATCTCTCATCTTGTCCTTATTTTATGCTTACCAATCTTTTGTACCACGCATAGCTCACTCGACGTGTTTTCGGCGCATCTATTTATAAGTTCCTGTAATCCCTTTAAAACCTTTCTATCATGTAGCAACTTCATGTAGGTTTCTAGAAAGGTTGTAAGAATAGAAGGGTCCATCTCCTGATGCAACTTATCCTTGCTCCTTGAGGTGGAGGCCTTAGCGAAGATCTTCTTTGCTTCCATGAATGTTTCACGTGCGTGCTCCAAATTGAATTCAGCCTCCTTTGTTGGAGATTTGCTAACCCATGCAGTGTCTTCGGGTTGTTTCCCCTTATCATCTGCTATTGCAATTCCACTTCAGAGCACTATATTCACATTCGGATCCTCTTCGCGAGGCTCACATTTGGATCCTTGCTATCAACGTAGGACAGTCCTCCATTTCATGATCAAGTAGAGTCCAATATTTGCTTGACGGACATGTTAGATTAGTGAAATCGCGGGCATAGTGTCCTGGTCCTCCGCAATTGTAACAAATTAGTTGTCCCCAACCTCTACGAGGTCCTCCTTCGCCTCGGCCTCATCCATGCCCCTAAAAGCCTGTTCGCACCATCCCCGCGTTCTGGTCAGGGGGCTGTGTTTCTACTTGAACCTTATAGGTGGGTGTTCTATTCATCATCAATTCATAACTTCTTGCAGTTGCACTCATCATGCCCTACTGACCTACAGAAGTTGCTTAATAGTTTCTACAGTGTTTGTACAAGCTTCTGCAGCAAATGACAGTTATCTGTGGCATGTTTTACTACTACCTGACATATAGTGCACCATAATGTAGGCCCCGCGCTTGGTCCTACTTGAGCTTCCAGCCTTAAAGGCATTGGTCCCCTTCCTGCAATGTAGTTCGCAAAGACCAGGAAATGGTCTTTATCATGCCCCTAGCCCTTGCATTTTAGGCACCATACCTCTTCACGCACTTTTGGCCGAACTGTTCTGTCCTGCTTCAAAATTTTCATCTCAAGGCAAAGATTTTTCAACTATGCATGGATCTGCCGAACCCCCAGATAAGGATCCTGTGTTGGTGTTTCATGCAGTCTCATCGCAATCTCCAAGGTCTCTACCTGATTCATTATCTTTTGTTGTGATAGCACAACCCTTAGGTGTGGCAGGAGCGAAGCCACAAACCACTCGTGATGCTATCCATTTGTTAAGTTCACATTAGCTTCGCGGATTTGACACTTCAATCTTTGATCTAATTCCCAAGGTGTCTCGTCTGGCTTCATCGTGATTTCTTTGAACCCCACAATCGACTGTGCCTCAGATTTAGGCATACTGAATTCTTTATTGAGCACGTTCTGGATATCTACCACTCCAGCGTTTGGGTTATCATTAGAGTACTTAATGTACCAGGTTAGTGCGTGATCCTGCAATGCACTAACTAGTGTTGCCTTCTTCAAGTGATCATCTGTAACGCCCTGAGCTTCTCATATAGCTTTCACGATGAACCAGAACTGGTCTGGGTCCTCCTTTCCCAAGCCTTTAAACAAAGGCAGCTTCACTGAATTTGGCATGCTGAACCATGGTGAAGGTGGGGGTGGTATAGGTGAAGTCACAAGTAACCGTGGTGAAGCTGGAGGTGGTATGGGTGGAGGTGGCAGTCATGGGAATCCTTGTCTTATTAACTGAATAGCAAGTCTTCATGGAGAAGCCTGTGCTACTCCCTCTTTATCACCCAATGGAGGTGAAACCAATGGACTATATTCAAGACCCTTTCTTCCTTTGTTCCCATAATTTTTTCCGCTTCGCGTAGCTCCGAACATCAAGGTAGTTGCATAACCCGTTTTTTGCATAATAACATCTTAATCCAAGTATTCAAAAACTTCAAGTACTTACTTTGTCGACCTTTGAAAGAGCATTGCTCTGCCTCGTTGTAGCTGACTGAGGTATCAACTGTGAATTCAGTCATAAATCCTCCTATGATGTGATCGAGCTAATGATTGATAGTGAGGACGATCTTATCCTTAGAGGTTTCCAGTCTTTGTACTAACTTTGGAGTCCAAACAATAGGACCATCAAGTCTCCACCTTCCTTGGCTATCTGCTAGCTTCGCCATCCACTCGTATAGCTCAACCGAAAAGGAACATAAAAAGATCTCATGGATTTCTGTATTTAGGTACCTGTCCAGCCACTGTTCCTTTGTCAGTCACGGGTTCCTATTCTCCTGTGCCACGAATTCATGGATCTTCCTATCCAACTAGTCTTTGATCTCTTTCTTAGATGGATTCCAGTGATACAACATCACACATCTCCTATGAAAATCCCGGTCCCGGCAATAGAACCATTTGTTGGCTTGGTGGGGCCTGACTTAGGTTCTACGTTAGTTAGCCAAACAAATCCCTACACTATTGGCCCTTTCGGCATCATCCCATGGGGCGCAGACCGAAGCCTCACCCGAAGCAGTGTCGGGGGATGATGGAACCAAGTTTCCGCACCCTGATATGGTTGTGATGTCGGTTTATTCCTTCAGTTCCTACTTTCGTGAAGGTCGTTAAGTTCTTGGGCTCTGTCTATCTAGCCCCTTATTCCACCTTCAATACCTCCGCAAAAGGGTAAGATTGACCTTCGCACAACCTTAACCTGTGGCTAAGGTACTTTCACGCTGCTAGGGTAGTGTATTGTGCAAATTCCCAACTAGCTCAAGTGTCTTACTTATCTGATTATACAATCACAGTTATCACCGCGTAAACAGATATCCTTATTTGAATTCAATTATCCAATGTAATTACATACATTCGCGCATCACATAAGCATTATAAATGAAACTCATACACAATATGACAAGATGCATTAACTGGAAACAAAGACATTGAATTTGTAGAGTACTTCTCCTTATTGATATCTTGAAGTGATTACAGATTCTATCCACCCTACGCACTGTAGGGGTCCGTGCACTCAGCTGCGGACTTATACCCTAGGCCTCTATGCCCTTAGCTGCAGAGCCTCTACCTACACTAAGACCCGAAACTTAGAATTCTCTCCTTATCGTTCAAGATCTCATGCTTCCACTTATGACTCTTTTTTCTCTTCTTAGAGCTTACTTACTTAGCTCTTTTTATACAATCTCATGGTTCGCAGACCATGGGTAGATCTTTTACAGCCAACTTTACTTTACAAAATAAGGGCAAACAACCATTCATGACTCATGACACCTTCACACTCCGCAACCACAAAATGCGGAGACTTTACAACTTTATTACAAAATTTGACCCAAAACATGGGCTTTTAGCCCCAAAACTGCCCTTGGGGGATCTCGTTCCCAACAGCCCCACTCGAAGGTAATCCACATTCCCTCATTTTGAAGACCTTGTTCTTCTATCAATAATGGTGTCTTGCTGTATTTCATCAAGGTATTCAAGAAAAAAATCCTCAATGGAAGGGATTTGGACATTTTCTCCTTGATCTTCTATCAAAGGAGCCTCATACAACCTTAAGTTTTCAACATTAACAACAACATAAATTTGCAAATATGAAGGAAAATACAACCTAAAGGCATTGTTACAAATATTTTCCAAAATTTTGAATGGACCATATCTAATTGGTTTTAGCTTTTAAACTTCTCCTTGGAGCCTCTCTTTTCTAATGTGAAGCCAAACTTCATCACTGACTTGGAACTTGTGATCTACCCGATGGTTGTTGTGCCTTGCTTTGTACTTGCCTTGTCTCTTTTAAAGTTGATCTTGCACTGTTTGATGTACCATTTAGAGTTGTTTAATGAACTCATGGGCTTTGTCCATATTACAATCAATAGAAACATCCTTCTTTCCAAGATGATACAACACATTTTTATGCAAATGGTAAACAAATTCCTCTACTTGATTCCTTTGACTCAAGCTTGAATGTACATCTTGAAAGTTGTTTTTTGTTGATCATAAATTTCATGCAAAACAAAATTATGCTTGAGGAAAGTAGTTATACAAACAATAGGCCTAAAAAGTACATCAAAAAACTTGTTGCTTATACCTTTCTTATTCCTTTTGACCCAGTGGAATAGTAGTAGAAAACTTGTCCAATGAAAGTGCCATTGTCATTGCAATTTAAATATTGCACCATTAAAAATTTCTGAATGAATTGAAATGGGCTTACCATGTTGCATAAGGACTGTGGCCATAGTTATATACATCAACCTAATACTCAAATGAATTTTTCAAGCCTAGAAGAGCAAGTATAAAGGCTGAACTAGTCTTTTTTTTCAAAGCATCAAATGCCTCTTGTTTTTTGCCTCCCCACTGGAATACCTTCTGCACAATTGCCAAAGAATGAAAATGAGGTACAATAGAAGAAAAATTAACAAAATTTTTCCTCCAACATTGGGCTTCTCCCAAAGAAACTCTTGTCTAGATGACTATCTTGAGCATTGACCAATCCATAATGGCATCAATATTGGAGAGGTCTAATTTCAGCTCACTGTAGGTTTTAACCCCATACAGAAATTACCTACATGCGAATTATAAAACATAGAAAATAAACAATGCGAGAGAATAACACATAAAACACATATACACAGAGATTTCCCTTGGATCCCAAAACCGGGACTACCGGCTTGATTTTTTCATTATATTCCTTTCAATGTTATAATACATATTTATACATTCCATGGCGTTCAATACCATGGACCGAAAACCATTGCGTCCAAAAAACATGTGCGAAAATCATGCACAAAACCATAGGTGGGTCCGCCCAACTTAACGTAGGGTCCAAAACCAAAATTTTCCGGGGCATTGCCCCGGACCCCATAAAGTGGGGTTACGGGTGCCCCTCAAACCCCCTGTGACCTTCCCCCCCTCTAACCCCCAGTTAACTACATGGGTTAGTCGTGGAAAGAATATAACAGAACCCAACATTCTCCCACTTGTTGTTTTCTTTCCACAGGGGGACACAAGAGAGCTTAGTCATTTTTCCTGCCCTGAAACGCCCATTGTCTCTCTACGCCAAGAGAACTTCTCAGAGCTCACAAATTTTGTCAATGCATCTGCAATACTCTTCAAAGTGTCCACCTTTACCAGCAACACCTTTTTGTCTTCTATCATATCCCTCACAAAGTGATACTGAACATCAATGTGCTTTGTCTTTGAATGATATGCATGGTTCTTTGCTAAGGAAATTGCACTTTGGTTGTCACAATCTATCCGTATAGCTCCCTGAACTAACCCCATATTTGAACAGAATCTCTGCAACCAAACTGCTTCCTTACTTGCATGAGTGGCTGCCATGTTTTCTGCCTCTGTAGTTGATAGTGCCACTACAGATTGTTTCTTACTCATCTAACTGACTGCACCTCCAAATAGGTTAAACACATACCCACTTGTAGATCTTCTCTGAACCAGATCTCTAGCCCAGTCTGCATCAACAAAGCCACGAATATTCAACACTCTGTCTAATTTCGGTCTTCCTTGGTAGCACAAATCATAATCACTAGTGTCACACAAATACCTGAAAACCCACTTCACTGTTTTCCAGTGCTCCTTCCCTAGTTTTGACATAAACATGCTCAATATTCCCACTGCATGTGCAATGTCTGGTCTAGTACAGACCATTTCATACATTAGGCTACTGACTGCACTGGCATATGGAACACGGGACATGTCCTCTTCCTCTTCTTATGTCTTGGGACACTGTTTAGCAGATAACCTCACACCTACAAGAATAGGAACCTTCACCAGTTTACTATCCTGCATATTAAACCTCTGCAATATTGTCTCAACATACTTCCTCTGGTTTAACCAGGGCTTCCTCTTTGCCTAATATCTTTTAATTTCGATGCCCAAAACATAGTTTGTAGCACCAAGATATTTCATGTCGAATTTGGAGGACAATTGGGTCTTCAAATCCTGGATAATTTCTTTGCCATTTCCAACTAGCAACATATCATCCACATACAAGACCAGATAAATAACACAGTCACCAATTAATTTAAAATACACACAATGATCTGCTTTGCTTCTGGTGAAGCCAAGTCCTCGTATAAATGTACCAAATTTTGATACCACATCCTTGGTGACTGTTTTAACCCATACAGAGACTTCTTTAACTTGCATACCAGTTCTTTCTTACCCTTCACCGCAAAGCCTTCGGGTTGCTTCATGTAGATCTCCTCTTCCAGATCCCCATGAAGAAATGATGTCTTCACATCCATCTGTTCTACCTGAAAATCAAAAGCAGCAGCAACAGATACAATTATTCTAATAGAAGTTACCTTGGCAACAGGAGAAAAGATATCACCAAAATCAATTCCCGACACCTAGGAATAACCTTTTACTACCAATGGCTTTCCTTCTAGCCGGGAACTCCACCAGATCCCAAGCCTCATTTTTGTGCAAAGATGCCATTTCATCAACCATTGCCTCTTTCCAGAGTTTTCCATCCTCTGAATCTATGGCTTCCTTCACAGTTCTGGGATCATCGTCAGTAATAGATAAAGCAAAATTTGAACAGAAAGAAAATGGAATATACCTTTCTGGCTGCCTTCTTTCTCGAACTGATCTTCTCACACTCGAAGTTTGTGGCTCTTCATCTTCTGATTCCTCCTCTGCTGTAGAGTCTGATTCTTCCTCCTTAAGCTCAAACTCTATCTTCTCAGGTTCCTTTGGTTGGAATTCATGTTTAGTAACATCTTTTACCTCTCTGAACACCACATCTCGGCTATAAACAACCTTCCATTTGACTGGGTTCCAAAGCTTATAACCCTTTAAACCATCCTTATATCCAATAAAGATGCGCTTTTCAGATTTACTATCCAACTTGGTTCATTTCTCCTTTGGAACATGTACATATTCATCACATCCAAATACCCTTAGATGTGAAAGAGAGGGTTTCTTACCAATCCATACCTCTTGTGGAGTCTTATCCTCCAACGTTGATGAAGGTGACCTATTGACCAGGTAACATGTAGTATCCACCGCCTCTGCCCAGAATTCCTGTCCTAACCGGGCACCACTGAGCATGCTTCTTGCCCATTCCATCAACATCTTATTCATTCTTTCTGCAACTCCATTTTGCTAAGGTGTATATGGAGTAGTCTTCTACCATGCTATACCACACTTCTTATAGAATTATTCAAATTCCTTGCTGCAAATCTCTCCACCATTATCTGTCCTCAACACCTTTATCTTCTGCTCTGTCTGATTTTCCACGAGAGCCTTAAATTCTTCAAACCTATCAAAGACTTTAGATTTCTTCTTAAGGAAAAATATCCATGTATTCCTTGAGAAGTCATCTATAAATGATACATAGTACACAAACTTACTCAGTGATGGAACCTTCACATGTCCAAACACATCACTATGCACAAGCTCTAATATCTGTTTCGCCCTCTTACTACCAGAGGGAAAGCTCACTCAATTTTGTTTCACATATACACAATTTTCACAGAAATCAAAATCCAGAGAGCTATTACTCATACCTTCTACCATACCTTTACCATGAAGTATTTGAAGGTCCTTCTCTCCAATATGTCCAAGCCTTTCATGCCACAACATGGTCATTTCTCGAGAGACCACTAGATTTTCTTCTCCACTTTCAGGAACCACAGAACTGTTGCACCCATCAATAACAATGCTACCTTGCAGCTTGTACAGAGTTCCAATTGAAACTCCCCGCATCAATACCAGTGCTCCCTGAACCATTTTGTAGGTATCCTTCTTGAACACTGTTTTTACACCTGCATCATCCAGCTTGCTTACATAAATCAGATTTCTGGCCAATGCATGAATATGTAGAACACCTAGAAGTGTTCTAATCATTCCACCTTGCAGCTTCAACTTTACTTTTCCGCGACCAATGATTCTAGACTTCCTATCATCCCCTAAGAAGACATCACCACCATCATATTTCTCATACTTGCAAAACCAATCTCTATGGGGAGTGAAGTGAAAGGATGCACCTGAGTCAATTAACCATGCCTCATGATCTACATGTGTACTTGAAGAAGCCAAGTACACATCCCCACCTTCATCTGAGGTGGTTTTCACCTTTTCAGAAGGAGCTTCATTAGATCCCTTTCATTTATCAAGATCTTTAGATTTATAGTCCCTTTTGTAGTGCCCTTCCATTCCGCATTTCTAGCACACCACCTTTACAGGCTTTCCTTGAGATTTAGATCTCCCTCTAGATTTAGATCTCCCACTCGATGACTTATTTTGTTTCTATTCTGGGACTGTCCTCATAGAGACAAGGCATCACCATTCTAGCTCTCCATATTCTTCGGTCTCATCTACTCCATCACCAAGGATGAGACTATTTCATCAAACCGCAAGGTAGTTGCATTGCTACCTATTGAAATATCCATACTATCCCACGAATCTGGTAGAGAACACAACAAACTGATGCACTTATCTTCATCTAAAATTTTAATATCAACAGATGCTAACTGGCTTACCACAGTATTAAATGCATTCAGATGCTCTATCACTGAGTCTCCATCTTTCATCCTCAGGTTGTATAGATTTTTTCGCAGGAACAATTTATTCACCAGAGACTTACATTGGTACAAAGTCCCTAACTTGTCCCACAAAGCCTTCGCCGTAGCTTCCCCTGATACATTCAGCAATACTGAATCTAAGACACACAATCGTATTGTGCTCTTTTCCTTCCAATCCAACTTCTTCCATTCTTCATCGGACACTCTCGTTGGTTTAGTACCTGGATCTACCGTGATCCACTAATCTTTATCCACCAACAGATCCTCCATCTTGAGTTTCCACAACTCAAAACTCTGACCATTAAATTTCTCGATCTCTATTTTTTCACTGCTCACCATCTTCTTTCACCACCAGAATCGATCTTGTAGATCTCCCACCGAACAGGGTCTACCACAGGCCTGAGTGAAACCCCTCAGCAACAAAGGTGTCCCCTTGAGGCCAAAACTACTCTGATACCAAATGTAGGTTTTAACCCCATACAAAAATTACCTACATACGAATTCTAAAACACAAAATAAACAATGCAAGAGCATAACACATAAAACACATATACACAGAGATTTCCCCTGGATCCCAAAACCAGAACTACCAGCTTGATTTTTTCATTATATTCCTTTCAATGTTATAATACATATTTATACATGCCGAAGCATCCAATACCATGGACCAAAAACCATCGCGTCCAATACCATGGACCGAAAACCATCGCGTCCAAAAAACATGTGTAAAAATCATGCACAAAACCATAGGTGGGTCTGCTCAACCTAACATAGGGTCCAAAAACAAAATTTTCCGGGGCGCTGCCCTAGACCCCATAAAGTGGGGTTACAGGTGCCCCTTAAACACCCTGTGACCTTCCCCCCCTCTAACCCTCTGTTAACTATGTGGGCTAGTTGTGGAAAGAATATAACACAACCCAACACTCACCTTCTCCAATATTATGGCCCAAGTACATCAAAAAAGCTTTACCCAACTCATACTTTGACATCTTCATTAACAAATGTTCTTGACTTACGACATCAAGTACTTTTCTCTTATACATAACATGTTCATAATGAAATTTTCTGAAAATGAAAATGTCATCTAAGTAGACTATTATGTCTAGAAATGGCTTCAGTACATCTTTCTTCATATGCATGAAAGTAGTAGGAGCATGGCAAAGACAAAAAATCATAACAAGTCATTCGAATAAACCTTGCTTGGTTTTGAATTTTTGTCTTCCATATGTCTCTTTCAATAACTCTACTTTGATGATAGCCACTTCTTGAGTCCCATTTAATGAAATTCTCTCCATTCTTCTTGGGCACCAAAACAATAGGTGCACCACATGGTGAAGGAGATGGTCGGATGATCCTTTTGTTCAACAACCTTTGGATTTGATTTGTTATTTCTGCACTTTCCCTTCTTCACATCAGGTCCATGTCAATGTTAGGAAGAAGACACTTTTGTTGCAATGGTATTTCATATTGGATTCTCCTCTTGGGAGGAAATCCCTTTGCTTTCCGAAACACCTCATCATCATGGTTAACTACATCAACCAAATCAGTTTTCAATTTTGAATTACAACCATCAAATGCTTCATAATCAACATTAATATTGGGTTTGGTCATAAGAAGAACTAAATTATTGCTTAAATTCACTAGTCTTTTCATTTTCCCTACATTAACTAATGAAAGATTTAGTTTCTTGTGATGAGCTCTCACAATATACTCCACACCATCTTTGAACAAGTGGTACGAGTTTTCATGACAATAGAAGATTTCTTTTCTATCATAGAGGTAAGGACTACCGAAAAGAATTCCTGAAATATCAAGCGGTACAACATCTAATTCAACTTTGCCAATGAAGTTTATTGTGATTGCAAACCAAATAATACATTTTCTTGTCACCTGTAAGTTTGTGTCCTTTCATATCCAACCCAATGGATATGGCTTGGGATGTAAAATGGTTTCAATATTAATTTTCTTAACTAAGTCTTTAGATATCAATTTGGCTTGAGACCCACTATCAAATAATGTGTCGATTTTTTTATGTTTTGAGATTACTGTTACATGAAATAATTCAATCGTTGTTTCTTCATTTAGAGTGCTAGTGTGACAATTTGATATACTAGTGCTAGAAATGGATTATTTTCCTTTTATACCCATGGCTGTAATTTTAGTTTCATCACCCAAATCGGATTCCAAATCCTCTTGAATGATTGCAATTGTCTTTTCTTTTCCTTTGTTGTCGGATTTCTTTGGTTTCATCTTGGGATGAATCTTCCAAAAATGAGCTTCATCATTACCCTCTTTGGAACAATGATTGCATGTTAATTTATCTCCTTCCTTCTTAATGGATGCATTTTTCTTTCCCTTTCCACTGAAAACTTTTTCTTTTACCCTTAAATGGATTTTTACTATCCTCTTATGGAGTATTTTTCCCTCTTGCCTCAACATGAGTGGCTTGCACACACACCTCATCTAGGTTATTTGGATTAAACATAAGGATAATATGCCTAAGGTAACTATGTAAACCCCCTTATGTACTTCAGCAATTTGTCTTGTGATTGCAAATCTACACCTAAAATTAGAGACCTTTTTCTAAATTCTTGGGTGTAATCCTGCACATTTTGACCTTTAAGTTATCTAAAGTTTTGCCAATTCATGATGGCTTTTTGCATATATGCCAGAGGGTAGAATTGTGTTTTAATTGAAGCAATGAAATTAGACCAAGAAATTGAGATCTAACCGTGTTTTGTTATCTCTTCTTGTGTCTTTCATTCCCACCATACTAGTGTTGCACCCTCCAGACTCAAGGAAGCTAGCTGAATCTTTATGTCATCATCTTGAGGGTTTTGAATTTTAAAATAGACCTCCAACTGACGAACCCAATTCTCAAGATTCTCTGCATTCACTTCACCATTATACATGGGCAGTTCAAATTTGACATCAAGTTTTAACAGGGGTGATTTACCAGTTCCTTTTGAGGTATGTTGATGAGTATAAGGGTTGTATTAGTGGAAGAGGGTGAACATGTGTTAGGTCCCTATACTACTAGTGTAACCCCTTATTGTTATTAGTATAACCCCCTTATTATATTGTTGTGCCCATGTAGTCCCCATATTGTTATTATTGTGCCCCATAGAAGCCCACTAATGTTATTATTATGCCCTTACATTATTATTGTTATGTCGGCTCTGATTATATTATGACCCCTTAGACTCCTATAAATAGAAAGGAGGTCTTGTCATTTGTATCATCCAAGAATTATTCATTTTTGTAATGTAAAGGAGGTTTCCCCCTCGAAGAGGCTTATTTCTAAGGCGTTGATCTATCTTTTCTATCTTTTTGTGAGCTGGTTTCCTAACATTTGGTATTAGAGCTTTGGATTCTAGGTTTTCGCTGCTCCAAACATGTCATTGTGGCATTTTCGCAATAACTTTTTTTTGCGACGTTTCAAAAGCTAACAAAATAAAATAAAATTGAGAGGAACCTATATTTTCAGCGATATGATCTGAGGAAGTTAGGGTTTTTGCAAGCTCCAGAATTTCATCTAAAATAGGTCATCGTGGAAGTTTCACAATAACTTGTTCACTACAAAATTTCAGAAGCTAAAAAAAATCCATTTGAGATGAAAGTGGTTTGAACCTCAGGTCTAAATTTCAGATCTTGTATCACTATGTTTTGTTATATACAATCTGAGGAAGTTAGGGTTTTTGCAGACTCTCGAATCACATCTTAAAGAAGTGACCTTGGGAAAATCGTCATAGCTTTCTCTTTGAGCATCAGATTGAAATTTCATAAGAAGTTATAGAAAAAGGATGGACTGTAGTTTTCTTTTTATATTTTTCAGATCCGAAGGTCAAAATAGTAACACATGGCACTTCATACAAGTTCGTTCTTCTGAAAAGGTATATAATCAGGTCATCTTGGGAGATTGTGCATAACTCTTTCTTGGAGAATCCAATTTCAATCATACTAGTGGCATTGGAAAGAGGACACAGAGGGCCACTGTAGGTCGCGATCTCAGAACTAGAAAATCCGAAATTACAGAGTTACGATTGTTTCAAGATCGAGCTCCTAAAATCAAGAAAAGGAAATATGAGGAAGTTTGATGGCAAGGATCCAGTAAATTGGATACTATAGATGGAGCAATATTTTGATCTACATGAGGTGAAACTGTTACAAAAGGTACGTATTGCATCTTCATATTTAGAATCGGATCAATTTTTATGGTATAAAGGGTTGTGCTTTCGTAAAGCACTTGTCACTTGGTCAATTTTCACAGAAGAAATGATAACACATTATGAGGATACAAAGAGTAACACCTTCTTTAGCCAATTGATAAATCTCCAACAAAAGGGTTTAATGGCAGAGCACATTGAGGATCTCAAAAAATTGAATATAAGGGTAAATGATATTCTAGAGAAGAAAAGGACTGATGTCTTCATAGGGACTTTAAAGGATAACATTCAACATGAGGTTTGTCTTTGGGAACCTGATTCATTGGAGAAGGCATTCAATTTGGCAAGAAAAATTGAAAGTGGAATTATGGAAACAAGGAATCCTACCACTCACAACTATAAATATGGAAGTGTTTTTTCTTCTAGCCTTCCACAACCTACAAGTTTTACACGACAACGATTGGAAGAAAAAAGAGAAAAAGGACTTTGTTACATTTGTGATAGAAAATGCACTAAAGGTCATAAGTGTGTTGAGAAGAAATTATTTTACATAGATTATGAAGAGGAGGAAGAAAAGGATCAAGAAACATCAAAAGAAGAGGATATACACCAGGAACCAACCCCATAGAAATAAGAAATGAATCTGAACGTATATTGTAAAGCATTGGAAAGAATTACCACCCCTCAAACTCTTAAGATAGAAGGACATATCAAGGAGAAAAGGGTTCAAGAAGTGAAAGATCACATTGAGAAAGAAGAAATGAATCTGATCATATATTGTAATGCATTGGTTGGAATGACCATTCCTCAAACTATCAAGATAGAAGGACATATCAAGAAGAAAAAGGTAATAGTGTTGATTGATTCGGGCAGTACACATAATTTTATTCATTGTAAGATATCCAAGGAATTGAACTACTTCCTATATCCAGCACCAGAGTGTCAAGTGATGGTTGCAAGTGGAGGAACCATAAATTGCTGTGGAAAGTGACATAATATCAAGTTATCCATGGGAGAATATGTATTGAATAGCCTAATGCTTTCCATTCCAATGGGTGGTGTTGATGTTGTACTAGGAGTCCAATGGCTACAATCCCTGGGTACAATAGCTTTTAATTTTTAAGAACTTTTCATGAAATTTTCTTCAGAAGGAAAGGAAGTTGAATTAAGGGGTATCACAGGGAAACCAGGAAAGATAATCAGCTCTAACAGACTGAACAAACTTCTAAAGAAAGAAAAATAATGTGTAATTGAACAATTATGTTCGCTAGAGGTTCCCACATCAAAATCATCTATTTCTCCAAATCTCCAAAAAGTCTTGGAAAATCATTCCAAGGTATTGGAGACTCCCAAAGGCCTCCCACCTATTCGTGATCATGATCATTCTATTCATTTCATTCCAGGAAGTGTTCCTCCAAACATCAGGCCTTACAGATATCCTTATGCCCAAAAGAGTGAAATTGAACGTATGGTTGCAGAAATGCTAGAGGCTGGTATAATTCAACCTAATCAAAGTTCTTTCTCTACTCTAGTAGTATTGATGCACAAGAAGGATGGGTCATGGTGCATGTGTCCGGATTATAGGGAGCTCAACAAGCTCACTATTAAAGATAAATTTCCCATTCCTATCATTGATGAATTATTGGATGAATTGCATGGATCAATTTACTTCACCAAGTTGGATCTTTGTTCAGGATATCATCAAATCAGAATGAAGACTGAAGACATTCTGAAAACAACATTTAGAACTCATGAGGGTCATTATGAATTTTTGGTCATGCCTTTTGGCCTTACAAATGCACCTTCTACATTTCAAGGTTTGATGAATTCCATTTTCAAATCCTTCCTTAGAAAATTTGTGCTAGTATTTTTTGATGATATACTAATCTACAACAAGTCTTGGAAGGATCATGTTCAACATGTTGATAGGGTGCTCAAACTATTGGAGGAGAAACAATTATATGCAAAAAGCTCCAAATGTTTCTTTGGAGTACAAGAGGTGGAATATCTGGGTCATATTGTATCTCATGAAGGTTTTAAGGTAGATCCTAGAAAAATTAAAGCCATTAAGGAAAGGAAAATCCCCACATCCATAAAGCATCTGCAAGGATTTTTTGGGTTGATAGGGTATTATCACAAGTTTGTTAAGAATTATGGGAGAATATCAGCATCTCTAACAATATTATTGAAGAAAGATGCATTTTCATGGACTCCAGAAGCAACAAAGGCCTTCGAACATCTTAAAGAGGCAATGTGCCAAGCACCGGTCTTAGATACGTCGGACTTCACAAAAACCTTTATTGTGGAATGTGATTCTTCAGGAAATGGAATTGGTGCTATTTTAATGCAAGATGAAAGACCCATTGGTTTCGAAAGTCATCTGATCAAAGGAAAGTATTTACACAAAAATATTTATCAGAAGGAAATGTTGGCAATACTACATGCACTTAATAAATGGCGACGCTACCTAATGGGAAGACACTTCAAGGTAAAAATGGATCATGATAGTATTAAATACTTTTTAGAACAAAAATTATCCTCTGAAGAGCAACAAAAATGGGTCACGAAGATGTTGGGTTATGACTTTGAAATCATCTACAAAAAAGGGAAGAAAAATGTTGTGGCAGATGCACTCTCAAGAAAGGATGAGGATGTGGAAGCATTGTTTTGTGCTATTTCTATTATCCAATCAGATTAGATAAACAAAGCAAGGGATGAATGGAAGAAGGAAGAAGAAGTGTGGCCACTCATTCAAAAGTTGCAGAAGATCCCAGTTCAAACAATATTTCCAGAACTTGATGAGGAAGGAAAAATCATATCGGAGCCTGGAGCAGTCACAGAGACAAGAACCTGATAGCTACGAAATCGATCAATTTTAGAGTATCTCATCAAATGGAAGAGCTTACCTGCTGAATATTCCACATGGGAGGACAAGAATTTTATATAGAGGCATCAAGAACTACTCAAGAATTGAGGGCAACACTTTTTGAAGGAGAGGGGCATGTTAGGTCCCTATACTACTAGTGTAACTCCTTATTGTTATTAGTACAACCCCATTATTATATTTTTGTGCCCATGTAGTCCCCATATTGTTATTATTGTGCCCCATAGAAGCCCACTATTGTTATTATTGTGCCCTTACATTATTATTGTTATGTCGTCTCTAATTATATTATGACCCCTTAGACTCCTATATATAGAAAGG
Source organism: Pinus tabuliformis (assembly GCA_031772625.1). Classification (NCBI taxonomy): domain Eukaryota; kingdom Viridiplantae; phylum Streptophyta; class Pinopsida; order Pinales; family Pinaceae; genus Pinus; species Pinus tabuliformis. The sequence goes on from CM062805.1 coordinate 1,331,610,606, forward strand.
AGGTCTTGTCATTTGTATCATCCAAGAATTGTTCATTTGTGTAATGTAAAGGAGGTTGCGCCCTCGAAGAGGCTTATTTCTAAGGCGTTTATCTATCTTTTCTATCTTTTTGTCAGCTGGTTTCCTATCAAGATGCCTGTGAAGAAGAAGATGAAGAAGATGGTGGAGACTGTGGAGGTTTACGTCCATTTCCATTACCTCCTCCTCCTCCTGAAGAACCTTATCCTTTGGGAAGCTTAGAGCTTTCACCTTGCAGTCTAGTATTCCTCTCTTCATAGAGGACCTTCACCATATCTATCATGTCAAAGAAAGCTGACCTAAAGACATTCTCATCCTCTATCATGTTTGTAGGCTCTCCTTGATGAGACATGCTCACTGAAGTCTCAACTGCAACTTGAGGAAGAATTTATGGTGGAGATTGTGGCAACCTTGCACTCCTTCTCCTTAACCCAACTTCAGGGATTTCAACCAGCTTCCATTCTCCTCTCTTGAGCTTCAATCTTGTAAGCATGACATTCACTTGCAAATAGTTAAATCCTTCTTGCACAAAGAAAACCAAGAGCTTTGAAACCAAACTTGATATGATTGGGGTAATTAGTTTGCTGTACTAAATTCCTTTTCAGATTATGTAAAATATGCTTAAGGATTCATGAGGTTAATTGCAAGTATAATACATGAGTTTTGAGTGTTTTTATGTAAATTTTTATGTGCAAATTAACATAAACAAATGACTGAATAGTAGCATATAACACACATAAACATCACCATAAACAGTGTCATAGCAACACATGATGAAGGCGTTCACCCCTCCTGGCTATGTCTCCTTGGTCCAGCTTACAATGGCTTAGTCCTCTCTATTATGCTCAAAAGTGTAAATACATCAGTTCACAATGCTCAAAAAGCTTTGAAACCTGTTCCAATGGCTCCAGAATGCCAAAAAATTTCTGTGTAATGTCTTTCTGCTCCTGATTTGGTCAAAAAACTAAAGAATTTATGGCCTTTCTAAGTTTTCTACTAATAGTGCCGCAAATTCCCCAAAATATGGCACCATCCTACAAATTTCCCCCAAAACACGCTAACAAAGTGACAATTTTTCCGACTTTCGAGCAAAATTATCGGACACTTTAAATGTCCTTTAACGCCTATAATCCAAAAATTATGGTCATATGGGGGCCACATGCCAGGGGCTAAGGCCAATGGCCAACCCACTCCAACCGGGCCTCCCACTCCTCTCTACCTATGGTTGTATGCTGGTGGTGCATCCAAGGGTTGGCCTTCGTGGGTTGGCCCCTCCCCCTGAATGGCACGCACATTGAATTCAAATAAACATCATGAACTATAAGGGTTAAGACCTTTGGTATGGCATGTTGGTATAGCTCTGGACTTGTGCCTTGGTGGTCACAGTTTGACCGCTGCTACTACTTCTTGAAATTCAACTGAAAGTTTTGGTGGCCCTTTGGCTAGGCTCCAGAATGCCAAAAAATTTCTGTGTAATGTCTTTCTGCTCCTGATTTGGTCAAAAAACTAAAGAATTTATGGCCTTTCTAAGTTTTCTACTAATAGTGCCGCAAATTCCCAAAATATGGCACCATCCTACAAATTTCCCCAAAACACGCTAACAAAGTGACAATTTTTCCGACTTTCGAGCAAAATTATCGGACACTTTAAATGTCCTTTAACGCCTATAATCCAAAAATTATGGTCATATGGGGGCCACATGCCAGGGGCTAAGGCCAATGGCCAACCCACTCCAACCGGGCCTCCCACTCCTCTCTACCTATGGTTGTATGCTGGTGGTGCATCCAAGGGTTGGCCTTCGTGGGTTGGCCCCTCCCCCTGAATGGCACGCACATTGAATTCAAATAAACATCATGAACTATAAGGGTTAAGACCTTTGGTATGGCATGTTGGTATAGCTCTGGACTTGTGCCTTGGTGGTCACAGTTTGACCGCTGCTACTACTTCTTGAAATTCAACTGAAAGTTTTGGTGGCCCTTTGGCTAGGCCACGTGTCAGCCCGTGGTTTGCCACCAATCCAACCAATCAAAACTACCGAATCTGAACCAATAATAAAAATGCCACTTTTCAGCCTACCATTCACTGAAGGAGCCCATTGACCAGTCAAACTTCCACATAGACCTGCACAATCAGCACCATGTTAGTAGTACGGACTGCTCACTGGGCTGTCAATTTTTTGCAAAAATTCGCTTGTTTGGGAAAGTGAATAGAACATGATTCTAAGAGAATACATTGTTTGTTTCGTGCAAAACAAGTTGCGTTGGATTCAGGATGATGAGAACTACGTGGTCATTTAGGTTTCACACCGATCCAACAACTTTGAATTTTGAGCTATTTTTTTGAGATCAACAAACCTGTAAGATATTAAGGAGTGTTATTAAAAGGAGACTAGGGCATCTGAGCTCCAACTATGTAATGACATATTTGTATGAGGGGGGGTAGTGATCATCGAAATGATAATTCACATGTTTTGGTGTTCAAGGGTTGTGTGCAAAAAAGGAGCCTTCAGGCTATATATATAGCACTGTGAGGTTGGGATCTGGAGTTCCAAAGCATGGATGAGTTGGAAACTCCTTGGCAGTATGCCATATCTGGAACCAATTCAGAATCCTGCTTCCGTGGAGTTTGAACAAGTCAAAATATCTTAGGCACTATGTTCCAATTTGGTCATGGTTGTAGCTAGGATAACAAAGATCCTGAGCAGTTGAGTAAATGCACACAATAAGATTGGTGCCCTTGGATTAATGGAAACTGCATAAAAGTGTTGCTTTAAGATAGAAAGGACCATGATTGTGCAAGTTGAATTTATTGTCATGTATTGCTTAGAAACAATCCACCTCATTTCTTTTTTGCACACCATGAAAAGTTAAATGAAAGAGATTGTCGAATGCAGAAATATCTCACCTCAAACTGACACAACCTTTCCTGAGGTACAATCTAAGATTCGTGAGAAATTAAGAAGGACGGAGAGCCACATTATTTTTGCATATATAATTCATGAACGGTACTCCTTAAGTGTGCAGATTGACTAAGATTTAATTCTTAGTATGGATAATTACATAGGTGCCCATTCTGTTATTTAATGTAGCTGCAATGGTTGAGTGAACATAGCCTATTCCTAGTGTTTAATGTTGTTTCATAAGCCAGATGATTTGATGCAACAACAACATGGAAAACAATGTGTTCAAGTATGATTTCAGACAATATGGAGGACAATAGAGACAACATCGACCATTGTGAAGTAGAGGAACAAAATCGAGGATTGTATTTGTGCAATTGGGGAGAAGCAACATAACTAAGTGAACTCAGTGGATAGCTCTGTGGGTGAGAATTCCTAACAAGATTCCAAGTGTGTTTGTGCTACTGTGAAAGGCAGAGAATGCCTTTGCAGAAGAGAAAGGCCAAGTGTGCCTTTGTTGTTGTGAAAGGCCAAGTGTTCTTGTGCTACTGTGAGAGGTCAAGAGTGACTATGCTATTGTGAAATGCCAAGTGTGCACATGCTATTGTGAGAGGCCAAGAGTGACTTTGCTGTTTTGAAAGGCCGAGTGTGTCTGTGCTATTGTGAGAGGCCAAGAGTGTCTGAGGAAGATGGCCAAGAGTGTCTGAGGAAGATGTCCAAGAGTAGAGAACAAAGTGTTGAGAATTGCTACAAAGTGTGCAAAATATAAGAACATTGCAAGGGCCAAGTATGGGTGTATGCTGCTGACTATGGATTAATGTTTTTGAGAAAAATAGAGGGCCAAAGGTAGAGGAGAATAAAGAGTTGAAAACACGTAGAGATGCTACCATTTACAGTGAGAAATAAATCTCCTTATTGTGCGTTGGAGCCTACATATAGGAAGTTGGTGCTTCGATTTGTGTGGATATCTGAAGAAATTTTAGGGGTTGGTGCCTCCTACAAATTGGTGCTTGCATAAATCCAAGGAGCTACAAGTTGGTGCTTGCAACAAATCTAAGGATTTGGTGCTTTAGCTGGTGCTTCTGGTAAGCAAATTAGGTGTCTACAAAAGAAGGGAGTTGGTGCTTCCTACTAGTGGATGATAGCAAACAATCAAAGGGAGTTGGTGCCCCTTGTGAGTGGTGGCTCACAAAAAAATTGATGTAATAGAGTAGTAGCTCATTTTTACATTAAATAACAAACAAGCTTTGGTAGTTTTTCTCCCGGAAGGGTTTCCACGTTAAACCTTGGTGTACAATGTGTATGTTGCTCATGGTGTGTATTGATGTGTTGACTTTCTGATGCATTGCTATCATAATTGGTTGTTAACTACTCACATGAATACTTGTGAAATTTGAATGATAAATATAATTGGCATAAAAGTAAAATCATCCTTAATACTAATTCACCACCCCCCCCCCCCCCCACCCACTCCCCCCTCAATATTAACATTGCTTCCAACAAAATCAACCAAAAACATGAAATGCTTATCCTAATTCAATTAACCCTAATGTACACTGATATCAAATGCAAGATTCTATAATATAACAAGGGGTCCTAATGCAAACAAACAACAAAGGCAACAATTGGAAAATAAAACAAGCCAACAAGTGCAATAATGCACTTATGAAAATCACAACTCTTGAAGCAAAAAGTATGCTTCAATGAGCTAGACATGCATCCAAGTCAAGAATACCAAAAAACTTTTTCTCAAATTCACAAGAAAATGTAATGTGAAAGAAAAAGGTGAAAAAGGAAAAAAACATTTTTTTTCTTTTTCTTTTGAAAATGAAACCCAAAACTTCAATCAAGAAGTAGACAAAGGATATCAAAGCAACACAAAATGAAAGAATACTCAAGCCATACAAACTAAGAACTTCAAGTACAAGAAATTCAAATGTTTAAATAAAGCAAGAGTAAACAATATAAAAAAGATTCAAACAAAGAGATATAAGGGTTTCACATAGATGATATTTAAGAGTCTCAAATTAATGAGATTCTAGAATCTGAGAAAAGTAAAATTGAGATCTTTACAACAATGAAAGAAATTAATGTAAAAATCAATCTTCAGGCCAAGCAAAAGAAAACGGAAAGGGGTGAGTCAAAAGACTGCTACACAAGTTGTTTAAAAGATTAGAAATAGTCTAGGATTTTAAAAAGAATACCAAGAACCTAACTCAAACCTTACAACTCTTGGAAACTAAGAAACTTTAATTGATACAAAAGAACTATTTCATACAATCCAAAGCATAAAAGAAAAATCCCTCAAAACCAAAATTTTCAACCTTCAAGAAGCATCAGAGACTAGAAAACATAAGAGCCAACCTTCCTGAGCACTCATTTAAGTGAAAAAATTTCACTTTCTAGAAATATACACGAAAATTCATAAGATAGTCTGCATATGTACACACTATTTATAAATAAAACACATGTATATACGAGTTTCCCAAAGGCATCCTGTATACATGACTATTATAAATAATAATTGTGTACATATTACAAACTAAAGAAAAATAAAAAATTAAGCCCAGATCCAAAAGATAAAGCTGGAAGTGGTCCACTAGGATAGAAGAAGACGAAAAAGAGTGAAAAAGACACCTAAACACCTAGATCAATTTGGAAAACCATTAAGGAAAATACTAGAAAGTATCTCCCTGTTGGAGTTATCAATTTTATTTGCAAGAAAGATTCCCTAGGGCTAGGGTTGAAAACCCCAACAAAGTAGACACAAAACACAATCAGGAAAACTTAATCAGACCTGCATAATACTTGAATTATCAAAAGAAGGTAAAAAAGGCATACCCGTAGGTCATAGGTTTGTTGATGATCTCATAGGGTCCAAACCCTAACTCCTCCTTCTGAAGTTACATAGCTGTAGGATAGACAATAAAATACCATTGGATCACAAAATTCAAAGTATATATGCATATAAATAAGTCAAATCATAAGAATATCCATTAAAATCCTCATGCATAAAGATAAACAACACAAATTGGAATGGAACAACAATATCTTTATTAAAATTATAGCAACAAGAGGTCGATAAGCTACAACTTGATCTTGGCTGCCAGCACTAATGGAACCCTCCTACCTGGGCAAGCGAATACCTCCTCTCCAACAGAAGCAACTTGATGTGAGATAATGGGGCTCAACATTTATGCATGGAAACAAAGATTTCCTGGAGACAGGGAAGTGCAGAGAGCACAGGATAATGCATACCTGATCTAGGGATCATTTGGTAGAGTAAGGATGCCAATAATTAGGATGCTTATTAGGGAAAACCATAGGGTGTATTTATACCACCAAAAACTAGTTAATTTTTTTTATGCCACAAACTCCTAAAAAATAGTTTTTTTCATATATTTTTTCAATTTGAAAATTTTGTACGCGTGAATGTTTCATAAGATCCGTGTACATATGTGTTTTTATGTGGTAAAATCACATATAATTTTTTAAACTTGTTTTTTTAAGATAAGGACAAGTCTATAAGGGAAAAGGGATCTTCCCAGGCCAATCAAGAGGATATGATGAATATGATTGGAAAAATATGCTATAAAAATTAATAATGTCTAGAGCATAGATATCCCCTAGCAATAAATGACATGTATCCAAAGGATAATGACTTCACTAGATAGAGAAATAAACGGTAGCACAAATATGAAATAGATCCAAAAAATTGAGTAATTTTTTATGTCAAAAGGAATTTTAAAATAAATAAACAAAGAACCTATCAATCAGAACCCATGAGGTCTCTTTACCACGAACTTGAATAGAGTTCCAAATCCCTCAGTTTGCATCCCTTCCTATACCATGAAAGAGCTATAGAAAAACTCATCCTCTTCACAAGTATGATATAATGATAGAGAGGCCATCAACATAGTCAGATAGAATGTGCCTTGGATTGCTCTTCGCATTCTCTCATGTGCATGAAATTACAAATGTCGCTTTGAAGTAGGAGGTGTCACAAACCTTCATTGCTACCAGAATCCTTATGTCAATTGCAAATTTTAGGATATTACAGGAATTTGACAGTCAAGAGCGAGGTCAAACAATTGACCTCTCTCCTGACCATCAAATTTTGAGAATATCTTGAAATTTGAAATTGACATAAGTTCAACACCCACTACCATCCTATCATGTTATTTCCCACCATCCTTTCTTCATGATCAAACTACCACAGGGATAAAATTTTAAAATTTTATTATTGTTACTATATTTAAAAAGAAAACTGTTTTATAGTTATTTTATTACATTTTTTTAACATATACACAGATAATTTTATTTTTCATATATATATATATATATATATATATATATATATATATATATATATATATATATATATATATATATATATATTTTTGAGTGAAAATATACATCATGAAGACCTTCACTGTCTGATCTTAGACTTTTTGTCCAAAAAATACATATGTTCCAGATAATCAATATCCACAACCCTTTAAGTTCTCTTTACATGTGTCCATCATCCGAGCTATGCATCTAATAATTCTACTTCTTTGACACATAGATAGTTTGATAGTATTATTAATTTTATTATATATTAATTTCTTTTATTCTTATTTTCTTTAATTATTTCGAACATTTATTTAAAATTTGATTAATTGTTTAAAAATTAATAATTACTTTAAACTGTGTTTTCTTTTTTCCCCTTTTTTAGGGTAAGGGAGGAGTGGGGGCAATTTTTATTTTTTTTTAATTATTTAATAATTGTTCTATTTTTTAACATGATTTTCCCCTCTTATTTATTTATTTCCCTTATTTTTAAAGTTATTTTTATATAATTTCAATTCAGTGGTTAATTCTAAGATTTTGGTTACGGTACTACCATTTGTTAAGGCTATCATGGTTGCCAACAACTTGTAAATTTATCCCCCCCACAGAAAAGGAGGGTGTTATTGATAACACCATTTTTTATTCTAGTGTTGATTGTAATATTTTGGTTGCAATGATATCGATTGTTAAGGCCATGGTCTCAAACAAGTTGTGACTTTTAACCCACCCAAAAAGGGTTCTACCTATAGCACCACTTTTTCAATGGTTGATTTAAATGTTTTGGTTGCAATGGTACCACATGCTAAGAGCATGATTTCAAATAAAATCTACTTTTAACCATAGAAAGAAGAGGTGCTACTAGAAGCACCACTTTTGGTTCGAGAGTTAATATGAAGGTTTTTTTAAGGAACATTATGGATCATGGTTGCAAAATGTTGTAAATTAAACCCGAATAAAAAGGGTGGTACTAGTTGCACAACCTTTTAAAATGGGATTAAAAACAATGACTTAATGTAATGTCTAAGAAAGGGATAAATCTAGAGGGTTTTATGAAGTAGATAACTATGTTTATCCTGTAGATCCTCCATGGCCATTAAAAATCTTAGGATCTATATATCCATGTTTTCTTGTAAGGAATGCAAGGCCTACATCTCAACTAATTATCTACAACAAAACACAACTTGAATAGTTGGTATTATAGACATGTTCCTTAGTACCTTATGTGGAGCATCTCTCTCTCTCTCTCTCTCTCTCTCTCTCTCTCTCTCTCTCTCTCTCTCTCTCTCTCTCTCTCTCTCTCTCTCTCTCTTAATAATTTATGATATCAATCATGTCCACATTATGAGCATTGTGCATTGTTTTTATATTCACCCTTATATAGAATACAATCATTTGGAAAGCATGGAATTATGTGTACTCAACACCCAATGAAGGAGTGGAGTTGGAATTATGAGATGATGACCACCAAGGTTTACCCTATCTAGATCTTTTCTACCTTAAGATTCCCCTAGTACCATTTTCAATGCTTGAGTTGCAATTGTGTTTCCCTATTATCTAAGTTTAGGTTAATAACAGTCAGTTTCAATTGGAGCACTAAGGGTTCATGGATTCTTTTTTTATCCTTGAGCGTTAGTTCCAAATTGAGTCTCCATCCATTGATATATTTGAATTTTCTACACTAGTGGTGATAGTTTTGGTTGTGTTGTGTGGGAATTGATTTATGTATTTTAGTTTTTATTTGGCTTAATTTCCTTCTTTTTATGGAAATTTCTTCATTTTTATGGGCTCACATGGCCCATGGATTCTAGAGTCTTTTTCTTGGTTGGTGGCTATCGAATTAGCCTCCACAACTTATGTTTTAATGCCTTAATTCTCTATGGATTTCTAATTTCTCACCCCTATGTGGGTTGTGGTGTTTTATATTGAGTATTTCTATTTTTTTTAGTAAAGGTTGTATCATTTTTTCTCAACCTTTTGTAGCCTTTTGGAGGTGCATGAGGTGCATTTTATTTAGACAAGTTTTGAGATTCAAGGTTTAAGTCATTATTGTATTCACTTTGGTGCTCTAGTCATTCTAATTTGTTAGCAACTCTTTCTAGTTTTGCACCCTAAAAATGCTAAATGTAATGTCACCATTTAATCTTGAAATAAAGATATTTCTATTTTTTTAGAAAGGAAACGTACTCAACACCTAATAATTTAGAAATTTATTTTACTCTTTGCAATTTTCTAGCAGGTAGTTGTCAATATGATGAATGTTATCTTTGAATAACCTACCAATTGTGAACAATTCTTATATACATTGTCATTACAATGGTGCAATAGTATGTCAAACTTAATTATGTCCAAACATTATTTAATAAGTAATGCAATAAATTAATTTTCAAAAAAAATAATTGAATTGATAGGTCGTCAAATTTTTTAAGAAACATGTGTCTACCAGACCATATGTTGCTTTTTATTTTCACAATAACATGGTTGTCCCTAATTGCATATACTTTGACCCATTTAAAAAAAATAGTATGGTATTTGTACTTTATAAGCTCTCAAGAAGGGAATTTTCAACATTATCAATGTCCCCAAACTCATCTCACTCAAATACATTAACTAACATTAAACTCATGGAATTTGTTTCCTATAAAAATTACCCATACCAACTTTTTCTGTGAATTGCTTGCATATGAGGAAATGTCGATACTAGAATTGTTTGTGATGGTTCATCCAAGAGCATGTGGGAATATTATCAGGGATTGTCACAAACACTCTTTGAATTATTCATCATTGATTTCCCTCATTTTAGTATCCTTTTCTTATATTGACATGATGGAGGGGTGCATTAGAAGGGCATAAATAAGTCCCTTATTATCAAACTCCTAAATAAATAAATAAAAATAAGCATTGATTGAGTGCATTAACAAAATTGATCAATAAGGATTTAATGTTTCAATTTAGATAGGCATTAACATAAAGGAATAATATTCACACCCTTTACATTTGAACAACTTCACACAACTAGAGTGTTAAAAAATAAATCTAGTACATAATTAAGTAACCTTAACCTAAGATATTGGCTTGATGATGGTATGCCAAAAATTGTAGGGTAAAATGGGTCTCCAAATTCATTTACTAAGGACACATGATATTTTTCTCTAAATTTATGTTTGTGATTCTCATTTGTAAGTGGTGGAACATTTCATGCATATGAACTCAATAATATATCAATATCTTGCAAAAGGCAAGGTAAAGTATATCAAATTTAGATATCTACTCTTTTCAAAGTAATGAATAACATATCAAAAAAATGAAAAAATTAAAATAAGAGTGAGGTCCACTACAATAGGGATAGAACAGCTTGATGCACTTATAGGGGTAGGGGCTTTTGATGACTCAATCCTATATGAGTATTAGTATCCTAAATAAGTGAAGAAAAAGAGCCAAACTAATGTATATACATTTTCCAAATCAATTAACATATTAAACAAATGAACTTTGAATAGACATGTATCCTTCTATAAGAATTATGGGAGAACTCATTAAACTGAAAGAGATGAAGGAACTTCATGGATTTTATCACTTATCAATGTTTTGTAAAAGAAACATTAAATAGAACAAAGTTTGGATTATAGTTTTCGAAAAGTAATTAATAACACATGAAACAAATGGATTATAAATAGAAATTGGACTTACTATAGGAGGGATGGAACAACTCAATGGGCTTAGAGTTCCCTCACAAATAGATGTGGAATTTTCAAAAATAGTGATTTAATACCACCACCTACATGTATCTTCTACTACAATTCAATAAAAAATATAAGAATCTTGGGTAATTAGTATTTGAAGTGGTAAAATGAACTTAGTTGTAGAAGTATTCACAATTTTAAGTGAAACTAGTAAAACTTTCTACATTTTTCATATGTGTTCTTCACTTCTCTTTTAGATACATTAGCTTGCATTATATGATTTAGTGCATTGTTACATAGTTAAAAGAGATGGGCATGTCATATTCGAATAACGTTTTATCATAGAACCTTTACAAAAACCTCCACTAAAATAAAAGCTTCATAAAATTTGTTTGCAAATGTTTTCTTTCCTACTAATATAAAAATTTAAAAATAAATTCCAATATGTTGTTCACAAATGATCCAAATGGATCTTTAGACACCATGGCATGGAAATGCTCGAAAATCAAAGTGTTCAAAATGATGTCGACACAGGACCAGAGCGTAGATCTCGTCGTCCTGATTGTGGAGGTGTGAACGGTTCGTCAATCTGAGACCAGACGATGAAGATATCGCAAAAAGAGTTGCCTTGGTTCCTTTGAAAAAGGGAGGTTTCTTTTCATAAAATTGGACTTAAAGCCTTATAAGGCAAAGAGCATTGGAAAAATTGAAAAGGGTAGACTTAAGGCGGGCCTTTATAACCCTTGATCAGTGATCTTTGATTAATCAGAGTCAGGGGCAGGCAATTGGTGATGTCGGAGAGTTAAGTTATGTGATTGGCAGTCAAATCGGTGATATCGGTGATTGGCGTCGGCGGATCCCTCGATATTCAGGGCTATTGGCAGAAGTGATAGCGACATGTGACGCGATCTTAGCCACCGGATCAGAAACCGATCAACGGCCAAGATTAAATCTATGATCGGGAGATCAGTGATCCCGATACCAAGGGGCAATGCGATTGCGATATAGTGCGGACCCAACGGGTTTATAAGCCCGATTGGATGAAATTTAAAGTTCGACTTTATAGTTTTCGGGTTTTTCTATGTATTGTTTGTTCTATTAGAGAAAAGGCTATTATTGTAGTTTTGTTACACCGGCCAAACTTTCCATTCAACAACATTCTATTCCTAAACAACAGACCTCCGATTTAGATGCGGCCTTGTCCCAAACGTGTTACAAAACACGATGGAGGCATAGTGCTTGGGGGGTTGCATGTCAAAGGAAGAAAAGGCCAGAGAGAGCCTGTGCTATAGAGAGCTTGCATACTAGAGGGAGAGAGAGCCCGAGAGCCTGTGCTGAGTGCCAAAATCACCTCAAATGAGGAGGCTACACCCGATGGAGAGTTGCAGCATGAGAGGACCAGATAGCCAGAGGTAGCTAGACGGTGTCGTGTTCACTCAGAGAAGCTGGAAAGCTTGCTAGGTAGAGCACCATAGAACCTAAGTGCCACAGAGCATGATCGAGGCAGTGCGAGAAGGCAGTCAAAGAACCAGAAGGTCAGGCAGAGCCACAGAGTTGTAGTAATGTAGCCAGAGTGCTGTAAACACTAGATAGCCCGAGAGCTACATTGTAGAGAAGTCCAGAATAGTCTTCTTTTTGAGCAATGCTATGAGATCAATGGTTCAGCATTGTGACAGTTTCTCAGATGCCCCTCTTCTTCATATGGCCATTCGTAGTGAGGTCGTGATAGATTGGTAGCGAGTTGTGCCTGCGCATCGAAAATGTGAACAACGCATTCACGGTGGATTGTTTCGCTAATGATATGAACATCCACTTCTTCATGTGCCCTTTATGGTGAGATGTATATGATTTATTCATGTATTTCTTCTTATTCCATTATGCTACATAGATCCTTGATTGATATTGAGGCAGGATCTTATTTATTCCATGTTGTCATTATTCCTTGCTGATTTGATGTAGAATCTTCTATATGATGTACTTGTTGTCATAACTCTTCATGTTATGCTTTGAGATTCCTTGTTGTATGTTGCTGGGATACTCTTTTTGTTGTCATGCATGTGTTTTGCATTGACATCCCTTTTGTGCCATGTTGGTGGGATGCTCACCATGCATGTTTTTGTATCATATTGATAGGAGTCTTTTGATTGAGAGTTCCAAGTTGTGGGATATCTCTTAGAGCCACTCCTGCATGAGGGAATTTTTCCTTGTATGATCATGACATCATCTCTTGTGTACATCACCATTATTGACAACACTTAATGCAATGGCCTACGCCATCTTGACACCGGGGCTCGGAGACGTACTCCCTCCAGGACGAACTCCGTTATCAACGCTTATGTTTTCATGTGTTGATGATTGTTATGTTCCTCTTCTTTTCCACATGCAGATGCATTCATTAATGTTATTTTAAAATGAAATTTTAACACATCACGAAAGTAAAAGGTCTTGGAAGGGTCCTTCTTCACACCCGGACTTGGATCAATAAATAAGAGTATCAGAGTGTAGACCAATATAGAAAGCATAACAATTAGAAAATTTTTAAAACAACTCATTTAAAAAATGCATACTAATATTAAATATCCATAGAGAGATTAAAAACATTTTTATAGGGAACTTGGGGAAAGGGATTTCCTTAAAAAGATACCAAGAGAAGGAGATCAAATTATTGAATCAGGACACTGAGATCGATAGACATCAATTTCACAATAGGAATTCTAAGGTATGTAAAGTCCTTCTTTATTTCCTTTAAGAAATATTTCCTTATTCTTCTTTTAAACAATATTCCTTTCAACATTTCAATTCAATCAAATTGATGAATGCAAACTCTACAATAAATGATTTTGCCTAATAATTTTGCTTCCATTATCCTAACATTTTTATATTACTTTCAATATGGTAGGGATAGATATTTATAGTGTTTTAGATATTTCAATTTTCTTTTTAGAACTACAAGACCCTGATGGAAAATGTGTTGCCATTGATGTCAATGCCAGGGAGAACGCAATTGGATGTGTAGAATAGCTTGGATTAGTCAATACCAAGAGGAGAGTGTCCAATGAGTTTCCATTAATTTCAATACTAGGGGAAGTGTATCTTGGATGTTGGTGATTCTCATTCATTTTGGGGGGTCCTGACATGATTGAATCTTAACCATAAGGGGCATCCAAAATGATGTCAAGGAAATAAGCTACTAAAAGGCACATGCCATACAATGAAAGGATTCCCCCCACCCCCCTGAAATTTCTTGAGCTAATATGAAACTAGAGGAGAGTGATATGGTATTGGCGGGGCCAATTGTGATAGGTCAATGAATGGATAGGCTTCTTCTATAGTAATTGACGAAATCAACATTTAGAGTTCCATACAGGGTTCCACCCATTATGCCCCCAAAACATTGGATGGTTTTCAATGCAAATGCTCATGGATTTTCCTAATATCCCAATACACCTTAGCCCCTAGTCGCAGGCCTCAGACACACAAGGCTAATATGCAACACCCAAGCATTAAGCACCCCTAGACCATCACATGTATCAGATGTTTTTCAAAGAAAATATATTTCTCTGATACCCGATATGGTTGGCACTCAATTAAGCCCTTGGTTACAAAGTGCTTAAGCATTGGCACCAAAGGGAAAATAGTCATCAGGCCCCTAGAACATTGGATGTGGAAAATTTAATATATTTCTATCATACAAAATATGGTTGGCACTCAATCAAGCCCCTGTTCACAGAGCACTTAAGCATCAACACCTAAGGACTAAGAGCCCTTAGGCCCATGGAAAATTGGGTGCACAAATATCACAAAGTTTTCCTGATCACCTGAGATGGGTGGCTCCTGGTTAAGCCCTTGGTTGCAAAGTGCTAAGATATAGTTCTTGAGGGCTAAAATCACCATCATACCCCCATAACATCAAGTGGAGTAGGTGTTGTGGCAATGGAGGACATGTGTCATCTAGTTTTGGTGTTTTTGGATAGCCAGTTGTGTAAGGGGTGAGTGACACATGGCATGTGTTAGTACTGCCACATGAAACAAGGCATGCCAACATTGTATACATGTTAAAATATGATTGGTTGTTAGAAGAATGAGGTTGCAGGCTAAGTGGGCCTCAGAGCCCTAGAATAAGCAGGTGGTGTTTTTTTATCCAATCACTTGATAGCTCAAGATATGTCATGTAACAATCCTAGGAGATAGAATAATTGTCAAAAATAGAAAAAAAATATTTGGCAACATTGGGCCTTGGAAGCCCCAAAATCCCAGGGTGGTGTTTTGCAAAAGATCTCCCAAATTCCAAATAATGTTTGGCTCAAAGTAATAATGTATAGTAATAGGGGACTGGTGTGTAGTACATGAGGGATTACTGCCCTTGGGCCCCTGGAATCCTAAAGTGATGTTCCACAAAATTGTTTTAGAGTATTATCGATAGCTCAAGGTCCTAATATGCAAAGTTCTCAATCATGATGCACAATTCTACGTGCATGTTTCCTTGACACCTAGGTGCCAAAGGAGCTTCAAATCCTAAAAGGAAGACCAATTGCATAAGTGTTTAATCAAACCTTTGAATAAGTTTGCACCAAAGGGAGCATTAAAATAACTTCATAAGATTGAAAAGTGGTGTAGATCTAGGATCTATTGACAAAAGTGCCAAGTAGGTCAAATTGGGGATGAAGGAAGCATCTATAAATTGAAAGAGCCTAGAGAAGCAATAGGAGAGGCAAGAGGTGAGTGAGTATCAACATAGGAGGTGTCTGAACTGCAAGAAGAAAAATTAACGTAGGATATATGGACAAAGAACATGGATAAGTAAACTAATGTTTGATTGGGTTAAGTGAGAACTTTAACTAAGGGATTTGTGCAGTTAGGAGAATGAAGTACCTGAAGAAAGCTAATGTTGATGAGGTAGATGCAATGAATCAAATAATATTTGAGAAAACTAAGGAATATCAAACTGAAAAGTAGAGATCTAAGGGGATTGGTGTCTCTTGTGTTATGGTGCTTACAAAGTAACAGAAGGGATCAACATCTCTTATAGGTTGGTGCCTACAAATCAACAAAGGGGATTGGTGCCTTAAGTAGGTTGGTACCTACAAATCTAAGGGGATTTATGTCTCCTATAAGTTTTTTCCTACAAAGCAGTGAGGATTAGTGTCTCCAATAGGTTGGTTCTTGCAAAGCTAAGGAGATTGATATCTCCTATAGGTTGGTGCCTACAAGGATCAATTAATTAAAAGAATTTTTATGGTTTTCTCTAGTCAGTGTTTCCATGTATATCTTTTGTTACTAGTTTAGTTTATGAGATTGATGTTTTATGATGTTTGAATGTTCAAATAAGTACAAATTGTCATTATACTGATTCATCGCCCCTCAGTATAATTGTGAATCCAATATACCAAGGCATCTCTACCCCTTTTCATTCTTGATTATGATTATCATCCATCGTGACTGGCTTTGGTGTATCAAATAATAAGAAAGTTGATTATTAATTGATTTATGTTTACAATGTTAGTTTTTAATGAAAAGTGCCTATGTATCTGATGGTGCACTATTAACTGTTTTGTACATCATTACACCTCAATAGCTACAATGCAACAATTCACTAAATTTTTGAAATGTCCCCGGTATTGACCCTAGGTATTTGGTCCAAGGTATTCGTCCTAAGTGGTTTTGGTCCATGGTATTGAGAAAGGAGGAGAAGATCATTAGGCCACGTGTGCAAGTATCGAATATCTAATGAAGTGTGAGATCTAGTATGTAGGTTATTGGCTTATGGTGTTGTGCTTGATCTAAGCCGAGGATGAAACTTAGCGATTGATGAGGGATATGTTCTAATGATGGATCAAGATATTAAGGCTTGAAATGAATTATTATTATGTGGTTTGATCATGTATAGTCTAGATCTAAATACTGTTGCATGTGTTATTCTATAACTATTATGATCTGGGTATAACTGAAGTCCGGAATAGCTGCAAAATTATGAATTAATATTTGCAGATGTGTAAATTGGTTGGCTTTGATAAAAGTGCGTATACACACTGGTTCGACACATGGAAGTAGCGTATACCTTATTAAGTATGTTTCAGTTGTTTCTATTTGCTGTTGTATAGTTCTGGGTTCTGCTTTATGTTCTGGTGACAAAATTCTGAATGATCAGATTGATTGTGATTTACTACAGCGATGATGGGTTGTCAAAGTGATTGATTGATTCAGTTATGGCTGATTCAGAAAGTGATGATCGAGTTTCAGTGATTGGTTGATGCAGCTGTATTTGATGATTGTATTGCAATTATGATGTTGTTGATGGATCTAGTCTGAAAATTTGTGAAATGTGGTCCTTGGAGGAAGAAAGAAGGTGGTAGCCTTCTGTAGGTCGTCGCCTACATACTAGTAAACATATCGGCTAGTACAAGAGCTAGGGGGTTGTATCTCCCTTCTAGTAGAAGCTAGAGAACGACAGAAGGTTGTAAGCTTCTGTGGGTAGAAACCTGCATACTGGTATGAGTCTGCACCAGTGCAAGATTGTAAATAGATTTTCTTATTATTAAAAGAAGACATAGATAACAGCAGCAGGTGGTTTTTACCCACATTGGATTTCCACCTTATATCTTGGTGTTCATGTGTGTTGCTTATGTGTGATGCTTTATTCTGCTTTTACTACACTGTCTAATAAATCTCTGATATACTTGCTAAAGTTAAATGCATGATAAATTGGCTAAATCAGAAGTTCTCTGCATATACGCTGGTTGCTTTAACTACAGTCACATGTAGACGCTAGTTCACTTCGCTGAAGTAACGTATACAAATCTATTTGGGAAATAAAATTATTGATCTGATAATACTGATTCACCCCCCCCCCCCCCCCCCCCCCCCCCCAAGTATTATTTCCAACATATTTTTCCAAATTTCTTCACCTCATTATAGTTAGAGCCACCATAACTTGGCTCACATCATTTTATTAAGCATTTCAAGGTCTCTCACACCTATAACTCCGCTTTGCTTTGGCAGGAACACCTTCTCCAAGACACAAGGGACCATATTCTAGCTTTTTGTGCCCCTTATCACATAAAGTTACGAAATCTAGAGACATTATCCTTATAAACACTTTCAACACTAGAAGAACTAACAAATGGTAAATTGGAATGGCTTGTAGAACTGCTTTCAATAAAATGATGTGTTTCGAAAGATTGAATGCTTTGAAGGTCCAATTTTCCAATTTCTTCAAAATCTTGTCCTTGGTCTTAGACCAACATGAAACCTATAGTGAATTTGGCACAAGCGGAATGCCTTAATATTTAGCTAGCAGGGATCTTATTTAGAAACCTATATTTTGCACCATGTTCCTTTGCACTAATAGATTTGTGTTGAAGAAACATATACTCGATTTCTCCCCATTAACCATAGTTCCCAAGGCATCTTAGAAGTCTGAGAATATTGTATCCAATGTGTGAATATATTGAATCGTTGGTTCCTCGAATAGCATAATGTCATCCACAAATTATTGATGGGTGATAGGAAGATCATGACCCCATAGCCACAATCCTTTGATAATCCCCTAATCCACTATTGCTTTGATATATCTCCAAATACCCTCAACTTTTAAGATAAACATGAAAGGGGATAGGGGATCCCCTTGCTGAAGTCTCCTAGACACTCTAAAGGTGTGAGAAGGTGAACCATTTAGAAAAATAGCAAAAAAAGGGCTAGAGATTAAGGAGCTAATCTAACAAATCCAACTAGGGGAAAAACCAAATGTTGCCATAATAATAAGTAAATATTTCCAATTCAATCTATCATAAGCCTTAGATAGATCCAACTTGATAAGCATTCCTGATTTCCTACTCTTTTTAATAAAATGAACCATCTCATGTGCCATGATGATTCCATCCACGATCTATTTTCCTCAAATAAAACCAATTTTTCCCAGAGCTATAAGGTTCTTCAATAATGGCTTAAGTCACTCCATAATGACTGATGAGATAATATTGTATATAACATTACATAAGGAAATCAAATGGAATTTACTAGTAGTACTAGAGTTGTTAGTCTTAGGAATCAAGGTAAGAAAGGTGGCATTCAGGTCAGACTATACATGTCGTTGTCTTCTCCATTCCTCTACTAAGGCGTGAACCTCATTTCCAAGGAATGGAAAACAAACCTTAAAGTATTTTGTAGTGAAACCTTCTGGACTTGGTGCTTTGTTACTATGCATCTCTTTGACCACTTCTTCCACCTCGTTAAAAGATATTTCTCGCATCAGTGTTGCATTTTTCTCCAGACTAAACAATTGTGGGATGTTCTCCATAATCCTAAATATGACATCATCCCTATCTACTTCATCATTTGATAAGACATCCTAGTAGTAGGAAACCAACTCTTCCTTAATGTCCCCATGCTCTACTAACATAGAATCATTCCTTGAAGTTAAGGGAAAGATAGAATTGTGATGGTGATGCTTGACCAAATCTTTATGGAAGAATCTAGTGTTCCTTTCACCCTCCCTCAACCATTGTATCCTAAGATTCTGATGCCAAAAGGTCTCTTCATGTTTCCTTCATGATTTAAGATATTGAATGAGCTTGCCTTCCTCCTCAACCATATGATCTCATATTCCTTCCTTAATAATGGTATCTTGAAGTGCTTCCATGTTCTCCTTGAGTTTACAATTTTCATGGAAAATAATACCAAATTCCATCTAGTTCTAGCATTTTATCCTCAGTTTAAGCTAAAATGTATACATCTAGTTATCCCTTTGGAATGAGATATCCTACCACCATTCTTCGAGCTTGGGCACAAATTCCTGACTTTGAAGTTGGAAGCTCTTAAATCTTAATGGCTGATTTTTGGGGGCCATTCTTAGGTCAATATCTAATTTGATAGGCCAATGATTATATACTAGACTTGGTAAGATTGCTACCTCCACATACATATCTCTAACTACTAGGTCTTCCTATAAGAAAAGGCAGTCTAAGAAACAAGGTATTTGCATTGGCTCCCATAATGGTTTTTTAAAGTATGTATTCCATTAATCATATCCATGTATGCTATTTTTGACTCCTGTATCTTCTCTTGAAATAGTAGTGCCACTAGTTCCATTCTTCAAATCCCACCTTTTTCTCCTCCAAACTTCAAATCATGTTCAAATTGCCACCTAGGATCTAGTACTTTCCCTAAAAGTATCTATGCAAGTCCCTAAACTCAACGAGAAATTTTTCTTTTTTCCACGATATGGAAGGTCCATAAATAATTGTTAACTGCACCACTTCTACAGAGCCTAAACACCTGAAATGTCTTGACAAACTATTAAGAGTGGATATCCAGTCCTGAAAAGAAACCCATCTAGAGTCCCAAACCATCATGATACCACCCACGCTACCCCTTGAATCTATGGACATGGATTCACTTCCTTTCCAACATCTACTCATGAACTCTTCTAGCTTAGGGTTATAAACTTTTTTCTTTTGCAATATTACTATCTCAAGCCTCTCCTTCTCAATTTTAGATCTTAAATATCTCTACTTGCGAGAGCTATTTAGGCCTCGTATATTCCAGGACATGATTTTCATGATGCAGTTGCATTTTATTGATGGAGATACTCCATCATCTTGTTAACTTGTCCTAAATTTAATAAGAATTCCCCTGCTTCTCTAAGAACTTCTAGCTATGACTTATGCCCCTTACTATGCCGATTGTTTGTAGTCGACTCCTTGTATTTTTGCATCTAGGATGCTCCCTTTTTTCCAATGGTCAACATCGTGGAGCCTCCTCCTACTTGGGAATTATTCGATCTCCATTAGCCATATAAATGCAAGTGTTGTGTTTGTTCTAATGGGATCCCTTTCGCCTTTGTTCTTTCCCACATACACAAGAAGTCTAGAATTGTCTTTTTGTCTGCATTTAACTTATCTTGTCTTCCGCCCCCAGGAATGAGCTTGTATTAGCTAGTAATTTCTTGAGATTAGAATTATCCATTGGTTTTTCCATTAGCTTACGTTTTGGGGGGTTTTATCCCTTCCCACCTACTTGCTCTTCCACCTCCATCAGATTCTCTTCTCGTTCATCCTCTTGTTCTTAAACTTCTTCTCCAAACAATCCCTCTTGATTTAGAATTGTAAAAGGATTTGTGTTGGGGCCTACTTTGTGCATCACATCTACTTTCACCTACTGGGGGCGATTAGATCTACCTTTCTTGTGAGACTTCCTGAAATTTGTTTGATGTCTCTTCAGGTTTGCTTACATGGAATAAGGGCCATTTTCAAAAACCCTCTTTCTTTCTTCGAGATACATGAAAATAACAGTAAAGAAACCTTTGGCCTGCAACATCAGTGCCATTGAGCCCTTCGGCTTCCACTTCATTTGAACCCACTTCACGATGTCTTATTCCTTGGGCCAAGTGCCCATGAACTTGCAGATCAACATGATATTTCATAAACTACTAAGATTGCTTTAGCTTGTTATTCAAGATGAAAAATTTTGGGTTCAAGGTTGCTTTTGGGATGAATTTTCCCTTTATGCATACTTTCCATTGAGCTACCAAGATTGGCTTTTCCCTCTTTCTTACACCTCCGCTGAATGAGCTTGTGACACCATCAATCTTCTTGGTTGATCTGTTGACTATGTTACGATAGGATGAGGTTTCACCCCTCCCTGAAGGGCCACTCATGGGGTCAATCAAAATTCCATATTAGGTGAAAAACACCCTGATCGGGTAGGTCAATGTCGTAAAAGCCCTTCTAACCCTAAGTATTCAAAAACCCTAGCAAAAATCCTAAAATTAATTAAAAGAAGAAGGAAAAAAACATGCATGAATGTCTTTGTTAACTAATTTATTTCAATATCAACATTATATATATATATATATATATATATATATATATATATATATATATATATATATATATATATATATATATATAGATATATATAATTTTTTTCCTTCTTCTTTTAATTAATTTTAGGATCTTTCCTAGGTTTTTGAATACAGGGGGTTAGAAGGGCTTTTACGACATTGACCTATACCACAATAAAGTATTTCAATACATAATGAGGAGTCATTGAAAGTAAAAAAAACAATTATTTCCTAATAAAATAATCGAGATAGATGGATAAATCCTTTATTTCTAAAGCATCTCCACCTATATATTGTTATTTTTAGATAAATTAATCCACTTATGTCATGATGATGAACCCCAATGGAGGGTTCGAAATGTTGGCCCAAAAAATCCTATGTGATCTCAATCCGAAAAATTTCTCTTCAAAACATTATAGATCACAAAAGTCTAAATTCAGAAATATTAATAATATTAACAAAAAATCAATGTGAGTTATAAATAAAATATTTGAATATGCAGAGTTAATTAATATTGATGTGTTTTTAAAAAATTATTAATTACAAAAGAAAACCTTTTAATGTGGACAATGTAGTACATAAATAATTATTTGTATGCCTATATTAATTAAAAATTTAATGTTAATGTTCTCTCTGTATATATAGGTCATTTGAAATTTAACAAACATCAGGTGGAATTGTAAGTCTAAGTTATGTATTTCACATAATCCAAGTGTTGAAGTGGTTTTTCAACGCATTAAATCCATTTGATCTCTCTCTACACTAGTAAATTTAATAGCTTTTATCATTTTGTAAATGTTAACAACATGAGATATATCATGAAATAAGTATGAGCAATTCACAACAGTCACCTTCCTAGGAGGATCTTCTAGAAGGACATAAATTCTCTTGGATGGCGCAAGTGAGGATTTCTATAGAAACCAACCAAGCCACCGACACACTAGACGTCCTCATCCCCGCAATGCAAAGAAACCCTAGCCATGGCTCAGTCCAAGTTGGGTGGGCTGCTGTAGATCGGACTGGCATGCTCCTCAGGGCTTCTCATTGGAAACACCTGAAGGGTATCAAAAAACCCACAAATCAGACCAAGAAGGGTGGAGAGCCGACTGAGGATACCTCTCAGGTCATGGGTCCTAGCCACAAGGGTGCTTTAGCAGCAATGTATAACCCGATAACAGAGTACACAACCCTTGTGAAATAACGACCTCCACTGCAGTCATGGAGGACCTCCCCTCACTTGAAACGCAGTGCTCCTAATGGATCTGACCATGGGAAAGACGAAGAGGGCAGCTAGAAAGCAGATCGGCTCAGAAGTGGACTAGATCTGGTTGCCTACAGATTAATCTCCATTGTTTACCACTGGCTTGCAAAACCTGTGACAACAGAGGAAAGGAAACCCTCTATGACAAGCATAGAAGCACAAACGAAAGTATGGGGCACTTGGATGGGCATGCCTAATACAGATCTCCCACCACACCGAACTCAGGACCGGGCCAAAGAAGAACTAGGCAAAGAATCATTATACTTAGATCTATCATCTCAGGGCACATGGGCAACAGATCGAACCCCTTCTCAGACAAATCCACCAACAACTGAGGAGGACCTGATACAAATCTTCATCAAAACACTGGAGGGAAAGGCTATTTTCTAGAGGATCTGGAAGGGGAGGAGGATTCAGTAGCTAAGGTTAAAAATCCAGAACGACCTTGGTATACCAGCATACTGGCAAAACCTGATCTACTCAGGCTACAGTCTACAGGACCAACACACTTCGGGACTATGGCATTACCACAGACTCTACCATCATGATTAACCTGTGCCTGAGGGGCAGATGCACTGGAACTAGCTCAAAAAGAGTTGGATCCTTTAAGGATGCAGTCAAAGGCAAGGATAAAGCACAAGCCAATACAACAACTCCACCCGAGCTACCAAGACCTTACATCGTAGAACAAAAATCTGAGAATCCTGCTCTTACCATTGTAATGCCTGAGGTAAACAACCTGTACACAAATCTCTATTCCAAATCAGTTATATGTATATTCAATGGGTTTTGGCCTAAATCTGATATGCAACATCAATGGATATATGATGCTTGGTCACCAGACTATGAAATATACTTATGCCCCAAAGGATTCTTTATAGCCTGATTTAGAACAATACAGGAAAGGGAAAATATACTTAACAAGGGACCATGGTTCTAGGGCAATGCAGGACTATTTATGACCCCTTGGTTTCCATATTTTGACACCAACACAATGGTAGTATCAAAGATGCCATTTTGGGCCAGGTTGCACAACCTCCCGCTACATTTCTGGCACCACAATGTATTATTTGCCATAGGAAATACATTGGGAAAATTCCTTAAAATCGACAAGGACATACTTACAAGAGGAATATTTACTTTTTTTAGGATATGTGTTGAGGTAGATCCCAGTGAAGGATTACCAGAAAGAATAACATTGAACTTTAATAATACACAGTGGACACAACATCTAGACTATGAAAATACAACCTTTAGATGTCGTGGGTGTTCACAAATAGGACACCTCCATAGTGCATGTCCGAAAGTGAAACAAACACCCAAATGGAACAAGAAGCAACAGAAACAACCAAAAGGATGGCAATACATAGGCCCCCTGGAGGAAGAAGTGGAACAAGCAGAAACAACAGAATACAAAGCAGAAATGGAGGAGCAAAAGACACAGAACAACACACCTAACGAGGAGAAAGACCCCAACAACCCACTACAACACCAAGAAACTCAACCAATAGGAATGGAAATAATTGGCATCAAGCGAACTCATGGATCAGAAGGATCCGAGTCTAAAAAAGACTCTCCCATCCATACAAGTGAAAATCGGATTTCCATTGTAACCACTCCCAACACCAGAGGTGGCAAAAAGTGGAAGAAATGAAAGGGAGAAAAGAGTAATATCAATTTTATTTTATTTTTTCTTTTTTCTTTTTATTTCTCTAAGGTAGTGTTGCTACTATGTGTGCTTCATGCACACGAGTCCTGCTACTCTGTGTGCTTCATGCACATGAGTCCTTCAGGACAACTTTGGAATGATTCATTGCATATACTACAATGTAATTCTTCATTTTTATTAATAGAAAGTTGTTTCTTTTTTCTTTGAAAAAAAAAATCATGAAATAAGTATATTGATTTTTATAATAAATTAATTCCTATCAACAATTTTCAGCCATTTAATTTATTGCGCCGACAGTCACTCTACAAGCCAGTTTAGGGTGGATGGGTGAGTGTTAGATGGGTGAGCTTTAGATGTTAGATGTGAGATGTTAATTTTGAGATGTGAGATGTGAGATGTTTTTTAAATTCATTTTTTTATATTGAAATTTTGTTTTTTATTAATAAAATTACCAACAATTTTTTAGATAAAAGGAAGTATAATATACATACCACATTAAAATATATAACACATAAATGGTACTTATAAATTGACATCCATTTTACAATATAAATTAAAATAATGATTGCATAACCATCCTTAAATTTAATTGATAAGCCAATAAAAAATTAATATTTACAATATAACAAGATGTTTAATACATATTTTCTAGAAAACAGTCTTTCAGATTAATCACATCATAAGGATTGGGTCGACGTTTCGAACCAACTAATGTGGTTCATCCTCACGACAAGGTGAGAAATCATACGATCTGAGAGAATAAATAGCATGGATGCATCATTGTCGAGTGTTAGTCGTTGGTGAAGAAAACTTAGAGTTTAGTCATTATGTAATAATTAATTATTAATTATCGAAAATGTCAAAGTACATTAATATAAATAATAATATAATCTAAGGAAAATAATATTATTAGCTAGGGTTGACCTAGTCAATTTGGAAAAGGAGGAAAACTAGACATTACTATGATAAAGTACATAATAATGCTAATAATGTTAGTAAATATTGGTAAGGGTTGACCGAAAGAGAGGAAACTAGCTGTTATTATGAATAAGAAATATATATAATAATATTAGTTGGTAGTAATATTAGTAAATATTGGTAAGGGTTGACCAAATGGGAGGAGACTATTTGTTATTATGAATAAGAAATATATATAATAATATTAGTTGGTAATATTATTAAAACATAATTAGTTGGATTAGTTTGTAATAATATTAAAGCATAATTATTGTATTAAACAAATTAAATAATACTAGTGATCAGGATAATATGTAATATTAGGTATAGGACCTAGTATTGTAAAAATAGTTAAACTCTAAAATAATCTAAGGTTGAGAAAGGCAAAATGTGATCAAATGAATTATGACATAAAATAATTGTCTAGAATTATTAGGGGACAAAAGTATGGTCAACACTCGATTTAAAGTGATATATATTGTAAATAAGAATCATAGAATCTTTTTTATATTTTTAAAATTTTTAAATGAAATCTATAATAAGAGAGACAAAAGGTTTGAGGATAGTCCATCTCATTGAAAGGAGGAAATTCAATGAAGGAAAAAACCAACAGCAGGGTGAGAGGAGATAAAACCTAGAAGGAAACCTTCTGAAGCCAAAACAGGGTAAGAGGGAGGAGAGGGCGAAGGGGTTACAAAGCGAGATCTGGAATCCAGCTTTTGCTAAATTTCTAGCCATCATCGCTATTAAGTTTTTTGGCGTGTCTCTTGATTTCAATTGCTTCTCTCAGTTTCCTATGGTGGAAATGACTTATCTTAGTAATAACCTTAGATTCTTCAATACAAACATGGTGATTAGATTTCTCCGCATGTTCTGCAAGGGTTGAAGTGCGAGAGCGATTATGTCTGATGTCAACAACATGTTCCCTTATCGTTTTCTTAATAGACCTTCCTACTTCTCTAATGTAGGGGATACCACAGGAACAAGGAACGAAGTAGACACCTTTAGAGTCCTTAGGGTCAATAGGGTCCTTAACCGATCTAAGAGAATTTCTAATGGTTTTGAGAGGCTTGAAGGAAGAAGAGACATTAGTTTTCTTAAGAATATGGGCAATCCTATTCGTGGTTCCTTGGATATACGGGAGATGAACAATAGGGATAGGATCAGAAAGGGCGGGTTTAACCCTAGGCTCTTTGCTAGCCCTATGAAAGGCCTTGAGGCTATGGGACTTGCTATACCCATTATTTTCAAAAACCTTCTGAAGATGAGATTTCTCTTGATCAAAGTGGTCATCATCAAAGATTCTTAGAGCATGGGTAGCAAGAGTGCTAAGAACCCCAAATTTCTGAGCAGGTAAATGATGAGAATTGGCATGGAGGTACTGTTCCATGTGAGTCTTCTTTCAAAAAAATTGGTGATAGACGGAACCATCCTCCCTCTTGGAGAGGAGGATGTCAAGAAAGGGAAGGCGACCATTCTCCTCAACCTCCATGATTGCACTGTGTAGATATTGATTTCTAATCATGTTTTATTGTTTTCAGTAGATGCATTGGTTTTATTGTAAATGTTGATTTCTAATCCTATTTAATACCTTAAACTGATGAATTGATTTCAATGTAGATGTTGATCTCCACTCCTATTTGATTGATTGCATTGTGTAGACATTGATTTCTAATCCTGTTTTAGTGCTTGCAGTAGATGCATTGATTTTATTGTAGATGTTGATTTCTAATCCTATTTGATTATTTGCACTACATGCATTGATTTTAGCGTAGATGTTGATATTTAATCCTATTTGATTGTTTTCACTAGATGCATTGATTTCAATGTACATGTTGATTTTTGATTTGATGAAACTAGATGTATGACGCAGATTAATTTCAAAGTAATTAGATTAATAGTGTGCATTGGTTTCAGTGTAAGCACATCTCTTCCCCCTCCATTTATATCTCTATCTCCCATTGTCTCTCCTTCTTTATCTCTCTATCTCACCCCCAAACATACACACTCTCTCTCCATATCTATCTATCTCTCTCTTCCTCCCTTTTCCACTCCCTCTTTCTCTCTTCCCCTTCTCTCTCTCTAACACTTATCTCTCCATATCCATATCTCTTCCTCCCTCCCTATCTTTGTCCCTATCTTCTTCCCTCTCTCCACCGTCCATCTATATCTCTATGTCACCCCAAAACATACACACTCTCTCTCAATGTAATTAGCACATAAACATTATTCATGACGTGAATTGACTTCTGCGTACAATAACTCCTAAACAAAATGTTCGCTTACCTGAAATGTCTTCTTACTGAAACGATAAACTATTTGTAATGGGCTACATTATTATTATTCACATTTTCCATCATTCAACATTTCTTCAAACTATAAACTATTTGTAATTGGCTACATTCGTATTATTTCCATTTTCCATCATTCAACATTGTTAATCACTTTGCATTCAACCGTAGTATAGGTGTGACAATAATAACAGTGGAAAAATGAAGATTGTTTGTAATTGACTATATTCTTATTATTTACATTTTCTATCATTCAACATTGTTACATTGTCACTTTGCACTTAAAATTTGTATTTCATTTTGTATTTCATCATTTTTCATCATTCAAGTTACTAACAGTCTCTCTCATCTCAACGAACCAATGTAACTAATCAAAGTTAAAATTAACTTGACCAAATTATTCACATATTTAGCATATTTAAAATTATCAAAATAATTAGATGTTCAACAAATTTTGTATGACCAATTAAAAGAAAGTAGATCCATCTTTAACCCCGAATCTATCATCAAATCTTTGGAGGTGCAAACTTAAGTTTTGCACTCAAAAAAGAGGTTTGCACCTCGATAGATTTGATCGTTCTCGGAGCTTGATAGATCGGACAGTTACACTAACAATTATTGTATTATTTATCTTTAGTGAATAAACCTCACCATCTCAGCTTTAAAATTAGCTTAAAAACTAACATAGTTGAAACTCTTGCAAATCAATTCCAAACACCAAAATTCTAAAAACCAGAATTCATAATAAAACTTGCTTTCATATTGCTACATTAATATTAAAAAACATCTCTTAAATTATACTAAAAAAACATCGCTCAGATTTCTCACCAAATTCTCTTTACGATTATACAAAAGCAACCCGTGGATTTCTTACCCAGATTTCCATACAAAATAGTATAACTGTTAAACGAGTTTATATGGTCGTGCTGTGCAGAATATTTTGGCCATCGCATCTGTTTCGCTGTCAATCTATGAATAAAATATGGCTGTACTTTTCATGGTGTATTTGGAGTCAACAATGTCGATGATATATTTGTCAAGAAATTAACATCCACTTGATCAGGAGCCTCCAAATTTGTTGTGCGTTTTCGGAATCGCACAAAATAAATATGATAATATCGTTAATGACCTACATTCGTGTATCATGTTTAGTGGGCGGACGGTTGGTGAATCTATTGACGGATGACCAGATCAATAACGACACTTTAACCGTTGGAGTATACCACAGTTAACGCAGGTCTGATTTTCAGCGCATTTGTGTTTGCCTGGGACTTTCTTACACTACCGACTCATGACTGCATATATATATATATATATTTTTAAATTACGGGAGGTATTAAGTTAATGCTGTGAGCTTTTATATATATATATATATATATACACACACAGAGATTTTAAATATTTAGTGTTTATTAAGATACTGATATATGTTTTTTAATGTTAATTTTTTCTGAATATTTTTTTTTTAATCAGAAATCAAATTTGGATAGTTGGGTATATTTAGTTAATCATATCATAATTGGTTGGAAAACATTTTTAACCATTTAATGTGGTTATCTTCAAGATAAAGATAAAAAAATCAGTCAATCAAATTATAAATATTCTTATTGTAATTAATTATTAAAATTCATCAACCACTTATAACTATTCTATATTCTATATATATGCTTCATTGATATAATCTTCACTATTAACTTCTTTACATTTCTAAATCTACCCTACGTATTTTTTACCACTGAACTTGTTTGTTTCTTACATTTACCTCATGTCAATATAAAATGAATATACCATTGAACAAATAACAAAAATCAACCCCATACCAAAAACTAAGTTGATAACTATTCTATATTCTATACAAACTATTCTATATATATGCCTCATTGATATAATCTTCACTATTAGCTTCTTTACATTTCTAAATCTGCTATACCCATTTTTTACTACTGAACTTGTTTGTTTTTCACATTTACCTCATGTCAATATAAAATAAATATACCATTTAACAAATAACAAAAATCAACCCCATACGAAAATCTAAGTTGATAGAATGCAGTGACGTTGGTTTTCAGTTTGAGTATGCTATGTTTTTCGTGCCTCTAGGTATCAGGAAAGGGAATTTTTAACCTTTCCTTTGAAGATCAGAAACACTGTAAATTCTCTGCTCCATCCATGCATGCAGTGCAAGTGAACTGTAGAGTCTCTAACGGACTATTAGACAAAATATTAGCTAACAGAAAACGAAAAATGCTGATGCAATAGCAGCAATATTGAACAAACGATATGTGCTTTCGAGTTTTCATTTCTGCTTGGTCAAATAATAATCAACAATCACATGAACCTGCACAATTTGAACGGTGGGTGTTACTGCAACCTTTGGCATGGTTGCTAAAACAAAAATACCAAATAATAAAAAAATAAAATAGATTCATTTTTCCTGGGTAGTTTATTTAATAATATATGTAATGTAAAAATATTAATGTACAAGTTTGAGTGGGTTTAATGGTTAAGAAGATGTGATTTTTCTTGAAAGATGAAAATAAAATATATATGTATTTTTTAGAAGAAATAAACTATGTACATTTTTATAAACTTCATAATTATAATAAACAGAACTAAACCTATACTTTATAATTATAATTAACAGAACTCAACCTATGTCTCTAAACTACTAAACCATCCAAATTGCAAATTCCACTAATGACACACAAAAATCAATTCATATTAAATAAAATGGGAGATATCCAGATCCATCCATTGCCATGAAAGATTAAAAATCAGGTACTACTGTTATTGTGCATAATTGCCCCTTAAATTAATACCATGTTGAAATTCATCCACATTGCAATCATGTTTTTAATGCCAAATAAATCAGCTAACTAGTAAGCAAAATAGGTTTATGCAGATTGAAAAACAGCAAGGAGAGAATAATAAAAAATAATGCATTTTATCAGTCATGTATCATGAAATTCTGCCAAAAGAAATACCTTACTGCTCAAGTGAAAGTCATTAGGTTTATTCTTTCACCAGGTTTATGCAGATCGAAGGAGCAAAGAGAGAATAATGAAACAATTTGCATTTTAGCAGGCGTTTATTATGAAATTCTGCAAAAATAACCTAACCGCTCATGATCAGATTCATGGTAGATTGGTGTACTTGTTTTTATCTATAGTAAAAAAGGGGTACTGCACAATCAGTGACAGGCAGGCATCCATGTTGAAGATCAGATATCCTTATTTAATAAATGATTTGTTGTGTATCTGAACCATTACAGAAGGAAAATGAAAGATCAATTGAATACTATGGAAGTCGAAAGATAAAATGTAAGGGTGGTAAGCCAAAACAAAAAACAAAAAAAAAGATCGTGTCCAGGCCTGTATACCTGTTATAAATGGTGGAACATCACATACAAATCAAGCCATGTTTTACTGCTTACCCTGCAACACAGCTAGAACCTAATTGTCACTGGGTCTCGGTTAATCAAATCCCCAGAGAAATGTTTTCTTGTACGGATGACGAACAAGCAGTTGCAGACGTGGGCAGTAAAGAATGGCAATTTGAATGCATTCTTCGACTCAAATAAAATTCAATATATATCCCCCGAGAGCACAAAAGGGCATAATTTGAAGGAAACCAGATTTTATAAACACAGACAACAAAAATTCAAAGTGGGTGTTGGCTATGGGGATGAGAATCATTCACTAAAGATTGCAGAACCTCTACCTGTGTTTTCAGAGCAGCGATATAATCTGCTGTTTCTCTCAACAAGCAGGAAGTGTCCATTGATTTTCCTCCAGGGATGAGCCTTTGCAGCTGCTTCGTGCGCTTGTTTACCAGCCTCCTAGCAACCAAAGAAGCAGGCACAGGTTCGAATCTCTTAGCCGGCGAACGACATAAGAATAATCGTCTCCTCATCACATATAACCTCTTCCACCCCTCTGAACATGATTTCTTAACCTGCACAGCATCCTTCAGCCTGGACCTCAACAGAGAATACGATTGGCTTCTGGTCCTCTGCAGCATTATTCCTCGAAACCTCTTTCGTCCAAGGATCCTTCTCAGAATCTTTCGATTGTTCTCATCGCAGAAAATTTTATTCATCAATCCATGACGCCACGCAGCTCGCGGGCTTGCTGCCAATGCCAGAGAAACATCTGCTGCCACCCTTATATTGCTTGAACCTTTTAAATCGCTGCTTGGCCTCTTGAGCCGATCGAAGACTCGCAGAAGGCGCTTAAGGTAGAGCCACCGGAAGCTCGATTCTGAACTGTTCATCTCTGATTTCAACGAGCAATTCTAAATTCTCCCAAAACAATCCAAAAATCTCTGAACCCAATTCAAATAAGAGTAAGGGAAAATGACCCAAAACTGAAAATTGGGTGATTACTACCAGATTCAATCCCAATCCCTGTCCAGTACTGCACCGAGGAGAGGTATAAAAACTCTTAATGATCAGTATAGCAGCAAAAGCAATAAAATATGCTGAATCCACGCATTCCTGAATTGATTTGACCTCGGAGGAATGCGCGAATTTTAATTAAAACGTTGTGATGTCATAAACGGCATGGCTAATCATTAACTAAAATGTTCCTTGTTCCATCTTGGGTGTCTGTTAAGGCCAGAGTTTAGACCTCCTCGCCTAAATTTGATAGTTGAAATGGTGATAATGGTAAAATTGCAGCTTTATCAACTTAAAATTGCAACTTGTGCATTTCTCATGATATCTGCATGGACCCCAATTGCCAAAATTGAAAATCTGTCAGCTGAAATGTTAATAATAATAATCACTAGACTGCAACTTCATCAGCTTAAAACTGAACTACATTCCAAGTACTTCTCATGATTTCTGAACTCCACCAAGATGATCAAAATGCCAATTTAGAGAACAGATTCAAGAACTGAAGGGTCTTTTTTTCTCTTTCTCCTGCCCCAATCAAAGCAGTTGGAAATGAAAGAGATTTAATTCATCCATAAGAAACTCCACGAGATAAAACAGAATAGATCCATAGTTTTTTTGGAAACTCTCATGAATTTTCTGCTTGAAAATTTAAACAGAAAATAAAACACTAACCAATCACATATCTATCTTCATCTCAATTTATTATTTGGCCGCAAGAAGGAATCGTTATCCCTAACACCTTCACGGATATTGATATTGTTTCGGAAGGGATGGATTAAATAGAACTGATTTTACTTTTAAGGACAAAAGGGTCGATTCAAACTGCTCTGAAATGCTGTAAGGCAGCCGGACAGCTAGATTTGTTGAGGGAATCGAGAATATGTATTGTATCCGGTCCTGCTGGCGTGGGGATGAGAAGAGAAAAGGTAAAAGTGCAGTGCAAGTACACACAGGCAGCTCAGCTCAGCTCGGCTTAGACCTTCGTCTGTATTGGTATTATGAGAATCTTTTTGCCCTTTTTCTCCTCAGAAAACCCAACAACACGACAAGGCCGTGGGTCTCCTTTTCCCATGAGCGCTAGCCCTGAACATGCCTCTGTTGTTGCAGGCACCTGTTTGGTTAAATTCCCAAAGTGGGGAATTGCAGAGGAAACTCTGGCAGAATGGAGGAAATTCTGACAGGGCTAAATCTGGAAACTGGACACGGGTTCCCCATAAAAGAAGAAATTAAGGAAACGTAGGCATGAAGAAGAAGTCGATGGTGGACCATGGGCACGCACATGCAAGCACATGCGCTCATGACAACCCCTTATTATTATTATTATTATTTCTGATGCTTTCCATCCTCCAACTACTCACAGATAACGACTCTACCACCCAATATACTTACCTTTTACTGTTACTGTTCTGTCCATAACCGCCCTCTTTCTCCATACCAACATGCCTTAGAATGCAATTTACTTCCCCAGTCCCATTATTCTACATGAATCTCAGAATTCTGAGATCTTTAAATTTCAATGGAAGAAATCATGATAGTGCGCTGTCAAACTCACAGAGCATTTCTGTTATTTTTACCAAGCCTGGTTCAATCAATCGATGGTTTTGATTGTTTTTACATACTAATAACAAAATGCGTGTCTGTGTCTGGTTGTGTGTCCTTCTATGACTGTGTGTTTATAGTATGATGAAGACCCACCCGCCCACTAAGCTTCAACCTGTCGGCTTTCATTGCCATGGTTTGCTAGCTGGCCCATTTTTTTCTATACACAACACCATGGCGTTTATGTTCTCCAACTGCACATGGCCACAATTGACCTAAAATGTACACTTTCCTGCGGTATCCTCATGCTCTTGTGCTCATGGCATGAGTCAGCAAGTTGAAATAATTTATATTTTGCAATAACTTGGTTATATGATGACTTTTTTGCTTTTGTGTTAGTTTCATTCATTCCTTTTCTTGGATGGTCTAAGTTGTTATCACCCACATGATGCCATAACTAATGGTGGTTATGGTTGGGAAGATATTGGATAGTGAGACAAAATGATAGCCTTTGGTTCAGGAACATGATTGGATATTAGTATCTACCCATACCCTTTCACATTCTAAAGGGTGCTAGTCATCATTTTCATGTGTATAATAATAATGTTAAACTAAATATAATTTAAAAATATAAATAATTTATATTAATTTTTTTGGAAAATTAAGTTTGTATTATTTTTTTTTGTTGTTAAACACACCATAACATTCTCTATAATACAACATTGTTAAACCTAGCATAAGATTTTCTTCACATAAATATAATACAACGTTGATACATAATGCATATTTCTTAATGGATTAGAATGATAGCTTAATGCATGTTTTTTAACGGGTAGGAATGATAGTTTAGAATTTGTTTAAGTAGTGAGATTGTATAAGTTTAGAATTTGTTTAAGTAGCGAGATTGTATTTTGTTATCAATTTATATATATATATATAATATATGAGACAATAATAATATATAAATAATGTGTTATTTAAATGTTTGTGTATGTATGGAATCTGTCACATGTTTGTGTGTCAATGTTATGTTAGGTTTAATAGTTAATATTTTGAGGTGGAGATGCCATGACACATGATCAAGGTAGACTAGGTCTTGACTCAACTGAGGTGAGTGGGTTTTGATTCCATTTATGAGGGGGTGAGGACCTTTTAAAGGCTTAATATTGCTTGGGAATATATTAATTTTAAAAATATAAGTGAAGTTGGACAAACGTACATTAGTGTGAGGTGTTGGGCACTAGTGAGGATATTGACATTTGGGTTCAATGTGCATTTGTTCAAGGTGTTTTTCCTCATGTTTATGTGTCAATTTTGTGTCAAGTTCAAGAGATAACATTTTGAGGAGGCATCATGTTACATGATCAATACCTTGAGTTAATTGAGGTGGGTGGTATTTGATTGAATTGAGGGGGAGGGAGGATTTTCAAAGGATTAAGATTGGTTGGGATTGTATTAGTTTTGAAAATGCAAGAGAATTTGTACAAAATTTGGAGATGGGTGATTATAATGGTGAAGATAACTGTTGGTAGCATGGGGCAAGGGGACAAATCCTAGCATGGGAAATTGAGATGATAAATTGGGAGTGAAGGGGGGTTTGGCGGGAGGTGGTGTGGTAATCAAGGCAAATAGTGGAACCTTGACATGCAAAACCATTTTAACACGCTTTGAATAGAATAATCAAATCCTTCAAGTTCAACTTTGATATAAGAGGTTGAACTTAATGCACAAGAAAATTATAATTAAAGATACTTTGTTGGCCTAAGTTGGCCATTGAGATAATATTTGACATTAGAGATGCTTGTTACTACTTATATGCAAATGCCTTTAAGACAACAAGGAATATACAACTTCTTGCAAGAATAGAAATTGCTTCATAGTAATAGTGTAGATTACTACTAACTTGACCATATACCCTTGAATTTTTGTTGTTTGCTAGCGTGTTCATGAATTATAGGACTAGCCAATAGTCTAAGAAACCACAACCTATGGACATTTAAGTCGTCAAAATCACCTAGGGAACACACCTGGCATGAGCCACACCAGCCTTTAACATGGATATTTTTTGTTTCTCCTCTAGACTACCGAGAGTTTTGAACCTTGGTCACCTTATAGAACGAAACCCTGACTAATCACGCTAACAAGATTTTATGAACTTTAAAGAAGTAATGGGATGTACTTTGATCCATTTATGAATGCAAGAGTTACAAGACTATAATATAATATCTTTATGTGCAAACACACATTGGACTATTACCTCAAGGTGTTCCCATAGTTTCTAAAATAAGTGACCCTCATGAAAATTCAACCTTACCCAATGGTGAAAAACTCATCACTTTTCACAATTAGGTCTAACCCCTTTGGGCCATATATCTTTAATTATTACATAATATTCAAAAAATTTAAATCTTTAAAATATACAACTCTAGATCGCAATCAAATCTCTCAATTATAGTAAAATAATTGAATTAAATGAAACTATATATTTCCATAATTTAAATACATCTCAATACAAATTTATAATCAAAATTAATAATATTACACATTTACATTATTTATAATAAAAACCATATTATACTTTTCCTTTATAGACTTCGGTTTAAGAACGATTAACAAAATTTAATTATACATTTATACCCAAGTTCATGATGTAAAAGGAGCAAGAAAATCCATTATTACCATTATCATAAATTTATAATAACTTTATATATATATTAAATTAATCTGGAAAAACTATGAAAATCTACGATGTACCCCTTTTTGTTATTAAAGAGATACGGAGATAATAGGTAGAATTTATCATATATAAAGCTCGCATCGTGCTTGAGTTGTCACATTGCATATACCTAACAAATTCCATACTTTATTGTATTTTATTAAGGCCATTTGGACGTGGGAGGCACTCCCACAAAGGCGCAATATGGTCGGTGAGAAATGTAGACATACTCAATCACATAGATTCAAATCATTAAAGGTGTCCATTGAATAATGCGTTAGGATTTTGATAATAGTTTATGCAACAGTTGGTTAAAAAAATAGCTTATGCCATAGTTGATGAGAGGTTTGCAGTGAATTAACTCTAGTTTAGTTCCTCGAAAATAACAATTTCATTCCTAAGAGGGAGAGTACATGGTACTAAGAAGGTATACTTATGTCTCCATCATTTACTCCATTCTATCATTATCAATGAAGATTAAATTGTAAAATAAAAACTTTAATTTTTATTTGGGATAAGATATTTTTAATATAAGGTATAAAAATGGTGGTTAGGTTGTGGTTTGGTAGTATTATTCAAAGGATTTGATTGTGATGTAATGAATTATTTTTTATAAGAATACTATTAAATATGAATCAATTTTAGTAGGGATTTAGAGAAAGTAAGTTTATGATTTTGATCTAAAAAAGAAATGTTATGTACAAGGTTTTATTAATTGAGTTTGTTTGGGTGATGGGAGGAACATTTATCTTCCTCACCTAGGTTCAATTCTTGCAAGTGGCATGTTGAGCTCTTAAATGAGTATATTATGTAGCATTAGCAAGGTATCAATGCACTCACTCTTTCTTTTTGATTTGAGGGTGGGATGAACTATATTCCCTTGGTGGACCTCGATGCCCAAAAATTTTAAAGTCAAATGGGTCTAATTAAGTCTAACTTGGGTGGTTGGGAGGAATGGGTCTAACTCGGGTGGTTGGGAGTAATGATTTTCATCCTCCCCACGTAGGTTCAATTCTCGTAAGTGACATGTTGAGCTCTTAATGAGTATATTATTGTGTGGCCTTAAGCCCTATGTTGCAAAGCCTCGAGGTTCTAATAAATTGAGTTTACCCTAGGTGACATCCTTATAATGAGGGGAAGCACCTGGTGAGTTTCTAGGGGATATGTATATTGTTCCATAGTAAGTTTGGAAAGAGGTTGAAAGCATGTTAGGGCTAAGGAATGTAAGAGAAAACACTAAAGAAGCCTTTAGGCCTTACTATAAAAACAAGGACACAAAGAAGCTTAGAACCCTTCCACTCAATATAGTTTGAGGAGTATAACTTGCTAGAAATTTGAAGCTATGTGAAGGAATGAGGACTTTAACTCTAAAATGTGCAATTTAGCATCTAAATATATTAAATTCTTATCCACGTGTTAAGGAAAACTAAAAAGATAGGTTATGAAAAAAGAAGCAATCAATAAGGACATTCTTTGAGCATATTTTGATAATGCCTCTCAAGGGAATCCTCCAAAAGGAGGTTTTGGAGGTATTTGATATCTCTCCTCCTATCATAGTGTGTCTTTCAAAGCTAGAATAGGGTAGGGAATTAATAATTACTATATATTGATGGCTCTCAAAATAACATGACACCTAACCTAACAATATGATGTTGCACATTTACAAATTTTTGGGATCACTTCTAGTTATCCAAAGATTATGAAAAAAATCTTCACTCAAAAAGTCACTTTAGAGCATTTATATCTACTCATATACAATCTCAAATGACAACTTTCTCACACATCTCCTTGTCTGACGTACATAGGGGTAGGAATAGTGTAACAAATGGCATTTTGAAAAAGGAATTGGGAATGGAACATGGCACTTGGATCATATCCATCCTTCAAGATGGGCATATAAAAGAATTCACTCATGCACCATTGCTACACACACTTATGTTTTAGAGATAATGGATATATTTCATTTTTTCCTCTTTGAAAGATGTAACTTTATATCTTATTTAAGTCAAGTAATAACTATAATTTTTATGATATAGTTTATTAATACATGTAAGAAAGGCATGCATGTATAGATGTAATAACTTTTTTTGAATTCCTTCAAGTATTTGATCATGCATTAAAAAAGAATTACAGGTATTTTTCCTTAGAAAATAGAAGAACAAAATAACAAGGTCTTACGGAAAAAACCTAATGTTTACATATGATTTTAAGTTTTGACTAATATATTTAACCAATTCCTTCATATATGAATGTGTTACAATGTAGCAAATATGCTTTATAATTTGTGGTATATTGTTTAGGAAAAGTAATCACTATGAAGAGTTAGAGTCTGAATTTCATAATTTGTACTCTTCATATACATATCCGTTCAAATGTGAGTGTGAAGAGTATTCATTGTGTGTTCATTTCATTATACCTAACTCATCTAAAGATGGCGATAATGGTCTCCCCCTTATTGTCATGACAAACAATTTTTTTTGTTTACTTTCCTTTGGTCACATTATTTTAGCTTAGGCACGCGATTAGGATCCATCCACATGACTTTAATGTTTTTAAAAGTTCCCTTGTCCTTAGAAACTTAGTCATATGTTCTTACTTGCTAGGCCTTATGTGTTTTCAATTGTTTGAGACACCTTCCAAATAACATGAGAAATTTGTGGGATTTGCATCTTTGATTTTTTCTCAGTTAGTTAAAAATAAATCATTGTGGATCTCCAATGGATATAATTAATCTATTTTGGAACACTTTTTATGGGTCTACTTTGTCAAACTATCATTTTCCCTCATTATTCTTGGTTTGTGCTTTATACTACATCTTTTCCATATCTTATTGCAAATATTTCTTGTGAATTGCAAGTGAAACGAGGTTTTTTCTTAAAAATAATTGTAGTATGGGTATGGAACTAGTAGTTCCTTAGATGAAACCATGGTATCATTCATATGGAAAAACCAACTTATCTAATGAATTTCCTAACATTACCCTATGCCTTTAGGTTGTTTCCAAATCTATTTAAACAATATTTTATTTTTGTATAAGTGTTCCAAATTTTTCGCTCTTACATGTTGTGACTATATAGAAATAATACCAAATTATGACCTAGCTCTACTTTTCTCACCTCCTACAATTACATGCATTACTTGGATCTATTGTCTCCTCAATGTTCTAGCTACTCAAAGGCTTCCTCAACATCTATTTCCTCTTCTTTAGCATAGGATATTTCTTGTTGGATTAGTGGATTTCTTTGAATTGTCTTTTGATCTATCCCATCCTTGTATATCTTCTTCCAACATCACCACCTCAAAGGATCTTCAATTAACACATCATTTAGTGAGGAAGGTAGCTTCAATCTAAAGGCACCAAGGGTCTCATACTCACATTTAGATATGTTTAAATTTATGATATTATTTGTGTGTTTTTTTATTACTTATGTTTGAAGATATAATTTCTTATGCACTTGATTTGTAGGAGGTAATTAGAAAGTTTTAAATTTCATTAAAGTAAATACTTAATCTTCCATAGTTGTCTACTATTTTATCTTTGAGATAGTCCAAGTAGCTTTTTGCTTCCTCTTTCACTTGTGCATTTATTTTCAAAACTTAATTAAAAGTAGCTTAGGGCAATAGGATCCTCATTCCTTTTTCTTACTCACTAATATGAAAAAAATAATTAATCAAATGTTTGTTGTTTGTTGGCTTCATTGGGTTGAAAAGCAAGATAGCTAGTTAGAATCTCACTTTCACACTCACTTTAGTTTTCTTTCCATTTTTCAAGAAAGCAATATTTGAAATATGTTAATCAACTCTATTTACTTGTTCTTTTCTTTGTTAATTTAACTACCTTGTTTACTTATTGTTACCATGTTTTAGAAAAATCTTTAAATAAAAATAACATAAAAAATTATGATTCACTTGAAAGATTTTTAGTCTCAATCCATGTAATAGCTTATATAACTCTCTATTTCACCTTATCTTCTTACCTTAATTATTCAATTTCTTCAAAACATTGGATGATAATTTACTTTCTTCCCCTTCATAAAACATAAATTTTCCTCTTATAATCTTATTATAGAAAAAACACAAAATTAATACACACTTATACTACCAAAAGAAAAAAAATACAATTAATATAAATTATTTAACTAATATTAAAATTTCCAAATATTATTTAAAACAAATTCACATATTTCATCTAACAAACACATCAATATTTTAAACATCTAAATATAGTTTTAATTAATATTATTTTCAAATAATATCTATCACCAACTTTAAATTATTATTCTAAAATATGATTCTAGTTTATATATTTTTATACTATAATAATGATAATAACAAATATTATATTATTTTTTTATTTGTCTTTTCAAAAAAGGTAAGTGGAAAGCATCCATGACACATGTTTTATCATAAATAACCATACACTTCAAGTTAGTGTAGTTGTGTGTTTTGCATGCACGACACCAAGATTCGTTAAAGCATCATTAATATAAAAAGTTTAGCTAAAATATAAATAGTTAAAAAAATAATTATTTATTTTTAAAAAATCATAAATAATAAATTTCTAATTAGTAAATTATTTATTTTATAAAATGAAAATCTATAAATTAAAATATTACTTTTTAATTAATAATTTATTTTTATAAATAATATATTAAATATATTAATATAATATATTTTAATGAATATTATATATTATTATATTTTAGAAAAAAAATCATTCCAATATTAGAAAAATAAAACTCAAGACATGTTATTGACTCTAATTCAAATTCAAATAGGTTAATAACATGTTATTGTTATTGACTTTAATTCGAAGAGAGGCAACTCCATACAAAACATTAAACAAATAACAAAGATATGTGTACCTTTGAAGTGTCTCAAATAAATGTCATTAACTAATGAAAATTCCATATGATCAACTTAAAATACAATAATCAATATAATATAAAGAAACTTTTAATAATCAATATAATATAATATAAAGAAACCAACCATTATAAACATACGATAATCAATATAACATAAAGCAGCCAACCATTACAAACATATTTGAATGCCATCAATACAGGAATTTTAAAAATAAACATTGTGGAATACAATAATCAACCCAGTAAACTTTATTAGAAAGATTGAGATACCGTAGTAAACCTAACCAGCAATTATAAACATATTTAATTAAATAGTAAACATGGTCGATTACTCATAGTCGATTTACCAGACCATAGTTAACACAGTCTACACATAGTAGATCCTCTTAACGAAGTTAATTGCATTAAATGTAGTGAATCCTGGCCCTCTTGGCCATTGCTCCTCCTCCATCCAAGGATTTTTCTGAGAAAACTTCGATTCTTCTCATTTCGGGATACTTTGTTTACCCGTGGGCTTGGTGTCAATACCAAAAGGTGAAACTGCAGTGGAAGTACACGAGGGAATCTCAGCTCAAAGCTGAGCTCGTATTGCCATTCCAAAACCACGAATTTGCCTTTGTTGTGTTGGCTCCCTGTTAATGGCGGTGTAGAAGGTCAACGTTTCCATGTGTTTCATGGCATTTGCTTAAAATCTAGCGATGTGTATGTTTACTAACATCTGTGGGTTTTGGTATAACGGTAATCATGACTCCAATAAGTGGTATCAGAGCCAGAGGTCTCGAGTTCAAAACACACTAGGCTCACGTTGGTTGGCTCCCCGTTAATGGCGGTGTAGAAGGTCAACGCTCCCGTGTGTTTCGTGGCATCTAGCGATGTTTCTGTTTACTAAGGTCAACGCTCCCGTGTGTTTCGTGGCATGTTAAGGTCAACGCTCCGTGTGTTTGTGTTTCGTGGCATCTAGCGATGTCTCTGTTTACTAACACCTGCGTGACTCCAACATCATGTTGTGTAAGGTCAACACTCCTGTGTGTTTCGTGGCAGTGTGTTTGTGTTTCGTGGCATCTAGCGATGTTTCTGTTTACTAACACCTGCGTGACTCCAACATCATGTTGTGTAAGGTCAACGCTCCCGTGTGTTTCGTGGCATGTTAAGGTCAACGCTCCGTGTGTTTCGTGGCATGTGCTTAAATCTAGCGATGTTTATGTTTACTAACACTTCCGTGACTCCAACATCGTGTTGTGTAATGACAATCGTGACTCCAACATATTGTTGCAGGGACTTGCCTACCTTGTTAAATTTCCTAAATAGGGGGTTGTGTAGAAAATTCTTGTAAGGGGAAGGAAATTTTGAGAGGTAGGACTTTGGAATCTCCATGAAAGAAGCAATTAAGGAACCGTAGGCATCAAGAAGTGGAGGCTGTAAGCATCGAGAAGTGGAGGGTGGTCCATAGGGACGCACATGCAAGCACGTGCGCACATGACAACGCCCCCTTATCATTATTATTTATCATCCTTGTCATCTACGAACCACACGACTCTACCACCCATATATGGTTACTGTTTACTCTCAATTGTTCATCGCTTTTTATCATACCAGCACCTCATGAAGTGTGATTTACTTCTCAAATTCCATTACTCTACATGACTTACATGAATCTCAGAGTTCTTGTTAGAAATAGTAATTAACCCGTGGTTAGAAATAGTAATTATCCCGTATGAATGCAAGAGTTAAGTTAAGGAAAGTAAGTCGAGTCTAATATTAGAAATCAAATTGAGTGTGAGTTTGCATTAAGTAGTTAGTTGGAGAAGAGCAGAGTTAGAATTTGTGTTTATGTAAATGTAGTTGGGTCATTGTAAAAGCAACC
This sequence comes from Pinus tabuliformis, assembly GCA_031772625.1. Classification (NCBI taxonomy): domain Eukaryota; kingdom Viridiplantae; phylum Streptophyta; class Pinopsida; order Pinales; family Pinaceae; genus Pinus; species Pinus tabuliformis. Next base: position 1,331,653,936 of record CM062805.1, read on the forward strand.
GGAAGAGAGACTAGCCCCAACTCAATAGATGTAATGTGAATCAACTTTCTGTTTAATAGAGTAATTGAGCAATCATTCACGTTTTTGTGTGTTTTATGCTTTCCTCTTCTGTCTTTCTATCAAATTTGTATGAAAGATAAAATTGAATTACACGATCTAAAAAGAAAGATAAAATTGAATTACACGATCTAAAAAGTTTGGAAGGAAATGAGCAGCTCGTAGAATTGCCACCGCAGCAGCAGGTAAGTTTAAAGGCTTCCAAAAAACTTCTAAAAAGGTTTTTTTTTTTTTTTTTAAAGGTTAAGACATATTATTGGAAGGCATGGAGATTTTTTTGAAGTACGGTTTATTAGAAGGGGAAGCTCTAAGGATATTTTTATTGTAGGAAGAAAGAGGTGTTTCAAAAGGGTTAAAATTATTTTTTGATATTTTTATTAAAAGAGAATTAAAAAACAAAAAGGTTTTATTTTAACAAAAGTTTAGGGTTTTGAAAAAGTGTGTTTTTTTTTTAAATTTCTTTGTTTTTTCATGTATGACAATGTTTTGGGTTGGGAAAAGCCCTTCTCCATGAATCCAGTGAAGATTGTAACTTATGTAGCTTTATATTGAAAACCATATTTTTTTTGGAGGGCGGTATGGAAAGAAGACAAAATATAGAAGAAAGACTATAGTGATGGGTCACAAAGCAAGATTGAAGCAAACCAAGAAAAGAAATCGAAAGAAACAGCCAAAGTATTTCGAAGAGCTCAAAGAGGTTCTTCTTGTAGCCAATGGATCTAAAAGACAAGCATAGTTCGAGAATGAATGTATCACGATAGATCTTGTAAGACTTCCAAAATTTACTACAAAAAAAATTAATTTTTGGGTTGTCAAAATGAAAACTTCTTGTAACACTTCCAAAATTTACTACTAAAAAATTTAATTTTTGGGTTGTCAAAATGAAAACTTTTCTTCGATATAAAGATTTGATTGACTATTGGTTTAATAACCCATATGATATTTCTCTGCAAGGTAGCAAAAGCTACATCTTCGCATGAAGCATGGAAGATCCTGGAAGCTGAATTTGGTTCTAAGGAAAATGACATGCAATAGCAAATTGTGTCACAATCCATTGAAGAATCAATAGAGAAGTCAGCCACAGGTCTAAAAGTAAATTAACAAGACACTTGGAGGACAACAGAGCTTGGAAAATCAAACTCAAATGTGGATTATGGTCATGAAGACTGTAAAAGTGAAACCCATTATGCAGATGTGCATATGGATGAAGAAGACATAGAAAATATTGCAAAGTGAGAAATTGAAGCCTCTGAGTGTGAGGTAGAGAAAGAGCGTATACATGCTCGAGAAATCCATTGTAATGTGGATGGTGAAGCCGATGATGACCTCTTTACATAAGAGCTTGAGACATTTAAGTTTGAGAATGATAAAAAGAGTTTATCATATGAGATAATGGTTTATGAAGCTAAAAGTGCATCTTTTGCAAATTCAACAACAACAAATGAATTTGGTGAAGTTGAAATTGTTAATGAGCACATGCATGCTTGGATATCCCACCATAGAATGGATGAAAATAATGTTGATGAAATTGGTGGTCTCTTTTCTAAAACAAGGACTAATTGTGGCAATATGGAAAGTGCCATGTTTGATGAAGAATTGAAGGTTGTAGTGACCATTATAGCGACAAGTTATGAAGAAAAAATGGAACTGCTCATGAAGTAGTGTGTGATATAGTAGCAATTGAATTTGGAATAAATAGATCTACCAATGGAGCAACAAGTGGCCTGGTGGATCAAACAATTGAAAGTGTTGATGTTAACTTTGATGAAGAAAAATTAACTAGTAATGAGTGGTTGCACATGATGCAACAAAAAAATCTCATTGATATGTTGTTATTTGATGAGAGAAACCCACTTGTGTCTAGAAGCCACATGGAAGACAAATTGTTTGCAACAACAAAGGTTTGTAAAAAAAGGAAAATGAATATTATGATGCAACAATAGAGGAAAATAAGGCAGATGTAGCAAATAAATCTCTCACTGCAGAGCATCATGAAGATGTTTGTAACATTGATTTTGAGTGTGCAAGTAAATAGGACATCAAGCTAGTTAGAATTATAACCAAAAGAGAAGATGAAGAGAAAGATGCAAGAAAGGACACGTAAGTTTCTAAAGATGAAAAAGAAAGCATTGAAACAACCTTTTAGCAATGGTGTTAAGAAGACATCAAATTTTTCTATCAAGAAATATGGAAAAAAGAATATCATGAATATGAAGTGCAAGAAGCAGAGTGAATTCACAATTGAAGATGAAGAGTTTTGGCAACAATATATGAGTGAACAAATCTTTGAAGAGGAAGTTGTAGAAGCCAGGCTCAGAAAGCCTAAATTGTTTTTCCGAGCAAATAAAAGAGAAGTCAAAGAAAAATTACAGCAGTAGCAACTGAAGAAACATGGAGCTTACAACAATAAAGAACAACTAAGAATGAAGCAATTTTGAGGGTATTAAATTTGGAAGAAATGAAAAAGAAAATTTAGCTTTGTAAAAAAAAAAGTCATTGTAAGCCTAGTTGAGACTTAGACCAACAAGCATGTTTACATTATTTTGAGTCATGATTAAGTTAAGTTGAGTCGTATGGTCATAATTAAGGGGGAGTGTTAGAAACAATAATTACTCCCATATGCATGAAGAGTTGAGTTAAGTTAAGAAAAAGAGGTCGAGTATAATATTAGAAGTCAAGTCAAATATGAGTTTGCATGAAGTAGTTAGCCGAAGAAGAGTCAATTTTAGTCAGAGTTTGGACGATTCCATATTTAATAAGTTTGGTGTTTATATACCCATGGTTGGGTCAATGTAAAAGCAGTAAAAAGAGAGATGAGTTGCAATTTGGTGGATGTAATGTGAATCAAGTTTGTGTTTAATAGAGTAATTGAGCAACAACTCATGTTTTTTAGTGTATTTAGTGCTTTCCTCCTCTTCTTTTCCATCTGTTATGAGATCTTCTAATTTCATTCTGAGAAATCATGATAGCGTGCTGCTAAGCTCTTAGAACCTTTCAACTTATTTTCACCGATCCTGATTCATTAAATCAATTGTTTGATTATTTTTTCACACCAATAAAAAAATGAATGACTATGTTCAGTGTGTGTCTTTCTATGAATGAATGTGTGTTTATAGAAAGAAGAAGGCCCACTCGCCTACTAAGCTTCAACCTATCCGCTCTCATTGTTGTGGCTCACTCATTTTCTCAATATGCAGGGCCATGCCTTTTTATATTTTTTTATTGCACATGAACATAATTGGCCTAAAATGGACTCCTGTTCGATTATAAGACACTCATGCTTGAGACGGTATGGGTTGCATGATCGCATTTGGGAATTTCACTTTGGTTACATTTAAGGGGTTTCTTAGGTGGGCATTACATGGGAAATATACCATCTCATGACACATGATTGTATAATGGGCGGCTTCATGGTAAGGGCACACCCATGGATTGATAGGTGGGATTTGGTTGCATGCCAATGATTAGGTGAGATGGAGTGACCATGAATGGTGTGGAAAATCACACTAGATGAGTTGGGTGCCATGTTGAATTGTAACATGATGAGATATGCTCGCACGGGGCACCCACATTGGTGGGCGAGAGTACATCACATGCCAAGCATAAACATTCTAAAAACTACATAAATTGAGAAGAGTTGAGAGGCATAGTCCAAGTCTTATAAAAATGAGATGGGAAAACCATTAAGAGGAAAAATGTTGGTGCCACATGCTCAAAAGTCCATCCTGCACCTTGATCTATGTGAATTTTCCTAGGGCCAGGATAAGTTGTATTATAGTTGAAGTGAAGACAATTTGGTGTTTTTCATAACACTATCATGGTCATGATAGTTGATTTCAAAGAAAAAGAAGATTTTGACAATTGAGAAGATCACAAAGTAGGTAGTCATTTGGATGATATATTATTGGTGTGATAGGTTCATGTACACTTATGGCCAATTTGTAGCAAGTAGGAAATGACATAGAGACCTAAAAAACCCCAAGCTTAATATAAAAAAGGTTGTAAATTGGCTACTAGACTTAATACATGAGCATGGAGAGAAGACAAATCGATTAGACATAGAGATATGATAGATATCATGGATTTTCAATCAAGCCAACAAATAAGTTCAAGGCTTTGCATATGCAATCATGAAAATTGAGGGTGAGAATGTGACTAATATATTGAATGATGCATAGAATAATTTGATATTCATTTGACAGAAGTTGCGAGATTAGGGAGATACAATTTCACTATTAAAGAGAGTTGTTGGGAAAGGTGTGTCAAACACACCTATTAGGATCAAGATCAAGGAACCAAAGCCATATTATAGGAAATAAGTGCAAAGTTATCGGGGAATTTATATTGTGATATGCAAAAAGATCTAGATTAGATGAATGGGAGTTTAGAATAGGCCAAGGTAAATGTTATAACTATGTTTCTAATAAGAATTTCCAGACTGTGGTGGAGAAACTGAGTGGAGGAATTTGTCAATAGATCACATCATAGAAAGGATTGGAACATGGGAAAGATTGAAGAATTCTTTGCATCCATAGTTTGGACCTAGTAACCAAGTGTGGGTAGCTTTGAACTAATTGTTGTCCTTGAAGCACATAAGGAATGTCTAGACATACATAACATAGTTTTCAAGGTTTATGCTGGAGCTCCAAGACATGTTAGAGGATGACATATTGTTCCATTTCATGAATGGACTACATTCATGGACAAAGTGAGTTGTGATGACAAAATGTGCAAAATCTGGCAGCAATTATCACCACAACATATAAATTATTAGACTATAAAGGCTAGGGGAAGTCTAGTCGAAAGAGCAGTGAAGAGGAGCATGATAAAAAAAGAAAGAATAATAAAGATAAGGGGAAGGAAAATGTATCCAAGGATATGGAATCCAAGAAGACAGATGTCACAAAGTAAAAGCTAGTATCATGTTGGATCTGTGCCAAGGAACATTATGGAAAGGAAGGTCCTTTGAAGTAGAAGATGTCAGATTTGGAGCAAACAAAGAAGCCAACAATGGGTGTGTTTTAGGTTTTGGGTGTGATTTTGGAGGCATAATCCACATCAAATTAAGACCCATGGGAAACCCAACTAAGCTAAGTTTGTGTAGAAATTAGTGGGGGAAGGTAGTAGCAATGGTTTACTAAGGAGCGAGCCATAACTTCATTAGGGAAAATGTTTCTAAATAGCTTTGTTTCAAATCTTGAGCTCACACATATGTCATTAAAGGTTGTTAACTTAAGAGAGAAAAGGGTGGTTGGTACAATCCGACGTGTGCCAATCAAATTTGGTTAGTGATAGGGCAAGAAAAGTCTCACAATTGTTCCATTGGATGACTATGATGTGGTTTTGGGACACGAGTATCAGAAGTTTGAAATGGTCATTTCAATCCCACATTTGGATAGTTTAGCTATATTTTTTAGCCCCACACTAGTTGTAGTACAAAATAAGAGTGGGGTGAAGCATTGGGGGAACAAGTGACTTGTATCTACATGGTTGATGAGGTTGTTCAACATTCATATAGAATTAATTTGGGGCTAGGAGATGTTAAGATGGTCAAATGTTGTTCCAAAACACAAGGAGGGTTCATGATTTGGAGGATAAATTTTGTAGGGTAGAAAATGTCTTGGTAAAAAATTTAGACATCTTAGAGGCATTACTAGATAAAGTTCTAAGGGATGCTATGGATCTAAGACATACATAGGATTAGGAGATAAAACTGTTAAATCATTTTACAAATCATTTGGATAATTCACCCATAATTTGGGAATGAAATAAGGAAAAAGCCATAGGCTTGGTACAAGCATGCAAAGGAGGAGGTTAGTCTAATTGCAGAGACACTTGGAGCGGGGGAGTGGCCTTGTGATCTATATTGGAGTGACTCATAGATGAAACAAAAGGCAGGACAAAATCTCATGTTCTGTTACTTATATATGTGACATAGAAATATGGAGGGACTTTGTGAGTGGTAGAGAAAATATCTAATGAATATGGGCATGGTAGTCATGGGGGTTTCATCAAATCTTATTTGCATCGAGCCATGTTGATATGGATTTTTGTCAAAAAGAGATGGTGATTCTTTTCTCAAGTGTCATGAATGTACCTTAGATGATTAAGGGTGATTGAGGTGTTGAATGGGTGAGCTATTGGGATCAAAATGAGTGCACTTGCATGTGATATGTGATTTATTGTGAGTTTTTATAATGTCATCAAATTAGCTACCTTATCAACTAGAGACATAGGGGGATACAAAACACATTGAGACATGCAGGGGAAGTTTCGAGTAGAGGCACAATAGCAAATCATGAAACAACAATTTGATCACCAAGAGTGACTTTGATTGGCAACTTGTATATTTGGGTTGTTGATTTGGGTATTGCAAAGGATAGAAATGAATTTGAGTGGGGGAGGATCCAAGATAATCAGGCTTAAGAATGTGTGGATTTCATAGACACACTTGGGAATTTTCCCTTGATTTGGTTAACCTCACCAAATTTTGGGTTTCCTTACCTCGGTATCACAATGGAAACACACCATGTCATGAAGCACCATCATATATTGGCAAAATGCATAGCATAGCTGCACCCATGGATTGCTGGGTGAGATTTGGTCACATGCCATCTTGGAGTCAATAATTGGGATAGATGGAGGTGTCATGCATGGTTGGGTGAGATGCATTAAAACATTTGGGTGCCATGATGAGTTATGATGTGATAAGGCAAGGTTGCACAACATTGGCATGACTATGTTGGTTTTCGAGAGTAGATCACATGTTGATTATAACATTGGTTGGGAAAACTACATGATAGTGTCCATGGGTTGGGTGAGGTGAGTCAGCATGAGGCATCACATCCCAAGAAAGTAGAAATTTGTGGTTCCCATCATGCAAGTGTAGGTCGTGTAACATTAGTGCAAATTAAGTCAATGGCATGGGTGTGGAAAGAGAAGTCAACTTGAGAGGATTAGTAGGTACACACAATGTTAGTCACATGGATATGAATAGGTTTGGCATAATACATGTTTCATCCTAAGTTAAACCAACTAAAAAATGGTCCATTAGAGCATGTGAGGTCATATCAATTTTGGGATTAGTGTAGAAATTCATGAAAAAAGAGGAAGAAAGAATGCATTGCATAACATTCCACTCAGAATAGTTACATTGTTGAGGTTGTGTACCACTTATCTTAGGTAGGGGCATGCAAGCCTTAGGGAATTTTGGGATTGTTATACTTGGTTGGGGTGAGGGACCTATAGGGAATATGTTGTAACTTCTAATGTTTTATTGCAAACCAAATTGTGGCTGAGAGGTTGTATGTTAATGGGGTTAAGTGATGTAAAGGCCAGTTGGCTTGCATGATGTAAAGGCTAGATTGGGTCATGAATGTAAAGACCAAGCTAGGCTTTTTTTGTAAAAATGATATTTACATTCATTTTATTAATAGTTGGATATTGATCTACTCAAAAACTCATACAAAAATTGTGTCTTTTACATATTGTATGAATTTGCAATTAAACTTAAGAAACAGCTTAAGTATAGATAATCCATTAACTACTTAACTTAATAAGAGTTGAGAGGTGTAGACAAAGTCTAATACAACAACAATAAAGATGTTGGTGCTACATGCCTAGAAGTCCATGGTGCACCTAGATTTATGACGGTCTTCCTAAAGCTATAACAACAAGTCTCTTGGAATAACATAGATGTATCTAAATGCATGACTTAAATAGCCACTAAATGGAACTCCCATATTAATTTTCTACATTTCCATTCTTCATCGGTTTAAGTTGTTATCACCCACATGATGCCCTAACTAATGGTTGTTGTAGTTGTGTATTGTTGTGGGTTTGGATAGGAAAACAAAATAATAACAATGTTATAATATTAATTGAGAAATAAATGTAGTATATGGCATACATCCTTAAATTTATGTAAACCATCAATATTAGTATCAAAAATTTTATTAATCACAAGAATATTGTTAAAATGTTGCACAAGTGCCCTGTTACATGTTTGGATAAAAAATGTGTATGTGTATCAACATTATATAATATTTTTAACGATATGGTATGATTATTATTAGTTTCATACAAGTTGAGGTGTATGGTAATGGGTGTTAGTGTCATGTTACATATTGGGTGTCAACTCACATTAATATAGTGTCACAAGTTTTGGTTTTTAGTGAGAGCGTATATGTTTTGATAGTGAATATGCATTCTATATGATCATGACTGTCAATATTGTCTCACATTCTAGGATGTTAATGGTGTGCCACACATTTATTTTTTGATAGGTATTAGTGTCATGAAATATGTTTGAGTCTCATTTTTCATTAGTTTTGTGACATGTTTTGTTGTTAATAGGTTCCTTCTAAACTCCTACAAATGATGTAATCCATGAATTTGATTCCATCCTCATTTATGATTTTAGGTACTAAGTCCAAGTAGAGACTAAATTGTCCTATATGAATAGTTACATCTAACGATAATTTTGAAGTCCACCTTACTTCTCCTTTGTCCCAAAGCTTATTGAATCTTAGATTCAAAGTACCTAATGGACCAAATTGAAGAGGCATAATCGAAGTCAAAATTTCCGCAAATGCAACACTTGAAATAAGAAATAGAATGAAATGAAAATTTGAATCCATAGCTAGATAATTGAGTTCTATAGGATCCAAAGAATAACAACCCAAAAACCAAATATCCTATGTAACGACTAGAATAAAGGAATGAATCTTACTTGATTTTCATGAGGTTCACACTAATTATAGGTGTTCCCGAGACAACGAAAGAGATAATCGATGGAGGAAGCTCCAATATTCATTCAATAGACCCAACCAAACAAGAACATGAAGCCAAATTGAGCCCAACACCTAGATTACTAGCCACAAGCTAGAGCCATGTTCCAAATTAACATAGTCTAGAGTGAAATTGTTGGGAATGTCACAAAAATCGGACCTTGTTCCCTCAATATCCCACCTTAGTAGTAAATTCTCATATTGAAGGAAACATGGAGTGGAGCAAAGATTAATGCTCACATGTAAAAATGTCGGGGTTGCATCCTTGTCATTACTTTCAAATCATTTGACAAGTTTGATAGTGTTAAGATATGGGATTATAAATTGATAGTCTACATGCCTTAAATTCCAATTTAGTTAAAACATTACAAAATATGATATTGGTCCTAATGATGAACCACACTTGTTGGTTTGAAACGTGTTGGCCGAAAAATTCTCTCATGTGATTTCTACCGAAAGACTTTGTTTAATTTATTACAAAATATGTGAAAATATATGACATCAATTTTTTAACAAGACCCCTACAATAGAGGGCTTGCTTAATTTCCTAGATGACTAGCCTTTGAGCTTAAATCCATTAACACATGGTAGAACATTATCCTAGCGAGTTATTAAACTATCATGTTTATTTTTCCAGGGATTGAGGCTAGCTTATTGGAAATTAAAGATGTTTATTGAACCAATGATTTAATGATGACATTAAAAACCAAACATATAATTAATAATTTAATATTGAAATTAATTATAATAATAAATTATAAATTGCATCTTGATTATTGATTGAAGTTTTGAGACCCAAACATTGAGTGACTTCTTTTTTCCATAAAATTAGAAATAAACTTCCTCCCACCCCTTATATATACTTGAACACCTTCAAAATATATATATATATATATATATATATATATATATATATATATATATAAATAATGAAATAATAGAAAAAAAATAAAAATTATATATCCATCATGCTATAATCTAGTCAATCTAGATATTAAAATAATTCTAAACCATACTATTCTCAATACATAATAAATCAACTCCCAACATTCCTAATAAATCTATTCAATCGTAGATATTAAAAGCTTGAAAATAATTTAATGTTCACTAAATAATGAATCAAACGCCACACCATTCATAGGAATGGAATGATAGAATAATGAGTTCAAATTTTGAATTCCAATAACTCATAGTGTTGGATTTTTTTTTAGTAATATTTAATGTTATAGGATTCAAATTTTTATTAATATTATTTTTTATTGATTAATTTGATTTTATGATTGGGTTAGTCTTAATATTGGATGAAAGAATTATTTATATATCTATAGAATGTTGTCACCGGGATTGTGTGAGGCTTTATCGAGCCTGGACGCCCCATGGGATAGTTTTTATTCCCCATAGGTCACTCACACTCGCAACCCCTCCCCATAATATTTGAAATAGTGACATGATGGAGACTAAGCATGACACAAACCAACTAATTTACACAAAAACTGATAATATTTTATGATTATGATCAATAAAAATAATTTATAATTATGATGGATGAAAATTTTATAGGAAAAATAAATTTTTTCTTGACTTAAACTACATAATTAAAGAAAATTTTAAACTTATGAGAAATTTATTTTACAAACAATCAACCTTATTAAATTATTTAATGATAAAATGAATTTTATATATACCATCCTAGATCCATTTTAACCCTCAATCTATCAAGTGCCGAGAGGGATCAAAAGGTAGATCCATTTTGATCCGTCTCTTAGTGTTTGATAGATATTGGGTTAAAATGGATCTATGTTGGTTTCAGTAATGTGTGACCGTGGAAAATTTGTTGAACATCTAATTATTTTAAAAATTTTAAAAATGATAAATATGTATAAGATTAATATGGTCAGTTTAATGTTAAATTTGCTCAATTACCTTAGTTTGTGGAGATCATAGAGATGGATAAAAACTTGAATGGTGAAATAAAATTTTTGAATGCAAAGTGATAATGTAACAATTTTGAATGATAGAAAATGTGAATAATAAGAATGCAGTCAATTACAATGTCTTCATTGTGATCAATCTCCAACTATTTTCTTCTATTTTTCTTGTTGTCACACTTGTTAGTTTTTCCATCTATTCACATGGTTCATATGAAAAGGGTGGCTGACATTGTAGAGCATTCAAATCTTTAATTCAAGCTATTTTAGTAAACGTCACATCTTGTCTCGCTTTCTCTACAATATTAATAGTAGCTCTCTCCAAATTCAATCATTGTGACTTATGGAGTGTTAAACCAAAAATAAATTTCAATAATAGTTGTTTTCTATTACCTCATTTGAATGCAAAGTGACTAACATTGCCGAATGATGAAAAATGGGCATAATAAGAATGTAGTTAATCACAAATTGTTTACAGTTTCAAGAAGAAAATATTTCAGGTAAGTGAACATTTTATTTACAATGAAAACTCACATATCTTATTTATGGTTGAATTATTGTAACACTGAAATCAATGCACACTATTAATCTAATTACTTTGAAATTAATGTACATCATACATCTAGCTCTAGCAAAGCAGAAATCAACTTCTACACTAAAATCAATGCATCTAGTGCAAGCATTCAAATAGAATTAGAAATCAACATCTACACTAAAACCAATGCATCTAATGCAAACAATCAAATAGGATTACAACATATACACTAAAATAAATGTATCTAGTGCAATAAATCAAATATTATTAGAAATCAACATGTACACTAAAATCAATACATCTAGTGCAAGCTGTCAAATAAGCTTAGAAATCAACAATTACACTAAAAACCAATGCATCCAGTGTAATAAAAAAATAGGATTAGGAATCAATGTCTACACTGAAATCAATGCATCTATTTTAGTGAATAACATTGTATCTCCCCCTCCCTGTCTCCCCCATCTCTCTCCCTCCTCGCTTTATCCCCCATATGTGTGTGTGTGTCTCTCCACTTCTTCCCCCCTCTCATTCTTCTTCTGTGTCTCTCCTTGTCGTCTATATCTATATCTCCCTCCGTCTCCCCTTCTTTGTCTCTCTATCTCATCCATGTTGGACAATTGGCATTATTTGGATGGATAGTGGTTGCAAGTGTGTTGGAATTGATGTCAACAATCATGTTGGGAGATGTGTTGGGAAGTTGACATTGTTTGATTGTTGGTAAGAGTGTTGGCATTGATGTCAGCCAGACTAGCATGGTTGTTTGTGGCAACAAATGTTAGCCTTGATGTCCACTAGGCTAGCTATGATGGTATTAGATGTGTTGATGCAGGAGCATTCTTCAAAACTTATAAGACCCATGAGTCTTAGTTCACATTTACTAAAGGAAGTGGGTTCCCTTAATCATTTTATTTATTTTCATAAGTTTAGTTGAGTTGAGGGGATTTTAATTGTAAGTTTATTTATGGAGAATATGTCGTGAATGTAGAAATCATAGAGACAGTTGAGTAATCCTAGGAAGAGTGAGGATTTGAGTGATTTAAATGATTAACTTGGGATTCTGTTTGAGAAAAGAGTGGAGCCGGTGAGATACTTTAGGAGAGAGTGAGAGATTGTTGGATTTGAACTAAATTGGTTCATGAATCTGTTTTGTATAAATTGTGATCTTTTGAATAATTTGAGAGGTTAGCTAGGGGCTAGCTAGAGGTTAGAGAGCTAGAGGATAGTAAGAGAAAAAGTGAGGAGTTAGGAAGAGCAATATATGGATTTTATGGAAAAGAATTGAAACAGTCGAATGTGATTGTTTTCCTTGTAAATATTTTATAAAAATACCAAAACGGTGTGGATTTATATATATCATGTGCCGGAATTTGTGTTTGTATGTGTCTTAATAGCCTTATGGTGCATTGACTGTGAATCTGAGAAATACTATGGAATTTTTGTGTTGAATAGCATGAATGACTGACGAAATTTCCTTTACGGGATTAGTATTTAATTGTCTAATAAAACCTGTGTATAGGCATGTAGAGATCATGATTTCCTTTTTAAATGGACATAGGGATTAGCCAAAAGACAACACAATTGGCCTTCACAGTAGACAGAGGAAGATTGAGAACTATCTTCTATAGTGGAGGACACAAGCTTTTTCCCAACTTCCTAAAGGATTATAAAGAGACAGTGTAGGGCGAAAGAACAGTGGAGATTAAGTCAAATTGTTTAAAATAGATAATGGACAACTCAAATTAAAGCGCAGATGGCATGTTAAATCGGTCACCACTTCACAAGTCAGCAGTCGACGACGTTTATGGTAAGTGGTATCTCATGTGGGTAAGAAAGTGGTAATCAGTATTTCTAAATTTCATGCGATTAGCCTAAGTGACTGACACGTAGCACACGATGGAAAAGGAAAACCACTTTTTTCGCATGCTCTCAACCAGATATTGATCGTGCTAGAATCTGCACGAGATTACGCAATAGTCATTCGATTGGACAGGTCACATAGACGGTGGAGATTGTCTAGGCTACTTGGTGAGCGAATGATGCGATAGTCATTGGATCAGCCCTGAACCAACGGTGGAGATCATGGTGTTGGAATAAAGAGGGGGACACGTGTTGACTCAGTTCTTAATCTATGGTATAAAGTTCTATTATGGGTATTCATGCTAGGAGTTCCCACAAGCCATGTAGAAAAGTGTTGCAGAATATTTCGTTTAATAAAATTAATTTAGAGGAAAAGTCTCCAGTTATATAATTGATTGATGAGAATTGGGAGTAAGGTTGAAGAGGGGTTTTTTAACCCATAGTAATATATTAATGATTAATCACCTAGACTTAGAGCATTAACCTGGGTTATATAGCGGGGTTTAGTGTTAACCTTACATGATTGTTGGGTTAATGTACTAGCCTTGCATCATTTTGGTATCAGAGCAGAGACTAATACTCCGTGGAGATTGGTTGAGAGATTAAATTTTATTCTCAGCATGTATATGATTTTCATTGTAAGGGATCCGATATAGAGGAAGAATAAGACACAATGATTTATGCATAGATGAAACTTGAGATGTTGCAGGCAATGAGGACTTCAGCATTTCATCAAAGGTAGATTGTGGGAAAGGCTTGAGAAAGACAAGATCAGGTAAAGGTTTTACATATTTTAAAAATATTTAATGATATTTGTATGTGATGCAAACCGCAACAAGAAGTTTCAGCAAGTTGTTGTGACAAAGAAGCAAATGAAGTGAATATGGATGTACTCAACAAGAAAAGAAATTTAGTTGAAAGAAGAACTGAAGTGCAGATAGTGGAAAGTAAACCAGCATGTGTATTGCCAAGCCAGTGAAAGGATAAAGAGATAGATCATCAGGTCTGATTTGTATTTTGATGTTGGTTCATTTGAATTGTTTTTATAGGGAAATAGAATGATAGCAGCAACACATAGTAGCACACTGTGTAAAGAAAGAGAGGATTTGTGTTAGTGGTAGTGAACCTAAATATTCCAGCTGAAAGTTGGATAGGGAAGACAATTAAACTATTCTCAAGAGAAGGTGAGTTGAGGATATAAGGCTAAAGAGAGCCAAAGAGAGTGCTCAAGATGTTCCAGAGATAGAGGACCAGTGCTTGCCAAAAGACCAAGTCCAGAGAAGGGGATTGGTGAGGTAAGTGACAGCAGGGAGGACTTGTTGTTGCAGAGGCTTAGTGTAACTCATAGTGAGTGAGGAACTCATAGAGATAACAAGGAAATGACTACTGATATTCATAATAGGGGTTTAGAGAGAAGCCACAACAGAAGAAATAAAGATGCCAAGGAAAATGGCAAAGGAGAGGAGATGAGTCAAGAGATATTTGACAGAGACATTGCAGAATTGAAAGCAAGTGTGGATGCCATAATAATGCTACTAGAAAAATGTGAAAAGGACCAAAGTTATGGTTGGACTATGAAAAGAAAGTAGATAAAGTGGAAGTTGTTGCAAAAATAGATAAAGAGGAGAATTTGTGTATAAAATTAAGAGACGAACTCAGAGCAGCTGAGTTAGAGATGGAAGATGACTATTATAGACCTGAGCAAGAAGATTACCTTGTTGAGAAAGGAATCATTGATGATTTTCTGAACTGTTGGACAAGTTCGAATCAGTAGAGAGATGTAATGATTGATACAGCAAAGAAAGAGGAGCCTAGTATTTTTGAAACTGATGAATTGTGTATGTATGCAGGTGATGAACAACCTTTAGAATATATGTTTATGCAGGTTGCTGAAGAAATGAAACTGTTAGAAGAGATGGATGTATTAGAACAATGCTTGATTGAAAATGTATTCAAAGACACTAAATATGGACAAATGTTGAAAACTACTAAGGAGGCTGAGGATGATGAATCTAGTAAGACTTGGTAAAAAGATGGCAGACAAACTGAAGGCAAAAGGAAAGTGCAGATTGCAAAAGGAGAAGTAGAAAAGAGGTATGAAGATAAACTTATGACAAGAGCAAGAAACAGTGTATGTGCAGTACAAACACTTGAGGTAATGGAATTATCTCTTTATTCAAAAATTATGAACCTGTATTGATAGTTAATGGACAAGAAATTGTCTTGGAAGGACATAGTGTAACATTAATGGAAAGGACTCTTACTAAAGAGTGTACTATGGAAGATAGCAGAACAAAGATTTATAAAGAGAATTCAGCCCAAGGAGGAACAGTTAGTCCAGAAAAGGCTATGAAGAGGAGAGGAAAGGAGGACAGCCAAGAACTTAAGAATAGGTTGGCAGAGGCTAGTGCACAACAGAAATTTGAAGACAATGTTATTTGTACAAATTCCAAAAAGAGTAAAGGTGAATGTAATCAACAAACTCAAAATAGACAGAAAATCTCAAAGGATGAAGACATGGATGCTTTCATGAACTATGCATATGCAATGAGCAACAAAGGATTTCAGTGGAATGTGATATTCATGGTGTTGATAGTAATTTTTACTATTGTAAAAGGGACGTTGCAGTGGAATGAAAAATTTGTTGTATATGGTGATTGTGCTTCCTGTATAGAAACAAATAGAACTTTAGGTTCTAAAATGAGAGATAGGAAAATTTTGGTTGAAAAGGAAGGGGCATGGAAAAGGCAACATAGTGGCTTATAGAGTTGGAAGGAAGAAACATGAAGAATGAAAAGGAGTGTGAAAGGAAGGAAGGCCAGAGAGAAGAGAAGAGAACAAAATTCAGAAATTAGACAACATTAAGAACAAAGTGAAGACAAATAAGACTTTTTCAAGACAAGACAACATGACAAGTTTGGCATGTCATATGCATATCAAGAGGATGAAAAATCAGAGAAAACTTGGAGCAGAGTTAGTGGAAAATGTAATGTGTTTCCTAATTTTTAATTATTAATTGTTGAATTTGGTTTTCAGGATGAAGGACAAACTACTTTTGGAGATATGTTTGCACAACTAAACATAAAGAAGTATGTAAGTTATGGAAATGCAGAAACTCAATTTTCCTTATGGAAACAAGAAGATGAGAGTAAGAAACTAGTTGACTCAGAAATTCTGGATGAAGGAAGGAGAGTTGGCATAGCTCTTAAACAAGTCATTGCAGAAGAGAAAGAAAATTACAGAGGATGTGAAAGTACAGTCCACGAATAGATTTTGTTTTTAATCGAAAGAAGATTTGAATATCGAGAGTTTGTTTTGAATTTGCAATTGAAAATTGGGATGAAAAATTCAGTTAAATTTAATAGGAATATGGAGGAAATTGAACAAGGTTCAATAACTAAAATATTTGCAACTCATGGACAATATGTGGTTGAAAGGTTATATGTTTTTGTATCAAATAAGAAACAATTTTCTTTTGAGATTGAGAGTATCCTACTCAAGATATTGGATATGTGGATGATGAAAACTACAAAGGTGATGAGCATGAGGAATTATCAGAGTCAACAAGTCAAGGAAAGATGGAAGGATATAAAGAAAATGGTTTATCGACAGAAGAGGATGCTTGTGATTGGGGAAGAAATCAAAATGGACAGTCAGGTACAAGATAGTGGAAAATACGTAAAGTTGGAGCTCAATTCTATTGAGATGATGACAAGACAACATCAGAAAAAGGAATAGAAATTTATATTGTTTGAGGAGTTGTTTATGCAGGATATCAACACCAAAAAATTATGCAAAGGAGATGCTTATGACAACAGAGCAAAAGGACATCCACAACATAGAGTTTGGCATCTAGGAGAAAGAGAGAAGGTAGTAAATGCACTTGCAATTGGAAAAGGTCAGACAACCAATTGGAAGATGAAATCTGATGAAGTTTACAACAGAGGAAGTGGGAAGACTCATGAACAGGAGTCCATGAATTATTTCAACCTGGGGAGTTTGATGTATAAGCATTCTTCAAAACTTATAAGACCTGTTAGCTCTAAGGTGCAGCGTTGCTATTTTGAAGGCTAAAGGAAGGAAATGGTATGTTTTGCTGTCATGGAAAGGTCCCCCACACGGTCCATCACCCCACTCTCCTCACTCTTCCACTCCCATTCTCATTCGCTTATATCCTAACCCAACCCTCACATTCTAACAAAACCCACTTTCGCCTTGGCCCTACATAAATTAACCCATTTTTTCCCCGAAAACCTTGCCTTTCCACCCATATGCGTTCTTTTCACATTTCTCGAGGACATCCTGTACCTCTGTGTCCCCTCGCCATCGATCTTCCCACTGATCTGACGGCCCGCACTTCAGCCGACCGACATTACTTGCTCGATCAATCATCACCGTTAGATCATTCTCGCCAGATCTAACCGCTGTCATGCATATCACGTGGGCAACAAGCGAGAGGGATACCTACCCGATAAAGGCGGTTTCCTCTCCCTCCTCCGATACTACATGGAGCCCGATGAATGGCATCGGGCGGGCTCTGACCTTTACTGCTTACCGCCCGATGACTGCCCGATGTAAACCATTTCCTGCTTGGGTAAAACCACTCCCAGGTGTTAACTTTTGAGCACCTCCTCTGCCCGATAGCCGTTCGATCTACTCATCTGAGATCCAACAGCTCAGACTTATTCCGCTCCTATCATGACTTCAAGCCTCCGGAAATTGATCTCCACCATTGATCCAGCCCATCCAACGGCCTTCGTTCATGATCACCTCAGTTCGTCCTCCACCGCCCGACCAACATCCTGATCGTTGATCCAGCTTATCCAATGGCCCATTCGCCCTCGTACCCCACTTCTCATCAGTCACCCAGGGAGGAAAGTTGTTGGCTTTGTCATTGTTTGGTGACAGTCATATAGTTGAACTGAAATAACAGAAGACATGGCTGAAAGGGGAAAAACAACAACACGATGTAGTCGAACCAACCAAAATGGTCATGGAGCATCGCTGGCATCAGCGAGCCACCTGACAGCGTGGCGAACTGACCAGAATTTGGTTACTATGCTTGTCAGAAATAGAGCCCCTGTGCTCATGCTTGTCTAATTATGGCATCAAGTAGTTAGAAGCCAGAGGGGATAGATTAAGACATCTCAAGCCCTAGAGAGCCCTAGAGCATTATAAAAGCCTATAAATGGCTGAAAGTTAGAGAGAACAAGGGTTCAACTTTTGGAGACAGTGGAGACTCTGCTCCTCTAAGTGTCTCGTCTTCATTCTAGCAATATAAGCTTCTTTTGTGTTACATGTTCAATTCCCATTTTCACCTCTGTTCTAAGCTTGCACTTGAATAGGTTATTCATGTTTTCTTCTGTGTCTAATGCCAGATAGCTGTCATCTTATCTCTGCATTGATAAATTCGATTTGCAAGCTTCATTTACTTCCTATAGCTAGCCATTCATATGTGTTTATGTATGCATCTGCTGCTACAGTCAGTATTCTCCATCTGTCCATTGAATCTATAAACTATTGAGAATTAGTGGTCTAAAGCCTTGTAAGGCTAAGGGTGTTCATGCATGTCTTGAGTGAAAACAGATTTGAAACAGTCATCTGACTTGATCCAAACCATCATCCATTCCAATAGTTTATAAAAAATTATTGAAGATTTATATGTCACCAAGCATCTCTAAGCTACAACCTAGGAGAGTTTCTTGGAGTGGTAACATAATTGGCGCTGTTGTCGGGGAGAGGAGACTGAAGCTCAGCTTCCCCGTGGGATGACACAGATCCAACTTTGATGATAGACAAAGCTTGGACACTATTTGGGTTGTAATCATCTATATGGCGACTCTATTGGAGGATGAACCTCTTGGTGACTCCACTTCATAGTTTTGGCTCAGTTTGTGAGGCATACTCAGAGAAATCCTAGGAAGCCACAAGCCGACCCATTATCTGACCCTGAAAAAATCATTAAAGAAAGAAAGGCATTTCAGAAAGGAGCATTAGGTTCAGGTAGTTCTAAACAATATTCTATATCTCTTCAAGAAAATCCTATAATAGAATAAATACATGTTGAGTATAGCATCTAATACTAGCAGTGAAGAAAAAATATCAAAGATTCATAAAGCTCCTTATTCTTTAGGTTCTCCTTTTGTTGCAAGCCCAAAGGAAACCTCTCTTCTTATCCATCAAAATCCTTTAGTCTTATCAGTCACTCCTCACCCCCCTGTCATTCAAACTTCTAGTACCCTTATAGCCACCACAGCTATGGTAGGACCCCAAGCACCTACCAAAATGGAAAGAATCATAGCTACTACGTATGGACCTCTAGTACTGCCCACTCCTTTGAATGCTATGCCTACTGGAGAATATCATAAGCGTATGCCTAAGTTCACTGGGGCTGAAGGTGTTACAGCTGAAGAACATCTTGAATAATTCTATAGCTATGCTGATAACCTGGACATTAGTGAAGATGATGTGTGGATGAGAGTCTTTGTCCAAAGCCTAGATGGAGAGGCCAGAAAATGGTTTAGAGAACTGGCCCCAAGATCTATAGCAAATATTGAGGCTTTAGATGATGTATTCCTAAATCATTGGGGTGATAAGAAGGATCTACTCTACTACCACACTGAGTTTGGGACCTTAAAGATGGAAAATGGTGATTTGTTGTCTGATTTTAATAAGAGGTTTAATCGCATGTATAGCAAGATACCAACTGAAGTAAAACCCACCACTACCTCTGCTAAACTCACCTATGCCAATGCCTTTGATTCCGACTTCTGTCTACTGTTGAGGGAGAGGCGATGTGTTACCTTGGCCGATATGCAGGACGTAGCCTTGGAAGTAGAATCAAGCATCATGGTTGTAGAGAAGCTCAAGGGGAATGTTGATAGAAGGAGACAGAGAGGCAAATCTTCATCATCTTTAGATCCCGAGATAGATAAAATGACCAAGATGATAGAGCCATTAGCCTCTGAAATCTCCAAATTAACAGTTGAGCAACACCCTGGGAAAGGAAGAGTTCCTAATACCTTTGCTCCTAGAAATCCAAATCCATATAGAAGAGCTAATGAGCAGTTGCAGATTCTGCAAAGAAGCAAAGATGCCAATGAAGATCAAAGGGTGAAGACGCTTTTCCAAATGTAGTCATGGAAGAAGAGCAGTTTGAAGACGATGATGAGATCCATTGTCTGGAAGACAAAGGCAGTGCCTCCTTATTGACCTCAACTGTCTATGAAAAGTCATTATTCAATGACCAGATCAACCAAGAATGGGATGGTGAAGTTGTTCTGAAAACTGTTGTACAACACAGATATAACCTGAGGTCAAAAATGAATAATGCCAAGGAAACTCCTATTCAGAGAGTTGATGTCCCTACAATACAGCAAGCTAATAAGAAAAAGCGACCGAAAGTTGATCCCATCATCCTCAAAGCTCTAGCTCACGAGGTAAGAGGCCTTGACAAGTCTCCTTCTCCTTTCAATTTTCAATCAGAAATTCAGAAGCTAAGAATACCTATACCTCTGATTGAACTAGTGAATAATGAGTCCTTAAAGAGATCTATCCTTGAGGCCCTCGAGCCTAATACCATCCAAGCCTCCACTGACTATGTAAATCTGCAAGATGACAAACCAACTGTTGTTCTCAACCTAATGATTGAAAACTATGATGACAGCTCCTCATCATTCTATGTCTCTCTGACTATTCATGACAAAATCCTTCAGAAATGCCCTCTAGACATTGGAGATAGCCATAATCTAATGCCCAAGGCTGTCATGGATGAGTTGGGTCTTGACATTACCAAGCCTTATCATGACTTGTTTTCTTTTGACTCAAGAAAGGTGAAATGTTTGGGATTAATCAAAGACCTAGCCATCACCTTCTCTTAGCTGCCCATGAAGAGCATGATGATGGATATTGTGGTAGCAGATGTACCCCCCAAGTTTGGCATGTTGCTTGCTAGAGGTTGGATCAAGAGATTAGGTGGAACATTGCAAAATGATCCGTCCTATGCTACTGTCCCAATGTTTGGAGGTGAGAGTAGGAGATTATACAGAGAAGCTCAGTTGGCTTATATCATCAGTGATGAAAGGAATCCCACTAATCATCCCATCTATGCTGTCGACACTGATTTTGGAGTTTGTATTCTTCAGATTGAAGAATCCCAGTTGCCCCCCATGCAGCTTAGGAAGCCAATTTGCCAGATCACAGAGGAAGAAGGCCCATAAATTTGGGACATGTTCTTTGATGGAGCTTGCTCTAAGGAAGTTGCAGGGGCAGGTGTAGTCCTTGTGTCCCCCACATGAAAATGCATTAATTTATCTTTCAAGTTAACTTTTCAGGTCACAAATAAGATATCAAAGTATGAAGCTTTGATATTGGGCTTAAACGCTGCTAAAGAAATGGGCATCAAAGGACTGAAGGTGTTTGGAGATGCAAACCTTATCATTCAGCAGGTGAACAAAAGTTTCCAAGCAAAGCATCCAAGGATGAAAACGTACAAAGATGATGTATGGAAGCTCAAGGGTTCTTTTAATAATTTCAACATTTCTTACATCCCTAGAATGAAGAACAAGCTTGCTCATTCCCTTGTTGTGACTGCTAGCACGTTTATCTCTCCTTTGCCTCCTAAATTGACTTATGAAGTTTAGGTGAAATATAGACAATCTCTGCCTGACAATGTCAAATATCAGAAATTTTTTGAAGATGATGATGACATTAATAGTCTTTTTACAAGTCATTGATGAATTTCTTGAAATGCACATTGACCAAGAAAATGAAACCATTGAAGAATGCAACCAGTCCAACCTAAAGGACGAACTTGGTCAGGATAACATTGTTCAGCTACATAGTAACCATATACCCAAAGGATTGGTACCTCTAGAGAAGTTGTTTGATCATAATGATGTACCTTATAAGTCTGCGAAAAAAGAAATTGAGTCTGCAGTTCATAGACATAATGTAGGGAGTCCAGACCATCCAAAATACATAAATCTGTCCACCCACTTGTCTTCTACCCAAAGTTCTGAGTATTGCACCCTAATGAAACAATTTGCTGATATTTTTGCCTGGGAGTACAATGATCTTAAGACCTATGACACAAACATCATTCAGCATAAGATTCCACTGGAGAAGAACACCATCCCTTTTAAATAGAAGTTAAGACCTATTAGCCCTCTCTTACTGCCTTTGATTGAAAAGGAAATTAAGAAGCTGTTGGATGCCAAGATCATAGTTCCCCTAAGGTATTCAAAGTGGATAGCTAACCTTATGGTAGTTAGAAAGAAGAATGGAGAAATCAGGTTTTGTGTTGACTTCAAGAATCTGAACAAATGCTCTAGAAAAGACAACTACCCCCTGCCTAAGATGGAACACTTGCTTCAAAAAGTTTTAGGGGCTAGAGTCATGTCTTTCTTAGATGGATTTTCAGGTTACAATCAGCTTGTTGTACATCCAGAAGATCAGGAAAAGACCACCTTCACTACTCCTTGGGGCACTTTCATGTACTCCAAGATGCCTTTTGGACTAATGAATGATGGGGCTACTTTTCAGAGGGCCATGGACATAGCCTTTGTGGGAGAGAAGGACAAGTTTGTCCTTATTTACCTTGATAAATAACAGTCTTCTCCAGTAGTCATAAGGACCATTTACAGCATTTGAAGAAGGTGTTTCTAAATTGCAGATGGTTTGGGATTTCTGTGAACCCAAACAAGTCACAATTTTCCCTAGAAGAAGGCAAACTTCTGGGACATATTGTTTCTGTTGAAGGTGTGAATATTGATCCAGCAAGGGTTCAAGCAATTCAGAAATTGTCCATCCCAAGATCAAAAAGGGACATTCAATCTTTCCTAGGTAAGATTAACTTTGTAAGGAGGTTCATTCAAAGCTTTGCAGAGCTAGTGAAGCACATCACCTCCACGCTGAAGAAAGGATCTGAAATAAAATGGACAGATGCTGCAAGAAGCTCTTTTGAAGCTATCAAATGAGCTATCGTGGAAGCTCCCAATCTGATCAGTCCAAATTACACCAAGGAGTTTTATATCTTCTCTTTTGCCTCTTATGATACACTTGCAGTAGTTCTATTGCAGAAAAATGATGAAGGTATAGAGCACCCTGTGGCCTTTTTCAACAAAAATCTGAGGGATGCTGAACTAAGGTATGAACTCATTGAAAAACAAGCTTAAGATCTCATAAAATATTTAAAGGCATTCAGAATTTATATTCTGCATTCCAAAGTAGTTGAGTATGTACCTTCAGCCTCAGTGAAAGATGTCCTAACTCAGCCAGATATTGATGGAAAGAGAGCTAAATGGATTGCAAAGTTCATAGAGTTCAACATAGAGGTGAAGCCCACCAAGCTTGTCAAAGTCCAGGGCTTGGCTAAGCTTATGGCTAAGGAAAATTGTAGTTTTCTAGACATAAATTGCATGGATTCAAGTTTAGGCGGTGAGCAGACAGAGGAAGCAGCTAAAAAGCAAGAGTAGAATCAATCTTTGGCTGAAAATCTAGCCACCTATGAATGGTATGCTAGTATAGTTCATTTTTTGCAGAAGCTAGAAGTCCCTCCAAGGCATAGCTCAAGTCAAGCCCAATTCATTAAGCTCAGAACAGCCAAATTCTGCATTACAAAAAACTTTCTTTATTGGAGAGACCCATCGGGGATCCTCTTGAGATGTCTAGACAAGGACAATCTGTGAAAGTCATGCACCAGCTCCATTCTTGCATCTGTGGAGGGAATCATTATTGGAAAACCACAACTCACAAAATCCTAAGATTTGGGTATTATTGGCATACTCTGTTCTCTGATGTATTTTCTTTTGTGAGGTCTTGTGACAAATGTCAGAGGTTTGCAGGAAGAAAACAACTAAAATCTCTGCCTTTGAATCCAGTACACGCCAATGGTCCCTTCCGGCAGTGGGGCTTGGAATTCATAGGTGAGATCAATCCACATTCTAGTGGCCAGTGTAAATGGATCTTGGTAGCCACTGATTATTTCACCAAGTGGATTGAGGCTATACCCACTAAGAATTCTAATCATCAGGTTGTCATGAAATTCTTGAATGAGAATATTTTCACTAGATTTGGTTGGCCAACCAAACTGATCATTGATAATGCAGTAGCTTTCAGGGCACAAGAATTGGTGGACATGTGTGAATCCATGGGCATTCAATTAGTGCATTCTACCTCATATTATCCTCAAAGCAATGGCCTGGCAGAATCATCTAACAAGAGTCTTGTAAGGATAATCAAAAAATTGTTGGAGGACAACAAAAAGAGCTGGGATTCCAAGTTGAAGTTTGCGTTGTGGGTTGACAGGGTTACCAACAAGAAGTCCATAGGAAATTCTCCATTTAAGTTGGTTTATGGTGCTAATGTTGTTTTTCCTATCTAGTTGATTCTCACTGTGGCCAAATTCTTTCAAGAAGAGCAAGATGAAGAGAATGACATGGCGAGGAGAATGAGTAACTTGGTTGAATTATAGTAGATCAAAGAACAACTGGTTGAGAAATCAAGAGTTCATCAGAAGAAGATCAAAGAAACCTTTGATAGAAAGGCAAAGGTGGACAGTTTTCAAGTTGGTGACTAGGTTTTCAAATGGGATGAATTGAAGGAAAAGAAGGGAAACCATGGTAAATTTGATGCCTTATGGACAGGACCATTTGTCATTGCTCAAGATCACATGAGCAATACTTTCATTCTGCACAATTTGGAGGGGGAAGGTGTCTTTGATGGCCCCGTAATAGGCGGTTTTTGAAAATTTACTTCATATGAGGCTTTAAGGCCTTAATATTGTAATAGGTTTTTCAGTTTTTGTTTTTATGCAAACAAAATCCATGCCCAATGGAACACTAGGAGATAAGTTTGTTTTGGTCATTAGTGGAAAGGCAGTGGTCTGTAGTTCTTGAAACCTCACAGAGAGGCTATCATCCCCTGAAGGAGCCAGTGTTAGCCCTGAGGTGCAGCGCTACTATTTTGAAGGCTAAAGGAAGGAAATGGTCTATTTTTTTGTCATGAAAGGTCCCCCACACGGTCCATCACCCCACTCTCCTCACTCTTCCACTCCCATTATCATTCACTCATATCCTAACCTAACCCTCACATCCTAACAAAACCCACTTTCACCTTGGCCTATGTAAATTAACCCATTTTTGCCCTGAAAACCTTATATTTCCTCCCATATGCGCCCTTTGCACATTTCTCGAGGACATCTTGTACCTTTGGGTCCCCCCGCCGTCGATCTTCCCACCGATTCGACAGCCCACACTTAACCTGATCGAAATTACATGCTTGATCAATCATCACCGTTAGATCATTCCCGCCAAATCTAACGGCTATCACGCATATTACGCGAGCAACAAGTGAGAGGGATACCCACCCAATAAATGTGGTTTCCTCTCTCTCCTCCGCTGCTATGTGGCACCTGATGAATGGCATCGGGCGGGCTTCGACCTTTACCGCTTACTGTCCGATGACCGCCCGATGTAAACCATTTCCCTCTTGGGTAAAATTGCTCCCAGGTGTTAACTTTTGAGCACCTTCTCTGCCTGATAGCCGTTTGATCTACTTATCTGAGATCTGATGGCTCAGACTTATTCTACTCCTGCCATGACTTCAAGCCTTCGACAATTGATCTCCACCATTAATCCAGCCCATCCAATGGCCTTCGTTCATGATCACCTTAGTTCGTCCTCTGCCCCTTGACCAACATCCTGACCGTTGATCCAGCCCATCCAATGGCCCATTTGCCCCTTACCCCACTTCCCATCAATCATCCGGGGAGGAAAGTTGTTGGCTCTATCAGTGTTTGTGAGAGTTGGACAGTTGAACTGAAATAACGGAAGACATGGCTGAAAGGGGAAAAACAACAACATGATGCGGCCGAACCAATAGAAATAGTCATTGAGCATCGCTGGCATGAGCGAGCCACTTGACAACATGGTGAAATGACTATAATTTGGTTACTATGCTTGTCAGAAACAGAGCCCCTGTGCTCATGCTTGTCTAATTATGGCATCAAGTAGTTAGAAGCCAGAGGGGATAGATTAAGACATCTCGAGCCCTAGAGAGCCCGAGAGCATTGTAAAAGCCTATAAATGGCTGAAATTTAGAGAGAAAAAGGGTTCAACTTTTGGAGACTGTGGAGACTCTGCTCCTCTAAGTGTCTCATCTTCATTCCAGCAATATAAGCTTCTTTTGTCGTTACATGTTCAATTCCCATTTTCACCTATGTTCTAAGCTTGCACTTGAATAGGTTATTCATGTTCTCTTCTGTGTCTAATGCCAGATAATTGTCATCTTATCTCTGCGTTGATAAATTAGATTTGCAAGCTTCATTTGCTTCCTGTAGCTAGCCATTCATATGTGTTTATGTATGCATTTGCTAGTACAGTCAGTATTCTCCATCTATCCATTGAATCTATAAACTATTGAGCATTAGTGGTCTAAAGCCTTGTAAACTTGAGGGTGTTCATGCATGTCTTGAGTGAAAATAGAGTTGAAACAGTCATCTGAATTGATCCAAACCATCATCCATTCCAATAGTTCAGAGAACAATACTGAAGATTTATATGTTACTAGGCATCTCCAAGCTACAACCTAGGAGAGTTTCTTGGAGTGATAACAAGACCCATGAGTCTTAGTTCACATTTACTAAAGGGAGTGGGTTCCCTTAATCATTTTATTTATTTTCCTAAGTTTAGTTGAGTTGAGGGGATTTTAATTATAAGTTTATTTGTGGAGAATGTGTCGTGAATGTAGAGATCTTAGAGACAATTGAGTAATCCTAGGAAGAGTGAGGATTTGAGTGATTTAAATGATTAATTTGGGATTTCGTTTGAGAAAAGGGTGGAGTTGGAGAGATACTTTGGGGGAGAGAGAGATTTTTGGATCTAAACTAAATTGGTTCATGAATCCATTTTGTATAAATTGTGATCTTTTGAATAATTCGAGAGGTTATCTTGAGGTTAGCTAGGGGCTAGCTAGGGGTTAGAGAACTAGAGGATAGTAAGAGCAAGAGTGAGGAGTTAGGAAGAGCAGTAGATGGATTTTATGGAAAATAACTTAAACAATTGAATGTGACTATTTTCCTTGTAAATATTTTATAAAAATACCAAAACAGTGTGGATTTGTATATATCATGTGTGGGAATTTGTGTCTATATGTGTTTTAATAGCCTTATGGTGCATTGAATATGAATCTGAGAAATATTGTGGAATTTTTGTGTTGAATAGCATGGATGACTGACGAAATTTCCATTATGGGATTAGTATTTAATTGTCTAATAAAACTTGTGTATAGGCATGTAGAGATCAGGATTTCCCTTTTAAATGGATGAAGGGATTAGCCAGAAGCGAGTGCAATTGCTTTTCACAATAGACAAAGGAAGATTGAGAACTATCTTCTATAATGGAGGATGCAGGCCTTTTCCAAACTTGCTAAAGGATTATAAAGAGACAGTGAAGGGTGAAAGAATAGTGGAGATTAAGTCGCATCGTTGAAAATGGAGGATGGGCGACTCAGATTAAAGCGCAGATCACATGTTAAATTGGTCAACACTTCAAAAGTCAATAGTCGGCGATGTTTATGATAAGTGGTATCTCATGCGGGTAAGAAAGTGGCAACCGATATTTCTAAATTTCACGCGATTAGCCTAAGTGAGTGAAACATAGCACATGATGGAAAAGGAAAACCACTTTTCTTGCATGCTCTCGACCAAATATTGATCATGCTAGAATCTGCGCGAGATTGCGTGATAGTCGTTCAATTGGATGGGTCACATCGATGGTGGAGATCGTCTGGGCTACTTGGAAAGTGGACGACGTGATAGTCATTGGATCATCCCTGAACCAATAGTGGAGATCATGGCGTCGGGAATAAAGAGGGGGACACGTGTTGGCTTACCTCTTAATTTATGGTATAAAGTTCTATTATGGGTATTCATGTCGGGGGGAACTAGAAGCCACGTACAAAAGGGTTGCAGAATATTTCATTTAATAAAATTAATTTAGAGGAAAAGTCTCCACTTATAGAATTGATTGATGAGAATTGGGAGTAAGGTTCAAGAGCGGTTTTTTTTAACCCATAGTATTATATTAATGATTAATCACCTAGAATCAGATCATTAACCTGTGTTATACAGTGGGGTTTAGTGTTAACGTTACATGATTGTTGGGTTAAAGTACTAGCCCTGCATCATGTTTCAAGCTCAGGGGAGTCCCATGGTTGTTGCAGTTCTCTGTATAGAATCATCACAGCAGCAGGCTTATTGGAGAAGCTATAAAAAGAAGATTATGGTGGTTGGGAGTCTAGGGTTCTAGGTAAAACAAAAATAACCAAGGTGGAAAGAATGCCAAAGAGTTTGCAGCCATTTTCTATATAGCAGACGGGCTCAAAGCCTACATCAGTCCTTCTTCATGGGAAAGTGCTCTGAAAGAGATTTCTAATGGTATAAGGAAATCTGCAAATGGCCTCCTAGATCAAGAGTTATTCCGAATCAAATTTTGCTGACTTAAGCTGTGAAAGTAGAGTTAAAAGGTGCTTGGAGGAGTCTTCGCACATAGAAAAAGTTGGCAGCACTACCAAATTAAGTGGTGATGGTGCTAGAACCTTGGAATTTCAGAAGTCTTAGAACCTCGAGACCTTGAAACTTTGTAACCACAATGTAATTCTTCTTTAAGAAAGTTTTGGTATGATACTAGAGCAGCAAGGATGAATTTCGGGACTCGATATTGAAAGGATGGAGTAGGCCGCATATCGGAGGTTAGAGCCTTGAGACCTTGAAAGGTCAAAACATCGATTTATTTCCTTGATGGTTTATTTGAAAGGAGCCCAATATGGGAAGGTTGGGCACATCAAAACCTTGGTAGGTTGAATATCAGAGCAGTTCATATTAGAACCTTGCAGCAGAGGCATATTAGAATATCAAAAGTTGGAGGCCCTCAGAACATCGAAGGTTGGAGTAGGCTCGAACATCAGAAGGTCGAGGCCATCGGAACCTCAGAAGGTCAAGGCCATTGAAACCATAGAACCTCATAAGTACTTATAAATTGCAATTATTTGAAAGTGTCAAGGTTTGTGAAGGAGAAGAAATACAAAGGAAATCATTGAAAAACAAAGAACCAATTGACCCGTTCTCTCTCCTCCAATTGGACACATGGCAGCAAGTGATTTCCCTTGAGGAGCTAACGTGGAAGATGATGTTAGAATGACGTGGCTGTATGATGGACATAGCAAAGTTTGATTCAAAATTTTCGGTGGCATAATGGAGAAAATCTAGGTGACACATGTCACCACTAAGGAGGAGCCATGTGGAGTTTTGATGACAGCATGTTGCCATCTCGAAGGTCGGCATGTCGGAGGTTGGAGTTTTCGTAACTCATGTCTAATTATTTTGTAGACAAGTTATGATTCGATGAAATGGGCTCTGATGTACGAATGACACATGGATGTGAGATAGTCATAGAACCAAGGGTGTAAAGTGAGGCACAACACCTAAGTTCTATGGAGCAAATCAGATGCAGAGTATTTTGTAACTATTTTATAAATGAGATTTTGAAGGGTTACAATATATAGGATCTCTCATGTGTTAGTGTATGGTCAAGGGAAATAATAGAACTAAGGGTGTAGAGTGAGGCTAGCACCTAAGTGTTATGGAGAACATCAGAGGTCAAGGATTAGGGAACTCTGCCTTAAATTAACTTTGAAGATATTTATGATGTAGGGAGATACGATGTAGGTTGGCATCTACATGTAGAAACCCAAAAGAACCAAGGATGAGAGATATTCACATGGTGATTGTCCCCCAATAGGATCATAAAGGCCCTAGCACCTAAGCACTAAGCCAGCGGTCTCAGGCAGTGGTCATATGAGAAAGAAAATGATAAGGGGGCTAAGCACTAAGGGGCTAAAGGCATCAAAATTGTTTGATTTTGTAACATTATTTTAATATAAGTTACAATAAGTTGTGGCTTTGAAATTGAAATATGGTGTAAAAGCTATGAAATGGAAGATGGATGAGTCGGCAGTAAGGAACATGATCATGCAGAGGAATTGGTTGATGGATTCAATGGCAATGAGGACCTTGATGTGCATAAAAGAGTGCTAAGGCTTGTCTCAAAGTTCAAATAAATCCATCCCTGATCTTCTTGTGCACGCCTTAGTGAATTAAATGAAGTGCAGAAAGTACATGCTAGAGTACAATCAAGCTCTGTAAGCCACGAATAAGAATGGAGAGCCTCGGTACGGGAGATTTATTCATAGAGAGGAGAGTGCCTGGTTGAAGTGTACAAGTGGATTGAGAATTAGTTCTCGATATGGAGATCACTCAGGTGCCCATTATTAGTGATTAATGAGGTAGAAATGGCCAAGTTAGACACAACAAAAAGATAAAGATCCATGCGGGGGTAGACTCTTGGGCAGTGTTGATGGCAAAAGAGGCAACATCGACCGCTGTGCAAAAGAGGAACAAAATAGAGGAGCACAGTTGAGTAATGGGGGAAGCAACATTGTCATGAAAGAGCTATGTAGAGAGATTAGTGAGTGTTTACGTTGTTGTGTAAGGACAAGTGAGCCTGTTCTACTGAGAAAAGGTTGAGAGTACCTAAGTAGAGAAATAGACCCCATGAGAGGTTGTTCTGCTATATGAGAAGATGCCAAAGGTGCCTATGCAAAGGAAGTAGTTTGAGTGAGTCTGTCCTACGTGAGAAGCCGAGAGAGCCTTTGGATAGAATGGGCTAACTTTTGAAGGAATGTTGTTGATAGTAGAAGGACAAGAGATGAATGTATGCCATGAGAGTAGAGAGTTGAGAATAGTTGATGTTGTAGTGTGGAAAGTAGGCTATGATGAGTGATTCTTGTTGAGCAAAGTAGTGGGCTGCTACAGAGTGATCAAAGAATAGAGTTGGTATTAGGTAGAGTGCTTTTCATCCACAAAGAACATTGAGTTCCTTATTGAGTGTTGGTTGGAGCCTACATATAGGAATTTGGTGCCTCCATCTCTAGTGGGTGTTTGAGAAGGCTTGGGGGTTGGTACCTCTTGCAAGTTGGTGCTTTCATAAATCCAAGGAGATTCAAGTTGGTGCTTGCAACAAATCCATGAAGTTGGTGGTTCACATGATGCTTCTGGTAAGATATACAAGTGTCTGCAAAAGGAGGGAATTGGTGCATGCCCCTAGTGGGTGCTAGCAAACAATCAAAGGGATTTGGTGCTTCCTGTGAGTGGTGGCTCACAAACAAATTGATTTTATAGAGTAGGTGTTATTATTTTACATCAATAACAACAAAAAGCTTTGGTGGTTTGTCATGTGGAAAGAGTCAATTTTTCGGACAAAAATGACCTCCCTAGAAGCTAAGGCTTTCTAGTGACAAACAAAACAATCAAGCACTATCTTTCCCTAAATATGCATTTAAAATACAAGCAACCAGGTGTTTAAAGCATACCTTTAGTCCAACGCTGTTTGTAGCAGCCAAGCCTCTCCGATCTAGATGAGCTCCTCCTTCTCTTTGAAACCTGCATTCACTAACAAGCAAACGATTACATAGCACCTGAATAACTCATATAATAAAACATATTCATCTTAAAGACCAAGGAGTATATGAAACAAATTATATATAACAACTTGTTGAGAAAAATGAACTTAATTGTATTAATTGGAAACAAAAGAAACCATTACAACCAGTGCCTTGGTGTTGTGCAGGTCCCTCCCAGGGTCCAGCAAGAGTTATCCTTTACTTTGATCAGCTCACCCACTTCCAAATGAAGCTAAGAAAGGATTGGAATCTCTCCTCTCAAGCTCTAAAAGGGAGTCCTAATTTCAGCAGCATCTACCCTTAGGAATGTTCAGCTTTCAACCTCTCTTCCCTCTGGCCCAATGCATGTATTTATAATGCTTTGGAGGAAGTTAATCAGGTCCACCATCAATGGGATAAGCCCCTCTTTCAATGGGATAGCTCTCCTCTTGATGGGATAAGTTCCTCTTTCTTTGGGATGCATGAACCATCTGGAGGCGCTCAATCCACGTCAAACCATCTTCTAGAATGCTCTAGATTTGACCACAAGTAACTTTTTTGAAGTAAAAATTGCGCCTTTTGACCTTTACAGGAGTACGCACCCACCCCTTTACAGACAGAGCGTACAAGTACGCAGGTATTGTGAACTTGAGGTGTGTACACGCAGGTAAGGGTAAGAGAAACTGCGTAACCAGAGTTAATTGACTTTTTAAGGACTTTCTCTCTTTCTTGGGGTTTGACATGAGGAGCATAGGTATAAGACTTGCCAAGGAGGACAGTATGACAGTTGATGGAGCCATATCGACTGCAAATAGTCATGGTGAAAAATTTTAGTGTAACACTATCTTAATTTCTGAAGTAAAACTCTATGTTTATCCTCAGTATAGGTGATGGTAGTTTAACAAGTGGGCCCTTGAAAAGATCTACCTTCTAAATTATTTTCCTTCTCACACTAAGCGGTCATTCCTATACTCTTGCAATCTACTTGCACTAGTGCAGGTATAGAACTTATGTGAGAAGTATAACTTACACTTACACTGAATACTTGTATTTTCTTGTAGGGGCTCTAAGCCTCAAGGCTTGGAGCACTATGTTCCTGTAACAAGACACTAGTCCTTGTACCAGAACAGAGCTTCCTACACCAAATATTCCAATTTTCTTTTGGGAAATAAAGAGCATGTTAGCTATAAAAGAATTGCAAGTGTAGGTAGAATTTGAAATAATCTTGCACACAAAAAGAATTCTTTAATCGACTGAATCTCAAAAAATAGAAATAAAATCTTAAGATAAAAACAATCTTCAAAAGTAAAGCAAACTTTCTTCAGTCAAAGGGGTTTTGCATGTAAACAAATATAACTCGAAATGGTTCATTGTAATATTCTAGATTACTTCTAGTCTTCTTCCTTAAATCATGAAGTGCACATACAAATTGAGATATGCAACAATGTTCTTTCTATTTAAAGAAGTTATCTTTAATATTTAATAATTGAACTTTCAGTATTAGAGATGCCTTCTTCAGATGACAAATGCTTGCTTCGCAGAAATGGATTAAATCATGTGAAAGGAAAAGAATGAAATATTTTCTATAAATGAACTAGCGAACCAGGGTGCAAAATCCTACATGCACTAGTGCACGAAGGATCTCATCTGCACGACCCAAGTGAAAGGAAACCAACAAAGAAATTACATAAAGCAATTTAATTCAACTTTCACACAACAGATCCATTCACACTTGACTATTTTAATGAAATAAATCAGAATTCATAGGCAAGCGCAAAATCAAGATTCAAACCATGCTTCTGTAAATAAATAAATTTAACACACCTTTAAGATAAAAAAGAAATAGGGTAAACAAGATGGGTTGGCTGGGCCCTAGCCAACTAGCTCATTTCTCGTTTTAGGAAATAAAAAACGTCAGCACGTTATCAACACATCAATGAAGAATTATAATGCAAAATGAGAAAATCATGGCACAACTCCTTGTATTAATTCCGATCAGCAAATATACATTTGAGTTCAAGTCCAGCCTAGAACGAGGGCGACAATGAAATTACAAATAAACCAGAAATTGCAATGATCTGCTATCACTATCACTTGCTAGCTTACTTCTATATGAAATCTATATTTTATACAACCCTTCGACTTGTGGCCATAACCAAAAATTACAGTCGTTCCAAATCAATCCTTTCAGCTGAAATGAAATAAAAAACAAAATTACAAAATTGAGCTGATGGCTATAATAAGGTGCGAACTATTCATGGCCGTAGCCTAATCCTCAGTCGTATCCTTGATTGTCCTCCTCTTTGAGTTCAACTCCGGATGACCGCAATTGAACTGGATGACATGGACCAAGATGCCCGCGTGAAGTGATCGAACTGTTACGGAGATCACAGAAGGGATAGTTGCTGGCGGTGTAGGAATCTACCTGCACTAGATCAAGATAGCATAACGATTAATACTTTAGCTTATCACATACTTTTAGGAAAGTAAATATAAGTTACAAGAAATATTTATCTATTTAAAATGATTAATTAAGCACCTAATAAACCTTAAACATGAAATATGAAGTTTATGTAGGAATGGACAGTATTCTTGGACTAGTGCAGGAATGAGGAGGTTTATGTACAAAAACAGAGGTTAATGATTGTGGTTTTGTGATAGGAAGGGTATAAAATAGGGGCATTTCGGCCTACCAATATCTTCAATGTAGATGTGGTGTTTTTTCTTTTCCACACGTTCTACTAATGTTGAGGAGTGGATCCTCCCATGTTTGATGTTTGTCGCATGTTTCTGAACCCTCTAATTTATTGAGCAGCCAGTTTCACCGACATAGGGAAATTCTATGAACAAATGTGTGGTGTTTCCATGGGCTCATGCCTTTCCCCTATTGTAGCTAATTTGTTCATGGAGGACTTTGAATGAAAATATTTGTCCTTAGCTCAATACAAACCAAAGCTTTGGAAGAGATTTTTTGATGACACCTACTTCATTTGGCCTCATGGTCGGGATAACTTGGATCTCTTTCTCCATCATCTTAATAATTAGTCTAGCTCCATAAAATTTACTATGGAATGTGAAATCAATGGGAGCTTGCCTTTTCTTGATGTCCTTATTTCAAATAAGGACGATGGATTATTCTCACACCAAGTCTTTCGAAAGAAAACTCACGCGAAGTAGTATCTTCACGCTAAGTCCCATCATTTCCCTACTCAAAAGTTGGGTGGTCTCATCACTTTAGCCACTCATGAATTTAGAGTTTCTAATCAAAGTAATCTTGAAGATGAGAAAACCCATCTCCTCAAGGTTTTCAAAAATAATGGTTATAATAAGCTCCAATTCCTTAGGGTTTTCCTTAAATCTGGCAAGGGTTCCAAGATTAAAAAAGAACCCAATGATCGGTTTTCTAGGGTACACCTTCCTTTTATACAAGGGACCATTGACAGGATTGCAAGGGTCCTAAGAAAGCATAAGGTTCCCTCAACATTTAGGCCCCTTAACACTATTCAAAGTTCCCTAAGATCTGTAAAAGACACGGTGGAACCTAAGAATATGAAAGGTGTTTATGTAATCTCTTGTTCTTGCGGAACACCCTATGTTGGTGAAATTGGCCGCTCAATAAATTAGAGGATTCAGGGACATGCGGCAGACATCAAACATGGGAGGAGCCTCTCCTCAGCATTAGCAGAACATGCAGAAAAGACAAAACACCACATCTTCCATCACCGCAAGAGTAGGGAAGCTATATAGATTGAAAGGATGCCAAGGTTGGAAAATTAGCAGTTGTTGTCATTTCTTCTTAAATGATATATATATATATATATATATATATATATATATATATATATATATAATTTGTTATTTTTTATTATTTATTTATATTTTAATCTTGACTACTAATAAAAGATTAATTAATTTTTCATTATTCATTTATTTATTTAGTCATTTAATTAATTATTATTATTATTTTATGTTTTTTAAAGTTTGACCATTTATTATTTTTATTTATTTTTAAGTTTTTAGAATTAATTATTTTGATTATTTAAGTTTGACCCAAATATTATTTTTATTGTATTATTTCATTATATTGATTTTATTAATTATTTTATTGTTTTGATTATTTAGGTTTGAACTAAATATTATTTTTATTTTTAGATATTCATTTCATTAAAAAAATTCCTTTTGATTATATTTTCCTTAGTTCAATATTAACAATCATATTCTAACAATTATTTTTTAATATTAAAATATTATTTATTTAGTCAAATATAACTGTTTTCTTTATATGAAAATAATATTATATATTTAGTCAAACCTAACCGTTATATTATAACGACTATTTTTTTTTACCTTCATCTATTTAACATGATGCCAAGATCTCTTTCTTCATCTTGTCTCGATGATGAACCACACTAGATGGTTCAAAACGTGCTAACAAAACTTTGATGATGTGATTTTTTACCCAAATTTTTCTTACTTTTCATACTTTTTGTTGTGAAAAGAAGATGAACTACAACATAAGTGTGGAATGATAGGAAGCCCACAATCAAATAAGGTCCATAGGACCAATCCCCACACAGATGAAAAGAAGCAGTTGTAGGAGATAAGATAGCATTGGCTCAGGGGGAGTTGCTTTATTTAGTAGTAGCAGGCAACAATTATCACCACCAGGAAGAAATATTGCTAAGTAAATGAATGGTTTTCACCTTTGGTGGAATACCTGTATTTCATTTAAGTTGTGAATTTGATTATGCCTAGTAGTCTTATGTTAATAAACACACTTGGTATAAGTTGTGCAAGTACCTTAACTTTCAATTGGTATTGCTATGTCAGTTGATAGTTTGGGGTCATATGGAGTAACCTTTTGTGCAAATGGGCATTTCTTTTTGAAAAAAAGTTATTAGAGATAACCTTGTACATAGCATCCAATTTGCATCAATTTCTTGGTGCAATTAATATTATTGAAACAGTTGTCCCTATTGTAGAAGTATGATCTCAAGGGGAGAAGAAGTGGTTAAAATGCTCAGTAGAAGTGAACATAGAGGATGAAGCAACAACCTAAGGCATTCAAAACTGGAGAAAGTCAAAGAAGAGGTACTATATGTTTTGGGGGAGCATATCACATATGTCCAGTTTTATAGAGAAACAACAATGATCAGTCCTTCAAGAGAAGTTTGCAGAGCAAAAAGAAAATCATCGACTAGGGCCTCATCATTGACAATCGATGATTTCATGGGCAAGAAAAAGGAAGCTTGTAGCCCTCTTCCATTGATGTCAAAAGGGGAGATAATTATTAGAGAAGTTGTGATGGCCCATGCAGAGGAGAGAAATCCATTGCTAGCTCATGCAAGAGAAGTGTGGAAGCAACATGAGGTTTGGCCATTAATGTGTAGTGATGAGGTTGAGGTGTTGGCATCAATGCCAAAGGGCAATATTGTTGGAAAGTTGGAATTGTCTGGATGGCTAGTAGTTGCAAGTGTGTTGGTGTTGATGTCAAAAATCATGCTGGGAGATGTGTTGGGTAGTTCGCATTATCTAACTGTTTGAAAGAGTGTTGGCATTGATGTCAACCAAACTAGTCTAGATGTTTGTGGCAAAAAATGTTAGCTTTGATGTCCACTAGACTGACTATGATGGAAGTAGATGTGTCAAGCTCAGGGGGAGTCTCATGGTTGTTGTAGTGATTTGTAGAGAATCATCACAGTAGTAGGCCTATTGGAGAAGCCATAAAAATAAGGCTATGGTGGTTGGGAGTCTAGGGTTCTAGGTAGAAGAAGAAAAGCCAAGGTGGAAAGAATGGCAGAGAGGTTGCAACCATTTTTCAGGTAGCATATGGGCTCAAATCCTACATCTGACCTTCTCCATAGGAAAGTTCTCTGAAATAGATTTCTAATGGTATGAGGAAGTCTAGATATTGGCCTCCTAGATCAAGAGTTATTCCTAGTCAAATTTTGGTGACTTAATCCATGAAAGTATAGTTAAAGTTTTCTCAGAGGAGTCTTGGTGCATAGCCAAAGTTGATAGCATTGCCAAATTCAGTAGATATGGTGGCAGAACCTCAGAACATTGGAAGGCTTAGAACCTTAGGACCTCAGAACTTCGTAACCACAATGTAATTCCCCTTTAAGAAAGTTATGATCCAATATGAGGGTAGCAGGGTCAAATTTGGGGACCCAATATCGAAAGGACAGAGTAGGAAACATATAGGAGGTTGGAGCCTACGAACCTTGAAAGGTCATAACATTGGTTTATCTCCTTAGAGTTTTATTTGAAAGGAACCCAATATTGGAAGGTTGGGCACATCGAAACCTTTGAAAGTTGAATATCAGAGTAGGCCATAGCCAAACCTCAGAGTAAAGGGCATATCAGAATATCGGAAGTTGGAGGCCTTCAAAACATCAGAGGTTGGAGAAGATTAGAACCTCGGAAGGTCGAGTCCATTGGAACCTTAGAACCTCATAATTCCTTATAAACTGCAATTCTTGTAAAGTTTTGAGGTTTATGAAGGAGAAGAAATACAAAGGAAATCATTGAAAAACAAAGAAATGATGGACCCTTTCTCTCCCCTCCAGTTGGACACATGGAAGGAGGTGATTGGCCCTGAGGAGTTGACATGGAAGATGACATCAGCATGATGTGGTTGTATGGAGGACACATGGAAGTTTGATTTGGCATTTTCGGTGGCCTAATGGGTAAAATTTGGGTGACATGTATCACCACTAAGGAGGTACCATGTGGAGTGATGACAATATTACATCATCTCGGAGGTCAACATATCAGAGGTTGGAGTTTTCGTAACTCCTATCTAATTTTTTTGTAGAAAAATTCTTATCCATTCAAAGGAGATCTGATGTATGAATGG
Source organism: Pinus tabuliformis (assembly GCA_031772625.1). Classification (NCBI taxonomy): domain Eukaryota; kingdom Viridiplantae; phylum Streptophyta; class Pinopsida; order Pinales; family Pinaceae; genus Pinus; species Pinus tabuliformis. The sequence goes on from CM062805.1 coordinate 1,331,692,459, forward strand.
CACATGGTTATGGGATATGCATAGAACCAAGGGTGTAAAGTGAGGCATAACACCTAAGTGTTATGGAGCAAGTTGAAGGCAGAGTATTTCGTAACTCTTTTATAAATGCAATTTTGAAGGGTTATGATATAGAGGAGATCTGATGTGTTGGTGCATGGTCAAGGGGACTAATTGAAATAAGGGTGCAGAGTGATGCTAGCACCCAAGTGATATACAGAAGATAGGAGGTCAAGGATTTTAGAGCTTCGCTTTAAATGAACTTTGAAGAAAGTTACAATGTACGGAAATCCAATGTATGTTGGTGTCTAGATGTAGAAACCCAAAAGAACCAATGGTGAGAGATATTCACAAGGACATAGTCCCCTCACAGGAGCATAAGGGCCCTAGCACCTAAGCACTAAGTTGAAAATCTTAGGCAGTGGTCATATGAGAAAGAAAATGATAAGGGGGACAAGCACCAAGGGGCTAAAGGCATCAAAATTGTGTGACTTCATAACGTTCTTTTAATATAAGTTATGATACATTGTGGCTTTGAAATTAAACTATGGTGTAAAATATATGAAATGGAAAATGGATGAGTCGACAGTAAGGACAACGATCGTGATAAGTATTTGGTCGATGGAGTCAATGGTGATGAGGACCACGATGTGCAGAAAAGAGTGTTGAGGCCTGTCTTGAAGTTGAAAGAAATCCATCCTTGATCTTCCCATGCACACCTTAATGAATTAAAAGAAGTGCATAAAAGCCATATCGGAGTAAAATCAAGCTTTTTGAGCGATTCATAAGCATGAAGAGCCTCGGGATAGGAGATTTGTTCACAGAGAGGAAAATGCCTGGTTGAAGTGTACATATGGACTCAGAATTAATTCTCAATATGGGGATCACTCAGATGCCCATTCTTAGTGATTAATGAGGCAATTTTGGCAAAGTCATATGCAACAGTAGGATAGAGAGTCGTGTAGGAGTGCACTCAAGGGCAGTGTGGATGGTGACATAGGCAACATCGAACAATGTGCAATAGAAGAAGAAAACCGAGGAGCACAATTGAGCAATGGGGGGAGCAGCATTTTCATGAGAAAGTTGTGGAGATAGCTTAGTGAGTGTGTGTGTTGTGGTGTAAGGCCAAGTGAGCCTATTCTACTGAGAAAAGGTTGAGAGTGCCTAAGTAGAGAAAGAGACCCCGTGAGAGGTTGTGTTGTTGTATGAGAAGATGCCAAAGGTGCCTATGCAAAGGGAGTAGGATGAGTGAGCCTGTTATATGTGAGAGGCTGAGAGAGCCTATGGATAGAAGGGGTCAAGTGTTGAAGTCATGTTGTTGATATCAGAAGGTCAAGAACTGAATGTATGCTGTGAGAGCAGAGGATCGAGAATTGTTAATGTTGTAGCGTGGACAATGGGTTGTGATGAGTGACTGTTGTTGAGAAGAACATTGGGTTGCTGTAAAGTGAGCAGAGTATATACCTGATATCAGGAAGAGTGGCTTCCATCTACAGAGAACATTGAGTTCCTTACTGAGTGTGGGTTGGAGCTTGCATACAGGAAGTTGGTGCTTCCATCTCTAGTAGATGCTTGAGAGGGTTTGGGGGTTGGTGCCTCCTGCAAGTTGGTGCTTTCTTAAATCAAAGGAGGTATAATTTTGTGCTTGCAACAAATATGTGAAGTTGGTGCTTCACATGGTGCTTCTGGTAAGTTGGACATGTGTCTACAAAAGGAGGCAGTTGTTGCTTCCTACTAGTGGGTGTTAGAAAATAATTAAAAGGAGTTTGTGTTTCCTATGAATTTTCGCTCACAAACAGATTGATGTAATAGAGTAGGTTCTCTTATTAGACATCAATAACAAAAAAACGCTTTGGTGGTTTTTCCCCAAAAGGATTTCCACGTAAAACCTCTGTGTCTCAAGTGTATACTACTCATGGTGTGTGCTTGTATGCTGATTTCATATGGCTTCCACTTGATATGTTGTTGATTATTATATGGATGGTTACTAAGTCTGAATAAGAAATATAGATTGGCATAAAAATTTAAATTATCCTTAATACTAACTCAACCCCCCTAGTAGTAACATTGTTTCCAACAATCCCCAAACACATGTGGTTTTTCTTTCTTTATCTATCATCTCTCCCTCTATCCCTCTCTTTGTCTCTCTCTTCTTCCCTCCCCTCTTTCCATCTATATCTCTATCTCCCTATGTATCTCCTTTGTCTCTTTATCTCAACCTCCAAACATAGACACACTCTCTCTCCATATCCCGTTGTCTCTCTCCCTCTTCCTCTGCCCCCCCCTCTCTCTCAATGCACGTAATTAATAATAAAAAAAATTGTACTTACACTAAAACCAATGCACACTACTAATCTAATTAATTTAAAATTAATATACATCATGCATCTAGCTACATCAAATTAGAAATCAAAATCTACAATGAATTAAAAGCATCTAGCGCAAGCATTCAAATAGAATTAGAAATCAACATCTACACTAAAATGAATGCATCTAGTGCAAGAAATCAAATAGGATTAGAAATCAACATGTACACTAAAATCAATGCATCTAGTGCAAGAAATCAAATAAGATTAGAAATAAGCAACCACAATGAAATCAATGCATCTAGTATAATCAATCAAATAAGATTAGGAATCAACATCTACACTAAAATCAATGCATCTATTTCAATGAATAACACTATATGCCCCCCCCCCCCTCTCTCTATCTCCCACCATATATATCTATATCTTCCTCCATTTCTTATTCTTTGTCTCTCTATCTCACCCCCCAAACAAACACACACACACACACACTCTCTCTCTCTCCATATCTATCTATCTATCCCTCCCTCCTTCCCTCTATCTCTTTCTTATTCCCTCTCTCCCACCTCCATATATATATTTCTCTCCCTCCATATCTCCTTCTTTGTCTCTCTATATCACCCCATAAACATACACTCTCTCTCCATCTCTATCTATCTCTCTCTCCCTACCTCTTCCTCCCCCCTCTTTCTCTCTCTTCCCCTTCTCTCCTTCTCTCTCCTTCTCTTTCTCTTCTCTCCCACTCTCCTCTCTCCCCCACACTCTCTCCACCTCTCCCTTGTCACTCCCTCTCTTTCTCTCCACCTTTCTCTCTTTGTATCTTTTCTTCCCTCCATCTCTCCCCCCTCCAAATCTATCTCTCTCTCCCTTCCTCTCTCCTTCTCTCTCTTAATTCTCGTCTCTCTTCCTTCCTCTCTCTCCCTTTGTTCCCCCCCCCCCCCCAATGGTACCCTCTCTCGCTCCACCCTCCAACGCTATCACTATCTCCCCCTCACACTTTACATTTTACATTACATTACATCCTACATTTTTCATTGTACTTACTTACTTACATACATTACACCTACTCATCTCCCATGTATATCTATATATCTATATATATATATCTCAACATTTAAAAAATGTTGACAAACTTACTTACATTACACACATCTCCCCTATACTAGATTGTAGAGCACCTCTTAACGTAATAAAAGGGATATTTAATATTTTAATTATTTATTTTTTTAAGTGAATTTTATTATTTTAAAAAATTGGAAATTACATTAAAAGATAGCTTTAATTGATGAGTCTCTTGTTGGGGAGACCATACCATAACTAGAAAAGAACTCTTAGTAGAGAGGACAAAGATAACTGGATACAAAAAGAGACAACAAAGGATGCGAGATTATTGGAGACCTTTCTTGGGATACATTTCCGAGAGAGACTAATATCAAATGACACATAGAACATGGAGATCAGAAAACTACTTAGAGGGGTCTGCATCTAAGACAACAACTTTCATGGGCTCCTTCGAGCCCTTGAGAGCTATTTCCAATTCCTGAGGTATGCCAAGGTATCACTCAAATCTATCAAACCAGTGATCTAGTTTACCCAGAAGGCGATGTGCGTGATCTAGTTAATGAAGGATGTCCTCTTGGTACTCCTAATTATAAATTAATGTTATTATTTTAAAGCAAAAATAATTATTTTTTTGAAATTTTAATTTTTAATTTTTAAGTAATTTATATTATTTCAATTAAAATATATAAATGATGTTTATATGAAAAAATATTACTATATAATAAGTACATTTTATAAGTGTTAGAATATTTTTTAGTCCCTACCTTAAGGGTTGCTAGGGACTATAGTAATCAGGTAGGCCTGTTCTGTTAATCCCTGCACAAAAACCAATGACCTTTTTATTTTTTTAGGCCAAAGTTTCAAGTTTTTTTTTTCATTATGTTTTTCATTGAAATTTTATTTGACCTTTTATTTTTAACCAAAGTTTACATTCACGACATTTTATTCTTAAGTGAATTTTACATTCACCGTCTTGAGGTAAGAGGCCCGCATTAATATTATGAGAAGAGCATGTATTTGATGTACATTCTTCTCAAGTGAAGTAATTCTAGTATTACTTCAATAACATTTGATGTTTAATTCAATAATATTTTATGTTTATTTCAATAACATTTTATGTTTGATTTGTAATGTCTGTATTATAAACTTTTCCCATTGCCTTTGAAGCTTGACATCTAGGTCTTTGTGACACCTATGGGATTAGTCTTGAAAGATACAACATGTTCTACCAATAGTTCTCACCATCTCATTGAAATTTCCTTCCTCTCATCTACAACACCAAGGGCAAGGTAAGCAACAACAGGGCTGGTGGCAGAGCAAGTGACAATAGAAACACCGGTAGTCACATATTCCATAGTAGCATGGGAAGATCCAGTAGTAGTAGTCTTAGCAGTAACAACTATAGTTTACATTGTTAAACCAATGGATTGTGAAATTGATACGGTAGTGAAGGCAAAATATCCAAATGTTCCACAAAATCAGGGCCCTGTGGTTCAAGACAAGTTATCATAATACGACATTATTTCAGGAGAATGGAAATTATAATTTTATATGGAACTTTCATATAATTTTGGAGCTATTAGAATCAGGCTCTATTATTGGAGAGAAAAAAAACCCATGTGAGTGCATAGAATGAGCATCAGTAAACTTAACAAGAGACAACAACGATAATTTTTTAAGGAAATTTCTGTGGCAATAGACTCTTCAGCATTATGCAAGAAATAGAACCTGTGTTAACCATTTATCTTACACTACATCCCTTGAACAATTTAATCATGTATCTCAAAGATGACTTACCGGATCAATTCAATTTATAGGAATGATACAAATGCTTATTCCACAACCTAGTTCCTCCCCAAAAGGGCCTTTGACAATGATGTCTCCCATGGATTGAGTGTTTGTTTTTATTATTGATTTTTCTTTATAGGGAAAAAATAGATATTAGCTATTTTAAGCATAAATGAAAAATATAGATTGATATACATAAGGAAATCTCGCCTCACTATAAAAAGGTTGCATTATGTCATAATTTATTGAAATTTCATGCACTGCTCCATGCTGGTCTCTTTAGGTAGATTAGGATAACCTTAGCTCCATGAATGAGCAAGTAATGGACACTGATAAAAACTATGTTATAGTGAAACCAAACCAGATAAAAGTGTTCCTCTGCCAGTGTCCCTTCAACCCCTAAATTGAGTTGCTTCCCAAGGATATCCTTCCCAACACACCCCATAATCCTTTGTCACATTCATTTCGCCTTTCATAGTCCACTCACAAATGCATGACCACAGTTAGTTTTCTTTCCACCAAGCCTGTTGAACCAACTCCTGAACCACCTGCATAACCAAATGGTGCTTTTGTTCGGTCAAGACACTATACAAATTTGCATCAATCAATACTTCCCTTGTGTCCACTTTTCCCTATTCTATTTAAAACAAAGGCGAGGAAATTTTTTTGAACCTTTATCCCTTTATCTTTTCTTCTTCTAAGCTAACAAGAGCTTGAAAAGAGGAAATGTTAAGAAAGCATTTTGCAACTCACTCTAGATTGTAATGCCTTCCATCTGCTATGGTTTATCTATTTTTCCCTCATGGATTGACATGGCTTCAAAGGGAATTTGTTGGCGATCTATGGTAACATCATCCCCCTAAATGATATATTGTTTTTTTGGGTTTTTATTGATTTATTTTTTCTCTATATATGTAATATTTTCTATGGTTGAACCTAAAAAAATAGTTCCAACAATAGTAGACCCAACATTTAGAGAGTGATTCCCTGCTTGCGCTCTTCAACTCCATTATGTTTAGGAGTATGAGGACAAGAGCTTTGAATTCATTAAAAATGGAGTAGAATTTAGAAGTGCACTTCATTACCAAACTATTCAAGGTATTCTAGAGTTATCGTGATAAGACTTTTTCACTGCCACAAGACATCCATCCCAGATAAATATAGATGAACACCCTATGCCCTAATTCTTTCTTCGAAGAATCTTGTCACCTCTTTAAGCTCTTCGTAGTAGAAAAATGATAGACAAAACACTAGCCTTAGCCTTAGCATATTACAATGTTTATAAAATGTAAGGAAATGGCATCCATGTAGTGGGGAAATGTGGATTGCATCCAAGCCCCTGTTCCCACCCAAACTTTCATTTTTTTTTCAATTACTATATTTTTTTTTATTTGACCATAGTTGTATTATGAAACAAGTAGTAGTGGGTGTTTCATGTTGGGCATGTGTCTACATGAAAGCATGGTGGCAAGGTTGGTTGGTTCATGGTAATGCATGATTTTATGATTCAAGGTTGGGCTTTGATACCAACAAGAAGCTCAACAAAACAATTTCCAATATACTGGAGACCAAGATTTGTGTACTCAAGTCATACTTCTACATTAAGTTCTACGATGTCAAGGTTAGTTCTCAGTTCCTCCTTTTGTTTTGTTTTGGTGCAAATGGATTCCCAATTGAACCATCATTTGCCTCTATTGTGTTGATATTATGCAATTTTTTACACTTTTGTTTGTGGCATGGGATTAGGGGCCACCTCATCCATTCACATAAAATGTTATGTGCATGCATGGCTTACACCAATAATGTCAAACTTTGTCTTCTAGACCAGCGTAGGAAAGGAATTATAAGACTGCTTCATTATTATCACACCTAAGCACATCACATTGTTCCCTTTGGAGTTTAAGGTATTTTAGGGTTTAGGAAAAACAAATTTTGTAGGGAATGGGTTTGGCATTTTCCTATTTGTCTACAAGTTTGTAAGGGCCTCTATTATGGAGGAAAATGTTAACTAGATTCATCTGTTGATATTGAAAAATGTCAAATTTTGGATGGAATGGCACCACATTTTAATGTCGCATAACTTTCAACATAAGATACACCTTTCTGGAGTTCAACTTGCAAATGTCCAATAATCAACAATCACATACACAACAGACGTTAAGTAAGAAGGAAGTAGACAAGACCATGGATATTGAAGATGTTAAGCCTATTATTAGTGTAGATGTTCCCGATTGAGTTTATTCTTCTTATTATAAGTCTCAGCATTCAAGAAACATTTTCCAAGGGCTACACCATTTTCTTTAGATGCCAAACTTCCTTCAACTTCTATTTCAGGTTTTAGGGAAACCGATTCCACGAAAATGGCCCAAAATTTGCATCTAGTCTCATCTTATGAAATTCATGGTGAGCATAAACCACATCAAAAAAGGAACTCATGGAGGGATTAAAGGTTTATTAATCTCACCAATGAACCAAAGACCCAAACAATAGGTTGGGTTTTGACATTTTAAAAGAGTTGCATTACCAATGTTAATATGCTTGACATATCAATATATTTTTAATATTTCACCTTAATGATTTTTTGGAATAGCAAAACTTTGTAAGATGTTCTATAGGTCATAGAATACTTGTAACTGGTTCGACATACCCAATGGTATACATGGATGGAAAATAAGTTATTTATTTGGTCTTTTTATTGGGCTATGACTATGTCCATTTTCAATTCCTGGTGGCACATTTTTTCATAATATGAACAGGAAGAGTGTCAGTGAAAAGGTAACCTTGAAAGGTTCAAGCATTTGGACGAAGATAGAAACCTAATAAAAAATTCTCTTACTGTGAAAAAGGTAAAAAGTAGTTACATTTTTTCAATTGTGAAAAGGACTTTAGTTAATTTAGTAAGTTATTTTACTGCATAAACAATATGGCAATTCATTTACTATTTTAAATTTATGAAATGTTTTACTATTGTTTGATGATATGGAGTTATAATGAAATTTTCCTATTTGTGTTTATGAAACTTTTCTTAAAGATTATTTTAACCTAGAAAGCGAATTTATTAAAGAAAAACATTGGTGTTAATTTCAATATTAGAAACTAGACATCTTGACATTATGTTATCTTCATAAGCATAATTTCTATGAATTTCATCTACTATAGATAGGTTTGTTCCTAATCTCTTAGAAGGTGGTGTTTGTTCAAATTCAAAAGGTTATTTTGAAATCAACAAGTGTGTGAAAACAATTGTCATGGAAATGATGTTCTACCTTATTTAGCATACCATGGACATAACTACATTGTTAAGAGGAAATTGTTAGGAAGAAATTTATAGGGAAATCATGTAGTACAAATTCTAAATGTTAAAAGACACTATTTTTTAAAGTATTGGACATATTAAGTAGCATAAGAAATTCCATCAATTAAACTGATAGCGGAATTCATACTAAGAATATAGGGTCGATACTAAGTAGCATACACTAACAATATCTACAAATATATTTAGGGTTAAATATAGAGGCTGCCTATTTCTTGTCAAGGATTTGGCACCAGATATGGTGTGTAATTTTTTGCAGTAAGTTTTTCATTTTCTCTCATCTTGAGAACTTTAATTTCAATGCACCACCAAAGTATGTACTTTTTATGGACTATTGAATGATTTAACACATTAGTTGAAGGTTTCATAAGTAGTTTATGTATTTGCAGAGATTCTTGTGGAACTTATTGAACGAGAGAAACAAGTGTGCATCCTTCCAAAGGAAAATATTGACACATTTGTAAAAGTAAAATGCATGCTCTTTTAATTCCATTTAGTTATAGCATTTAGTATTATTCAATGTAAGCTAACCTTAAGATGATTATTATTTTTATCCAGGAAACTTGAGTTGAGGGTTTGCTACGAAAAATTCAAGTAGACTATATTTTAAAGGTAAGAAATGACTCAACCCAACAAACGATATGGAACTTGTGATATTTGTGAAGATATAATGTTATATAACACTAGAAATCATTAGCAATAGTGTACATGTGTTTATTATATGTTTTTGTTAAAAATTTAGTAGTTAAAAGGATTATTCTTCTCTATAAGCTAAATTCACTATTGTTTGTAATTCTAGGCTTGGATGTTTATGAAAACACGATAATTGGTGATGTGATGGAAAGAGGAAGTTTTGGTGGCTAGAAGAAGAGAGTGACAATAGGTACAAGTTGCTCACATTTTGAATCTCAACCACTAAGCAAAAGATTATTTGTATAATATGTTATGAAAAACATCTTGTACAATCATTTATTCTATAGTAGTTGTATTTAGTACCAGGATGATTGATACTACTGTATAACTTGACATGGTATATGAGTTGTTTTATTTGTAAGGATGTTGTACTCTAAGGTACTATTATAAACTAGTTAAATGGATACATCATTTTTACGATAAAATTCACAAATTTGTGCAAATTTTTCATTGTACATAACTTTTCTAATTTGGCTAGGATTGAACAACCACCCAAATTTTTCTAGTGAACAAAACTATTATAAGGACTAATTTTTCCTCAAATTGGCTCCCAAAAGCTAAATTTTATTTTTGAAGCTAATATACATTCATCTTTGAAGGTGAAATGGTTGTAATTCCAATAAAGATGTTGTTATGGATCACATTTCAACGGGTTTAGATAGTTCAACTACGTTTTAGATTGTAAAGTGTTTTAAGAAATTTGAACATATGATGGAGTGGACAATTCTAATGTCACTTCCTTATACTACACCATATACTTTTGATCTCTTTGGTGATGTAATTTTATTTTTAGAAGGGGAAATAATATATCAAGGGCCTAAGGAACATGCACTTGAGTTTTTTGGGAGATGTGGTTTCAAGTGTCCAGAACAAAAAGCTATTACCATTTTTTTGTAGGAGGTATTGGAATTCTAATATGCTCGTCATTGCTAGTATTTCAACTCAGTGCGAACATCAATATGATTTCATCTATCTATTCGTGTTCCAGATTATATCCCAAAAGGATGAAGAACAATATTAGAGTTATGATACTGGAAGGCCTTATCCATATGCTTCTGTGAATCAATTTTACAGAGAGATTCCAAGAGTTTTATATAGGGAAATAACTTGTTGATGAGATTTATACACCTTATGATAAGTCTGCAAGTCATAAAGATGCACTATCCTACATTGGATATTTGAAAAGAAAATTTGAGCTATTAAAAACATGCTTTGACCATGAATGACTACTTATGAAACATAACTCTTTCCTTTGTATATTCATGTTTGTTCAGGTAACCTGGATGGCTAGAATTACTATGTAAATTTTTAGCAAATAACTTATATGATAACCATATTTTCCCATCAATTTTCATAGATAATTTTGGTGGTTGCATTACAATGTCAGCTTTCATTCGGATAAGAATGAAAATCGACATGGTGCATGGAAATTACTATTTGAGTGCTCTATTATTCTCACTTATTATCATCATGTTCAATAACTATGCAGAGATAACAATGATTATGGCTCAACTGCCCATATTTTTAAAACAAAGAGACCTTTTGTTGTACTCATGATCGAAATACACTATTTCAACAATTGTCATGAAAATTACTGTGTCATTGATTGAGTCTTTTGCTCATACTGTTATTACATATGTAACAACCTCGTGTTAAAAGTTCATGTAATAAGGATAATAAAGGAAAAATAAGACCAAGGTCATGGGATAGGTATTCCAAGCTGAATGTTTGGTAAGCACTATAGTGGGCATCACTTGTTGTTTATTATGGCTAAAGAAATTTGGAAAGGCATTGGCAAAGGAAAAGAGGCATTATTTGGCATTTTATTTATGAAATAAAGGAAAACAAGAGAAAAGGGAGATGAAGAGGCACAAATTTGAGTGAGAGGGAAATTAGAAGGAAAATTAAAGAAAATGAAGAAAATAGGGGGCTCAATGATAAAAAGGCTTCCAAGGAACAATTCACAATTTATTTGTTTATTTGTTTATTTTAATTTTTTTTTTTTTAATTTGTAATTAATTAATTAATTTATTTATTTTTTTAGCTTGGGTCAAGTGAGAAAGAGAGAGAAGAGAACCAAGAGGAGAAAGAACTTAAGCAAGCAAAAGAAGGAAAAGGTCAAGCAAGGAAAGAAAAGGAAAGCAAGGAGGAGGTTGGATCAACAACTTCAACAGGAGGATTTTGCAGGTAATAGGTTGCATGTGTGATTTCCTAGCTGAGGTGTGAATGCATGGTACATGAATTTGTTTATTTGGTTCATTTGTTGTCATTGGCATGGGTTTTTTTGGGTTTGATAGTGGTTTTATCCTTACCTTTACATTTCCTGGATAGTCATGGTAAGATGGGATTCATTTCTGGTTGAGCTCTGGATTGCCAGAAGATTTTGGATCCAGGTGAAGTTTCCTTAGGAAAATTCCTAGGGGTTGGGGGTCAACATGGTTTTCTTCAGTAAGCCCTCAACAGGTGGGTGAAGAGAGGAAAAATCCTCAAGGGATGGTGAAGGAATTCTAAGGCATCCAAGCTTGTTTTGGTTTGTGATCTCTTGACTAGTTTTGGCGAGATCCCTATAGTTTGAGGGTGGAGGTAGTTTAACTTATGGATTCCCTTGGTTGTTTATGTCTTGGTTTATCCCATGAGATCCCACATTCATGCTTGGAATATGGCATGGGGGTGATAGGATGAAAGAAAGATTTGGTTCAGCCCAATCCATGGTCATGTGGTATGTGGATGTCCCCAACTTGGTTGGCTTTGCATATGTATTTAAGATTTATTTTCTTGATGTGATTTATGATAATTTATATTTTTTATTATGTGGCTTTGATGGCTATTTTTTCATGGTTAATATTTTGGTTATATGTTGGTTATAAGAATGGTTCTATAATATGTTCTAGTTATGCCTCTTGTTCATTCTTTGATAAGTTAATGAATGGTTGATGAATTCATGGGCTAACAAGTGTTATTATGGATACTTGAGATGGAATTCGATCTTATCAGGTATTCATAGATAAACAACATATATTTATACTCATATATGCATTCATGACCTAGAGCTTACATGTTTACCATTTGTTTAACGAAATGCCTAGTATGTTATGGTCTATCTAGGTCAAGTTTCTGACTCAAGTTTGAGAGAGTAGCCTTGCCATTATGTAATTTATCATTCTGATAAGTCTCAGGAAGTTTTGGATAGTTTTTTGGAGCTTGGCTTGGAATTGTGGCTCAGATATTAGGACCACACCCTCTGAAGTAGGCAAGTTGGATCGCAATCGCATGGAAGCAATGTTATGGATTCATTTGGAGGCCTACAACTGCACCTGGGCCTTGTCATGTGTGTGGTTAGGAGCCTAAGTTAGTGAAAGGTAGCCCCAACTTAGGGCTTGGTTCCTTGGGGTGGTTACCTTGCCTCTGAGGGCCCTGTAGCCTTGAGGGATGTTGTGAGTTTCGAGTCGGTGATCACTTTAAGGGACCCACTTCCTTAACTAGAGCTTGGAGGCCGGTTCATGTCATAGTGGAACTCCACTTCAAATTTACCAAGACAGCTAGTAAAAGTGGGTAAATGTCAGGAAGAGGTGTTATAGATTAGTTCAGAGCATGGTTCAAATACTTGGACTAGATGGGCTAGATGCATGTTGTTATGCATGCATTGTCATGGTTATGATTTTCATGCATGAGGTCATTGTATGCAGTTAGTTCCATCATGCATGATGTTTATATGTTGATATGAATATGTATATATATGTATCATAATAATCTGGATTGATTTTGCAGATGAGATAACCTCCCCTAACTTCACTAAGGTATGTTGAGTATGTTTATATTTGGATATCTAACTTGGTATATTTGCAAGAAGAAGAAGATTAGAGATGACTAACATAATTATGTATTACAGTTCATGTGACTCTCCTTATAGATCAAATGAGAAGGATGGAGATGAGTACTCTCCTGGCATAGTAGATACCTTGAGAAGTTTAAAGGCATAGATCAGAAGTTCCAAGGAAGATAATGACATAATAATTCAGTCATGGGAAAGGATTGCCAGGGCTTAGGAAAAATAACAAGAGGCCAATACAGTGATCCTTCATAGTTTTTCATATTTGCAGAGATAGGGACAACCACATATCGATTATGGACAGGAGGACAAGACTAACCGGGCATATGGCGATAGGTCTCATGGAGGGCACAAGCCGGATAGGAATGACACAGTCAAAGGTGGTAGATGGATGAATACACCTAACAATAGAGGTATTTTTTTATGGGTTCTATTTCAGTTCTGGTTCAAACATACATCACGATCATCACTGCTATCATCCTTACAAGAGGAGTGGGAGGGGATCCTTTCCAGATGAGTTCAAGAAAGCCAAGCCTCCTGCATTTGATAGAGAGTTGAAGAAACCGAAAGGTGTAGAAGCATGGTTTCTTTGGATGAAGAAATTCTTCAAGATACATGATTATATAGAGAACATAAAATACAAAATAGCTATTTTTAGTCTTAAGGGAAAGGCAACCATTTGGTGGGAAGATGTGACGTGTTTCTAAGGCATCAAGACAAAGGAGTTGCTTTGGCATGAATTCAAGAGACTTTTTTGAAATAAGTATTTTTTTAGAGAGGTACTATGATGGTAAGGCTAAGGAGTTCTACTCGTTGAATATGGGACCTATGATAGATGAAGAGTACACAACTAAGTTTCTGGAGTTGTTGAGGTATGTGTCGTATCTCAAGGATAAGAAGACAAAAGTTCAAAGATTCATTAGTGGACTGCCATTAGCATTCGAGGATTAGATTGAGTATGATGAGCCTCGGTCATTAGAGGAAGTCATTGGGAATTTGAAACACTATTATGAGAAGTCAAAGCATAAGATTGAGCCTAAGCGTGATTTGAAAGGCAATGAAAAGGCCAAAGGAAAATGGCCCCCCAAAGAGGGAAAATCCTCAAGGTGCTGGTGAGAAATAAAATGTGGCTCCTTACAAGACATTTTGTACAACAGAGAAGGGACATGGATGTTAGCCTAGAAAGTAGCAAAATAAAGGTAATGGCAAGGAGCCCTTATAGTGTTGGATTTGTGGCAAAGATCCTTACAAGAAGGATTATCTGTTGTATAATGGTGGCATACCTCAGATCTATAGTGCTTAGGAGGGACAGATAGTTGGGGATGTTGGTCAGTGTATTCATTAGATTTATGAATCATTTGATAACAAGAAGGAGGATCACTAGGCATCCATTATTGA